>CM057460.1:35913945-37113945 GCA_030035585.1 Dugong dugon
AAATCCTAGGGAAAAAATATATATATAAATAGTGCAAGGATGAAATACATTCAATTACAGCAAATATTATGCCACCTTTTAAGTATTATGCTTCCAAAAGATTTTTATTGATATGAAGAAAATTCTTATGCTGCAAGAGTAGCTGAAAATGACAGAAGATAAAGCTGATTGCTCAGAAAAACCTCACAAATGTCAGTAGAGTGAAAGTTATGTTTTTCTCTTTGTCTATTTTTTCTGTTTATTCCAAACGTTCTACAATAAAATGCAATTATTTTTATAATTGGAACCCCCAAATTCAAACTTCTCAAAGTGCAATTGGCCCTGAAAATACGGGTGATGAACGAACTGAGGAGCCAAGAAATTCCACCTTCCATGGTTGAAAAAGAAAAGTACAGTCTTTCAGGGTAACAATAGTCAAATTCGTTAGCTTCTGTCTACATTGGTCTAATTCAGTCACACACAAAGCACTGTCTATAAAGGCCCAGACAAGCAACAAGAGAGATAAAGCAACAACAACAAAAAAATCTAATTAGAAATATGGTCTTTTCTTCAATGCTATGCAAACTAGGCAGGACTTATATAATTAAAACTCATACACTTAGATGCAGTGCCCACATATTTCATGTCCAAACTCGTGGTGACCCACAAATGCCATGAAGGGGTAGCCATCACTTCTTTCTGGCTAAGTCTTCTCCATTTAACCATCAGATAAAGATATTGTCTGCTCAACTTGTCAAACGATTTTGTGATGATAAAAGGATGAAATTAAAGTCATTAGCATTTGTAACATTTCTACAGGAATATTATAAATGTAAGTCACATATTTTTATACTCTTTGCCAAATTAAGGTTATGCTTGAAGGGTAAAAGGGATATGATAGAACTCTCAAGAGAATTGCATTTCTTTTGAATCGATGCTATAAGAAATGAATTGGCATCATTTGTATTTCTTCTTTTGCTATAATATTAAAAAAGAGAGAAATCTAACATTGCAAAAAAAATTTAAGCTGGCAATCGCAATTATTAGTCATTGATTTTGTGCAAGCACTGTCTATGCAGAATGCTACTGTGGAGATAAGATATATTTAAATATTGGGACCAAAGTTGGCTAAGCCTACCCTTCTCTGATTAGATAATACATCAACTTCATCTTCGTTTTGCAGTCCCTGCAACCAAAAAGGGTTGTTCACTAAAACTATGATGCTATAGAGTATTCTTTTTATTCTAGGAAAATAAAAGACCTATTTCAAGTTAAGACCAGCTTTAACATTAAGTACATCCTAGGGCAAAATATGGAGCCCTGGTGGCTCAGTGGTGAAGAGCTCAGCTGTCAACCAAAAAGGCTGGCAGTTCGAATTCACCAGCTGCTCCTTGGAAACCCTGTGGGGCAGTTCTACTCTGTCCTATTGGGTCACTATGTGTCGGAATCAACTCGAAGGCAATGGGTTTTTGGTATGGCAAATTATAGAATGGCAGCTGCTGGTTTTCTGTGCTTATCGCATTTAGGAGCCCTGGTGGTGCAGTGGTCAAGCGTTTGGCTGCTAACCAAAAGGTCAGCAGTTTGAATCCACCAGTCGATCCTTGGAAACCCTGTGGAGCAGTTCTGCTCTGTCCTATAGGGTTGCTATGAATAGAAATCAACTCAACGGCAACAGGGTCAACAGGGTATCCCATTTAAGCTGGCACTCTTGGCCCCGTTTCACAGCAGAGGGAACTGTGGCTCAGAAAATTTAAGTAACTTGTTCATCATCACACAGGTATCTAGTGTTGCAAACCCAGATGAATATCCAAAGAACTTCAGAAAGTAAAGAATTAGGTGTTATTTGACTCTGAATAAATAAAATATCCCCTTAGATCAATCAAACGTGGCCTGTGGGTGAGGTCTTGTAAGAAAATAGAAACTCCACATATTGTTGGATTGGAGAAAAAAAAAGCACTCATAGGAGAGAAGCTCTTCTAGGTAGCAAAACAATTGGTAACCATTTAAGTATAATACACAGTTACGTATAAATATAGTACAATAATTTTTACAATTTAAACTATGTATTTCTTTGTATCTTAACAGCATAATCTTTCTACCATTATATGGATAGGAATAATACAGAAAGAACAAAAAGGAAATTTTTGCATTTTGAGAATTTAAGTAGATTTTGGCAAATAGCAGAGATGACAGTCTTGACATCATGACTTTTGATTGCAAGGCTACATTAGTGGATAAGAAAAATTGGTCTTACGAATTCCATAACCTTGGCTTTAAATATCCAGAGCCAAAGTCCAGACGAATCAGAACATAAAGATAATGTCATAAAATGAAAGTATGGAAGAATGATGACAATCACACACACACATACACAAGTTGGTTGACGTGAAAGGAGAAATATCAGAGAAGGCTTCACTTGACGAGATGCTAAGAAGTCCCCAGCACTATCTGGGTA
The DNA here is from genome assembly GCA_030035585.1 of Dugong dugon. Classification (NCBI taxonomy): domain Eukaryota; kingdom Metazoa; phylum Chordata; class Mammalia; order Sirenia; family Dugongidae; genus Dugong; species Dugong dugon. The sequence continues at coordinate 35,916,380 of CM057460.1, forward strand.
AGTCCCTGGAAGGGAGAACAGGACAATAGAAAGCCTGATAGCATACTTCAGAGGTAGTGCTCCCTGAATAAGATGCAGTTGTTTGGCTTTCATTGGTGTCTTAGTTAGCGACTGTTGCTGTATCAGAAATAACACAGGTAGGTGGATTTAACAAGCACAAATTCATTTTCTCCCAGTTTTGGAGACTAGAAGCCCGAATTGAGGGCACCGGCTTTAAGGGAAGGCTCTCTCTGTCCATTCTGGGAAAAATCCCTGCCTCAGCTTCTCTAGCCCTGGCATTCCTTGGTTCCTCAGCAATCTTCACATGGCATCTATCTTTCAGTCATCTGTGCTTGCCTGCCTCTGTGCCTAATCTGCTCTTTTTATATCTCAAAAGGGATTAGAGGTGTAAAACACACCCTACACTGATATGGTCTCAGCATAACAAAGAAAACTATATTCCCAAATGGGATTTCATCTACAGGTGTAGAATTTAAGATTCCAAAACATATTTCAGAGGGACACAATTCAATCCATAACACTAGGTTTAACACAGGAGAGAGAAAAGCTTTAAGGGAAGTTTGACAGCCAATCTGCATCCTCACGGTGGTGAATGGTTGTGTCCATGTAGATATTGCTGGAAGTAGCAGCCACAGAGTCCCTTCCACCCCGGTGTGGTGCAGGGAAATAGCTGAGTTTCTCGAGGTAGATGGAGAAAGGTAGTAAAGCAGAAGGGAAATTTCAGTCTCAGAGAAGAGAGGACTGAAGGTTCATGTAGCTGACAACTGTAGGCCAAGATGGAAGCACTAGTCTTGAAAGCAGATGCAGCTTAGATAGAAAAGCAATGCCCCAAAGCACAGGGGACCAGTTACACCTCAGTAGAAGCCAATAAGGAACGAACGATCATGGATCAGAGGCTTACCTCAAAGAAAAAGGAGTAAGAAAAGGGATAGTGGTAAGAGGAAATTCTGAGTTGAGAGGGCAGTTACCCTAAAATGACTGAGTTTAAAATTGAGTGTGACTGGGTTACCCTAAAATAGCTAGAATAAGGCTTCTACAACCAAGCAGAAGTGAAAACCTATGAGTTAGTTGTATTTTAAAGAGATAAGCACATTACATTTTTGCAAGCCCTAGATTGTGACTGTATAAAATTCATAACCCATATAAATGTCTAATTTATACATAACTATGTATACATGTATTTTATATGCATAAACATGAATTTGTATGCATATATAAATATCAAATATTATATGTTTGATTTAGAGGTATAAATTAATATAATTTTAATTATGAAACTATTTAAATGAATTGAAAAATTTCTTTCTTATACTATGCATTGCCTAGCCATGAATTTTTTTTGAATTATGTGGTAATTTGCTGAGTAATCTTCACTTTTCCTGAACAAAGGCTGGAATTCAACGTATTACTGAGGTAATGAAATCATGACTATGTACAATTATAATACAGCAACAACCAATTGTATGAAGAAATATATTTTGATAAGTTCATGATACTTGGTATTTGATTTGACTGAATTTTTCCTGCATTTGCCAATAGTTTTGGTATGATATAAACAACTGTTTTATGGGTTCTCCCTTTTTCTATTTTAGATGTATTTTACTTATTTCTCCCCAAGTTTTTGACTATCCCCTTACTGGGTCATACCTTTCTCCTTCAACATCCTTCACTCTTCAAGGTGCTCCCTCAGAGAGAACAACTGCTGTTGCTTATGCGTACTGCATATAATAATGTATAGATCATATTTTATTTCTTTTACAATAAGACCAAATTCACAGTTAATATAGATTTCATGGTTTCCTATTGACTAATTATTAATAATAAAATAATGGAATACATTTACACAACACATTGTATAGTTTTAAAATTCCATTCTTATATAATTGAAGATATATTGCATTTTTATTTTTCTGTATATGATTTGTGCAAACATAGCTATTAACATACTTACAGAACAAAACAAAAGTAAAAAGGCAAAAATACAACAAAACAAACCAACTCATTAGCTCTTTAAAAAATAAAAAAATACATCAAATAGAATATCAGGGGGAGACTATCTTGCTAATTTTATAAGACTTATGTGCCCTTGAGTCCACTGTAATCTGAAACACAAACATTTCATGATAAATTGATTAAAGCAGCAATTACCCTATAAACACTAATTGCATTTACAATATGAGCTATTATAACAAAAATACATATCATGTAAGAAAAGTAAAATTCAGTTAAGAGCTTCCTTTTTAAATAGTCATGAATACAGCAAAAAGTCAGAACTTAGGAAAAAACTGACAGAAATAAAAGAACACCCATACCCATTTGTTTTAATGTATCATCTCTGCAGTATTTATCCTCTTATCTGTTCAAACCATCATATACAACTAACATAAAAAGAGAATTCCAGATATCAGGAAAGAAAAGGTATATCGGTATACAATGTTAAAGTCGAAATTCTCCCATTCATATACTATATGTTCTTCTTTAATTATCTCCAAAAGATAGAAGGAAGTGGCCCAAAAGAAGAATAAGGGAATCTCTAGCACTTTGTCCTTCTGTACAATGACAAAAAAATATTCCAGACAAACTTCCCAGCCAAATGATCAGTGCAATTTACCTACCCAGTAGGATCATCCACAGATAATCCGAAATATAGCTATTTTGAAACACACCACAGGTAGAGTATGGGCCATGTTCTTTGCTTAAATAAAAGTTACACTTAGAATTTTGGTTGGGTTTTTCCTATTACTGTGCAAACAGAGCCAGATTTTAAATGGGGTTTTATTTTCACAAGTTAACTCCTTATAAACAGTCCTAGCATATTACTTTATATTGTCTTTAAAGCTAAAACTTCCTAATGATAAAATTGAGGTTATAAAAGCTTTTCATAACTAATTATGGATAACACTTCAAAGAATGAGAATTCCAGAACCTTTAACTGTGCTCATACAGAATCTGTACATAGACCAAGAGGCAGTCTTTCGAATAGAACAAGGGGATGCTGCATGGTTTAAAATCAGGAAAGGTGTGTGTCAGGGCTGTATCCTTTCACCATACTTATTCAATCCGTATGCTGAGCAAATAATCCGAGAACCTGGACTATATGAAGGAGAACTCGGCATCAGGATTGGAAGAAGACTCATTAACAACCTGTGATATGCAAATGATACAACCTTGCCTGCTGAAAGCAAAGAGGACTTGAAGCACTTACTGATGAATATCAAAGACCACAACCATCAGTATGGATTAAAAACCCTGTTGCCATCGAGGACATTCCGACTCATAGTGCCCCGATAGGACTGAGTAGAGCTGCCCCATAAGGTTTCCAAGGAGTAGCTGATGGATCCAAACTGCTGACCTTTTGGTTAGCAGCTAAGATCTTAAGCACTGCACCACCAGGGTTCTGGTATGGATTACACCTCAACATAAAGAAAACAAAAGTCCTTACAGCTGGATCAATAAGCCACATCACAATAAACGGAGAAAATATCAAAGTTCTCAAGGATTTCATTTTATTTGGATGTGCAATCAGTGTCCATGGAAGCAAAAGTTGAGAAATCAAATGACATACTTGGACAAGGCAAGGTCATGTAAGCTCCGTAGACACATCCAAACTCCCTGAGGGGCCAAATTACTGGGCTAAGGGCTGTGGGGACCATAATCTCGGGGAACATCTAGCTCAATTGGCACAACATAGTTTATAAAGAAAATGTTCTACATTCCTCTTTGGTGAGTAGCGTCTGGGATCTTAAAAGCTTGTGAGCGGCCATCAAAGATACTCCACTGGTCTCACCCAGTCAGGAGCAAGAGAGAATGAAGAAAACTAAAGACGCAAGGGAAAGATTAGTCCAAAGGACTAATGGACCACAACTACCACAACCTCCACCAGACTGAGTCCAGCACAACTGGATGGTGCCCGGCTATCACCACCAACTGCTCTGACAGGGATCACAACAGAGGGTCCCGGACGGAGCTGGAGAGAAATGGAGAACAAAATTCTAATGCACAAAAAAAGATCAAACTTACTGGTCTGACAGAGACTGGAGAAACCCCTGGACACCCTTTTAGCCCAGTAATGAAGTCCCTCCTGAGGGGCACCCTTCAGCTAAAGATTAGACTGGCCCATAAAACAAAACAAGACTAAAGGGGCACACCAGCCGAGGGGCAAGGACTAGAAGGCAGGAGGGAACAGGTAAGCTGGTAATAGGGAACCCCAGTTCACAAAGGGAGAGTGTTGACATGTCATAGGGTTGGTAACCAATGTCACAAAACAATATGTGTGCTAAATATTTAATGAGAAACTAGTTTGCTCTGTAAACCTTCATCTAAAGTACAATAATAAAAGAAAGAAATCAAACAATGCATTGCTTTGGACAAATCTGCTGCAAAAGACCTCTTGAAAGAGTTAAAAAGTAAAAATATTGCTTTAAGGACTAAGGTGTGCCTGACCCAAGCCATGGTCTTTTCAATTGCCTTATATGCATGTGAAAGCTGGACAATGAATAAGGAAGACCAAAGAATAATTGATGCCTTTGAATTATGGCTTCGGGGAAGAATATTGAACACACCATGGACTACCAGAAGAATGAACAAATCTGTCTTAGAATAAGTGCAGCCAGAATGTTCTTTAACAGCAAGGATGGCGAGACTTCTTCTCACATACTATGGACTTGTTATCAGGAGGGACCAATCCCTGGAAAAGGACATCATGCTTGGTAAAGTAGAAGGTCAGCGAAAGAGGAAAACCCTCAAGGAGATGGATTGACACAGTGGCTGCAACAATGTGTTCAAACATAGCAACAATTATAAGGATGGCACAGGACTGGCAGTGTTGCATTCTGTTGTTCACAGGGTCACTGAGTCAGAGCCCACTGGAAGGCACCTAACAACAGCAACAGAAGCTTTTCAGGAGCCCTGTTGACTCAATGGTTAAGCTCTTGGCTGCCAACCAAAAGGTTGGCGATTTGAACCTAACACGGGCTTCACAAGGGAAAAGACCTGACCATATGCTCCCATACAATTAAAGCCTGGAAAAACCCTATGAGCAGTTCTACTCTGTCCTATGGGGGTCACTATGAGTCGGAACTGACTGGATGGTTTCCAACAATAACAACAACAGAAGTTTTTCAGTAATAGGTAGTTGAAGAAGGCACTGTGTCATTAAAAAAAACGTGTACACTACATAATGTCCCACTTTAAGGACCAGTGTGGTTCCTCCCTACTTTAAATATCTGTGATTCTGTGATTTTCAGTACCTAGGAAGAGTTAATATTTGAGAATAATGTTACTGATTTCTTTTTTATTTTACAAACGCCTATAGAGCACTTTGTATCTGTCAGGCAATGTTTGAAATACTTTACAAACAAGAACTTCTTTAAAACTCATTGTTGTTGCTAGGTGCAGTCGAGTTGGTTCCAATTCATAGTGACCCCATGTACAACAGAACAAAACACTGCCTAGTCCTGTACCATCTTCACAATCATTGTTATGTTTGAGCCCATTGTTGCAGACACTGTGTCAATCTATCTCATTGAGAGTCTTCCTCTTTTTTGTTGACCTTCTACTTTACCAAGCATGATGTCCTTCTCCAGGGACTGATCCTGCCTGATAACATGGCCAAAGTATGTGAGACATAGTCTTGCCACCCTTGCTTCTAAGGAGCATTCTGGCTGTACTTCTTCCAAGACAGATTTGTCCGTTCTTTTAGCAGTCCTTGTATATTCAATATTCTTCGCCAACACCATAATTTAAACTCATCAATTCTTTTTCAATCTTCCTTATTCAAGAATATAACATAACACAATGAAATAGATACTACTAAGAGCCTGTTTAGAGGCCAGTGGTGGTTCAGTGATAAAATTCTCACCTCCCATGCAGGAGACCTGGGCTGGATTCTGGCCAATGCACCTCAAGTACTGCCACCACCAAAGTCTTTAGTGTTGCTATGATGCTGAACAGGCTTCAGTGGAGCTTCTGATGAGAACAGATTAGGAAGAAAGCCCTGGCAATCTACTTCCCAAAAAATCACAACAGTTTGATCCCCTTGTGCATTGGTCACTGTAGGACAACACGCCTTTCTTGACCACACCATAACCATAAGACTATACTCCAAATCTCCATGGTGCCCACAGGTTGTACCCAATTTCTAGATAGCCAGGAGGCCATCAGAAGAAGGACACCAATAACTGATATAGATTGTTCCATAAACATCTCCTTCCAGTCAGAGCCTGAACGCACATTAGTACATGGAAAGTGTATTACTTACAAGAATCAGACAGCATACAGCTGGAAACATTCCATAATGAGCAGTCTCCCCTCAAAAGCTGTCTGGGCAGAGATGACTACCGTTCATTGAACACCCCACTTTGTGCCATGGGCAAAGGGCTTAAATGGGACTCTACCTACTGCTAGTCTCCCCCGGCAAGGTAGGTCCCCTTAGGTGGACCATAAGCTTATGTTATAGGTGCTCTGCTGGCACCATAGCTGAGGAAACTCAGAAAACTTTTTCTCCCAGCTATTTTATGCCCCCAGACTAAGTGACTAAGTATATCTTTTTAACTCTGATAACAAACATCCTACTGCATCATGCCCCCTACTTTCTATGGAGGGAGGTTGTTAGTCCAGAATTGTATCTTTTTAATCTTACTAACAAACATCAGGACTCAGTGGGGGTGATGGTTTGTTCTGAGGTCTGGAGGTGTAAGCAGGGAGAGGAACAGAGAAAACCGTGGCCACCCGGCTTGTCTGAAGCACTTACTCCTCACAGTTGCCATGAGTCAGGGCCAACTCTATGGCAGCTAAAAACAACAACAAAGATCCCATCAAAAAGGTGAGGCTTCTGAGGCACAGAGTGGTTAAGTGTCTGGCTCAAGGACACACAGCTAGTAAGTGCCACAGGGAGGACTCACACTTACGAAGTCTAAATTAAGAGACTGTGCCTTAAATACTGTGCCTTGTAGTCAGGGAAATGTGGACTCCTAGCCGACTCTGACAGAGTGGCCCATCTTCTTTACACACACCCTCCACTATTTAAACTATGTTCATGGTTTCTATCATAATTTATCTAAGGGCCAGAGTTACCTAGAGAAATTAGTAAAAGGAGTTATAAATATATATTTTTCCTTATGTTTCTAGAAACCGTGTGTCTTAGTTATCTAGGGCTGCTACAACAGAAATACCACCAGTGGATGGCTTTAACAAACAGAAATTTATTCTTTCACAGTACAGGAGGCTAGAAGTCTAAAGTCAGGGCAGCTGCAGGGGAAGGCTTTCTCTCTCTGTCAGCTCTAGAGGAATGTCCTTGTCATCAATCTTCCCTTGGTCTAGGAGCTTCTCCACACAGGAGCCCTGGGTCCAAAGAACACACTGTGCTCCTGGCGCTGCTTTCTTGGTGGTATGAGGTCCCCATGTCTCTCTGCTCGCTTCTCTCTTCTATATCTCAAAAGAGATTGATTTAAAACACAACCTAATCTTGTAGATTGAGCCCTGCCTCATTAACATAACTGCCGCTAATCCCACCTCATTAACATCATAGAAGTGGGATTTACACACACAGGAAAATCACATCATGTGAGAAAATGATGGACAATCACACAATACTGGAAATCTCAGACTAGCCAAGCTGACACGCATTGTCTGGAAGGGACACAATTCAATCCATAACACTATGCAATCTATTTTCCTTCAATTTTAGTAATCACCAAAAAATAAATTAATTAATTAAAAAGTGAAGGAAGATGAATATCTACACAAAAATGCTACACTCGTTGCTTTATATGACAATCTGATGCCCAAAAGAAAGTGCTTTGCTTGCTCTACAGTAGCTTTGTAAGTCATGTCTGCTTACATGTCAGACACACGTTGCAGTCAACACCTCAGGAAGACGTTTTGTATATTTTCAGAGTGCACAAATTTGATAGAGAAATTTTAAATGGATTCACTGGGTGTTTCTGTCTGAGGGAGTGTGGCTTACATCCATCACACTGACTTACTTTATTGACAGCAATGTCAATAGAATGAAGTGTAACTTGAAAAGTAACTTATGGAACTCCCTAAGTGTTAACAGGACTGGAAATTTTCTATTCCTTTGGAGTCTGAAGGTGTTTCCTGTTTTGTTATTATGTTTTCCATGTCATATGTCAGCTGAGTAAACCCCAGATCCTGGAGAGGCTGCATTGTTTACTTTAGGCAGAAGGAGCACTGTATTTGGAGTCAAGGGCACTGGAACTGGATTCTAATTCTGTCCTGTACTGGCTGGGAAGTCTTGAGCCAACTGCTCATCATCTCTGACCTGCAGAGTCGTCACGTGTAAGAAGGGAGTGATATTAATATCTCCCTCACAGAGCTGCTGAGATAATTAAATGGTCTCTTGTACGGCATAGGGAAATTTAAAATTAATTGCTCATCTCTAATATTAATTAATTTCCTGTGGATCACAATGGTTTAATCCCATTGTACATGAGGTTCCCATGAGTCAGGAGTTGACTCAATGGCAGCTAACAACACCAACAATATTAATTTTGATAATAACAAGAAGAAAAGTGGCTAATTGCCCAAAATTGTAAGCATCTGAAACTTAATATCTAACTGCCTAATCTGTTGTTGTTGTTGTTATGTGCCATGGAGTTGATTCCAGTTCATAGTGACCCCATGTGACAGAATAGAAGTGCTCCATAGGGTTTTCTAGGCTGTAATCTTTACAGGAGCAGATTGCCAATTCTCCCTCAGAACCGCTGGGTGGGTTCAAACCACCAACATTTCCTAATCACTTAACCATTTTGCCACCAGGGCTCCATTAACTGCCTAACACAGCAGTAATGATTTACTGAACATCAGGATATACAAATAAACTCTATGTTTATGATAGTCAACTAGTTACAACTGGTTTTCTATAACCATTATTTTCTCCAAAGAAATTTAGAAGAGATCTTTGGATTTTCCAAAAGATTTAGGTGACTAGTTCATAGAATGTCATAAAAAAGGCTTTTCTTACAATATTTTGAGACTATTATATCCAAGAAATATTGTAGTGAAAATGTCATGATTACCAACCCAATTTCTTTAGCTCAGAGATTTAGGGGAGCAACTAAATTGAATACTTTCTGAAAATCCATACTGTGTTTGGTGTATTTGAGAATCACATTCATAAGATCAAATTGTGCTCTTCGACAATGAAAGGGAAGAATTTGGCCTTTATGAACTTTACATAAATCTGAGGGAAGAGAAATAAATTATCATCTTTTTAGGCAATCCAGACATGTTACTTAGATAAGGAGGCCAAGAAGTTCCATTCAAATGAACTTAGCTTAAAAACAGACTCATAGAAATGAAACCCTTTGATGTGCCTCTTAGAAAGTCTGTTTACAGTACTTCCACATGAAAAAGCCCAGTATCAAAGGGATTCTCAAGACAAGGGGACTTTTGGCCACATGGAGAGGCAGACAAAATTCTTTCTGATAATCCCTATCTCCACTTTGTGGGGATTTTGCCCACTTGTAGGAAATCTTTTCACCCCTAACTAGCCCCAGTAATCTCTTAGCCACCTTTCTCCTTGCCCTGTCATTGAGGATTTATTTCTGATAAGTTTGTTTCTAAAAGAAAACCATGACTTGATGTGTGACTCCCTTCAAGGATATGTACATTTAAATAACAAAGGCAGCACCTATCCCAGGGTTATTGCTAGCTGCCTTCGAGTCAGCCCCGGACTCATGGCAATCCCATGCACAACGGAATGAAATGCTGGCCTATCAGATCTTTGTGATGCATTGGGTTTTCATTGTCCGACTTTCAGAATAGACAGCCAGGCCTTTCTTCATAGTCCTTCTTAGTCTAGTGCTCCTCTGAAACCTGTTCAGCATAACAACATCCACTGACAGACGGGTGGTATCTGTGCATAAGGTGCATTGGCAGGGAACTGAACCAGGTCTCCCATGTGGAAAGAGAGATTTCTGCCACTGAATCATCTCTGCTCCCAAATTATCCCAGAGTAAGATAGTTTAATCAGTGAAACACCAGTGTCCGAGAGATAATGTTTACCAAACACTCATATGGTCATCCTCCTAATGAACTGATCCTGATCCTAAGATCCTTGAAATCCTTTTCAAGAGAACCTACACACAATGTACAGGATATCTTAGAAATAGCTAGGTAGAAAATAAAACATAAAATACTGTTCTTTTTACCGAATTAAACCCGTTGCCGTCGAGTCAATTCTGACTCATAGCAACCCTGTAAGACAGAGTAGAACTGCCCCACAGAGTTTCCAAGGAGTGCCTGGTGGATTCGAACTGCCAACCTTTTGGGTAGCAGCCAAGCTCTTATCCACTGCTCTGACAGGGTCCCTTTTACCAAATTTAAGTCCCTTATCTCGAAAACATGCAAGATCAGAGTCATATTTAAATATCTCATCCTTTCACATAACTAACTATTGCCACAAGGAAATATTTAATTCCTTATCAAAATACATGTTTATTGGATGAAGGTTTACGGAACAAAATAATTTCTGGAAGAATGTAATCAATGTCACTGAACTGTACATGTAGAAATTTTCAAAATGGTGTATCCTTGGCTATGTATATTTTCACCAAAAAAAAAAAAAAAAAAAAAGGTCCTCCAAGGCCAAGAAGAGAGCATGTGGACATGTCAGGGGGGTTGTTAACCAATGTCATAAAACAATATGTGTACTGACTGTTTAATGAGAAACTATTTGTTCCGTAAACCTTCACCTAAAGTACAATTAAAAAAATATATGTTTATTGTGTCCAGATAATAAAGAAATTATTCTCTATTTCATTTAAAGACAGTTGAGTAACTGAATTTTAATGGACATATATGTAAGCAATCTCCACTGGCTTGTTATATGTCAAAATTTGTTCCTTTTAGCATTGAACGAGACACTAGAAAAAACTGACATTTTTCAGGGAAAAAATGATTTTTTCCCATAGCCTCTGTAATGCAATTATATATTTGGGAATTGCATTCCTTCCCAAATGTCACTGAGATATTCTATTAAAAGGTCTTATTGTAAGAAAAGCATTCCCTGCTAGGGGGAAAAGAAATTAAACTGAACCAGTTATCCCATACAAGACTAAACTCCTTCACTTTCTATTGAATTTTACCCAGTACCTAGTTTACCTTCTCTTCCTTTCACCTTTGTTTTCTTAATTTTTTTTACTGTTGAAAACAGTTTACTTTGATTTGACCATTAATATATAATTGGATAAATACAGCTAAGGAATATATAGATTTGTATGTTTTATGTTCACGAAGATACATTTTTAAAAGTAATGTCCAATACAGTCTGCAAATCCTTTTCTTTTCAAGGAGGGTGAATTTCTGAGGAAGGAAGCTGTGTAACTTGTAGAAAGTTATCATACAAAAAGGAACAGCAATTGCAAATGCCATGTTAAACAAATGAAATACAGTAAATTAAATGAAACTACTTTCCGTAACACTTTATGCCTCTATCTGTTAATTTTGAAGGAGGCACCGTAGTGCAGCTCATTTCAGTACAAAGTCATATTATACAGATGTACATTTATTTATTTTTCTTTATGAGAAAAATATATAAAACTTTACAGCCTGCCCCAGTTCCATATTGGAAATAGCACGAAAAGCTTTTTTATGTCTAACTTTCTGATCCTCTAGATCTCTCTTCACACTTCCTCTCCCTCATATGACCCAGTGTTTGCAGCTTTGAATGCTGCAAACAAGGGTCAGGGGAGGAGATGGCCTTCCTTTGGTCTTTCTTTGCACTTTTGACCCATCTTCACAAACATCCTGTAAGATATGATTCTCTCAAGCATGTCCTCTCTTTTGTACCTCCACCGTCTTCAGTGGTTCCTTCCCCTCAGCCATTACACATAAATAAAATGATAGACTTCTTTCCTCTCATAAGAAAAGAAGAAACTTCTCTAATCTCTTTCTCCTCTGGCTACTGACCTACGCGCACCTCTGTCTCTCCACTGAGTTCCTCAAAACGTGGCTTCCCTTAAGGCGGCTACTCACTACCCTCACTCCCTCCCTTTCCATTCACTTCACTCCTCATCCTTTGCCCTTAGTTTTCCACCACCACCACCACCACTGTCTAACACTGCACAGAACCAGCTTATAAAGGCCAAAGTCAAGGCTCCTTCCATCCTCATATAACCTGGCCTCTCACAGCCTGAAGCATTGCCTGCCGAGCCATCCTTTACTTTACAAAACTCTCTTTTCCTGTTTTCTGAAATCCATTTTCTTCTGGTTCTCCTCCTAAATTTCTAACCACTGCTTATAGGTTACCTGTTGGAGCCCTTTCTATGCCCATCCCTGCAAACATTGTTGTTCTTTAGGGTTCTGTCCTTGGTCCTCTTTTGCTTTCCAGTGATTCTCTTCCTAACAATCCATTCCATTTCTATCTCATTCACTGATCTCTCTTTCTATACCCACCTGGAAAAATCTGTTGCTTCTCAGGATTCCTTCCCTGGACTGCTTTGTTTTCTCATCTATAAAATGGCTCAGTAATAGAAGTTAGGAGCCCTAGTGGTACAATGGTTAAGTGTTCAGCTGCTAACCAAAAGGTCAGCGATTCAAACCTATCAGCAGCTGTTCGGGAGAAAAGACCTGGCAATCTGCTCCCATAAAGATTTCAGCCTGGCAAACCTTATGGGCCTGTTCTACTCTGTCCTATAGGGTCACTATGAGTCGGAATCGACTTGACTTCACACAACAACACAATAGCAGTTACTCGTAGAGTTATTTGATGATTACATGAGACAATGCATGTAAATAAAGCACTTAGAACAATGCATGGTACAATAGCATTGTTTTGATAGCCCCATTATATACATTTACCTCTAAGTAATTCCATCTGCAATTAATCAATATTCCAGTAACTTCCAAATCTCTCTAATAGATCCTGCAGTCTCTCTACTCACTGCAGAGCTAAGAGCTGTTCTGACTTCATCATTCAACAAACCTTTATTAAGTACATGCTACAAAGAAACACACTGTTAAGAATAGACTATACCATGTTGGACAAGGTATAAAAACAAAGTCTTTGATATGAAGCTGCTCACAGTTTATTGGAGAAGTAGACAAGAAGGCACAGTTATTAAATAACATAAATGTGGCAAATAGGAGATCCATAGGTATAAATTCAAGGCATGGCCATTCTTTGCTTCAGGCTAAAAACTTGGGAATCCATCCCCTCATTTTTCCCTAGCATGGGTGGAAGGAGAGGGGTGTGAAGGGGATAGAAAAGAAATCATGTCCTGAGGTTCTGCTTCTTAAATAACTCTTGAAATCCATCCACCTCTCTCCATTGCCACTTTGACTGCCTTATGCCAGTAACTCTTCTCCACTCTTTGCTCTTCATATCATCTTTCTAACCTATAAATCAGATCCATTTTCTTCCTTATTTAAAGTCTTTCAGTGGCTTCCTACCACTCACTTAAAAAAATTAAATCTGTAACTAGTTCCCATGGATTGAATTCTGTCCCCTCAAAAATGTGTATCAGTTTGGCTAGGCCATGATTCCCAGTATTGTGTGGTTGTCCTCCATTTTTTGATTAGGGAAGGACTGTATAACACCCTCACTAAGGTCACATCCCTAATCCAATGTAAAGGGAGTTTCCCTAGGGTGTGGCCTGCACCACCTTTTATCTTACAGGAAAAGGAAGAGGAAGCAAACAGAGAATTGGGGACCTCATACAGCCAAGATAGCAGTGCCTGGAGCAGAGTGCATCCTTTGGACCCGGGGTCCCTGCATGGAGAAGGGCTCCCTCTCAGAGGGAACATTGATGAGAAGGCTGACAGAGAGAGAAAGCCTTCCCCTGGAGCTGACGCCCTGAATTTGGACTTTTAGCCTAGTTTACTGTGAGGAAATAAAATTCTCTTTGTTAAAGCCATTCACTTGGGGTATTTCTGTTATAGCAGCACTAGATGACTAAGATACTAGTAGAGAAGGACTACTTTTATCTTTCCGTTTCCTTTAACCCCCATGCTCTATGCTCCATACAAAAAGGATTTACAGTCCCGGACCCATCACTTCTCAGAGCCTTTGTACACACTTTATCCTCTGTCTGCCGAATCTTTCTCATCTCAGGAAGACCAGCGGTGGCCTGGTCTTGATATCAACCTAAGAATTACTGGAAGGGCTTAGGTGTTTAAGGAATCAGAGGAGGGCTTCAGTGAGAAAAGCAAGCCATGATAGAATCCATACAGACAATATCAAGTCCAAAGACCAAAATCATGGTCAAGGTGCAGACCCCATTGCCAGGATATTGAATCCTGGCAGTGATGGATTCTACAGTAACTGCCAAGAATGCTCACCAGTGTTTACAGCCCGTCTTCTTAGCTACTATCTGGCATATGGATGAGTTGCATGGTCTTATAAAAGTAAGAGCAAACTACTTACTTCTTCTGTCTAGGGAAATACTGCTCAGCTTTTAGATAGCATCTGATCCCCCAACCTTTTTTTGTAAATCTAAATTGTTCCCATTTTCCCATGCAGAGTTAAGCACTTCCTTCTCTGCAAGCCCATAAATTCTTTTAGTTCTTATCAAATTGTGTGATCATTCATTAGTTTTGTGTCGATTTTCTTGATTTCTCAAATAACACTGACTTTATTTTGTTCATAATAGGTATTCCATAAATCTTTGTTGAAAGGATCTAAGTAATAAATAAATAAATAAATACCATCCTTCCTGCCTGTGAGATCAACCAGTTAATGTTGATCAGATTGTTGAGGCAGGCTGTTCCCATGAAAATTTCTTCTGCAGTTGACAGAATTGAGGTGTAAATGAGGACCTAGGTGCAGGATGGAATGTCTGACAAAAGCCTACTTCCATAACTTGTGCTACCAAATATACTTCAGAGTGTCTGCACATCTTTTGTCTGAGCATCCCATAAAAAATAACAGGATTTCTGAAGTTGGACATGCCCTTAACTGACAATGATGAAACATTATATTTCATCATTATGAATAAAAAATAAAAGAAAATGTATTTTCAAGTTGAAGGTAAGTTGTCCAAAGTTAACTAACTCTTATGAGAGCTTTTGCTGTTGTTGTGTATGGTTTCTTTTCCCCTGCTCACAAATGTGTGAACCTCCAAAGAATAGTTAGTTCTTGGTTGCAAAAGTGCAAGGACTTCCCAGCCTTTCACACATGCTTTGGATGTTCATTTACTGATCTTGATGATATCGTGCCAAACAACTGTGCTAAATTAGACTCAACCCTTCCGCAGAACTTCAATCTGCATAATATGTTGTTGGGACTGAACTGGGCCATCCTGCAGTACCTTTTTTAAAATTATAAGCAACAAGAACAAACTGTTAGGGAAATGTCCTCTCAATTCCCTCAACTACACATTTAGCAGATTTCCACTATCTGACTTTATGTTCATTAACATTCATGCCGTTGTCTATAACCTCATTTGTCTCAGTGTTTGCTTTGGATTTGCCTTGCTGAAATATTTGCCTTTATTCTTTTTCTTACCATGTCTTGGGGAGCTTAGACTGTTCCTTTTGGTTTTAGCCGAATATTCTAGGAAGGCAATTACTGAAAACTTCTTCACAGGCTCTACTTATAGGTAACTTTTTTACAAAGAAATACACACATAAGGCTACTTTTCACTGATTGGGAAAATTTTGTGAAAGATACACATATTGAATACAGTGCCTCCCTCAATCTCCCACTTTAACTTCAGAAGGGGAGAAACAATTGTCAATATCTATGTTTCCTGTTGTGAATTGTTTTTTCCTAATGAAAAGTCTTCTTTCCAGGTCTAACTATAATCATAATGATTAGTCAGCAGGGCATGGGCTTTAGGTTGGCTTTTTTTTTTTTTTCCTATTAAATTTGATAGGTTTGCACAGAAACACGCACTTTTTCTTATTTGGTTCTCCTTATTACTAAATTGCACAAATTTCTGAGAGCACACACAGATTTGATGACGCAATCCACAAATGTGGTTGTCTTTGGTTGAGCAAATTTGGCTGACTCACATATTAGTAATTAATGTTCTTGGTTTTACCATTGTAATATTATAAATAAATGGATGAAGATGCCATATAGCTTCATGTTATTGTTGTTGTTAATTGCTCTCAAGTCGGCTCCGACTCATAGAGACCTTATATACAACAGAATGAAGAGTTGCCAGTCCTGTGCCATCTTCATATATAGCATCACAGGCCTTCTAAAACATTCTTATTCTATTTCAACCTTTTATCTTTTTTATATTTGTATCCACACACATTGCCTGATACATAGTAGATGCACAATTATTTTGTATGAAACGACAAAGACTAGAAGGAAGGAAGGAACTAAAGTGAGATGGGGGAAGAGGAAGAGAAGAACCTCTGGTTTCTCATCCAAGGCATTGCCTGACTATTTCTGGAAGTCCTCAGTGAATGTTCCACAAATACTTCCAAATAAGTAATGCCCCAGATTTCTTCAAGACTCTCCCACATGAAGATGCATCAAGAAGCTTTACTATGATCGTTGTTTCTAGTACCCTGTGGCTCATGTTATTTCCTGTTAACAGACTAGAATTTACACTGTGTCAAAGTAAAACTTGTTGAAGCTGGTATGATGAAGCAGGGCGACCCAGTCTCCTTATAACAGGATTTTCAACAGCAGCACTATTGACTTTTTGGACCAGGCCATTTTTTGTTGGGGAGTGGCGGGTGGGAAGCTAGGGCTCTCCTGTGAATTGTAGATGTTTAGCAGCATGCACAGCCTCTACTCACTAGATGCCGTTAGCACACACCCTCCCCCAGCCATGACAATCAAATATGTCTCCAGACATTGCCAAATGTCCCCTGGGGGTGAAAATTGCTTCCAGTGGAGAACCACTACCCTATATATACACTTATCTTTGTACAACCACCAAAATACCTCACAGATTTTCCAGTGAGGTGGGGAGCATTTTTAAAATTTCTCCCTAAAGTTCAAATATAGATCTCTGTGGGCTGGCTGAGGGATCACCCTCAAGACAGACTCTGTGATTTGGCCCAAATCTACTCCTTCCCAACCCCCCAACTTCAGGCTATATCATCAACAGCCATTTTAGTGACCTTAATTCTCCTGCTCCATAGCATCTTACCCACTAACACACTGCTCCTCCTATTCATTCAAGGTTTTTTGTGAAGAAATATATCCATCAAAGGGAAGATATAAGTAAAATGAAAGAGAAGTCTTTGATGATTTATAGTTTTGCTGGGGAAAGCAGAGAAGGAAGAGAAAGAGGTGATGGGAAGGATTTCATGAAGACTCTGGGTTTTCATCCTGAACAAATGGTAGTATATATGAAAGAAGAAATTCAGAAGAAGGAATTAACTTAGAAGAAAAGACGGTAAGTTCCATTTAAACATGGCTAAACTAAGAAAGTATGGATGGAAAAGAAGAGTTGAGTAGGAGCCCAGGGCTACCTTGACCTTGGTGCATAGTGAAGATTACGAATATTCTCCATGTAACGATTTGAGTAGACATTGAAGGTAGTCTGCAAAGGAATACAAACTTAACTAAAACTTTTAGAAGCTAGAGAAAATATTGGGATGGCTCTGTGATGGTACAATTAGTTCCCATTAACAGTCTGGATTTTCTAAGAAAAGGTACATAGTTAATTTACTATGGTGTCATTTAAATTAAAAGAACTAAAGACATCATTACCCACACAAAACCATTCTACCTGTTTTCATTTCTAAATATCTCCATCATTTATCTATAAAAATCAATAAGACAAATAGCATTTATAGTTTTCAAAGGCAGGAGTGATATTCATAGCTTTATTCAATACATGAAGAAACAGAGTGTTAGCTAATTTTAAATAATATACTTGAGGAATGGGATTCAAACATGATAAAGTAGGAATTAAAACCCAGTGTTTTTTAATTTCACTTCCATGTTCACCCATAGTATTTTCTACCTATTCATTTTTGGTAGACATTTAGTAAATATTTGTGTAATAAATAAAGAAATGAGCCTCCCTGCCCATTACAACAAAGCAGGTACAATCTCAAGGAGCAGCCTCCTATAGTCAGAAGTGTTAAAATATTGTTTTTATCAAAAGCTTTTGTAATAGGACGTTGGACAAACTGCCCAAAAGCTCTTTGTCCACCAAAATCATAAAATGCCATCTAGGCAAGAATAGTGGATAATATTGCAAGTCATCTAGCATAAGCTCAAAAGAGAAGAACAGCTCAAAAGACAAGAAAAGAAAAAGGGGGACATAGCTGTGCCTCTCATCCATATGGGCAGTGGCTGCATTGCGTTTTTAATTATACGCTGTCTCTAGGAGATAGGTAGGGAAATATAAGTGGTATTATTCTTGTATTACGGAAAAGAAAACAAAAATCAGGAAAAGGTAAAGGGGTTTTCCTAAGACCACACAGATAGTCCACTAAAGAACAAATAGAACTCAGTTGTTTTGGCTATCCTTTCCAATAGGTTATGCTACCACCTATGATATAAATGTGAACAGTTAAACTGGGAGAGTAGCTCAAAAGCAAATGAAATCTCCTTTAATTTGCGGCTCTAACGATAAGAAGAACCCATGTTGGAGCTTCACTATAATGTGACTCACTGTGGTGCAGAATTTAATATACTTAGTTCATCTTGAGAATTAACTTCAGGAACTTGTCCACTAGAATCCTTGAAGATGCCGCTGATAACGTGAATTGTCCTCACTCTTGAGGTTAAGCCTAAGAAAACTGCCACAGATAGAAATAATAGCTTTTTGAAGGCGGTAATAATCAATGTTTTACTTCTTCCTCTGTTTTTCTAAACCTGTATACAGCATAAGGAAAGTAGTATACAGTTCTGTATACAGAACTCAAACATTTTACCATACCCTATGTAATGGTATTGTCTAGTCACACATGCAAAATGGGAAAATAGTATTCTCGGTGAGTAAACTCATCCACCACCACCACCAGCTGCCGTCCAGCAGATTTCAACTATGGTGACCTCATGTGTGTCAGAGCAGAACTTTGCTCCGTAGGGTGTTCAGTGGCTGATTTCTCTGGAAGTAAACCACCAGGCCTATCTTCCCAGGCCCCTCTGGGTGGACACAAACTGCTAAACTTTTGATTAGCAGCCAACCATGTTAACCATTGACAGTTCCCAGAGACTCTCAGTAAACTTATGGGTTTATTGCAAGGATTAAATAAGTTAATATTTTTAAAGCACTTAAAATATAAGTGTATGTCAAATTTAAAAGCAAATAGTTTCTTTTCTTCCATGATGTGCTTTTAGTGTATCCAATTACAGAATTTGCTTTTTTTCACACCTAGGCTTTTGTTTAATGACTGACAGATAAAAGAAAACATTGAGCACTGGGATAGAAAAGTATTTTTGACAAAGGTCACTTAAGAATGTGATCACATGAAAAAGAAAATCTTCCTGGTAGTGAGAGGTTTTTTTTTTTTTTGGCACAAAGAGGGAAAAAAATATTTTCTCTATAAATTTCCAGAAGTGTGAAGGGACATAATGAGTAATTAACTGGAATTCCTAATTAAGTGTATACAGAGCAGTGGATGCTTCTTGTTTTACTTTATCACCCAGTAACATTTCCAAGAAGTGACATGGTCTTACACAAGGGTCTAAAATGCAAATTAGTTGTAATCCTGATGGCCTTGAATTTGAGCAGAAACTGACACAAAAGTGTGAAGCTTCCTTGAATGTCCCTGAGGGTTTAAAGGTGTAGAAGTATTGAATGTGTATAAATAGTACAAGGAGGTTGCTGCATCCCATTTTCCTAAATTAGAAGTTGACAGGGCAAACTCAAGAAGTAGCCCTTGGCACTAGTTGATATTCAAGGTATGTGGTGAGCTAAGGAGGCTTGACTCAGAGCTGAAAATTTACTGGACCTACCGAATGCATTCAGATAACGGAAGAGGAGTAAAAAGCAGGCTTGCCTACTGGGAAACTTTGAGACCTCAGTCTAAAGTAAAATATTTATTTAAACTGTGGTACTAAGCCTCATTTGATTACTAAATGGCTGAACCAGGCTACATAAAGACTGTCCTAAATATAAAGGGCTGTTACCCTCACAATGACACTACTTTGTGAACAGGAAAAAGGTAGTATAAAGAAAAGAACAAGAAGAAAAAAAAAAAAAAACAAAAAAAAAAGAACAACCAAGACCAAGTTACCTGGACTAAAAAGCAAGTTGAATTGTTTCAACATGTTGTTTTCTTTCATTTCTAACCCAGTTATGTTCATCGAGTTAGGAATCTGAAAAAGCAAACTGAAAGTTAAATATTGAACATTTCCTAATTCTGTTTGCATCAAGGTGATGTTATGCCTGTGAGCCTCACAATTTTCATATTAACAGGTCCCAATTAATAGAACGTTGCTGAAGATGCAGTTGAAAACCATTGCCAGTGGTGATTTAAAGACCCATTTAAAATATCATCTCCATGAAAGACGGTAAAATACTACATGATAGGCATTAGAATGTTGTGGAAAATAGTTCTTATTTGGAATTCATACTGAACTGGACTGAAACACTGACTCTCATTTGTTGTTGCTGTTGGTTTCCATTGAGTGAGTCAACTCGGACTCATGGTAACCATACGTGTAACAGAAGGAAACATTACCACATCCTGTGCATCTTTATGATGTTGCTGTGTTTGAGTCCATCATTACAGCTCTCGTGTCAATCCATCTCACTGAATGTTTCCCTCATTTTCACTGACCCTCTGCCAAACATGATGTCCTTTTCTAGTGATTGGTCTTCCCTGATGACATGTCTAAAGTAAGCAAGCAGAAGTCTCAACATCCTCACTTCTAAGGAGCGTTGTGGTTATATTTCTTCTAAGACTGATTTGTTTGTTTTCTGGCAGTCCACAGTATATCCAAAATTCCTCGCCAACACCACAATTCACATGCATCCATTCTTCTTTGGTCTCTTCCTTTTTCATTGTCCAGCTTTCACATGCGTGTGCAGCAATTGAAAAGACCATGGATTGGTCAGGGCACCTTAGTGCATCAAACTGACATCTTTCCTGTTTTGGACTCTCATTTAATTGATTTTAACTTTTGGAACATCTTGGAACATGTTTAGCCACGGCTTCCTCTCCTGTAAAATGGACATAATAGTATCAAATAACTTTTTGAGAAATAAATTATATAATTTACATGAAGCATTTCTATGGTAAACATTCAACAAATAGGAGCTACTTTTATGACTTAAAAAAGAATAAAAATACAGTTTCCATTAGTCTCTTATCACAATGTATAAGAAACGATGAAAACATTCACAGATTCTGCTAAAATGAAATAAAAATGTTTCTCCTCTTTAATTAAAGGGAGACAATATAAAGCCCTAGGTTAGAGACTCCCACCTCTCAGTGTCTGCGTTTAATACCTGTGAATGCTACCAGTAGAATTTTCTCTGTTACCTCCGTTACTGACTATGTTATTACGTGGTGATGACTAGACTGGAGTTTAAAGCCCTTTTTGAATTGCTTTTTTCCTTACGATTTTTATCCTGTGCTAGTTTCCTTCTTATTTGAGTACAGTCAGCTTTGTTAAATTCAGGAAGCAATAATTTGCCTTTGACTTTTCATCATGTGTGCTGTCCCATTAAGCTCAGGTTATCCAGCTCAGCAGAAAGATCAGAAGGATGTGGATGGTCGGGGTAAATCTGGTTCTTCCCTTTGGCTGAGGTTTAATTTTCTCAGTTTATACATTCAAAATAACCCCCCATGGGGGAATTAACGTATATACCCAATGACACCATGACTTCAAGTTCAGTCCTTGTTTTGTTTTTGCTCTGTTTTCGAGCTGAGTAGCTATACTGCAGACTTTTCTATAGGGAATTGAATTAGAGACCTAATTTCTATGAATAGTATTGGCTTAATGAGACCACTGTCCATAACAGTCTGACATGTAGAGTCAACAGAAGTTGCTTCTAGAGCACAACTACACAATTTCTTCAAGGCAAATGTTGAAGCTGAGATAAACTTCAAATTGCAAATAATTTATCCGACCGAGCTTTTTTTTACTGTTATTGTCAAATTATCCATGAATTTTGCTCTCCAAATTTCCATATACCCTATCTTATGTATGAAATGGACAGAAAGCTGAACAAGGGGCGACGAAGTGAAATCATTACCCTTTGCAACCTCTGTATTTCTTTCTAATTAAGAAAGATGTTAATTGAAATCAGAGCAGCACAGAACCCTGTGCAGAAATCTCCCGTGTATTGTAATTGGTTTGTGGAGCTGTCGCCCAGGGTCATTCACAGAAGTGATTCCTGCCTAAGTTGGGAGTGACTGAAATCCTCACCTAGAAGCAACCTCAAGCTGATGAAATAGGATTGCTAGTAGATAAGCAAATATATCCACATCTAAATTAGGTTTTCTTTAAACATTTAAGGGGAAGAGTATTTGAGGTCAGATGCTTTTACTAATCAGTTCACTTCCGAGATTCTTTCCCCATGCAATTTCCTTTAACACACTTATGAGGAATCAGCTCTGATCACATCTAGACCTTTTCACGGCTTCATATAGCCTACAAAAAAAAAAGCAGGCCATTTCAAGACTCTCTGTCATTGGCTCCATACTACCTCTTCACACATTTCTCTTATTCTTCCCCTTGTTGTTGTTAGCTGCTGTCCAGAAGGCCCCGACTCATGGCAACATCATGTGTCACAGAGTAGAACTGCTCCGTAGAGTATTCTTGTCTGTAATCTTTATGGATCACCAGACCTTTTTTCCACTGAACCACTCACTGGGTTCAAACCTCCACCCTTCTGGTTAGCAGCTGATAGCAAATCGTTTGCAACACCCAGGCTCCTTTATTCTCCCCCTTACACCCACATTATATTCCAACCAAACTGAATTCCCTATGCCTGCAAGCCCCTGTGCTTTCCCACCCAAATAGGCACATTCACATTGTTATGTTCACTTAAGAACTCTTGTTCTTTCTCCCCTTTTCTGGAATAGCAAAAGTTCACCAAATCCAACCAAACCTATTCTTCAAGACCTAACCTGAATGCAACATCCTCTGACAATTCTTTATTGTTCCTCTTAACCGAAAATTGTATCATTCCTTTTGAACTCCTCTAGCTCTTCTGCTGAATTCTTCCATCTCTACTGGTGTTGTACTTGTTGTTAGGTGCCGTTTCTACTACTTTATGCTAAATTCCTGTTAATCTTTGTAGCCCGCTTTACCCCATGTTACAAACATTTTGAGTATTCATGAAATAAATTTTGAATTTAAGAATAAAGTTATAAATTAGCAAGTACAGATACGTACTTGAAATCTTTATTTAGGATACTTTTGGGGACAGTCAGTATAATAATCTCTCTTTACATTAATTTAGAAAGAGATTAAAAAAGATAATTGAACGGAAACAAGATAAAATTAAGAGTAATCAAAACATCAAAGAATTTTTAAGACTAGAAAGCAAAGTTTAAATTTTACATATATACCCCTTAATACAAAGTACTGGGTATATCTTACAGAAATACATAATACATATGTGGCAATATAATAAAACTAAAACAGATATGTCGGGATTATGTACATTTGTCTTGGCTTAGTATCAAGATCTCTGATAAAGTAATTATTTTAGCAATTATCTTGTCTAATGTAAGGCAGTGAATATCAGCTTACTGCAAGCAAGGCAGAATGTTATGAATTAAAATGATAAAATATATATTTTTTGCCCTCAAGGATTCTAATAAATAAGATACAATCAGCAAGATTCGATCAAACAAATATACAAAACAGAATATAGAGATGCCAAGAGGGTGTACACAGTTAGGAGAGTGTAAAAGTTTGGAGACAAAAGATGCCATCTCTGAAGAGTTTGGGGAATTTAAAATAGACTTTGGGGAATAGTGAGAATGAGTCTAGAGAAAGATCGAGGTATAGAATTGAGGTAAAGAAGAACATGCTTGAGAATACTGAGGCAAGAAACTATCCATAACTATTCCAATTTACCAGAAATACAAGGTACAAGTGGCTAACAGCAATAATAATAATATATACTATCTGTTGAGTTCTAACCATTTGCTGGCTATTGTTATAAGTAAGTGTCTTAGTCATCTAGTGCTGCTGTAACAGAAATAAAAGTGGATGGCTTTAACAAAGAGAAATTTATTTCTTCACAGTAAAGTAAACTAAAAGCTCAAATTCAGGGCACCAGCTCTAGAGGGAAGGCTTTCTCTCTCTGTCAGCTCTGGAGGAAGGCCCTCATCATCATCAGTCGTCCCCCTTGTCATCAGTCTTCTCTTGGTCTGGGAGCATCTCAGTGCAGGAACCTCAGGTCCAAAGGACACACCCTGCTCCCAGCACTGCTTTCTTGGTGGTATGAGGTCCCCATGTGTCTCTGCTTGCTTCTCTCTTTTATATCTCAAAAGAGATTGGATTAAGACACTATCCAATCTTGTAAACCTCATCAGCATAACGGCCACTAATCCATCTTATTACATCATAGTGATTGAGTTTACAACACATAACGAAATCACATCAGATTACAGAATGGTACACAATCATACAATACTGGGAATCATGACCCAAGTTGACAGATATTTGGGGGGGACACAATTCAATCCATGACAGTAAGATAGATAGATAGATAGGTAGGTAGATAGACAGGTAGGTAGGTAGATAGATAGCTGCTATTGAGTGGACTCTGACTCATGGTGACCTTATGTACAACAGAACAAAGTGTTGCCTGGTGCTGCATCATCTTCACAATCACCAGCAAGTTTGGGCCCATCTTTGCAGCTATTGTGCCAATTCATTTCAATGAGGCTCTCCTACATCCTTGTTGGTCCTCTACTTCACCAAACATGGTGTCTTCCCCTAGCAATTAATCCCTCCTGATGACAAACAAAGCAAGCAAGTTGGACAATGTTCCATTGTGATCCATAAGGTTTTCATTGGCTAATTTTCAGAAGTAGATCACCAGGCCTTTCTTTTTAGTCTGTCTTATTCTGGAAGCTCCACAGAAACCTGTCCACCATGGGTAACCCTGCTTGTATTTGAAATAATGATGACATAGCTTCCAGCATCACAGCAACAAGCAGGCCACCACAGTATGGTTATGAGAGAGAGGTTATGATAAGCGCTATAGATGTCTTAGATTGATTTAATTTTCACAACAACCCTAGGAGTTGAGGAGTATATTTCCTTTCAACATATGGGAAAAATGAGGCATAGTTGGAAGAAATGAGAATTACAGTTTAGAAGAGAGGTTGAAACCATGTTGTAAACTGAGTGGAGGAGGTAATGTCTAATCCTATTCTTAGAGAATTGAGATGCATTAGCTAGAGGAAGATGAAGAGGGAGGAGGGGACAATTCAGGTAGAGGAGACACCATTGGAATAGACATGGAGGTCAAAAACAACATTACATGTGTATGTGTGTGATGAGGGAGGGGCAAAAGAGAACTGCAAGAAGCTTGTTATTATTGGAGACTGCCATAAGATTAGGTTGGAGAGTTTAGCAAATAGATCACAAAGGCCTTGTACACCAGTCTGAGGGGCTTTCTTGTATAAAGAGCTTTGAAGGGTTTGAAACAGTGGGATGGCAAACAGATTTTTAGTTAAGATAAATCAGTCTTACAACTTGGTGGAGGATGGATGGATTTGAAGAGAATTAGAGGTCAAGCACGGAGACAAAGTAGGAGGCTATTCGTTTTAATATCCCAGCAAAAGATGATGAGATATTGACCTAGAACAGTGATTACAGGTGAAGAGAAGAGGGAAAATGTGTCAGATTGTATTATCCAAAGTGGCTGACACAACTCCTATCGCACTACTCTGAGTGCCAATATCACTTTGAAACACCTCCCATCAAGAGGTAAGATCAATATTTCCTCCCCTTGTAATTACAGCAGAAGTGACACTATGTGACTTCTGAGGTTAAGTCACAAAAAGTGATACAGATTCCTTCTAGTCCTCTTGGGATACTTGCTCTTGGAACCCAGCTGCCATACCGTGAGGAAGCCCAAACTAGCCCCACACGTAGAAGCCACATGGAAAGCTTACATGTACATGCAAGCTCATAGCCCAGCTGAGGTCCTAGCCAATAAATACCATCAACTGCCAAACATGTCAGTAAAGATTCTTCCTAATGATTCTAAATCCTGGCCTTCAAGTCTTCCCAGCTGAGGCCCCAGACACCATGAATCAGAGCTAAGCTGTCCCTGCTTGTTGTTTTAAGTCGTTGAGTTTCGGTTTGGGATGGTTCGTTACTGGAATAAGAGGGAGATGATAAATAATAGAAGATAAAAATCACACTAATTGATGATTTCTGAGAACTATAACTTGACTGACTGAAGGCTCTGGTTGTTGGTAGAGGAGAGAGAAAAGGATTTAAATTGGATATTTTCAAGTCTTTGTCAGGTCAGAGTTTAAATACAATGGTGTTAAAGGAAAATTGAGTAATTTGGTCTCACTTTAAAATATAATAAACTATATTTAAAATATTCATATATTTACTAATAGATTCTATTCAAATCTAAGCATGTTAAGCAGAGCATTCTGGAAATTATTATTTCAGGCAGGTAACACAATTGTTTCCCTGGAAAACAACAAATATTTGAAAATACTTAGAATTAGTTTGAGGTACTTTGAAGGAAGATTATATCTTGTTTTGTTTTCCTCATTTTTCATGACTCCTATTTATTATGGAGAAACACATATCATGCTTCCAAATAATCTGTCCATGCTTGCTGTATCCAGGCTTTTATGATATATGACTTGGTAGCAATATGGCTGAATACCTGGTAGATTTCGAAAATACCTTTCTTAGGATGGAAAGCTTAAATAGATGAGCTGAACAGGGATAAAACATCAAAGAAAAACCAAAAAAAAAATTTTTTTAATACATGATTCATAAATCTTGATTTACTCTCAACATGTTTGTTTTTGGGTTTTTGTTTTTTTTCTTTGTCTGTGGCGGGGGTGACTTGATTCACTTCTGCTAGAAGATGTCTCTTTTTACATCCAAAGGCAATATCTAAGTGCTTTTCCTTAAGGAAATAAGAAAACTGAAGGGTTATTTTCTCGTTGGTGCCAAGCTACCATCATGTGATAGCCAGCACACGACCAGCATCTTATTGAATAAGCACACAGAATTTTCCCTGAGCAACTTTGGTGAAAGGTAAGACAGTACACAATACTGGGGAAGCCCGCACAACTTGTACAAGGCAAGGTCATGGAGGCTCCATAGACACATCCAAACTCCCTGAGGGACTGAATTAATGGGCTGGGGGCTGGGGGGAACATGGTCTCCAGAAACATCTAGCCCAATTGGCATAACATAGTTTATAAAGAAAATGTTTTACATTCTACCTTGGTGAGTAGCATCTGGGATATTAAAAGCCCATGAGCAGCCATCTAAGATACTCCACTGGTCTCACCCTTTCAGGAGCAAGGGAGAATGAAGAAAACAAGATACAAGGGAAAGATTAGTCTAAAGGACTAATGGACCACAACTACCATGGCCTCCACCAGACCGAGTCCAGTACAACTAGATGGTGCCCGGCTACCACCACTGACTGCTCTGACAGGGATCACAACAGAGGGTCCTGGACAGAGCTGGAGGAAAATGTAGAACAAAATTCTAACTCACAAAAATAGACCAGACTTACTAGCCTGACAGAGACTGGAGAAACCCCAAGTGTATGGCCCCTGGACACCCTTTTAGCTCAGTAATGAAGTCCCTCCCGAGGTTCACCCTTTAGCCAAAGATTAGACAGCCCCATAAAGCAAAGTGAGTCTAATGGGGCACAACAGCCCAGGACAAGGAGTAGAAGGCAGGAGGAGACAGGAAAGCTGCTAATAGGGGACCTAAGGAAGAGAAGGGAGAGTGTTGACATGCTGTGCAGCTGTTAACCCATGTCATAAAACAATATGTGTACTAACTTTAATGAGAAACTATTTGTTCTGTAAACCTTCCTCTAAAGCACAATAAAAAAAAAACTTTAAAAAAAAAAAAAGAATTTTCCCTGAGCAATTAATCTAATTCGAGCCAAAAGTAAAAACAAACATGGAGGGCAGCTTGTAGTACACATCCATGGCCCATCATTTGCATTAGATTCTGTTTGATTCTTACATGTCTTCTTTTCCTGGATCTTTATAGTCATCAAGTATGGCTTATGTGGTTGATTGCTGAAGCTGCATTCAGTAATCAGTAATCATCAATGATTACTGAGTGACAAAATTGATACATACTTTAGTAAGCCTCCTGAGCATCTGATACTGAACAATAAGAAATTGTTGTTGTTAATAGGTAGCATCGAGTTGTTTCTAACTCATAGCAACCCTATGTACAACAGAAAGAAACCCTGCCCAGTCCTACACCATCCTCACAAACTTCTGACGTACCAATATCGCAGCCACAGTGTCAATCCATCACGTCAATGGTCTTCCTCTTTTTCACTGACCCTCTAACTTAGCAAGTATGATGTCTTTCTCCGGGAACTGGTCCCTACTGACAACATGTTCAAAGTACATGAGACAAAGTCTCACCATACTCTCTTCCAAGGAACACACTGGCAGCCCATGGTATGTTCAATATTCTTCGCCAACACCATAATTCAAAGGCATTGGTTCTTTGGTCTTCCTTATTCATTATCCAGACTTCATGTACATATGAGGTGACTGAAAATACCATGGCATGGGTCAGACTCACTTTAGTCCTCAAGGTGACATCTTTGCTTTTCAACACTTTAAAAAGATATTTTGCATCAGATTTGCACAATGCAATACATTGTTTCATTTCTTGACTGCTGCTTCCATGGGCATCAAAGTAAATTTGTGGATCCAAGTAAAATGAAATCCTTGAAAATTTTAATCTTTTCCAGTTTATCATGATGTTGCTTATTGATCCAGTTGTGAGGATTTTTGTTTTCTTTGTATTGAGATGTAATCCATAGTGAAGACTGTGGTCTTTGATCTTCATCAGTAAGTGCTTCAAGTTCTCTTCACTTTCAGCAAGCAAGGTGGTGTCATCTGGAAGGTTGTTACTCTAATCCTGATGCCACATTCTTCTTCTTACAGTCCAGCTTCTCGGATTATTTCCTTAGCATACAGACTGAATAATTACGGTGAAAAGATACAATCCTGACACACAGCTTTCTTGACCTTAAACCACACAGTATGTCCTTGTTCTGTTCAAATGACGCCTCTTTGTCTATGTACAGGTTCCTCATGAGCATAATTAAGTGTTATGGAATTCCCATTCTTCACAATGCTATCCATGATTTGTTGTGATCCACACAGTTGAATGCCTTTGCATAGTCAATAAAACACAGGTAAACATCTTTCTGATATTCCCTGCTTTCAGCCAAGATCCGTCTTACATCAGCAATGATATCCCAGGCTCCACCTGCTCTTCTGAATGTGGCTTGAATTTCTGGTAGTCCCCTATCGATGTACTGCTGCAACCATTTTTTAATGATCTTTAGCAAAATTTTACTTGTGTGTGATATTAATGATATTGTTTGATAATTTCTGCATTCTTTTGGGTCACCTTTCTTTGGAATGGGCACAAATATGGATCTCTTCCAGTCAGTTCCCCAGGTCACCGTCTTACAAATTTCTGGGCATAGACGAGTGAGGACCTCCAGCACAACATCTGTTTGCTGAAACATCTCAATTGGTATTCTGTCAATTCCTGGAATTGTTTTTTGCCATTGCCTTCTGTGCATCTTGGACTTCTTCCCTCAATACCATTGGTTCTTAATCATATGCTACCTCCTGAAATGGTTGAATGTCAACCAAAATTCTTTTTGGTATAATGACTCTATGTATTCCTTCCATCTTCTTTTGATGCTTCCTGTATCATTCAATATTTTACTCATAGAATCCTTCACTATTGCAACTCTAGGCTTGAATTTTTTTCCTTCAGTTCTTTCAGCTTGAGAAGTGCCAAGCATGTTCTTCTCTTTTGGTTTTCTACCTCCAGGTCTTTGCAAATTTCATTATAATACTTTATGTTGTCTTCTCGAGCTGCCCTTTGAAATCTTCTGTTCAGCTCTTTTACTTCATTATTTCCTCCATACACTTTAGCTACTCTTTATTCAAGAGTAAGTTTCAGAGTCTCTGCTAACATCCATTTTGGTCTTTTCTTTCTTTCCTGTCTTTTTTATGACCTTTGCTTCCTTCATGTATGATGTCCTTGATATCATTCCACAACTCATCTGGTCTTTGGTCATTAGTGTACAATGTGTCGAATCTACTCTTGAGATGATCTCTAAATTAAGATGGGATATACTCAAGGTCCTATTTTGGCTCTAGTGAACTTGCTCTAATTTTCTTCAACTTCAATTTGCATATGAGCAATTGATGGTCTGTTCTACAGTCAGCCCCTGGCCTTATTCTGGATGATGATACTGAGCTTCTCCATCGTCTCTGTCCACAGATGTAGTCGATTTGATTCCTGTGTATTCCACTGGGTGAGATCCACGTGTATAGTCACCACTTATGTTGTTGGAAAAAGATACTTGCAGTGAATAAATCGTTGATCTTGAGAAATCCTATCATGTGATCTCCAGCATCTTTTCTACCACCAAGGCCATGTTTTCCAACTGCCAATCCTTTTTTGTTTCCAACTTTTGTATTCCAATCACCAGTAACCATCAATGCATCTTCATTGCATGTTTGATCAATTTCAGACTGCAGAAGCTGGCAAAAATCTTTAACTTCTTCATCTTTGGCTTTAGTGGTTGGTGTGTAAATTTAAATAATAATTCTATTAATTGGTCTTCCTTGTAGGCATATGGATATTATTCTATCACAACAGAGTTGTACTTCAGGATAGATCTTGAAATGTTGTTTTTGATGATGAATGTGATGCCATTCCTCTTCAATTTGTCATTCCTGGCATAGTAGACCATAAGATTGTCTGATTCAAAATGGCCAATACCAGTCCATTTCAGCTCACTAATGCCTAGGATATTGATGTTTATGTGTTCCATTTCATTTTTGACAACTTGCCATTTTCCTAGATTCATAGTTCGTACGTTCCACATTCCAATTATTGATGGATGTTTGTAGCTGTTTCTTCTCATTTTAAGTCATGCCACACCAGCAAATAAAGTCCTGAAAGCTTTATTCCATTCGCGTCATTAAAGTGGACTCTACTTTGAGGAGACAGCTCTTCCCCAGTCATATTTTGAGTGCCTTCCAACCTGAGGGGTTCATCTTCCAGCACTATATCAGACAATGTTCCCCTGCTATTCATAATGTTTTCACTGGTCAATTTTTTCAGAAGTAGAACTGCCAGGTTCTTCTTTATATTTTTTCTTAGTCTGGAAGCCCTGTGAAAACCTGTCCACCATGGGGGAGCCTGCTGACATTTGAAATACCTGTGGCATAGCTTCTAGCATCACAGCAAGAGGACAAACTGACAGACTAATGATGGGACTGAGCTGGTAGACGCATGTAAAAACACTAAGGTCACGGAACACCTTATATAAAATAAGAATTGTTTTAATCACCTACATTTTTATGTAGGAAACCAAATATATACATTGTGTATATACAAGTGTGTGTGTGTATGTGATTACTACTGACCAATGTGCTGTGTTTAAGAAACTATCTTCTAATTTTTTTTAATATATGACAAAGATTTGGTATATTGTAGTTGCTATCTGCATATTTATGCAAAACCCTTCAGCAGCATACTTTTTAAAAGTAATTGATGGCCAATATTGTATAATGTTAACAGGAAACAATTCTTTGTTGCTAAGCTAAATGGACAATTTAGGTCATACATATTCATAAGGATTTGGAATCTTTCCAATAAATGCTGCCTGTGTAGGAAGAAGAATGGGCTTGCATTAAGCATATTTTGGTAATTGGTAATGTAACTTCCCAGCTCCCCTGGGTGTGTAACTTAAGGGATCATCTTCCAAGACATGATGATTTCACAAGCTCTAATGCACTGGCTTTACATAATTAAATTTTAAAGTAAATTTAATGAAATGATGAAGAATTTCAGAAAATAGGCATTATTACTGAAAACAGGGTAGCAAAAAAAGAACTTTCACATGTTTTTTCTATTTTTTTTCATATAGCTAGACTTAATGTGTACTTAAAGCACATAAATATATACTTGGTTCCACAGAAAGTTACCTCTCTTTAAGAAGAAAATGAAGACGGGAAGGAGGGAGGAAGGAAGGAAGACAGCCCAGTCAAGTAAGAACAAAAGGTATTAGCTTCCTCAAACATAGTTAAAATCAGTTCACTTTGGTGAAACACAACTGAAACCACAGTTTTGGAGGAAACACAGTTGAAACCATAGCTTTCTGAGGGAGCTTTTACACATAAATAATGTAATCTGGTAGCCTCCTTTCATTCTAGAAAAGAAAAGAATTTGAACTGTAGTTTAAACTATTATAAATTGGCTAGAAGTTCAAGTGGTTTAACCAAACTAGTCTACCAATTCAATCAAATTATTTTTAAATGATGAAGATTTTGGAGAATTTCATATGAAAGGCTTGAGTTAAGAACTGCATTTTTATTGCATTCATTCATTCAGAACTATGCTAAGCAATGGGTTACAAAAACAATTATGACTGTGCATTATAATAATAGAGTGTTATTTGAGGGAATGCAAATGAGTAGACTTTTCTTCTGGCCCTTGAAGAGAGTTCTTTGACAAGCTTAAACACAGCCCACTGGTCAGTAGTGATCTTTTCAGTGTTTCCACTGCCTGTGCCATTGTTGTTGTTAGTTGCCATCTAGTTGGCTCAGAGTGACCTTACATGGAGTGAAACCCGTAAGAGCCAACACTCGACGAGACTGCCTTGTTTTTCCGGGTCTCAAAAGTTTTCACTCTTGACAGTGTTAAAAATGAAGCAGAGTTTCTGTAAAATGAAACAAGAGTTTTATTCAGGTTCAAGGATTTGCAAATCGGGAGGCGCCAAAATGAAGCTGAAAATGGCATTCTGAAGAGGGAGCACAACGGTACTTCTTTTATCAGAACTTTGAACAGGGTGGGCAAAGAGGATGGGGCTATATTTGATTGGTTGACATTCAACATGCTCCATAAGACTCATTTGTCAAGAATTTCTGTTGGCTGGGGTACTCAACCTTAGCCACAGTTTCCTGCGTGCCAGAGCTGGATCCTGCAGCAATCTGGGTGGGCCATCTCAGAATGTAGCAGAACAAGTTATTTCGGCCCAGAGTGAATCATGGGTCACGTACTCTAAAAAGCAGTCACGGGGCCTAGGACAAAACGGAATCTGATTCCGACCTGTGCCAGTCGTTTTAGTCGGGTCCAGTGCCTCAGTTTTGCAGTGCTCTTTCACAACAGCGGGCAGTCTTACGACTTCTCTATCGCTCTCCCTTAGTAGAAAATATCGGAGTTTTCCTTCTCTGAGCGGTTTCTGTCTTATGCAAGTTCCGACTTCCACAGGTTTTACCGTAAAACAGAAGGAAAGTTTGGCCCTGAGCCGTCTTCATGATCGTTGCTATGTTTGAGTCCATTGTTGTGGCTGTTGTGTCAGTCCATCTCAGTAAGGGCTCCCCTCGTTTTCGGTGGCCCCCTTCTTTAACAAACACCATATCCTTCTTCAGCAATCTAGCCCTCCTGATGATGCATTTAAAGTAAGCGGGCTGAAGTCTTACCATTCTCGCTTCTACGGAGCATTCTGGTTGTATTTCTTCTAAACCGATACATTCATTTTTCTAGCAGTCAGCAGTAGAGTCGATATTCTTCCCAAACACCACAATTCAAAATCATCAATTCTTCTTTTGTCCTCTCTTGGCATTGTCTAGTTTTCACACGCATATGAGGCGATTGGAAAGGCCATGGCTTGAGTCAGGCACACCTTAGTCATCAGAGTAACATCTTTGCTTTTTAAAATCTTATGAGGTCTTTTGTAGCAGATTTTCCCAAGGCAATACTTGGTTTAAGTTGTTGCCAGCTGCTGCCATGGGCGTTAGCCAATGATTAACTGAGACTAAGACACAGTAGCAAGCTCTGTACAAAGTTTTCAAAATGTATGCAGGGAAACAAACTGAGTACTCTTAAGTATTGGCTAACCTTAGCTATTTGTTTCCCAAGGATGGAGTATGGAAAAGGAGTAACAGTATCTTTACAGTGGAGAAACCTGTTAAACACAACTTTAAACAGGTGACAGAGGTTAACATCACCAGTGATAGGCCATGTGATATCATGTATCCCATGGTATGATGTGATGAGAAAGGCACTTCACCTCTGTGGGATTCTTCCTAAAAAATCCATAACCTCAATCTAATTATGAGGAAAACCTCAGACAAATCAAATAGAGGGACATTCTACAGCATACCAGACCTGTACTCTTCAAAACTGTCAAGGTCGTGAAACACAAAGAAAGACTAAGCAACTGTTACAGATCGGAGGAAACTAAGGAGACAAGATTACATGTAATATGGTGTCTTGGATTGGATCCTGAAACAGAAGAAGAACAATAGTGGAAATACTAGTGAAATCCAAATAAAGCCTGTAGTTTATTTAATTGCAATACCCCAATGTTACCTTCTTAGCTTTGACAGACGTACCATGTAAGATGTTAACATTACAGGAAACTGAGTGAAGGGTATATGAATTCTCCTTACTATTCTTGCAATTCTTTAAATCTAAAATTATTCTAAAATTTTTTGAGTTTATTTTTAAAAAAGCATACAGTAAATACTTACGATATGTACACTGTTTTTATCAGACGAAAAGCTATCATGTTATCGATTTACAAAGATGAGCCGTATTAACTAGAGTGATGGAGGATACTTACCCCCTCTCTTTATCCAATGGAATTGTTCCCTTCCACAAGGGAGGGAAAACTGAGATAGCAGCAATATGATACTGTGCAAATATTACCATGGCATATATATTCAAATGAGACATTGCACAGATAATATAAACAGCGGGCAAAGCTCAGGTTTTGGAGTTAGAAGGGTCATCGCTGGAGCCCTAACTCCACCAGTTAAGAGCTGTGTGGCTTTTCAACTTGGTTATTTTATTTGGTTCAATTCTTTCATCTATAAATCTGGAGTATACTATGCCTATAGCAAAGGGATAAGTTCAAGAGTAAAGAAAATGTATGTTAATGCCAACAACATAGTAGATGCTAGTTTTAGCAATTATTATTTGTAGAGGGGAAAAGAAACAAAATTTTATTGTAACATTGCCAGGTTGGCAACAATTTTGTAATCTTTCAATTCAGTGTTGATGGAGCAGGAGCAATGTCAGAGTCAAGAGGAAAGTAACTAGACACTTCCTTTCAAAGTGACAATAACTGAGCCATTAATGACTTTTACAAACAATTATTTATGCATCTAGCATCCTTCCAGGTAGTATTTCCCTATTTTGTCAATTAGACTAGCATGAGAACTATTACATAATGTGTTTTAGAAGTACAGATACATTGTTTCTACTGTACAAAAAAAGGGGGGGAGTAGAGTTATTGATTTTGTACAAGTAATTGTAGATTCCAGTAATTCACATTATTTTTCATACCAGTTGCTGCCCAGTCAATTCTGACTCATGGCAACCCCTTGTGTGTCAGGGTAGAATTGTCTGCCATAGGATCTTTGGCTGATTTATCAGAAGTAGTTCACCAGGCCTTTCTTCCAAGGTGCCTCTGGGTGGACTCAAACCTCCAAACTTGCTATTACCAGCCAAGTACATTTACCATGTGTACCACCTATGGACTCCTTACTTTACATAGTCCCTCACAAACTATCTAATGATCTTGTCTAATATCTTTCTCAGGGTACATGTCAAAAATTGGATAGCTTGTAGAATGGGAATGGAAATTATCTCAATTAGCCTACCATTAATAACAATATCTTGAGTAGTATTCAAAAAATGAGAAAGTCAATTATACACTTAAATTAACGTATAGGTGAGCCTTCAAGGAATTTGAAGCAAGGGTGTGGTAGAAAGACTAGAGTTCTGTGATGCAGATTACATAGTCATTTGAAATAACTATAAAAATGGAGTAAGACCCACCCTACCTATTTCATAGAATTATCCTGAGCATCAAATGACTTGTAGTTCCCTATACTGTTACACTCTTCCATACCCTTGCTTTTTTTGAGCCCTTGTGTAGAAAGGCCTTTACTCTCTCCCTCTGGAGGCACTTAGTTGACACCTTATCCTCAAAGATCAGCTCAGGCATTTCATTATGAAGGATGCCTTTACTGCACAACCAGGTTTCACTCTGCCCTGAAGCCTTTGTCAACTAAGAGCTCCTTGCAGGTGGAGGCTGTTTTACTCACCCTTAAAAACTCAGGACCTAGCATTGACACATGTTGTTGTTAGTTGCCAACGAGTCAGCTCTGGCTCATGGTGACCTCGTATACAAAAGAACAAAACGTTACCCAGTCCTGTGCCATCTTCATGATTGTTGATGTTTGAGCCCATTGTTGAAGCTATCGTGTCAAGCCATCTTGTTGAAGGTTTTCCTCATTTTTGCTGACCATCTGCTTTACCAAACATGATGTCCTTTTCTAGCAATTGGTATCTCCTGATGCTGTGTCCAAAATAAGTGAGCCAAAGTCTAGCCATCCTTTCTTCTAAGGAGCATTCTGCTTGTATTTCTTCTAAGCCAATTTGTTTGTCCTTCTGGCAGACCACAGTATATTCAATACTCTTTGCCAACATGGCAGCTCAAATGAGTCAACACTTCTGTTTTCCTGTTTCATTGTCCAGCTTTTCCATGCATATAATGTAATTGAGAAGACCGTGTTTTGGGTCAGCTACACCTTGGTCATCAAAGTGATTTATCTTTGCTTTTTAAAACTTTAAAAACGTCTTTTGCAGCAGATTTGCCCAGTGCAATGCTTCCTTTGATTACTTGACTGCCTCTTCCTTGGGAGCTGACGAATCGAAAGTGAAAATTTGTAAGGACCGTTAGCCAAGCACTGATTCCTCATTATTAGAGAATTTTATTCTGTCTTGCCAACAATTCCCCTTCTGTCTATTTTCCTCTATTATAAGCTCTTTGTTCTCTCTGTATATATATTCTTTTTATTCTTCCAAACATTATAAATAGTCTTGCAGCAATACTAGCATATGTAAGATACCCCGGTAAATAAAATAGGTACCCGTTTAAGTATGTTTTATGTCTGTTTCTTGCACATCCATTATGACACAGAGAATTTAAGCAAAGTAATATTACAAGGTCAGCAGTTCAAACCCTGATGGGAGAAAGATGTGGCAATCTGCTTCCATAAAGATTACAGTCCTGAAAACCCTATGGGGCAGTTCTTTTCTACCCTATAGGGTCTCTGTGAGTTGGAACTAACTCAATGGCACACAACAACATTATTATTTTTAATCACTTTTATATCCCAAGACTACTCCATCAATTTATGGTTAACATCACTAGTTTCAATTTCTCTTCTAATGAGTGTACAACAAAATATTTGAAGTGAAAATGTGCGGGCATGTTTAATTTGGGGAACTATTGTCATACTCTTCCTGAGTCCACGCTGTCTTCACTGAGGCACTTCCAGCCTCTCATGAAAGGAAAAGGGGAAGGGGCAGAACCACTGCTAGGGGAGACTTTTAAAGAATTTTGTGGGTCATGGATATTCTGGCCTTCCTGGAATGACATATTCTTAGTCGAAAAGGGAATATGAGCTCTGGGTCATTTGCAAATGAATGCATCTGCAAATGAATGAATGCATCAGATATAATGAAAACATTGTCTCCAAGGTTAGACCATACTGCTCATTGCAGCTACTTCCACAGAATTTGTTTCTCCACCATCTGCATCAGTTCTATTCCTCGATCAGACATGAGGCCTGAAAAATGCAGGCTACTAAAAAATGCCTTGTGAAAGAGGGCCGTGTGAACAGCTATTCTGCCTGTGTTACTTCCTTAATGCCCCTTTTTAATGAAAAAGAAGAAACCAACATCAGAAGCAGCACTTAAAATTCAGTTTGAAGAGGCTTCTGCCCTCTACTGAGTAGGTTTCCCTCCTAGTCTTTCCCTTCTTTTCTTCCTTGCTATGTAATAATGTATTTGGGCTAAAGGAAAGCTAAATCTTCACACCCAGGACTAGGGGGAAAAAAGATTGTTTTTAAGGATTTTATAATAGATAGTATACAAGTATGAACTAATATCATTTTAACATTGACATCTATTGTCTAAAGTATACTTTTTCTAACTCCGTGAGATTACTTCCTTCCTTATAACTTTCTTGCTTATAAGCAATTTAATTCCACTTGTTCACTGTTCAATAATTGTATTTTTCATCATACATATCTAATCAGATACTTGTATGTCAAAACCAGCATTGATATCTAAGCAAAAAAAAAAAAAAAACTAAGCAAGATTGAATTTCATTCTAACCATTTTGCATAGTCAAGTTGAACTATATAAACAAAATGGGAGAAAACACTATTAAATAGATGCCATCGTTTCTTTCTTTTTCGAGACTTCTCATGTTTGTTTGCTACAGAACAATGAATTTTACCTCAATGGAGTCCTGAGCTCCAAATCCTGAATTTATATCCTGAGGCCCACAGGTAAACTTTTGATGGCATCTGTGTGCTTCTGTAATTAGATCCATAGCATCTGCAACTCATACTTTCCCTTTGAAATGTTTGTTCAGAAGAATAAATAATGCATTACAAAAATAAAAGAAAGTACACAAGCATGTCTTGCCATTGCTTTGATAAAATTCCTACAGGATTCTGGAAAATGGGCTTGATCAATTCATCCCACTATCCAAATAAGCCCGTGGAAAGATTGAATTTCTATCAAATTCTTAAACATTTCAAGAAGTTTGATGATTTCCAGTCAATGTTCCAAGTATTTCTCAGTGTTATTCATTCATTCATTAATAATATTAGGAGAATGGTTACACAGTGTTCAAACCAGCACAAAATTGTCTATGGTTATCACTATCCAAATAGTGATCAGAGATACTCATCAAAGAACAATTTATGAAAACACTATCACCATCAATTTATGCAAGAGAAATTATTTTTATATGTTATAAAATAACACAAGCAGAGAAAATTCTTCTAAAAACTCCACCCAGCAAAGCTCAAGTCCACTTCCTGGACAACACATATTCCCTTTCCTGTTGACAAGTATACTTTCGATTTAGTAAATCATTTGTAATCTATACGCTCCAGTTTGGGTACAGGACATTTCTCTAAAATATTCCTAGTTTTCTCACACTTAAATGGCTTGCACAAACAATAATAACAAAAGTAGAGAAAGTAGGTAAACACCAGTCTTTTCTACATTAATCTCAGTTAAGATTTTTTTCCTTTAAATTCAGTTCAAAGCAGATCTCATTTGTAAACGTCACCAACTCCATAAGAGTGCGCAATTCTAACTATATGAAGGCAAAACAACCTAACAAAAATGTGATTTATCTTTTCTAAATTACCAGTGTGACATGGCATTACTTTGTCTAAATCAAGCCATTATGACACAATGGCTGAAGAATGCTACTATGAAAAAAATCATTCATTCCTGCTATTTTATAAATACAGGAACACTTTTAAATGTGCCCAATATACAACGTTCTAAATCTGTCAAAAAACAATTGAAAAAATTATGAGTTAAATTTTAAAAGAATTTTATATGCCCTAGAAGAATTAGCAGCTTGTGGAGGTAAATGTACAGTCTGCTAGTTTAGTTCAATGGGAAAAAAAATTCATATTCTGGGTTTTTTTTCTGATAAGCAACCTATAAAAAATTAATTGCTATATTTTTTAGCACGTAAAAAAGCCTTCCTTAAAAATGACTGAGTTTTCACCATTTTTTGTAAAAGAAATTGAATAAACTCTTCTTGAGAAATTAGGGCTCATATTAAAAACCATATATTTTTAAGTAGAAAACGTGATGAGTTTAAAGTAGATACTAATGGGAAAAAGGGGGAAAATCCTCAATATAAATGTGATAATGGTTTTTTATCCATTCTGTCCTTGAATCTAAAAAAAAAAAAAAAAAAAGATACGAAAAGATTAAATTCTCCTGAACACCTAGAAATAATTTTCCTAATGAGTTAAAGGTTGGTATTTAAGGTAAAATGAATATCTCTTCCGTTAATTCTTAAATGTTCTTTTACTGACTGCATGAAATGGAATTAATGTAAAAGCTGACCTTCCATTCTGGCTTTCACACCTCTAAGATCAGTCTTCCCCATGGACTCCAGATTGATCTTTCTAAGATACAAACCTGATCGTGTTACTCTCCTGCTTAGAATCCTCCAACTGATGGGGAGATTTTTTCCAGAGGGACCAACCTTCAGTACTAGGTGTAGACTCTAAATGTAACTCATCTGGCCCAAATTATGTGATAACTGGGTAATAAAATAGGGGAAAGCTGAACAAATGCTTCATCCATTGCAGTGCTGTGTGACAGAAACAAAGCATGGGCTGAGTATAATCTCTTACCTGGAACAAATTCTCTGATTACCTAAAACCAGACCAAACAAACCTATTGCCGTCAGAGTAGAACTGCCCCATAGGGTTTCCAAGTAGCGGCCAGTGGATTTGAACTCCTGACCTTTTTGTTCGCAGCCAAGCTCTTAATCACTGCGCTACCAGGGCTCCTGAGCGTGCATTAGGTATGGAAATTTACAAAATGACTATTGCAGCTCCCACTTTCAAGAAGTTCACATTCTAGTGTTAATAACATATATGTGAAAAATGTAATTAACATAACAAATACTTACATAACATTTACTATGGGCCAGGCACTTTACTAAAAGCTTTACACATATTAACTCATTTATTTCTCACAACCACCCTACGAGGTAGGTGCTAGTATTAAACCCATTTTACTAATGAGGAAAATGAGTCATAGATAGGTTATCAACTTGCTCAGGGCCATACAGATAGTAAGTAGCAGAAACAAAATTCAATCCATATACCCTGGCTCCAGAGTCTCAGCTTTTAACCATAACATTGAACTGCCTGGTCAAAGATATGTTAAAAAAAATCGAAATAGGCACAAGGCATTATAGGAACACAACGTAGATATACATAATCCAGATTTATTGGAGAAGTTCTTTTAATAATAATAATTTCATATATACATGTACAAGTGTATATATTCCCTTCACGAGTCTGTCAGTTTGTTGTATTGTGGGGGCTTGCATGTTGCTGTGATGCTGGAAGCTATGCCACCAGTATTCAAACAACCAACAGGGTCACCCATGGCTGACAGGCTTCAGCTGAGCTTCCAGGCTAAGACAGACCAGGAAGAAGGACCCAGCAGTCTACTTCTGATAAAAATTAGCCAATGAAAACTTTATGAATAGCAGTGGAACATTGTCCTGTATAGTGCCAGGAGATGAACCCTCAGGCAGGAAGCCATTCAAAATATGACTGGGGAAGAGCAGCCTCCTCAAAATAGAGTTCACCTTAATGATGTGGATGGAGTCAAGCTTTCGGGACCTTTATTAGCTGATGTGGAACAACTCAAAATGAGAAGAAACAGCTGCAAACATTCATTACTAGTCGGAACATGGAATGTACAAAGAATGAATCTAGGAAAATTGGAAATCATCAAAAATGAAATGGAATGCATAAACATCAATATCCTAGGCATTAGTGAGCTGAAATGGACTACTATTGGCCATTTTGAATAGGACAATCATATAGTCTACTATGCCAGGAATAACAACTTGAAGAGGAATGGCTTTGCATTCATCGTCAAAAAGAACATTTCAAGATGTATCCTGAAGTGCAGCACTGCCAGTGATAGGATAATATCTATATACCTACAAGAAAGACTAGTTAATATCACTATTTTTCAAATTTACATACCAGCCACTAAGGCCAAGAAATTGAAGATTTTTATCAACTTCTGCAGTCTGAAATTGATGGAACGTGCAGTCAGGATGCATTGATAATTACTGGTGATTGTAATGCAAAAGTTGGAAACAAAGAAGAAAGTTGGAAAATATGGTCTTGGTGATAGAAACCATGCCAGAGATCACACGATAGAATTTTGCAAGACCAATGACTTCTTCATTGTAAATACTTTTTTCACAACATAAACGACGACTATACACATGGACCTCGCCAGATGGAATATACAAGAATCAAACAGACTACATCTGTGGAAAGAGATGATGAAAGAGCTCAATATTATCAGTCAGAACAAGGCCAGGGCTGACTGTGGAACAGACCATCAATTGATCATATGCAAGTTCAAGTTGAAGCTGAAGAAAATTAGAACATCCACAAGAGCCAAAGAACAACCTTGAGTATATCCCACTTGAATTTAGAGACCATCTCAAAAATAGATTGGATGCATTGAACATTTATAACCAAAGACCAGACAAGTTGTGGAATGACATCAAGGACATCATACATGAAGAAAGCAAGAGGTCATTAAAAAGACAGGAAAGAAAGAAAAGATCAAAATGGGTATCAGAAGATACTCTGAAACTTACTCGTGAAAGGCCGGTAGCTAAAGCAAATGGAAGAAATGATGAAGTGAAACAGCTGAACAGAAGATTTCAAAGGGCCGCTCAAGAAGACAAAGTAAAGTATTATAATGACATGTGCAAAGAGCTGGAGATAGAAAACCAAAAGGGAAGAACATGTTCAGCATTTCTCAAGCTGAAAGAACTAAAGAAAAAATTCAAGCCTTGAGTTGCAACATTGAGGGGTTCTACGGGGAAAATGTTAAATGACGCAGGAAGCAACAAAAGAAGTTGGAAGGAATACACAGAGTCACTGTACCAAAAAGAATTGTTAGAGGCACTACCATTTCAGGAGGTAGCATATGATCAGGAATCCATGGCACTGAAGAAAGAGTTCCAAGCTGCACTGAAGGCATTGGTGAAAAACAAGACTCCAGGAATTGACGGAATACCAATTGAGATGTTTCAACAAAGGGATGCAGGGCTGTAAGTGCTCACTTATCTATGCCAAGAAATTTGGAATACAGCTACCTTGCCAACCGACTAGAGGAGCTCCATATTTATACCTATTTCAAAGAAATGTGATCCAATTCAAAGCAGAAATTATCAAACAATATCATTAATATCACACACAAGTAAAATTTTGCTGAAGATCATTCAACAGAGGCTGCAGCAGTACACCGACAGGGAACTGCCAGAAATTCAAGCCAGATTCAGAAGAGGATGTGGAACCAGGGATATCATTGTTGATATCGGATGGATCCTGGCTGAAAGCAGAGAATAACAAAAAGATGTTTGCCTGTGTTTTATTGACTATGCTAAGGCATTTGACTGTGTGGATCATAACAAATTATGGATAACATTACAAAGAATGGGAATTCCAGAACACTTAATTGTGCTTATGAGGAACCTGTACATAGATCAAGAAGCAGTCATTCAAACAGAACAAGGGATACCTCATGGTTTAAAGTCAGGAAAGGTGTGCGTCAGGGTTGTATCTTTTCACCATACTTATTCAATCTCTAT
This sequence comes from Dugong dugon, assembly GCA_030035585.1. Taxonomy (NCBI): domain Eukaryota; kingdom Metazoa; phylum Chordata; class Mammalia; order Sirenia; family Dugongidae; genus Dugong; species Dugong dugon. The sequence continues at coordinate 35,959,741 of CM057460.1, forward strand.
GCTGAGCAGATAATCCAAGAAGCTGGACTGTATGAAGAAGAACAGGGCATCAGGATTGGAGGAAGACTCACTAACAACCTGTGTTATGCAGATGACACACAACCTTGCTTGCTGAAAGAGAAGAGGTCTTGAAGCACTTACTGATGAAGATCAAAGACCACAGCCTCCAGTATGGATTACACCTCAACATAAAGAAAACAAAAACCCTCACAACTGGACCAATAAGCAATATCATGATAAATGGAGGAAAGATTGAAGTTATCAAGGATTTCATTTGACTTGGATCCACAGTCAGCACACTTGGAAGCAGCAGTCAACAAATCAAATGATGTATTTCATTGGGGAAATATGCTACAAAAGACCTCTTTAAAGTGTTGAAAAGCAAAGATGTCACCTTGAAGACTAAGGTGACCCTGACCCAAGCCATGGTGTTTTCAATTGCCTAGTATGCAAGTGAAAAGCTGGACAATGAATAAGGAAAACTGAAGAAGAACTGACAACTTTGAGTTGTGCTCTTGGCGAAAAATATTGAATATACCATGGAATTCCAAAGGAATGAACAAATCTGTCTTGGAAGAAGTACAACCAGGATGCTCCTTAGAAGCAAGGATGGTGAGACCACATCTCATGTACTTTGGACGTGTTATCCGGAGGGATTAGTCCCTGGAGAAGGACGTCATGCTTGGTAAATTAGAGGATCAGCAAAAAAGAGGGATGGATTGACACACTGTCTGCAACAATGGGCTCAAGTGTAACAGCAATGTGAGGATGGTGCAAGACCAGGCGGTGTTTCATTCTGCTGTACGTAGGGTCGCTATGAATTGGAACCCACTTATGGGCACTTAACAATCCAACAACAACATACATTCCTATAGCTTATTTATTATGTACCAGGCATTGTTCTAAGAATTTAACATGCTTTAACCCATTTCAGCTTCACAACAACCCCAAGAGACTGCCCATAGTATCCCCATTTTTCAAATGAGGAAATTTAGGGGTTAGTAGCTTACCCAAGGTTCCATACCAAACCTGTTGCCGTCTGACTCATAGTGACCCTATAGGACAGAATAGAACTGCCCCATAGGGTTCCCAAAGCCGTAATTTTTATGGAAGCTGACTGCCACATCTTTCTCCTACCCAAGGTTACACAGCTATTAAGTAGCTGAAGCTTCTGTAGTAGGCAGGATAGAGCTTAGTCTTAAAAACCTAAGTGAAGTTAGTTAAGCCGCCAGGTAAGTGACCAGGAGCATAGGTAAAGGAAACAGGTGTGAGGACAGAGAACAGGGGCCATGCAGGGAAGTGCAAGTGCTCCCATTTGGTAAGGTGCTGAGGTGCAAGGCAGGGAGTGGAGAGAATTAGACAGAGTAGACCATAGAGGGACCAGTACGCCTTGCTTAGATCTTACCTCTGGGCAAGGAGGGCCTTTGAAGGACTTTCAAACAAGGGACTGCCATGGGAAAAATTTTATATAGGATGCTGATGATTATAGATCAATTTGAAAGGGACAAAACCAGAGGCCACTGAAGTTGCCCAGGAGATAAAACGCAGTTCAAAAGCTGGACAGTGGTGGTAGACAAACCAGAAAACTAGCAAGGAAGTAAAACAGGCAAGATTGGTACTCTCAGACCAAAATATCTTCTTTATCTGAATGCGTGTTTGCTTGTTCACACCAGCACTCTTCTGCAGTCATTCTCTCTTCCTTCCTTTCTGTTACATCAGAGAAGTCAATCTAAGGTCTTCTATGTAAAGCTTATCTCCCCACCTGCTCTGGGTGGTCATCAGCTCCTGGCTCTAGGAACCTTGCACTCAGTTATTCTTTTCAGCTCCCCCACTGAAATTTATTTGACTTACTCATTATAATTAAAAAGTATAACATGATCAAAAATGCAGGCAGTACAAAATGGCTGACCTTGCCATGGACTATGTTCTCCCCGATTCTGTTTTTTATTCACGTATAAAGAGTCACAGATTGAGTTCCTGCTATGTTCCAGATGTGTGTAGTGTAGTCTGGGTACATGGATGAAAGACCAACCTCTTCATTTACGGAGTTTTCATTAAAATGACGGACATTGTGTTAACTATTAGTTAAACACAATATAAAAACAGAGGAAAAAATACAAATACCAAAAAAAAAAAAAAACCTTAAAAATTCAAATTAAAAAAAAACACAATGGCAAAGATTGGCATGAATTGCTTTGGGCTGCAAGTAAACAGAAATCTTAGTGGCGTAACCAAAGAGGGGTTTCTTTATACGATATACCAAGAAATCCAGAGATAGGTAGATGAAGGAAGAAAGAAAGAACCCAGACTCCTCTAGCTTCCTGCTTGGCCCTCATAAGCATGTGACTCTCCACCTCATGGTCATAAGCTGGTTTGTCTACCTTCAGGCACCAATCTATAAGCTTAGCATTCTTGGGAAGAAGAAACGAAGGAAAAATGGGACCTGTCCTTTTCATCCAGAGAACAATACCTGTCCCAGAAGACCTACCCTTAAGAGCTGTGCTTACGTTTTATTTCCCAGAACTGGTCTCAAGGGAGACTGGAGAAGTGACTACATTTACCTGGGCATGTTTCTGCCCCAGGGTTCCATTGGCAAAGAAGAAGGGAAGAATAGATATTGAGTAAGAAATTAGCCCACAGCCCCATCTCTCAGTTCTTTGTTCTGTGGTTGCTACGTGTTGCTATGATGCTGGAAGATATGCCACCGGTATTTCAAATACTGCAGGATCACCCAAGGTGGACAGGTTTCAGCGAAACTCCCAGACTAAGACAGACTTGGGAGAAAGGCCTGGCAATCTACTTCCAAAAATCAGTTAATAAAAGCCCTATGAATCACAACAGAATATTTGCCAATACAGGGCTGGAAGGTGAACCCCTTAGGTTATGAAGATGGTGTAGGGCAATGTTTTGTTCTGTTATACATAAGGTCGCCATGAGTCGGAGACAATTCAATGACAACTAACAGCAACAAGTAACAAGCAGGGTCGGCCACCATGAGGGATGGGTGGAGAGAGAGGTGCTCAGGAAGGGAACAGAGAGGAGCCTTTTAGGACATGTGGTGCAGTAGGAGAGTGGAGCCTCAAGTTTCAGTAAGAGAATGACAGAAAAGCACTGGCTGTATTGGCAATCAGGACATCACTGATGATATCTGAATATAAATGGAACTACACTGTTAAGAGAGGAATTGCAACAATTTAGTGTATCCAAAAGTATGGGCACTAAAATAAACAATATTAATATACTTGGTACATGGGGTACAAAGAGGGTAAATGATAACTTATGCTAGGAGAACTGGCAGAAACAACCTTATAGTCAGTCCAGAGAGAGTCTTATGTGATGCTCCCTGCTCACTCTCCCTAACTCTGTGGAAAGGTCCCTCCTTTAAGGGTCTGATATGAGAAAACGAAGAGGACTCTGTTTCCTTTAAATTTTCCTGTCTGTTAAATGGTATTACTACCCACTGCGATGACAGAGAATAGGAAGAGGGCTTCCTCTTTCAATTACTTGTTCAGTAGCCACATTGCCTTCCTTTTGTTTCTGGATTAAAGAAATCATATTAACAGCTGTAACTGAAAGGCAGGTGCTCATCAGATAAGATAGGCCGGTTTTACAAAGTGTACACTCTATTTTTAACCAGCACTCACAAACTGTATTCTAAATAATTATTTGTACATACTTATAGGATTCTAAAGGAAAAGGCATCAAAACAGTATTATTCATAACTCCTGAGAGCATCATGGAAACAAATAAAAATTCGCTCTTGAGTACTTTAATGTCTCTTTTGGTGGAATATGAGCAATCTTTTAAAAAGGAGAAAGTGTCATAGTTTCCAAGGTGCAGTATACTTGCTATATTAACCAATTATTCAAAGTGCAATTTGTCACTTCAAGTATATTTTACACCTAGAAATCTTAATAAAGTTTCGTGTTGGCAATGAAAATAAACTTACTTTGCTAGATTTCACTCCAGTGCAGAGGCACAGCTCTCTTCCTCAATTGTGAATCTGTTAAAATTTATCAAATGGGAAGCACTTACATAGGAACTAGAATGGAAACATTGTCAACGAATTGTTTTACCAAAAACCAAAACCCCTTGCCGTGGAGTCAATTCCAACTCAAAGTGATGCTATAGGACAGAGTAGAACCGCCCCCTAGGGTTTCCAAGGAGTGGCTGGTGGATTTGAGTTGCCAGCCTTTGGGTTAGCAGCCAATTAATTTCTTTAAGATGTGGCTAAAACATCTATAATGTTGACTTTAGGTTTTTAAACTAACTTTCTGCCTGGATTGTTTTTGTTTTTTTTTTTTTGTTTGTTTGTTTGTTTGTTTGTTTTTTCTCTTTTCCAAAATTAGAAAAAAAAAATATTGAAATCCAGTATCTTTACAACGTCATATTCAACTGAATTTAATAAAACTAAATTTGGGTAAAACTAAAATCGGTTATGAGAAAACACAATTATCTTTTAAGCCTATTAGATAAAAATCTACAGTTCTGTTCCTGCTCAAGTAAGCATATTCTTTTGAGGGGGTCTAGACATCCTTTCACATAAGAAATAATTAGAGAAAAAATGAAAATACCTGATGATGCTCAGATAGGGAGGAACACTACCATTTCTCCAAATACATGGATTATTAAGGGGAAGAAACATTGAGACTGAAAATAAAGAATAGATTTCAGAACACTGCAGAATTTACCACCATGAGCCATGCCCAACTTTAAAGTTCATAGTGAATTTCTTTTCATTTGAGGCAACAACAACAACAAAAAAAAAAAAATCACTGCCATTGGAGTTGATCCCAACTCAGCATGAATAGAGCTGCCCCATAGGGTTTCCAAGGAGTGGCTGGTAGATGCAAACTGCCGACCTTTTGATTAGCAGCCAGATTCTTAACCACTGTACCGCCAGAGCTCCTTTCAAATGAAGGGTTCAAACATTTAAAAAGCAACTCAGTGGTTAGCTGATCTATAAGAGTGCCACCTCCTTGCACAGCCCAAGGGCTGCCAGTCACATTTTTGTCTATGTGAATGACATTACACTGGCACAGCTCTCTACAACAGTTTAGGAAAGTATGCCTTCATTGAAGATGACAATAATGTGAGTCACAAGAACAAGAACAAAAACGATGGAGTAAAGACCAGCCAGTTTTAAGGAGGAAGAGACATCACAGGTTGACCAACAAGAACCAAGGCATATAAGAAGATAGAACTCCAAGATCTCCAAATTGCATAACTGTGGGAACAGTGGAGCTGTTACAGAGAAGGAATCTGGAACAGAAAATTTGGTTTTGGAAGAAGTCAAAAGTAATAATGCTATTAGATGATAGCATGAAGTCCCCATTGGAATGTGTTTAAGTTTTATCACCCCAGTAAAACTGAAATATTATTGAAAGTCCTCACTCTCTTGTGACTTTAATTCTACCCCCTCCACCAGTGCCAAACAGAAAATTTGCACAGAGCAGCATTCAAAATATGCTTGCTGAACTGAACTAATCATGTTTTACATCATGCAATGGTTTCTCTCAACATACATCTAACCAGATTCTCAGTGTGTAAATTGTACAATTGGCACGAGACAGGCACTGGAAACCTGCATTAACTTTTGCCAGCCACTAGGGCACAATTCAGAAAATTATAGCTTCCATGGCTGAAATAAGTTAATATCCTGCCAAATGGAAAGAAATGGCTTCCCTCCATGTTGCCAACAGATTAACTTAAATGCTTGTGGCAGAGACCACTGAGCCCTTTCAGTCAGGATTATATTTGACCAAAGTTGCAATTTCATCAAAGGATATTGTAAACAAGAGCATAAGCAAGATTCCTGTTGGACATAATTAAGGATATGCATAGAAATGAAACTTGGAATATAAGAGAGAGGAAAGAAACAGAAGTTGAAGATGGCGCTCTAGGCAGAAACACCACGCCGTCCCTCCACAGCAAAGATCCGAAAAACTAAGCCTAACAGAGAATCAACAATCCTGAAACCCTAGAACACCAAATGAAGAGATAAAGAACTCAGCCAAACACCAAACGGAGTGAGAATACTAAAAGAGAACGGAGAGCGAGGAGAGACTCAGGCAGAGATTCCTTACCAGCTAACGCAGCGCGGATCCACCATCTTGGATTCCTATCGGAGACCAGCAAACGGGAGAGCAGCCTTGCAGAGCATCTGGTCGGAGACAGAACGACCGGTAAACTGCGGTGCGCGCTCTCCCACCACCCACCCCTCTCCACCTCAGCTGGGGATCCCCTGCTTTCCGTGGCCAGGGTCCCTGGGCTGGGGGGTGCTGGTGCTTGGATTCCGCGCGCCTGGGATGGCGGCTTTCTGGGAGCCGTTTGCTGGCAGCTAGCGAACCTTTCTTTGCCGCCTCCCCCTCCTTTTGCCTGGGTGCCTGGTTCCGAGTGCTGTCTCTGCTCTCTCCTGCGGGGCTGTAGGGCTGTGTGCACGCGTGTGGCTGTTTCTAGGTCTGGGCTCCCGCGTGGGTGGGATCCCGGGGCCTTTGTTTGTTTGCCCCTCTGCTTTCCGTGGCCGGAGTCCCTGAGCTGGGGGGCGCCGGTGCTTGGATTCCGCGCGCCCGGGCGGGGGGCTTTCTGGGAGCCGTTTGCCGGCCGCTAGCGAGCCTTTTTCTGCCGCCTCCCCCTCCTTTTGCCTGGGTGCCTGGTTCCGAGTACCGTCTCTGCTCTCTCCTGCGGGGCTGTAGGGCTGCGTTCGGGCGTGTGGCTGTTTCCAGGTCTGGGCTCCCGCGCGGGTGGGATCCTGGGGCCTTTGTTCGTTGGCCCCTCTGCTTCCCGTGGCCACGGTCACTTAACCCCGAGACTACCGGCTTCTTGGAATTCGCGCCCCTGAGTGGGGGCTCTCTGGGTCCCATTTGTAGGCACTGACTGCTGGTGTTGCCCTTTTTTTTTTTTTTCCTCTCAATTTTATTTTTCTTCCTTTTTTGATTAGTTTTGTCATCTTTTACCTCTTTTTCTCTTTTGTCTTTCTTCATTGCTTAATTTCTTGTCTCTCTATCTCTTCCTTCTCTTTCTGATTCCTGAATTCCAGGCGATGTATGCCTCTGTACCTTCTGGCCAGGCTGAGCTGTGAAAATTGAGACCGACTCCCCCAGACCTCATAGCTGCATCGGTGGGATCCCTGGGAACTTTGCAGTTCTTTAACTTTTCTGATTTTTATTTGGTCATTCTTTCCTTTTCTTTCTCTTCCCCCTTCTGGTTTCCTCCATCCCATAGTCTCTCATCTGTACATTCCAACGACAAGCTCCCCTAGCATTCTTTTATGTTTGTACGCTTTTTGCTCCTCCTCCTCTCTCCTCTCTCCCATATCCAGCTTAGCTTCACACATAACCATCTTCCCGCTGCACCCTACCTACCTGCACCGTGCACTAGACATCACATCACCAAGCGGTGCAGGCACGCCCTATTGGAACCTGCCCAGCACTGACTACCAACCGTCCTGGTGGCTGCAGTGAGTGCCACAAGCAACCCATCCCAGTGGCTCCTCCTCAACTAGATCTGCCCAGCTGTACCACAAGAACGAAAAAAAAAAAAAATCTACAATCAATAAACGAGAGAAATATCTACTGAATGCCCCGAAAACAGCAAACAATATCAAAACATTTACAAAAACAAGACAAGATGGCTCCAATAGGCGTCCAAATTAAAACACCGGATAACTCTCCTGTGGAAGAAAATGCACTAGAAGTACCTGATACGGAACTCAAATCACTAATACTCGGAATTTTCCAAGAACTGAGGCAAAAAGCTGACAAACATGAGGAAAAAATAGACAAATTTATGGAAAATACAGACAAAAAATTGGAAGAATTCAGGAAGATGATACAAGAACAAAATGCCAAAATAAATTCACAACTCGAAATTATACAAAAACAACAATTAGAAATCCAAAAGATAAACAACAAGATTTCAGAAATGGACGGTGTCATAGAAGGGCTGAGAAGTAGATTTGAAACCATGGAAGACAGGATCAGTGGAACTGAAGACAAACACTTGGATACAACTCTGTTTCAGGAAAACTCAGAAAAAAGAACAAAGAAAAATGAAGAGACCCTGAGAGTTATGTGGGACACAATTAAAAGCAAAAACTTACGAGTGATTGGCATACCAGAACAGGGGGAGAAAACAGAAAACACAGAGAGGATCATTGAGGAACTGCTGACAGAAAACTTTCCCAATATCATGAAAGATGAAAAGCTGGTCATCCAAGAAGCTCAACGAACCCCATATAGAAGAGACCCCAAAAGAAAATCACCAAGACATATCATATTCACACTCGCTAAAACTAAAGACAAACAAAGAATCCTGAGAGCAGCTCGTGAAAAACAAGAAGTCACATACAGAGGAGAAACAATAAGACTAAGCTCAGATTATTCAGCAGAAACCATGCAGGCAAGAAGGCAATGGGATGACATATATAAAATCTTGAAAGAAAAAAATTGTCAGCCAAGAATAATATATCCTGCAAAACTCTCATTCAGATTTGATGGTGAAATTAGGTCATTTCCAGATAAACAGAAACTAAAGGAATATGCAAAAGTCAAACCAAACTTACAAGAATTATTAAAGGGAGTTCTTCGATCTGAGGACAAACAGCTTAAGCCCTCAGGCAGGACCTAGGACCTAGGACGCAGGTTAACATGAACCAGATACCATTCTAGGAACTGAACTACAGACGACTTTCCAAAAACAAAAGATATACAACAGGGAATCAGAGAAATCAATCAAAGGATGACAACAACATCAAAACAATGAAAGAGGGAACAAACGGCATAGGTATAGAACCTTCTAAAGGAGAAGAAGGCAAGGCGATACCAAGTAAGGGTAGACTGCTTCAAAATTATAAAAATAAGGGTAAAATTCATGGTAACCACAAAAAAAGTTAACAAACCAACTCATAAAAATAAAGACGAAAAACATAAAGTCTCCACAAAAACAAAACCTACAAAAACAAAAGAAATGAACACAAAATCCACAAACAAAAGGAACTCAGCACAAGAGAGTAAGAAGAACAAAGAAAACTTCAGCATCACAAAAAAAAGCACTACAAAATGACAGCAACAAATTCACATCTATCAATAATTACACTGAACGTAAATGGACTCAATGCACCCATAAAGCGACGGAGAGTGGCAGAATGGATAAGAAAACAGGATCCATCTATTTGCTGTCTACAAGAGACACATCTTAGAAACAAAGATGTGAATTTATTAAAAATCAAAGGTTGGAAAAAAATATATCAAGCTAACAACTATCAAAAAAGAGCAGGAGTGGCAATTCTAATCTCAGATAAAATAGACTTTAAAACAAAATCTACCATAAAAGACAAAGAAGGACACTATATAATGATTAAGGGGATGATCCATCATGAAGACATAACCATAATAAATATCTATGCACCCAATGACAGGGCTCCAAAATACATAAAAAAAACTCTAACAGCACTGAAAAGAGAAATTGACAGTTCCACAATAATAGTAGGAGACTTCAACACACCACTCTCAGTAAAGGACAGAACAACTAAAAAGAAACTCAGCAAAGATACAGAAGACCTAAAGGACACAATCAGCCAACTGGACCTCATAGACATATATAGAACAATCCATCCAACCGCTGCAAAGTACACATTCTTTTCCAATGCACATGGAACGTTCTCCAGAATAGACCACATCTTAGGCCACAGAGCAATCCTCAACAAGATCCACAATGCTGAGATAATTCACAGTATCTTCTCTGACCACAATGCCATCAAGGTAGAAATTAACACTAGAAAGAGCAAGGAAAAAAAATCAAACACATGGAAACTGAATAATAATCTGCTTACACATCAATGGGTAATAGAAGAAATCAGAGATGGAATTAAAAAATTCCTAGAATCAAATGAGAATGAAAACACATCATACCAAAACCTTTGGGACACAGCAAAGGCAGTCCTCAGAGGACAATTTATAGCAATAGATGCACATATCAAAAAAGAAGAAAGGGACAAAATCAAAACATTAACTACAGAACTCAAACAAATAGAAAGAGAACAACAAAAAAAGCCTACAACCACCGGAAGAAAGGAAATAGTAAAGATCAGAGCAGAAATCAATGAAATAGAGAACAGAAAAACAATAGAAAGAATCAACAAAACCAAAAGTTGGTTCTTTGAAAGAATCAACAAAATCGACAAACCACTGGCCAGACTGACAAAAGAAAAACAGCAGAGGGCACAAATAACCCAAATAAGAAATGAAATGGGGGACATTACAACAGACCCAACTGAAATAAAAAGGATTATAACAGAATATTATGAAAAACTATATTCCAACAAATTTGAAAACCTAGAGGAAATGGATAAATTTCTAGAAACATACGGCCTACCCAAACTACAACAAAGTGATATTGAAAATCTGAACAGACCCATAACAAGAGAAGAGATTGAAAAGGTAATAAAAAAACTCCCAAGCAAAAAAAGCCCTGGCCCAGATGGCTTCACTGGAGAATTCTACAAAACATTTACAGAAGAGTCGTACCAGTTCTACTCAAGTTATTTCAGAGCATAGAAGAGGAAGCAACACTTCCAAATTCATTCTATGAAGCCAGCATAACGCTGATACCAAAACCAGGCAAAGACATCACAAAAAAAGAAAATTACAGACCAATATCTCTCATGAATATAGATGCAAAAATTCTGAACAAAATTCTAGCCAATAGAATTCAGTATCATATCAAAAAAATAATACACCACGACCAAGTAGGATTCATACCAGGTATGCAAGGATGGTTTAACATTAGAAAATCCATCAACGTAATCCACCACATAAATAAAAGGAAAGAAAAAAATCACATGATTATCTCAATTGATGCAGAAAAGGCATTTGACAAAGTCCAACACCCATTCCTGATAAAAGCTCTCAATAAAATAGGTATAGAAGGGAAATTTCTCAACATAATAAAGGGCATCTATGCAAAACCAACAGCCAACATCATTCTTAATGGAGAAAGGCTGAAAACATTCCCCCTGAAAACAGGAACAAGACAAGGATGCCCTTTATCACCACTCCTATTTAACATTGTGCTGGAAGTTCTAGCTAGAGCAGTAAGGCAAGAGAAAGAAATAAAGGGCATCCAAATTGGTAATGAAGAAGTTAAACTCTCCCTGTTTGCAGATGATATGATACTATACATAGAAAACCCTAAAGACTCCACGAGAAATTTACTGGAACTAATAGAAAGATTCAGCAGAGTAGCAGGATACAAGACAAACATTCAAAAATCAGTTGGATTCCTATACACCGGTAAAGAGAACGATGAAAAGGAGATCAGGAAATCAATACCATTTTCAATAGCCCCTAAAAAGATAAAATACTTAGGAATAAATCTGACCAGGAATATAAAAGACCTATACAAAGAAAACTACAAAACACTGCTGCATGAAACCCAAAGGGATCTACATAAATGGAAAAACATACCATGCTCATGGATAGGCAGACTCAACATTGTGAAAATGGCAATTCTACCTAAAGCAATCTACAAATACAATGCAATTCCGATACAAATACCAACAACATTCTTCAAAGAGATGGAAAAACTAATTATTAACTTTATATGGAAAGGGAAGAAACCTCGAATAAGTAAAGCACTGCTGAAGAAGAAGAATAAAGTTGGAGGACTCACACTACCTGACTTGAGAACCTACTATACAGCTACAGTACTCAAAACAGCCTGGTACTGGTACAACAACAGAGACATTGACCAATGGAACAGAATTGAGAACTCAGATGTAAATCCATCCACCTACGGTCACCTGATTTTTGACAAGGGCCCAAAATACATCAAATGGGGAAAAGACAGTCTTTTTAACAAATGGTGCTGGCAAAACTGGATATCCATTTGTAGAAAAATGAAACAGGACCCATACCTCACACCATATACAAAAACTACTTCAAAATGGATCAAAGACCTGAATATAAAGCCTCAAACTATAAAATTCATAGAAGAAAAAATAGGACCAACACTTCAGACCTTAATACATGGCATTAACAGGATACAAACCATAAACATCAACACAAAAAACCCAACAGATAAACTAGATAATTGGGATCTTCTAAAAATCAAACATCTATGCTCTTCAAAAGATTTCACCAAAAGAGTTAAAAGAGAACCTACAGACTGGGAAAAAATTTTTGGACAGTACAAGTCAGACAAAGGTCTAATCTCCATAATCTACAAGAAAATCCAACACCTCTACAACAAAAAGACAACCAATCCTATCAAAAAATGGGCAAAGGAAATGAACAGACACTTCACCAAGGAAGACATTCAAATGGCCAACAGACACATGAGGAAATGCTCGCGATCACTAGCCATTAGAGAAATGCAAATTAAAACCACAATGAGATACCATCTCACCCCGGCATTACTGGCACGAATCAAAAACACTGGAAATAACAAATGTTGGAGGGGCTGCGGGGAGACGGGAACTCTTATACACTGCTGGTGGGAATGCAAAATGATACAGCCATTTTGGAAAATGATATGGCGTTTCCTCAGAAAGCTAGAAATAGACGTACCATTCGATCCAGCAATCCCACTCCTAGGAATATATCCTAGAGAAATAAGAGTCATCACTCGAATAGACATATGCACACCTATGTTCATGGCCGCATTATTCACAATAGCAAAACGATGGAAACAACCTCGATGTCCATCAACAGACGAATGGATACACAAACTATGGTACATACACACAATGGAGTACTATGCAACGAGAAAGAACAATGAATCGGTGAACCATCTCATAACATGGATGAAACTGGAGGACATCATGCTGAGTGAAATAAGTCAATCACAAAAGGACAAATATTGTATGAGACCTCTATTGTAAAAACCCATGAAAAAATTCACATGCAAAATGTAACAATCCTTGTTGGTTACCAGGGATGGGAGGGGGGGGGGGATACTAAATAGGTAATAGGTAAGTGGTAACTTGGGTGAGAGATGAGATAGTACATAGTACAGGGGAAACTAACAGAACCTGCACAAGGAAAGGTCATGGAGGCCCTATAGACACATCCAAACCCCCCGAGGGACTGAGTTGTTGGACGGAGGGCTCTGGGGACCATGATCTCGGGGAACATCTAGCTCAATTGGCATGACACTACTTATAAAGATAATGCTCTACATTCTACCTTGGTGAGTAGTGTCTGGGGTCTTAAAAGCCTATGAGCGGCCATCTAAGATACTCCACTGATCTCAGCCCTTCGGGAACAAGGGAGAACGAAGAGAACAGGATACAAGGAAAAGATTAGTCCGAAGGACTAATGGTCCACAGCTACCAAGGCCTCCACGGGACTGAGCCCAGTACAGCTGGATGGTGCCCGGCTACCACCAATGACTCCTCTGACCAGGATCACAACAGAGGGTTCTGGGCAGAGCTGGAGTAGGATGTAGAGCATAATTTTAACTCCCAAAAAAAAAAAAAAAAAAAGAAGACCAGATATACTGGCCTAAAGAATACTAGAGAAACCTCGAGAGTGTGGCCCCCAGACACCCTTTCAGCTCAGAGGGGAAGTTACCTTCAAGGTTCGATGTTAAGCCTGGGAATGGACACCCCAGTAAAACTAAATGGGACTAACGATGTACAGGAGTCCGGTGACAAGGGCCAGAAGGCAGAGGGAGAGTAGGAAACTGATGATAAGGAACACAAATTGAATAAGGACACTGTCGATGTATTGTGAGATTGTTGACCACTGCTATAGGGCAACATTTGTAGTAACTATTAAATGGGAGGCTGTTTTGTCCTGTAAGCCTGCATCTTGGGCGAGAATGGCAGCACAATTGGAAGAGCATAGTCAATATCACTTAAATGTGGAAGTAAAAAGTTTTGAAATGGTGTTTAAATAAAATAAAATAAAAAATAAACAAATGAGACTAAAGAGGTACAATAGTCCACTGACAAGATCCAGAAGACAGAAGGGGACAAGGAAGCCCCCTGGTGATAGGGAACACAAGGTGGAGTAAGGATATTCTTGATGTGCTGTGAGATTGTTAACCACTGTCATAGGGCAACATGTGTAGTAACTGTTAAATGAAAAACTATTTTGTTCTGTAAGCCTTCATCTTAAGTGAGAATAACAGCACAGTTGGAAGAGCGTAGTCAATGTCACTGAACTGTGAATGTAGAAAATTTTGAAACGGTGTATCTTTGGCCATCTGTAATTTTCATAAAAAAAAAAAGGTTGAGAATTTAGAGGCTTAATACGTTGTGGGGTTGTTAACCAATGTCAAAAAAAACAACATGTGTACTACTATTTCATGAGAAACTCTTTGCTCTGTAAGCTTTCACCTGAAGTACAATAAAATATATATTAAAAAAAAAAAAAAAAAAAAAGAGAGAGGAAAAATGATATAGAATATACAGCTTGAGTTAAGAATGCGGTAAAAGATGTTTCAAATTTTAAAAATGGAATTGTTGCTATTATAAATGTTTGACAGATACATTAAATACTATATTAATTATTTAAGTTAAGCTTGAGTTCTAATACGTACCATAGTTAGTGTTTGAGAACTATTCATTGAATGCACATCATTCATTCATTCATTTATTCAACAAATACATATTGCAAATCTTGAAACTTACTGCCTAGTGAGGGAAATAGAAATCAATCCTATAAACATATAAAAACGTATACTTATAAACCATGAAAGTGTTAAAAGAAAAAGTATTGGGAGCCTAGAGAGTCTGTATCTGGTTTCTGTTACAGACTTGATGGATACGAGAGCAGGGTCTTGTGTTTTGGCATCACCATTGTGTTACAGCACCTAGCACAGTGCCATATGCACAGTATATGAGACTTGGAGCTGAAATGAGAATATTAAGTACGAATTAACCAGGTAAAGTCTAGGACTGGAAGTGGATGCTACTGAAGTACCTTCCAGGCTGACAGAACATGTGAAATGTTTTGAGATACTGTACTTGAGGAACGGAAAAAACACCAGGATAGTTGGAAGACAGGGCAAAGGGAAAAGCAGTAAGAGATGAAGTAGATCACGCATAGCTTTATAGCTCATTTTATAGGTTTTGATCATTATCTTGAAGTGAATGAGAAATGCTTGAATGTTTTTAAGGAGTTAAGAAGCATTATCAGATTGGCTTCTGTAAAAACAGTACTCTAGTTGCAGGGTGGAGAATATGTGAATTGGAGGGGAACTAAGCAGATGTAGTTAGGAAGTTATTGCAGGCAAGAGATGATGGTAGTTTGGACTAGAATGGTGGCAATGGAGATAAAGAGAAATGAATAGATGTGGGGAATAATAAGAAGTAAAATAATGACTGACAATGAATTTATAGAAGGAGAAGATGAGGGAGGAGTGACTTCTAGGTTTCTGGCTTGTAACAGTGGATTCATTCACTCATTTACCGAATATCTACTGAGTTGCAAATGCTGTGACAGACACTATTTTTGGCAGTTATGAGCAATACAAACAAGGCAGCTTTACTTGAGGAGCCTAGATTCTAGTTTGGGGAAAATAAAATAAATATTTAAATAATAACATCATAATACTTATTTATAAGTATAAGAAAGAAAAGTATCAGCGTGGTATGATGGAAAACAACAGGAGTACATGCA
The DNA here is from genome assembly GCA_030035585.1 of Dugong dugon. NCBI lineage: Eukaryota > Metazoa > Chordata > Mammalia > Sirenia > Dugongidae > Dugong > Dugong dugon. Next base: position 35,975,367 of record CM057460.1, read on the forward strand.
CCACCTCTTAGATAAGGTACTCAAGGGATAGTTTCTTTTCAGGAATGTCTTAGTTGGGTTCTCTAGAGGAGCAAAACCAGTAATAATATGTACATGTAATTATAGAGAGAGAGGATTTACTTCAAGGAAGTGGCCCATGTAACTGTAGGAGCTGCCAAGTCCCAAATCTATAGGTCAAGCCACAGGCTGGGGACCTCTGCTGGCTCATGGGCTTGAGGGGGCTGGCACATCCAAAATCTGCAGATCAGGGGGCAGACTGGAGACTTCTGCAGGGTTATGTCCCAAAATCCATAGGTCAAGCAAAGGAAAGAGTACAGGTTCAAGAGAAGGAGAGTGACCTCTGCCAGAAAATCCATTTATTTTCTGGAGGGAGCCCACACCCCCAAACAAACTCCCCTTTCAACTTATTGGCTGATGGCCCCAGATTACATCATGGAAAGTGATTACATTATATTATATTAAATTACATTATGGAATAGCAATCAGTCCAGTGTCTACCAAACCAGCGACAATCATGGCCAAGCCAAATTGACATACAAAATTAACCATCAAAAGGAGGTAATATTGGAGGTAAGAAGTGATAATGAGAAGCAAATCACCAAAGATTTAGGAGCAGAATATTCCAGGCAGAATGAAGAGTGAGTGCAGAGGTCTTGTGATAGGAATTATCTTGGTTTATTTAAAAACTGGCAGGCAGGATGTGGCTGGAACAAAGTGCAGAAGTTTGAATGAGATGTGGTCAGAGATGTAAGGTTTACTGCCATAGGACATATAGGAGAAGGACCAGGTTTTGAACAGAAGATTATGGTTGTGGTTTCAGACATGTTGAATTCAAGATGCCTTTGAAACATCTAGAAGGAATTTTTAAGTAGGCACAATATAGAGGTCCAGGAATGGAACTAAGAGAAGTCTGAGATGAAAACACCAATTTGAGAGGTAGTAGTTGAAACCAAGAAGCTGAACGAGAGACCCTAGGGAGAACACACAGCAAACAGAAGAGGGAAAAGGATGGACTCTTGAGGAATTTCAACATTTAATGACCAGGTAGAGGGCAATGAGCCTTTAAAGGAAGGGTGTAGCCTGAAAGCTTAAAAGAAAACCAACATAGTTGTTCTATAAAAAAAAAAGAACAAGTATTTCAAGGAGAGTGGACAAGAGTTTATCAGCGGCTGCTGAGAAGCAAAACAAGATAAAAATGGGTTTAGAGATAAGGATTTCGCTAGTAATCTCAAAGAGAACCATTTTGCTGAAGTAAAGGGGAAAAGCCAGGTTAGAGTGGACCGAGAAACGAGAAGTGGATGGAAAGTGATACAATGCTGCCACTTGGGTAGACAAGTCTTCTAAGAATTTTATATCTAAGGATAAAGTTGAAAAAGATATTTTTCTACCCAAGACAGAGTAGAAAAAGGTATTTTGTTTTCCATTTTATTTTATCTCTGAAGAAGAAATTTAAGCATGTTTAGATGCTGAGAAGAAACCAGAATATATGCCTAGAGAAATTAAGGCATAGATCCTACTGATACCTAAGTAGACTGTATTTTCTCAGTTTTGTCATTAATTTATAATTTTAACGATTGCTTAGACTGAGTATATATGAAATCTTGGCAAAACAATATTTTATATATCACAAATTCCTATTTGTTTTCATCACTGTCTTAATTTTCTTCATTTTGTCAGAATGTTATAACTAACAAAAATAAATGGGAAGTGTTCACACGCAATATGTACTATATAAACATATACCTACACATAATCTTATTTCCTAGATTGATTTTTCTTGACTAATTAATTTCATCTTGACATTTAGTATTGTGTATTTATTTTATCTGGTGAAAATTTTATTTAAAGTTGCATTTTTTACTTTTCTTTCTCTTCACTTTTACTTTTTCTTTCCTTTTTTATCTTTCCTCTTCAACATTGAAAAATAATAGGAAATAAAACACAAGAAAAAAAATTTCAATGTACAGATGGTCTGTAACTTACATCAGGGTTCCGTTCAGAAGATTTTGTCCTAAGTCAGTTCTAATGTAAGTCAAATACCTATTCTTATCCTTAATGATGGTCAAAATGGTCCAATGAGACAGTCCTTCTTCATGTTGCTATTTCACTGACTTTATTTCCATTATCATCGCCCTTGGTGATCTTCATCTTTATATCCTTGCCTAGAACCTTCCTCTTCTTCTTTTTTGGATTAGAACTTTCTATGGCATGACTTCTTTTGCTAGACATATTGTTGGTGTATAAGCAGTGCAGGTGTTACAGGTAGAGAAACATGAACAACTCAGCGGCAAATTATCAACTAATGCTTCTTATGGTATGAAACGCTGAATAAGATCACAATAAAGTTGGCATCAGTGCCATAACAATGAAGTCGGAGTCTTAACAGCTGTTGGTGCATGCATAGTTCAATTGTTGTATGTCATTAGAGTTGAACATTGCCCAACTTTCTATCCATTACAACTCCTGGCATCGACTTCATTGTAGACCAGACCATAGCCTGCTATATGGCAGTGTTTTGAACAGTAAATCGTAAAATTGAACATCTGTGAATGCACACTTGAGAATGATAACATCATTAAATTATGCACCACAACATTGTGTGTGGTACATATTACTAGCAATACCAAAAAAAAACAAATCAAACCTATTGCCGTCTAGTCGATACCGACTCATAGCAAACCTATAGGACAGAGTGGAGCTGCCCCACAGGGTTTCCAGGGAGCAGCTGGTGGATTCAAACTGCAGACCTTTTGGTTAGCAGCCTGAGCTCTTAACCACTGTGCTACCATTACTAATGATAAAATGTACAAAAAATAATAAATAAATTAAATAAATAAGCACAGTTTGTTGTAATGCATACGTGTAGTAAATAGGAGACTACCTGTATTTTATCCAGAAGTTCTCACTAAAGAAATATGAACTAAAACAAACATCAGTTTGTAGATATATTGACTACATAATGGCTTTCTGGCTAATACTACCAAAATTGAGTGAATAGGAAAATCAATGATAAAGAAAATACCATCCCCCTTGACTCTCAACACTAAATGTCATAGCCTGAAAAGAGATAATGTTCAAATACCTAATATATGATGATATATATATATATATGTATATATATATATACTTATATGAATACCTAACTTATAATCTTAAAAAGAAATAGTAACAGAGAATGTGTTGTGGGTATATTATTCCTAATAATAAGTGTTTGACTTAATATTAGCATTAATGATTTTTTAAAAATTTCTTCCTTACAAGGATATAACAGAAGATAAGATTGAAATTATATATTGATACAAATTACTTTGGGCCTTGTTAAGGAGTTTGAATTTCATACTGTATCACCGTGAAAAGCTGACATACTGAATCAGCAAATGGAATGTACATGATAAGATGTGAGGTTGGTTAGCAACATTAAGGATTAATTGAAAGTTCATTCATTCATTTAAGAAATATTTATTGATTATTTCATACATACTAGACAAAGATTAAAAGGTGACTCATGGGCCAAATACCCAAAATACTGCTATTGGAAATTATAAAAGCTAAGTCAATTCTCTGCATTCTGATTTCGCTACCCAGAAAGGAATATAGTAGCTATTTCTTGAAAACCTTCTGAGACTGTAGGAGTTAGCAAAGGTGGAGCCAGCAGGGAATAAATATGGTGTACTTGAAAATATAGGAACTAGTAAGGCACTGGAGATTCAAGAGGCAAGTACGTGACTCAAGGACAGCAAAGACTGTGTCAAGGAAACTTGTCTGTGATGCTCTGTGTGCATACATACACACACACACTCACATGCACACTGCCTTGGCTTTGTTTGTGATAGTAAGATCTGACCACATCAGAATATTTTTTCCATGTATTCTCCCCAATGCCAAGTGCTAGACGTGCAATTAGGTAATTGACCAGAGACATAATAGTGTTTGACAGGAGCTATGGCTTGCGAGACTCACATTCTAGCAGCTAACAGATAAAGAATTGTCCTTGAAAAGGCCAGTAAGTAATAATAGATTCATTGTTGTTAGTTGCCGTGAAGTCAACTCCGACATACAACAGAATGAAATTTTGTCCAGTCCTGTGGCATCTTCATGATCATTGGTATCTTTGAGTCCATTGTTGTGGCATTGTGTAGTACTTTCTAATCTAAGGAGGCTTATCTTCCAGCACCATATTGGACAGTATTCTGCTGTGATCCATGAGGTTTTCATGGCTAATTTTCAGATGTAGATATACAGGCCTTTCTACTCAGGCTGTCTTAGTCTGGAAGCTCCACTGAAACTGTCCACCATGGGTGAGACTGCTGGTATTTGAAATGCCAGTGGCATAGCTTCCAGCATCACAGCAATATGCAAGCTGCCACAGTATGACAAACTGACAGACAGGTGGTGGGATAAATTCATAGAACGGGATAAACTGCAGATTCATCAGACCAGACAACGACTTAGCAACTCTGCCTGCTGTCACCACTATCTGGGTGGTGCCTGGCCTCAAGGCCAGAGAAAACCCCAGGTGGTTTCATTTCTGGTGCCAGAAAGTGTAGTGAGAATTGACCCCTTTCAGTTCTAAGAATTTCCCTGAAATATAACTGAGAGAAATCTAAACTTGCAAGGGTAGAGTTCAGCTTAAAGACAGGATCTAAATAATTTTTCAACTGTGTAGAAATATACAGTTAGGGACCCAGGGCCCTCAAATACCCACACATTTGTTGGTGGGATGTACTCTTCGAGTTTAAACATAGGAATTCACACAAAGAAAGATAAAGACAGCCTACTTACCATTACATGTCACAGTGAAAATTTTAATGGCTTCAAAGTATTTTATGAATATTTCTGAAGGATTGAACTGCTTCCCACAGTGTTGGCACAAAGTCATTTAAATGTTCTTCTGTGTTAATGAATACCAGCAAAAATTAAGCAGAAAGCAATGAACTGACAGCATAGATATTTCTCCATGCACTTTCTGTTAATCATTATTCGCCAATTATTTTTTTTTCTTTTCTTATAACTCATCAGTCAAAACAAGAAAAAAAAAAAAGCAAGCACCCAAAGGACCCCATTGATTAATGATGGTAAGTTCAGATATGTGTACGGCCAGAGAGCCAATGATTAACCACTTTTCATTACCCCACTGATTTCAAGAACCATGTCAGTGTAGAAGATTCTCCGTCAACAAACAGACTTACATACCATCAATTGGTTTCAGACAAGCTGTGGTCGTTCCACAGCTGTGTGGTCTTGAATATTGATTTCTTAAAAGCTATCAGGTCTAATGAGTGACCCAAAAGGATTCAGTTCCTGTGAGCTACAGTCTAATTCCCAGAGTGACCTGAAGTAGGGAAATGTCTAAACGCCAGGTAATCCCCAGTAAGAACACTCAGTTCTAAAGAGTCTGTGCAAAGTGCCTAACCTCAAACTATGATTAGTATTTATAATACTACGTAATGCAGACATGCCAACATCTGATATTGATGTGCATGCAAAAAATAAACTGCAACTTATTTAAAATGCACTAATGTCTATGAAAAAACCAGCACTTTCTGTGTTCAGCAAATTTTAACAGTCCAATTGCAATATGGAAGAAGTTTTTAATTCATCCATATCAAATACGCACTTGGCTTTGAAATAGTTCCATATATTCCTGATGCCTCCACATATATGACACCTTTATGCTATATCTTGTGTATTTGATTTTCAATTGATTTTCCAATTCTTAGCTTTTACTGCTTTGAGGATTAAGGCAAATTAAAACACTAATTTCTAGCGGCACCGTTACCCTAGCCATTTCCACCACAGCTATTCCATCTTTACCAAAAACTTATGATTAATCAGATCCTTTGGCTAAGATTGTAATGTAGTCTTAAAAACGCTCTAAGTTAAACAACTAGTTACTTAGACCAGTAATCATCTTTATTAAGATATTGATATTTATCAATTTTTTTCCCAAAATACGTAACACTTTCTCCCAAGTCTTTTTCTGTCCACATGATAAGAGTTCATATATCTCTAAGTTGTTTTTAAAGTTTAAAGCTCTTTATCTTACAAATGTTTCATCCTAACAGGTTGCCATCCACCCAAATTGGAGGGTTTTCTAGAACTTGACTCACAATACTTCTGAAATGCTTGGGATTAACAATGATTGTTTCAGACAGCAGAGTTAACGGGCATAAGGAATAATTTTATTTATGTTTTTATTTCTGTATGTATTGCCACCTGGAAGCCGTGGCAGAAGGAAGGTGTTATAGAAGTATAATTTATTAATGATAATTTGTTTCAGAACTGTTTACAGTAAAAAAAGGGAAGAGGAAAGGATCTGTGAAAAGCCATAAAATTCCCTGAGAAAGGGGCTCCCTGTTGGTGCTAAGTATTTACAACAAGAATAAAAGGATCACTTTTATAATTGTTTTTATGGCCAAGGAACTGCATTGGTAACTCCCCACCAGGGATGGACAGCTTCTTCAGAGCAAACTGTGTAATTTTCTATGGTACAAGTTCACTAAGCAGAGTTTCTGTCTCCCTAACAAACAATGGCAGATCACCACAGACTCTTATCTTTTAAATGCCTTACTGCCCTCTTACACAATTTCTTTTGGGGGAGAAAAAAGCAATCTGATACTATGATGACTTAGAAACAGTAATTTAAGCTTGAGCAACTCGTTTATTTGAATAAGTCATGCAAGGAGCAGGAGGTATTTATTTTTACTATTTCAGAAACAAATCAGACCTTTGTTGATACAGGGTGTCCAGATTGAAAAGGTTGGGAGGAAGATTTCATTGGTCCATAGATGAACGACAAAAATGAGGGAAATAATTCCTGTGAGAAAAATTTAAGAGGCTTTTGGTTGTTTAGCCAAGAAAAGGAGATGTTAAGAACTGGCTGGATTTAAATATAGAAGTTATTTTCATTTCTGAGAGAGGGAAGGGGCATTGGTAATTAATTTTTCCTAGCTTAGTAGAACTAAATTAGAACCCAGGTCCTCAACCCTGGTTGCATATGAGATTAGCTAGGGTGTTTTGTAAAACACCAATACATGAAGCTTACTCCCAAAGAGTAGGGAAGGATCAGGAGGGATCAGTCCCTGGAGAAGGACATCATGCTTGGTAAAGTAGAGTGTCCGTGAAAAAGAGGAAGACCCTCAATGAGATGGATTGACGCGGTGGCTGCAACAATGGGCTCAAGCATAGCAACGATTGTGAGGATAGCGCAGGCCAGGGCAGTGTTCTGTTCTGTTGTACATAGTGTCTCTATAAGTCAGAACCAACTCAATTGTACCTATCAACAACAACAATATTCCCAAAGACTCTAGCAATCAATCTGGGAAGGTAAAGGGTGCCCAGGTATCTGTAGTTCATAGAAGGTCTCCAGATGTTTCCAATGTGTAGCCAGGGTTGCAAACCAATTAATTAGAGAAAATATGCATCATTGGGAGCCCTGGTGGCATGGTGGTTAAGAGCTCAGGCTGCTAACCAAAAGGTCGACAGTTCAAATCTATCAGTTGCTGCTTGGAAACCCTATGAGGCAGTTCTACTCTGTCCTATAGGCTCGCTATGAGTTTGAATAGATTTGACAGCAATGGCTTTGGTTTCATTTTTTATACAGTGTTGAAACCAGCTGAAATGTTCAGGGAAGTAAGGAAGACGCTTTAGGCCAGTTTTTCTCAAACCAGGCCAACAGTCAGCATCAAAATCACCTGAAGAGCTATTGAAGCATACACAGGCCCCCTTTTCCCACACTTCCCACCCAAACCAAAGCTCCATGTGACATTCAGAAGCAATGATCTTGACACTGTGTTCTTTTGCGTGCCCACATTAGAAACCACTCCTGTAGACTGCCCAGGTGATACAACACTAAAATGCATTATACTGGAGCATTATGAACTTCAGCGCCATCAGGGTCCCGAGGAAATGGTGTTATAGAAAACTAAATACATAAAGAAAGGATACGTGATTTTTTTTTTTCACCAAGAAGATAAGATGAATAAACGTGGCCCAGCAGTAAATATTGTAGGAATAAAATCCCTTTGGGACAACAGAAATGCAGAACTGTAAAAATGTATGAAGTGTTTAATTGGTTTTGTTTGTAACAAGGTATGTATTAAAGAAAGAGATCTAGAAAAAGAGGCAACAACATAGGAAAAAGAAATATATGCCAGCACTTTTAAGACAATGTGGTTTCAGAAAGGGAAAAGAATTTTAAAGCTCAATTCCAAACCTTGAATGGGATCAGTGGTGGGGAGGCCAGGTGACAGATTCATGAATCAGGGCCCACAGATGCTAACTGCTTTAATGAAAGTGAATTACTTGCTTTCAATACGTTAATGGTTGACCTTGGAATTTAAGATGCAACCAGGCTGCAGCTGGTAAATGTGTTCGCTTCTGCAGCCAACATTAGCTAGTGTTTTGCCTTCATATATGATGTAGACTTATAATATATGGAAATCACTTCGCAGTGAGCTTTCATGTAAAATCCTATAAAAATAACATGAAAACATATTAAACATTAAAAGATTTTCAAGAATAAAATAGAAAGGATGACTATCTATCGTATGAAATTTGTGTGCCTGGAATCAGGAGATTTAACCAGATAACCTTGCAAGGTCTCTTCCAATTCTAAGCCTATCTTTCTTTAGGTCGTCAGCAAGTTTATAAAGAATCTATTTTTAGTTTGATTTTATAGATGAGGAAATAGAGGAAGTAACGGTAAATGGACTTCCCAAGGTGTTAGAGAGGATGCACTTCTGAGTTAAAATTATAATTTACGGTCCCTTAATTGCCCAACTAATTACCAAGCTGCTGTTAAAAGCACTAAGTTATACTTTATGAATATAAAGTTTGATGCACATTTCCTCTGATATCAAGAGAATTACATCAAATAGAAATCCTGCTCTACTTTTTATGAGCATTTAGAATTGAAAGTTACATCACTTATGTGCGGTTTTTGAGAAATACCCTGTCCACAATATGTAGGATAACTCGTACAGGACTAATGGACATGGTTGTGAATTATTTGATCCTTGACCTTTCTTTGCCTTTCAGACTCTCTTTAGGATGGTTTAAAGATACTAAATATACCTGCACCAAGAAAAGCCAAGAGTTTGGAACACCAAATCATGTCTAACTTGGAAATAACACAGGGTTAGTACACGTGTGAGTTCCTGGGTAGTGCAAATGTTTAACGCACTCGCTGCTAACAGAAAAGCTGGAGGTTTGAATCCACCCAGAGATGCCTTAAAAGAAAAGCCTGGTGATCTACTTCTGAAAAATTAGAAATTGAAAACTCTGTGGAACACAGTCCTACTATGACACACATGGAGTCGAAGTTGATGCAACGGCAACTGGTTGGTTTTATTATATGGGTGATATAGAAAAAAGGAGAGAGAGAGACATTTTCTTAAACATCTTGCACCAATTTTAAGTTTTAAAGGTTCTCTTACAAATGTGCATTCATTCAAGAAATATGAACTAAGTGCTTCCTGTATGCCAGGCACTGACAAAGGCACTGGATGGAAACATGCAAGAAGGCAAGTGTGAGCAGAGTAGGAAACCAATCTGACTTGTCTTTAGCAAGGATCACCCTGGTTGCTGGTTTGTGAATAGACGGTAGAGGTCAACGCAAGGAAGCCACTGAAAATATGAAACTGCCCAGGTGCCATTTTAATCACTGTAAAACTGAAAGCGTAAGTTTAAACCTAGAAAACAGCTTTCTTTCCATTCTTTTTTTTTTTTTAATTAAAATTCTGTAAAATAAACATAGTGATTATACTGTAGAGTATAGCCAGAATGCTCCTTAGAAGTGAGGGTAGCGAGACTTCTTCGCACATAATTTGGACATGTTATCGGGAGGGACCAGTCCCTGGAGAAGGACATCATGCTTGGTAAAGTAGAGGGTCAGCGAAAAAGAGGAAGACCCTCAACGAGATGAAATGACACAGTGCAGCTGTAATGGGCTCAAACATAGTAATGATTGTGAGGATGGCACAGGACCGGGCAATGTTTCGTTCTATTGTAGGTAGGGTTGCTGTGAGTTGGAACCAACTCAATGACACCTAACAACAGCAACATACTACAGAAATACAAGGCAGCATATTATCTAAATATACAAAAGGATGCCAAAGAACTTTATTATGATGAGTTCCTTGCTTTGGATGTATTTTGCGCTTGGGATTAAACTTTTCTGTATAATCAACATTAAATTAATGTTTTGAAATTTCCAAGGCCAACTCTTCAGACAGGGATTGGACTGGACTGTGGGACATAAAGTGATACTCGTGAGCAGTATGCCTCTTAGCTCAAGTAGATACAAGAGACGAAACGGGCAGCTTCTGCCTGGAGGTGAGATGGGAAGGCAGAGAGGGTTAGTAGCTGGTTGAATGGACATGGGGAATCAGTGGTGGAAAGGAGGAGTATGCTGTTGCAGTATAGGGAGAGCAATTAGGGTCACATAACAATGTATGTATAAATTTTTGTATGGGAGACTAACTTGAAATGTAAACTTCATTTAAACTACAACAATAAAAAAATTAAAAATGTTTTGACTACGATGTTAAAACTAAGAGAAGAAAGTGAGTGGGAAAAAAAAGTCCAAAGACAAAAACCTGCAAAGGGTTTCAAATAAAAAATCTTGAAACATGATTTGTGAGTAGGCCTTTGAAGTAGCATGTCCACACACTGTACAGTCGTAGCTGGCACTGTTAGATTATCATTACCCTCATCTTGCTACTTCCGAATCTACTCTACATGTAGTGCCGTTTATTTTATTAACATAAGAGGTTAGTGAAATACTGCAAAGGAGAATGATCAACCCCACATTTGAAATGGCTCACAATTTTCTTTCTCACCTTGACTTTGGCTTAACTTTTTTTACCATGGTCTTCTGAATTAGGAGTTTAAAAATTGGGGTTATAAGGAGCAGAATTGTAAAAGTGGGTCTCAGAATGCCAGAATGACTCTTCTCTTTGAAGTACCAAAAACCTCAAATGTTTGTTTCCTTTCTCATCATTTGGTTTGCTCCCAAATCAACTAACTAATGAAATTTAAAAAAATAAAATAAAGGGAGGGGCAGGAGGAGACATCTCCCACACAGCTGGTTATATATTGATAAATAAATCCAGTATTTTTCACATGCCAGAATGTGACCGCTGGGAATCTTCCCAGTAAAACATTAACCAGATCTGTCCTTATTGAAACAAGGTAATGAATAACGAGGGAGGACTTTATCTCTAATCTGAAACCATAAAACAAAGTGTATGAGGCATGATAATTCAACAAGAAGATTACTGACCCTTCATAGACTGGCAGCTCTTTAATTAAGATGGTTCCTAAGAGAAAAGGAGAGGTTCTTACAGGTCAGGCAGCAGGTTGTCTCGTTAAAATTAAAGTTGAGTATTACTGCATTGAGTTTATATAAGGAAAATGAAAAAAATATAAATAAAGAAGGATAGAATTCTCAGAGTGGTGCAGTGGAATATCAAGAAATCAGACAGACTTATGTATGAAGCTGAGCTCTATCACTCTTAAAATGCTGGACTTTGGAAAATTAATATTTCTGAGTTTCAGTTTCCTTTTATATGGATGGGATAATAATACCCACCTCCCAAAGTGATTGTGAAGATAAAATAAAATAGCATATGTAAAGCATTAAGTACAATGCCTGACACATAGAAGATGCAAAAAGCTTATATCTTTATTTCTGTCTTCTTCATATGAATTTATTTATAACACTGCTTGAAACTTCAACTAATATTTATTGCAAAATATGAGAGCCAGACACTCTTAAGCTTGTTGAAGTGTACTCCAAACTCTGACTTTCAAAGCCAGGGTGACCTGGCAAAGATTTCTAATACGCTTTCTTCTTCCTTCATCACTGTCTCTCTCTCTTCTATTTGCTATTGTACTTTTCTAGGGTAGGAGATCTGGGTCATTCAAGTGACTCAGTAAGAAAGTGTGGGGAAAAATAGGAACATTAATGGTAATATTTGGAACACTGGTATTAATTTTATATGAAATACACCTAATAGTCAATTGATCATCAAAATGAAAAATAAACTAGATAAAAATTATTTTTTAGTTTATTAGCAAATACCCCTTACTCTTATATTTCAAATAAAGCCCCATTCCTAAAGAATTCTAAGGAGAGAGTGACATATGTAAGTTGTCAGCCCCCAATACTGGGCTTTACAGACTCCAGTCACTCAGAAAATATTTCCAATGAAACCTAAATGAAGATCACCAGAAATCAGGTTAGTTAAAAGCATAGAAGGACTCCCAAATTTCAGGGAATCTATATTCTGATTTAGACAAGGTATCCAACATAACCTCAAAGAACAAATCATGACAAGTTGCAAAATGCCATTTCCAAAATGTAAAATGTCTTGGGAAAGAACACTTGCTGGTAAGAACGTAAAATTCCATCTAGTTTTAGGTCTTGTAACAGATAGCATGAAATCTTTGGCTTAGGGATGAAGAAGAAAACTCTATACCAGCATAAAGAAGTTTAAAAGAAAAAAGGAGGGGGGTACTTCAAGGAAGAACGGTAACAAGTGAGGGCAGCCTAAAGCAGAATGACAAAATGGAGGTAGATAAAATGTCAAAATTAGATGAGTTAGGTAGGAAAGGAGCCACCAAATGATTTGGAATTGGGACTGGCAACAAAGGTGAGTGGGGAACTTTCTGAAGTTTGCAGCAGCAGGGTCACTATTCTGAGAGAAGAAAGTATTACTGAGAATGAGAAGGCAATAAAGCCAGGATGTGGCTATGCTGTGCCCGGTGTAAACTAAATTGTAGGACCCTGGATGGGTGCAGGGAGGTGAGTGCCAAGAATTCTTGGCACGCCATCTTCTCCTCGCAATAGGGAGACAGATTCATGGCCCCAGTAGATATAACAGAATAGTAAAGGAGATGTCTTGGCCATTGTTTTACATGAAGTTCACCTCTGCTGTAGGGACAGCTACATAATTTTCAGAGCCCAGGGTAACATGAAAATGTGGGATTCTTGCTGGGGACAGGGAAGTGAATATTTCCTTGCCATGGGCCTGTCAATCCAACCCACAGAGACAGGCGTCTCCCAAGGGATTAGAAGGACACCCTTGGTATCTGGAATACCAATAGGAGAGACACCAGCTGACTAGTATGCAGAATGCACCATGGTGCTACCAGCATAGGGAGGAGATGGCCACAACCTTATTCTATACCAAGACACCATGTTTCCCCCACCCTGACCTTTCCTGTGCCCAGACTCAGGCCTCCACTGGGGGCAGAGGGTAAAGGTAGACTGCGAATATCCCCCATTCAGCCAGACCAGGAGGGTGGCAGACTTTCAAGGCAGGAAAGGGGGCCCAGCAGGGCACAGGACACCAAGGGGTGGGGAACAGTAGAAAACCCAATCTAAGAAGCTAGAGAGGTGGCTAGAGGTGGGACGCTTGCCCCATGGACTCATTGAACTTCACTCCCAAAACACAAATTCAAAGATAAAATTATTAAGAACTTCAAGAATTTGACTACAGAGCATTAAACTCGAAGCGTGGGGCTCTTTTGAGCACAGGGCCCTGATCACATGCCAAGAAGCCGCCCCTGTCTGGTATCATGCTTTCCATGATGCAGTGTGGTCAGCTGCTGTCAAGTGGGCTCTTACTCATGGTTCTTACCCATGTACAACAGAATGAACCTTTGCCTCGTCCTGTGCCTTCTTCATGATCACTGGTATGCTCGAGTTCATTGTTGTGGTCATTGCATATTTTAAGTACCTTCCAATCGAGGGGGTTCATCTTCTCACACTGTATCAGACAATATTCTGTTGTAGTCCATAGATTCTTCACTGGCTAATCTTCAGATCGAAGAAGAATTAATGCCTTTGAATTACGGTGTTGGCAAAGAATACTGAATATACCATGAACTGCCAAAAGAACAAACAAATATGTCTTGGAAAAAGTACAGCCAGAATGCTCCTTTGAAGCGAGGATGCGTGACTTTGTCTCACATACTTTGCAGATGTTATCAGAAGGGACTAGTCCCTGGAGAAGGACGTCATGCTTGGTAAAGTAGAGGGTGAGCAAAAAAGAGAAAAACTCTCAACAAGATGGACTTACACAGTAGCTGCAACAATGGGCTCAAACATAGCAATGATTGTGAGGATGGCACAGGTCTGGGCAGTGTTTCATTCTGTTGTACGCAGCACATCTATGAGTCAGAATTGACTCAATGGCACCTAACAACAATCTTTGGAAGTAGATCACCAGGCCGTTCTTCCTAGTCTGTCTTAGTCTGGAAGCTCCCCTGAAACACGTCCATGGCCAAACATGGATTGACCCTGCTGGTATTTGAAATACTGGTGGTATAGTTTCCAGCATCATAGAAACATGCAAGCCACCACAGTATGACAAATTGAGAGATGGGTGGTAGATGATACAGTAGCTGGACAGAAGCCCTGATCACAACCCATTTTATTTCTAAATCATCCTAACCTGTGGTAATTGTCTCATCTCTAACCCTCCTTGCCTTTATCCATTCTCAATCCCTAATAAAACCTATGTCTTATCGTTTCCTTGACGTGTCTCAATCAAGAGAAAAAAAAAAAATCTGAAAACAATCTTTAAAATTAAAAAGGAGAAAGTGATGTCCTCGAAATTGTTTCTTGTGCTTTTTTGGCCCTGTGTTAAAGATATGGAATTTGTTATCTTTAAAACTAGTTATAATTATCATTGTTATCACTATAAAATTCTACACATAGGTGGTAAAACAAATTTCAAGTAGTAAAGACAGAAAGAAAAGTAAAAATCTCTCAAATGTCCCCTGGCCCTGTAATCACTTCAAAGAATTGATCACAAATAAGATCAGTTGTTTTTAGTTCTACATATGGTTATTGATACAGTTTTAAATCAAATACGTATAACTTTAATTCTTGTTTTTCAATAATAACAATGGGAACTATCCCTTCAAAACTCCCTATCCCCTTTCCAACTCCTCTTTCAGTCTTTCTTTAGGTCACATTCAGCTGTCACTCTGTCTTGTATACCAGTTCCTCCTCTTTCCCTTTTCTTTTTCCCTGAGTACTTGCTGGGTGATTTTTTCACATAATGCGCTTATGTGTAATGTTCTGTGTTTATGCAAGTTGAAAAATATAAATTTTTGAATATTTAATATTTTGAATAATATTTTTGAATAATAATATTTAACAGTTTGAATTATAGCAGAAAATTACAAGCTGACTGTAATTTTTGCTATAATTTTTAAATCATTGCTTCATTATCTTCTAGCACCCACTCTGGTTATAAGGAGCCCTGATGGTGTAGGGGTTAAGAGCTGCAGCTGCTTACCAAAAGGTTGCCAGTTCCAATCCACCAGCCACTCTTCGGAGACCCTATGGGGCAGTTCTACTCTGTCCCATAGGGTCCCTATGAGTCAGAATCGACTTGATGGCAACGGTTTTTGTTTTTGTTTTTAACCTATTGAAAAAAATTTATGCCTCCACAAGTTTTTAAGAATGTGTCTTTTCCTTTGGAATTTTGAAATTTCAACAGGAGATTTCTAGTTTCCTTCTTTCTTTCTTTTTTCCTCATGAATTCCCCTTAGCGTTCAGTTTACCCTCCAAGTCTCCTGAGACCTGAACTTTCTGTTATGTGGGGAGATTTTTCTGTCATTGACATTCATAATTATTTCCTCCATTGTCTATATTCTCTTCTTACAGAATTTATATTAAGGTTTGTTGAACTTACTTTTATATTTTATATCTCTAAACTTTTATTCTACATTCTGGGAGACTTTGTCAACTTTATCTTCATATAACCAATTTCATCTTCAGCCATACCCATCCCATCATTCATCCTGTCCACTAAATTTTGTTCTTTGGCGATCGTATTGTTTAATTCCCAGGAGTGTTTCTCATTCTATGTCCATCTCCCCTTTTTTATGGAAGCGATACCATATCAAATCTCTTTGACATTAACAATTAGCATTTTTTAAACTTGTCTTTAGCATTGTCTTTGCTTTGCCTGAGATCATCTGTTACAGTTTTTCATCTTTGTGCTTCTCTGTGCTATTTGTTTTCCTTCAAAGGCTGCTGATCCTGCTGTTTGTCCATTTATGAATGAAGTTCTGGTTGATTACATTAAATTTTTGGCATGAGTTTCTTCTGCATTTATGTAATTCTTTCTCTCAAAGACAACTTCTTTAAAATAAGACTTGGCTATATGTGCTGGGAAAGTGGGTAGTGTGTGTCCAAAAGCACACTTGCCTGTGGGAAGTGAGGGCATTGAGCAAGCAAGCAGAGAGATAATTCCCACAACTCTTGAGTTTAATAGCTCAACGTATTTTAATATCCTGTCCTTGTGTATGTGTATGAAGGTGTCTGTTCACATGTGTCATTTGGGGAGGTTCTAAATTTATCTGGATCTTCCATGCTTCTCTCTCAGGTCCTTCCAATAGGAGTTCATCCCAGGAAGATGGGGAGGCGCCACACCTCTAGAGAAAGCAGTACACAGGGCTTTAGCAAAGCCGTGCTGGGAACCTCCTTGAACAAGCAGAGGTAACAGCTGTTTCAGATGCAGTTGCTAATTGATTTCTCTGATAATTATCATTGGCCAAGCCTATTTATATATGCTACTTTTTTTTTTTTTTTCTTTTTTTGAGGGTAGGGGAGTCTCTGTTCTTAGAGCTTTTCCTAGCAGTTCTGGGAAAAATGATGCTTGTCCTTGGTGATTTGGGCTGTGATTCCCTCACTTCTGATTTTTCCATCACTCTAATTCCACCCACTTTCTGTCTCCATGGAATTTCTCAGTATGAGGTTTTGCTTTCCAATGAAGTTTTGATTTCATTCTCTTAAAAATATTATCTCTTTCATGATAATGAAATCTTTCGCAGAAAGAAAAATGAGCATGTTCAAGCCATGGTCTTGAACCTCCAACTACCTGAGTTACATTTAACATTAATTGTACACAACACCTGGCCTTAAATTAATGTCTACTTAACATTTGAGTATTATAATTGCTAAGAAAAATTAATCCCTCAAAATCTTCTCCATTTCAGTCAGGGCATGGGATCTGGTATGGCTGTGATTGAAATACCAGGTTTAATCTTGAAGGTAAATATAGATAGATTCAAAGAACAGTTGAGATGTCTCATCTTGGGAAACAGGCAAAGATACAATGCGACCAATAAAAGACATTGAGATAGGTTAAACTGAGTTGGGGGAAAAAATAAACCATGTCTTTAAAATAAACTTATTATTCCAAGAGGTGAAAGATATGTGATCGACTCTAAATATAGAGAGAGCTAGACAGAGAGAGTGGTTTAAGAGTAAGTTATGAAGAAATGGTAGTTAAAAATCTATATATGTGAGGTTACATTAATATCTGGTTACTGTCCAAAATGCCAGATACTGGTATCGAGCAGCTACAATTAGACATAGCCTTATTAATTAACGCTTGCATTTCAAGTGCCTCATTACTATAATTACTCACAACAGATCAGGAAAAACAGATTTGTCTCACATCTTCTGGTGAATCAGCATTAGAAACACAGATTCTAATCCTCGATTCTGTATTTAGTGCCTTGAACCATTTTGATCCCATATTATTTTAATATAGTTCTTTAAAAGAAAACTGGCATACTACTACTTTAGGTACAGGGCTTTCATTAATTTGGAACATTGTCCATAAAATACAAATTATCATTATAGTTTCTAATGAGTAGACAAATACAATAATATGTGAAAGAACCCAGATTAACAGCTAACAGCTTAAAAATTGGCAAAATTTGTAGGAAGCCCATCTATAAAGTGTTGTACCACTTACTGAGGCATTGCAAATCAATGTGATGACAAATATCAAGCTATTAACTTTAGAAAGTTAATATCTTCTATTACACATCATGAAAATTGGGTCAGTGAAGTGTCAAATTTCTACGGATTCAGAAGATCGTTTTATATTTAGAATCTCAGAATTTATTTTTCTGAGTCAAAAAATGTAGCATCCTAGTTTTAAAATAGCTTATTGAATAGGGATTATTCCTTAATAATAAATGTAGAGTCTTGTCAATGCATGATTTCCAACAAAAGATATCACAACACATAGATAAGGTATTTCCAAGCACCTTCTATCCAAGAGAACTTGATCTGATTATTTTGTTTGAATGGCTAAAGCCATGCTTGCATCTTTCTTTTGGTCATGTTCCCAGAAAATTCTGATGTATTTAAAGCAAATAAATAACATGAATCTGTTGTTTCAGAGGAGTGAGGAAATGACAAAGTTAGTTAGTCTTTTCTCTGGGTCAACAAGTGCTCTGTGCAAATGAGAGAAATAGAAGATGACCCAAACCAAATTGGAGGCAGGCCAGTGGGAAAGAAATATCTACCCTTTGATCTAGCTAAGCACTTAAAGGGGGGGGGGGGGAGAACAAGTAACTCATCTTGCTTCGTCAATACCATGTTTCATGAGGAAGAAATGGATGAAAATGATGATCCTTCCCATAACTGAAACATGGAAGTTTCTAAGAGATTCAAGACTCTTAGGAAACCCTATTAACCAAGTCCTAGGATGTTCTTTGCCTCACTTATAATCATGCATTTTAAATTGTGTTGACATCTCAGAAAGATCAAATAGAGAAAATTTGCCATTTTTGGAAGATTGTTGTATAATAAGTTTAGATTTGCACTGTTCTAAACTTCATCATGACTGTATAATTTAAATACTTGCTTTTCATTTTTTGTATGTTCTTATATGTTTTTTGCCACTAAAACCAAAAATCAAACCCATTGCTATCAAGTCAATTCCAACTCATGGTGACCCTGTAGGACAAAGTAGAACTGCCCCATAGGGTTTCCAAGGCTGTAAATCTTTATGAAAGCAGACTGTCACGTCTTTCTCCCACGATTGTCTGATGGATTCTAACCGAGGTTAGCAGCCAAGTGCTTTAACTACTGCACCACCAGGGCTCCTTTGTTCTACTTAGCAACTACTATAATCTGATTTAGATGGACTTCCACGTACCAAAGAAGAGAGGAAAATTCAATGACAGCAAGCAGTCCAAGTACTCTACATATATACCCAAATAAGAAGTAGTCTGCATGATGTCTCAGAATTTAATGTCTTTATTTTACACATGAGGAAACTAAAGACTAGAGAGGTTAGGAAAAATGTAATGCCACACAGCTATTTTATTTAGTCCTAGAGCTGAGACTGGAGCCCTGGTGGTGCAGTGGTTAAGAGCTATGGCTGCTTATCAAAAGGCTGGCAGTTCAAATCCACCAGCAGCTCCTTGAAAACCCTATGGGACAGTTCTACTCTGTCCTATAGGGTCACTGTGAATCGGAATCAACTTGATTTTGGCTGATTTTTTTTTTTTTAGAGCTGAGCCTAACTCAAGCCTCTGACTTTCAGTTGGTTTTCCTTCCCACTATACCATATTGCACCCCCTTAATTTACAAAGATAAAAAATTTAAGTGCATGGCTAAAAGATATTCAAAGTAAGTAAGAGCTTCTAAAGAAGAAATAGTTGCAAATTCGCCTTGAAAAGGAAGATTTTCTTTCTATTATATTTCTTATGAGGTCAGTTTTTAGATTTCAGGTTGGGTAATTATTTTTCTGTCTATAAAGGATTATGATCAGATTGCTAACTGTGTGACACATAAAATGATTAAGTCTTAAAAGTCAAATCCCTTTGTTTTCGTTCACTGAATAGCTGCTCACACTCTATTTTTTTCAGTGTAACCCACTTTCCCAAACTTATGTTACTGCCATAAGTAGATCAATGAACCCATTGTAATAAATCATTATCAGGTTTTAAAAACAAAATCCTAAAATTGCTGTAAATAGAAGACAGTTTTTAAGAAACTAGCCATAAGAACAGAAGGTAAAAGAAAAGCCCATTTTTTGGAAAACTAAAGAGGCATACTGGAAACCCTGGGTGCCTAGTGGTTAAGAGCTACAGCAGCTAACCAAAAGATCAGCAGTTCAAATCCACTAGGCACTCCATGGAAACCCTATGGGGCAGTTCTACTTTGTCCTATAGGGTCACTGTGAGTCTGAATTGACTCAACGGCAATGGGCTTTTTTAAAAAGAGACATACTAAAGAGCTATTAGTTGATAGGTGTATGTGGATTGAATTGTGTCTCTTAAAAAAATATCTTGAAGTCCTAGTCCCCAGTACCTGTGAATATGAATTTCTTTGAAATAGGGTCTTTGAAGATGTTCTCAGCTAAGTTGACATGAGCTCATACTGGAGTAAGGAGAGTCCTAATCCAACTTAAGTGGCTTCCTTATAGAGAGGAGAAGAGACGCAGAGAAAGACACAGAGATAAGATGGCCACATGAAGACACAGAGGAAGACACTGGAGTGATGTATCTACAACCCAAAGAAGACCAAGGATTGCTAGCAACCACCAGAAGCTAGTAAGAGGCAAGGAAGTTTCTTCTCTTAGAGCCTTCAGAGAGAGCATGTGCCTGCCTGCACCTTAATTTCAGACTTCTAGCCTCCAGAGCTGTGAGGCAATAAATCTCTGTTGTTTTTAGCCACCCACTTTGTGGTGATTTGTTACTGCGGTTCTAAGAAACTAATATAATAGGTGACAACATATTGATGAAGTAAGACTCTATTAGAAATATGACATATTTTTTTTAAAAAAACAGTTGCTGAGTCAACTCCAACTCATGGCAATCCTATGCGTGTCAGAATAGAATTGTGCTCCACGGGGTTTTGAGTGGCTGATTTTTTGGATGTAGATCACCAGGTCTTTCTTCCAGGGTGGACTCAACCTCCAACCTTTCAGTTAGCAGCTGAGTGTGTTAACAGTTTTCACCACCCAGAGATATTACCAGACTCCAAATATGTCATTCAGTTATGATCAGTTATTCTAGGCAAAGGAAGTTCTTGCATAAACGATGAGGATCTGAAAGGCTGTTCAAGGAAAGCAAGCTCGCAGTGAAAGGAGGGAGGTAAGGATCAGAATATGGCGTATGACACCTGGTACAGCTGCTCTCCTCTCTATAACATGTTTTGAATTTCACATTCAAGCATCCTTGTTTCAGTTATTTACTCTCTGCCATAAAATTTTTGGATAACAGGGCTCTAATAAGTAAATAAATAATGCAGTGACTTCTATAGAGACAAAGATGAGCATGGAGAATCGGAAGCCACAGATTCATTGCAGGAAATACTAAAGGGTCAGAGACCCTTTTCAGCTCAGTGAGTCTATTAGTTCAACTTTTGAAGGCAAGGGGAGATTTTGTGAAATCCAGCAGAAGTTAAAACATGAGGAAAAGGAGAATAATGGCAATAAGGGTATTTTATCTAGTTTGCCCTTACTGAAAAATTCACAAGTAAAGACAATAGGAATATGATGATGGGTTTCCTTCAGTAGCACTATGTAAGAAAGAATATGGTCAATAAGGTGATAACATTATAGAGAATTGTCTTGAAATAAGAATTTTCTTTCATGTACCTATGACTTCATGAAGGAAATGTAATTTGCAACCATCCACCCAGTGTTTTATTTTTAGACATTACTTTATCATAGGAAACAGTACTGAGGCAAATATTGTCCAGTATAGTGCTAGAAGATGAGCCCTCTAGGATGGAAGGCACTCAGAATGCACAGTGGCCACAGCAATGGACTTGAACATACCAACAATTGTGAAGAAACGGGAAACATTTTGTTCTGTTGTATATGGGGTCGCCATGAGCGGGAGCTGACTCTGTGACAACTAACAAGTATTGAGGAGGAAACTCAAGCGAGATCTTTCTTCTTCAGGTTTTATTTGAGCAGAGAACTGTGACTTTAATTCCCCACATATGTCTTTACATAAGTCAACAGAACTGAAATCAAGACTATTTAAGATAACTGTCTAAACCATCTAAAGCAGTGCCCATGCACAGTGTTTAACCAAAATGTAACTGAAGTCAATTTAATATTACCATTCTTTGAAATATATTCTTTATGAGTCATAGTAACCAGATAGAAAAGCACTCACAAAATTAAAAAAATAAAAAACCCACAGAAAAATAAAGGAAGATCATTTTTCCCTGAAATAAATTTATTTCATAATATTAAAAAAATTAAAAGGCCACTGTTTCCTACACAGAGAGAGATAAAAAAATAACTTATATTAGATAAGAATATATATAAAATAGAGTTTAATAATATAAAAAATAAACATAATAAATCACTTATGGAAACAATAAAATCAGATATAAAACTGCAAAACAAATTAAATCAACAGTATGAGGAAAACAAACCAAGAATTAAGAGAAAACTAAATGTAGCAGAACAATGGAAGGAAAAATAACCATTATGGAAAGGAGAGAAAATGAAGATGCAAACTGAAAATAATATTCTTCCTTGGAGAAGTTAAAAGACTAAATAATTCAGAAGTGATAGTCAAAGAGATAAACAGATACATTCTAAATGAGAACACAACAAAAGACCTGAAGTTTTGCCCAAGCAAAATTAAAAACAGAAGTCAACAATAACAAATATCCTGATAGAACTTAAATTTCAAGAATAAACAAATAATCCAAGAAGCATCCTTAAAGGACAATAATTAAAACGATGTTCGCTTCAACCTTCTCTGCAAAAATAAATGCCAGAAAGTAATTATATTTACACAACATTCAATTTCAAAAAAAAGTATTTTACTAATTAATTTTATGCTAGCTAAATTACTCTTTATATCAAAAAGGCAATTGGAAGTTATTCTAAAATCTGAAAGATTCAGAATATTTATTACCCTATTATTTTTCTGCATAAATTACATATTTTAGTATAAGTATGCATGATGCAATGTTTAGGACACACTAAAATAAAAATCATTGTTTATCTGAAATTAAAATTTAACTGAGTGTTCTGTATTTGATCTGGCAATACTGTGCATAAGTGAATTGAGTTGGAAAAGAGGAACTAAATTGGTTATACTAAAAGATTTTGAAAATAGTCATGAATTTAGGCTACTGTGTAGAAACTAGTCCTGGTGGCACAGTGGTTAAGAGCTTGACTGCTAACCAGCCACTCCTCGGAAACTCTGTGGGGCAGCTCTACTCTGTCTTATCAGGTCACTATGAGTCAGGATCGACTTGGCGGCAGTGGGTTTGGTGTTTTGGTTTTTTATGTGAAACTACTATGTAGAAGCCACCGTGGTGGTACCAAGTAGTGACCTATCCTTGAATGACTCCAAAATGTCTAGATCCCCTCTCTGGTAATATTCTGTCCAGAACTTCTGAGTACCTAGGGTTTTTTCCAACACATATGGGGATTCATTAAATGTCTAGACCAAAGTTTATTAATGGTTACCAGGGATGAAAGAGAGGGAAAAAGGAGAGTCATTGCTTAGGAGGGTACTGGGCTTTTGATAAGGGTGATGAAAAAACTTAGCAGTGGACGATGGTGATAGCTGCGCAACATAATGAACGTAATTAATGTCACTGGCTTGTACATGTAAAAAAAGTTAAAATGGTAAATGTTTTGTTATATATATATATATATATATATATATACTGACTACAATTCAAAATATATATATGGAAGACCATTACTCTATACTGCAGTCAGCAGTTCAGAGCCATGTTTTTAATTTATTCTACTGTCTAGGGGACTCTCAGCATGTCCCTGCTTCATCTCAGACAAAATTCCTGAAAGACTCTATTTCTTTATCAACCACATAAATCACATTTATTCTAGAGTTTCAAAGTAGAGCTTCGTGTTAGTTAGGGTTCTCCAGAGAAACAGAAATAACAGGATAGATAGAGAGAGAGAGAGAGAGATTTATTTTAAGGAACTGGCTCTCACGACTTCGGGGGCTGGCAAATTCAAAATCTGTTGGGCAGGTGGCAGGCTGGAAACTCCAAAGAATTTCTATGGTCCACAGAGGCGGAATTCCTTCTTCTCTAGGAAATTCATTTGCGGTCTCGAAAGCCTTCAATGGATTGGATGAGGCCCACTTACATTATCAAGTGTAGTCTCCTTTACTTAGAGTCGACTGATTTTAAATGTTAATCACATCTACAAAATACCTTCACGGCAACATCTAGATGAGTGTTTAACCAAATAACTGGGCACCATAGCCTAGCCAAGTCAATATATAAAATTAACCATCAGAATTCTACATACCCTCTTCTTCTCAAATCAGATAATCCTGGAATTCTGATGCCTTGCTTACAAATGAACTGGATCTATATCGCCTGTTTATTACTTGTTTTTATGATTCTCTCAACCCCATCCCCACATTCGGCACTTTCCATCAAGTAGATATTTCTGTTTTGCAGTTTGATCTTTTATGTATTTATTTAAAAAAAAAAAAAAAAAAAGGATGGAACACTGCGAAGTTCACAAGAAGGAGCAAGCAGTATTTGAAGATCTGGACCTCTTTGAAAAGTCTCCCCAGGATCAGGGCAGTTAGGCGCCTGCCAGTAGCAGTCAGAGGCACCACCCTACTGTGATGTTAATAAGATGAAGGATATTCCTACAAAAAGCCACACTAATTATAGGGTGAAGTAAGTACTTTTTATGTTTCATGGACTGCTTCTCCCTGCTGCCTGTAGTTTAAGGCAAGAGCTTTTGTTATCCTAAATCCACGTGTTAATGAAACATTTCTTCACAACTTTCCCCTTTACAATTAGGTCAGAGAAGATACATGATAAGGACAAATCATTGTCAGTCGTATAAGATATTAGAAGATGCCTGACCTCTAAGCCTACTAATTCTTTTATCCTATCTTTAAAGAAAGTTGTTTTGCCACCAATTTTTTATTTTAGTATGTACCACAAATGTCATTGTCAATTGATTCCAGGATCAACATGTAGATGAAATGTGTAATAGACTAATTTTTTGTTGTTATGTAACTTCAAGTCAATTCCAACTCATAGTGACCCCATGTGACGGAGTAGAACTGCCCCATAGGGTTTTCTAGGCTGTAATCTTTACGGAAGTAGATCACTGGGTCTTACTCCGTTGAGCTGCTGGGTGGGTTCGAACTGCCAACCTTTCAGTTTGCAGACAAGAGCTTAACCACTGTACAACCAGAGCACCTTAATAGACTCTAACTAGACCATTTTATATGCACCCACGAGGGCACCTGGAAATAAAATAAGAAATAGAGAAAAAGAATATAGCCATGGCATTCCTGCAGAATTCATTCTGCTCGTCATTGATTCTCTTCTGCAGGAAAATCATGTCACGAAAGAGACAGAGACAACACTGGCCATTAGCCAAGTGTGAAATTCTGTGTTTAGTCATCCTAAATTGTCACAATATTCATATGATTATTCAGCTTACTATGGTCTCCTGAATACATCACTGAAAAGGAAAGAATTGAATTCTGTTTTGCTGAGTCCAAGAATGGATGAAATTCTAAAATGAAGTTCTTGTACAGAAGCTTGGCATGAGTCTATTTCCCTAAACGAATCAAGTGAGAAGCATGGGGATTGTCAGGAAGTAGGAAATTTTTGCAAAAGCAGCAAGCATATATTTAGATCCCTAGCTGGTTTAACTAATTGGTGTGGAGTGAAGTAAATTAGTGGCCCTAATGCAGACAGTTCAAAGCCTGACAATATGGGAGAGTGTAGGTTATGATCTGATGCTACATATTAATGGCCAGACGCACATTCCGGAAAGAAGTTAGATAAAGTAAGCATATGTCCCTGACCTTAAGAAAATCACTTCTAGGACACTGTTTCAGCCCTCTGCATATGTGATCTAGTTAACATTTGCCTGCTTTCCAGAGCTCAAAAAAGTAGGCATTTATTTCTTCAATGATAAAGAAAGGTTGAGCCCCCGAGATGTAATCTGCTACAGATATTAAGTGAAAAGACGTGTTGAGTATGCCAGAGACTGCCTCTCACAATTCTTGAATGCACTCTGTGATTTATAATTGCTTCAAAGAGCCAGACTCAAAGGAGGAAAAGGTGTCTGGGGGCAGGGGGCGGTCAGTTAGGGAAAGGAGGTCAAAAGGAACTCCAGGCTTACTATAAGTTTCTTATTTCACTACTATCGCAAGAAAAGCATACGCAGAGTGTACAGGTATGTAAAATGTCCTTAGAAGAAAGAATCTTAGATTTGGAAAGGAACTTAGTGGTCACCTAACCCAGTCCCTCCACATAAGCAGCAAATGACCCCACAACGTCCAACATTTTATAGCATGTGATGGGAAGCTCTCTGCCTTACGATAGGCCCAAACCATTTTGGAACAACTGTGACCATGAGAAAACCCTACCTTTTACTGAACCAAAATCTGCCTCCCTGTGGCTTTTATCTATTGGTTTATTGCTAGAACTTCATCCAAATTGCTGATTAAAGCATTGAACGGAGAAGGGCCAAAGTTGACATTGACCTTTGGGCCCTCAGAGGACTCTCCCCAGATTTGCGATGATCACGTGGTCAACCAAAACCAAAACCTTTTGCCCCTGAGTCGATTCCAACTCATAGGGATCCCGTATGTGTCAGAGTAGAACTGTGCCCCATAGTGTTTTCAATGGCTGCAGTCTTACGGAAGTAGATCACCAAGGCTTTTTTCTGCAGTACTGCTGGGTGGGTTCAGACCGCTAACCTTTAAGTTAGTAGTAGAGCAGAAACCATTTGCACCGCGTTTATTCACCTAAGGTTCCCCTAAGTGTACCACCCTCTGTGTGAAGTGACAGCAGCTTGCTGAAATCTACATATAGTATCTGTGTGCTATTACCCTGAGCTGCAGTGTAACAACCCTATCAAACTCAAAAGATGGATTTGGCAAGACCATCCTGAGCTATTTCACTTTGGCTGTGAGTTATTAGCACTTTCTCTTTTAAGCACCAGAGGACCATCTTTTCTAGCACTTGGCTGGGGATACAGGAAAGGTGCCAAAACTGATTTCATACACTTCCCAAAGTAGTCTAAGGCTAACGCTAGGCCTACTGAAAAAAAAAGTTCAAATCTCAGCATTCTCATGAAGTTATAATTACGTCACAACTCTAACATGTGAGAGGAAGAATTAATTTGACACTCAGCGTTTCCACAGGGGACAAACTCTTTTATGAAAGTATTTACATTTTTAGCAACATCTTAGAACATCTTAAAACAAAAACCAACAATAAAAAATAAAAACCCTTCAGCGTAATGGAGGACCAGTGTTTTAAGGTATCGTTTTTAGATATATTTCCACAGAATAGATGTGTTGACCACATTTTTGTTCAAGCTCCTGTGTCACCTTCAACGTTTCTAGTCTTGCTCTTCTCCAGACTTATCTTTGTTGTCGTTGTCAGCTGCCTTCAAGTCAACTCTGACTCATGGTGACCCCGTGTACAAGAGAACAAAACATTGCCCGGTTCTGCACCATCTTTGCCATCACTGGTAATGCTGGAGTGCATTGTTGCAGCCACTGTGTATTTTCAGTAGCTTCCAACCTAAAGGTCTCATCTTCCAGCACTGTATTGGACAATATTCTGTTGCAATCCAAAGGATCAAAAAACCCATTGCTGTCGAGTCAATTCTGACTCATAGAACCCTATAGAGCAGAGTAGAACTGCCCCATAGGGTTTCCAAGGAGTGGCTGGTGGATTCAGACTGCCAACCTTTTGATTAGCAGCTAAGCTCTTAACCACTGTGCCACCAGGGCTCCTCCAAAGGATCACCAGTGAAAATGTCATTGGCTAATTTTCAGAAGTAGATAACCAGGCCTTTCTTCCTAGCTGCCTTACTCTGGAAGCTCTGCTAAAACCTGATCACCAAGAGTGACACTGCTGGTATTTGAAATACCAGCGGCATAGCTTCCAAGATCACTGCAACATGCAAACCATCACAGTGCAACCAGCTGACAGACAAGTAATGATCTCTTTGTTAGTCCCTTCCATTGTCTTCTCTTCCTCTGAATGTCTTTTTAATGTCTATCATTACTGGGGTCTTCCTTGTTTTCTGTGTATTCTTTCCTTCAGTAATGTGATCATGGCTTGAACAATCACCCAAAGACAATAATTCTCCAAATCAGTATCATCAGCCCTGACCACATCCTGGAGGCTAGCAGGAGTCTAGCATCCCGTGCTCTCTCATATCTGTCTTCAGATCATGCTGGTCTCTTTACGAAAGGCTCTTTCCTCCCACCTTTCCTACTGACACAATTTAGCTAGCTCTTCATAGTGAGCACAAATATCCATTCATATTTTTTAATTAGCTAATACTTACCTGGAAACCCTGGTGGCACAGTGGTTAAGAGCTATGGCTGCTATCCAAAAGGTTGGCAGTTCAAATCCACCAGGGGCTCCTTAGAAGCTCTACGGGGCAGTTCTACTCTGTCCTATAGGGTCGCTATGAGTCAGAATCAACTCGACAGCAACAGGTTTTTGGTTAATACTTACCTCTCTGCGCTAGAGCTGCTATATGTATGTTTTTCTCAACCCTAAACCATAAGTTCCTTGAGGGCAAGAAACACATCATATGTATCTTTATATTTCTAGGACTTATAGCAATGCATGAGTTATAATAGAGGTTAAATAAAATATTAGTTGAATGGAAGAGAATATGAAATGAGTTTCTCATGTAATGGTGAAGGTGCTGGGGCTTGCAGCTCAGTCACTGAATATATAAAGCAAATGCTTTTTCATATGAGTATTTAGAGTGCATACTTACAAAGCATGCATAGTTTATCCTGTCAACGGCCTGTGCTTAATGCTCCCTAGGTATCCTGAGGCGTGCTAATCTGTGAGAGCATTGCGCCAAAGCCTAGCAAACGTGCACACATAACGGCATTTAAAGCTAGAAACCTCCGCCTTTCTCTTAGAATAACCCAACTACCACATCCTCAGAGTAAAACAAATTATTTGTCAAAGTTCCTGTGATTGCTTAGTGAAGTATTTTGTAAGATATGAAATGCATCTGCTTGTAAATAAGCACATTGTTGCACAGATTACAAAGTAAAACTGAGAACCACTATCTCTTTAATGCAAATTAGCATACAGAAGTCTTATGCCCTGCAATGTTTCTTGTGTTCTCTGCATTCCCAAGACTAAACGCTCCAAGTGTTTGTTTAGAATGCTGTAGCTGTTTGTGACAGTGTTCCGGTGAGAACCACGGCAGTTCACAGAGACTCCGGGGTACTGAAGGGGCCACAAAGAACTGCGTGACAGGAGGTTGCAGGGACAAGCTTTAAGGTCAGAAGCTGCAATGATAAAAGGAGCAGATTTTTCATGATAAAGAATGAAAAGAGAGGTTTGTGGAGAGATGAAGGGCATGAAAATAAAGCAATCCCGTAGGATATCATGTGAGAAGGAGTCCTGGTGGCGCAGTGGTTAAGCGCTCGGATGCTAACCAAAAGTTCGGTGGTTCAAATCCACCAGCTGCTCCGTGGGAAAAAGATGTGACAGTCTGCGTCTGTAAAAATGTACGGCTTTGGAAACCCTCTAGGGAAGTTCTATTCCATCCTATAGGATTGCTATGAGTCGATATTTGACTCCATAGCAGTGGGTTTGCTTTTTGGTTTATCATGGAAAGAAGAATAGTGGTAGGGTGTATCTTATGCAATAATGGGAGACTTGTTTAAATAAAAAAAAAGGATGAAGGGGTTAGGAAACAGGAAGAACAATGGTGTTTCAGTTATTGGCTTGGCTCTGGACTGGGGGCTCTATACTCAGGCCGGTACTGGATATTAGAAGAAAGTTGGTCTGATACATATTTAGCCTCAGTTTTTTTAATTAAAATATTTAATTTGAAAATAGCAGCTTTATTTCTAATGAACCTTCTTATTCTACTGTATGACTAACATACTGCCGTAAATGAAAGAAGCCAAATTCGTGTTTGTCTTCCCTTTACCCTACTCTGCCTCCTGGCTTCCAGCTCAGAGATCCTTGAAAATGATATCTGAATCATATCATTACTTGTCTTTTCTTCGAATTAGGCACATTTGGATAATATGGAAAGTAACTATGCATAACATGGCAGAGGATGAACAAGGTTATACGTGAGCGTAAAATATATTAAGGAAAAAAGTTTAGCATGTCAGATCAGCAATATTGGATGGGACAGTAAAATGAATATGTACCTACCTATAATTAGGAGAACTATTTCTTTCATCTCTCTCCCATCCTTTTGGCACATAAGCACACAAGAAATATTCTTTGAAGTCAATGAGCACCGTCTACCAAATTTGGAGGACATGATGTTGAAAACAACTCAAAAGGAGTTCCATATTCTAAAGTATAGATGAGTGTTTTAAGAATTAACAATGTACAAGATAATAGGTAAACATGAACAACATAATAATGATGAACTTGAATATGCCATTATATGGTCTTGGATATCGAATAATTATGCCCTTTCTCTGAATCTCTTCAGGGCTCAGGTATAATTAAAACAGCACTTACTGAAAAAAGCAGTATTTTTCATTGTAGACATATGTAATAACTAGTTGCCATCGAGTCAACTTCAACCCATGGCTACTCCATGTGTGTCATAATAGAACTGTGCTACACAGAGTTTTCAGTGACTGGTTTTTCAGAAGTCTATCGCTAGGCCTTTCTTCCAAGGCACCTCTGGGTAGGCTCATGCCTCCAACCTTTCAGAGAACAGCAGAGTGCATCAACAACTTGCACCACCCAAGGACTCCAATTAGCAACATAAATGAGGATAAACGTAAAGGTTATATTGAAAAGTCCCAGGTGGATGGTTCTTAGAAGGATGGCTTTTTCTAGAAATATATATATCATAAGGTATATAATATGCAAGGAGCCCTTGGAGGTGAAAATTGTTGAGAGCTTGACTACTAATCCAAAGTTTGGTGGTTCGAACCCACCCAAATGTGACAGAAGAAAGGCCTGGTGAGCTACTTTTGAAAAGCCACAGCCTTGAAAACTCTATCGAGCACAGCTGTACTCTGAAGCACATGGGCTCACCATGATTTAGAATCGACTCGCTGACAACTTGTGTTGTTTTTTATGTAGTATGCAAGTACATGAATAACTTTCTATTTAAGAATGCCATACGCCCCAGGTGATATGTATGACCACTACTGTCAGTTGTATGCTCCATACGCCATCAGCAACCCTCTGGATTATGATAGGACTGGATTTTTAAATTTTATCTTGCCAGTTTTTAGTGGTAAGAGTCAAGGGAAGTCCATGCTGGGGCCACTCCTAGTTGGACCACAGCCCCCTGGACACCCTGCTCAACCCCCGGCATAAGGCAATTAATCTGACTTTGCTCCACTTACACTCTCTTCCATCCCATACTTTTTCCACTTACTGAAAAGGAGAGTCATGAGTGTCTTTAAGACCAAAGTGAGCATCGTGGCCTGTTTCTAAATCAAGATAGGAAGCATGGACTGAGCCCTGTACTCCCTCCACAGGGACACCTTTCCGAATCTACTTGTCACAGTTGAAGATGCCACCATTCTCTGCTCCCCACTTCTTTCCAGCTGAGTTGCTGGCACAGGTTGAAACCATTTCATGAATAACATGATACCAAGTCCCTCAAGGATTTGCAATAAGCATTAAAGAACAATATTAACATGGCTGCAAGGCATGGTGAGGAACAGCAGACACTAAATCTCTAGTCTGTTTCCATTTTCTTTTATAACAGCACCTTGCGGTTCTGCAAATGAGTATAACTCCTGAAGCCTTGGAAGGAGTAGAGATGAGTTTAGTGGGAGTTGTAGCTCATTGACTTCAGCGAGAGTCAAATGACTCAGATCCTCTGAGTTTTACAAGGTGATGAGTTAGGTTAGGTTAAAGCAAACTTTGGAGCATAATTTGATTGGTTTTTTCCTATATCAGTGATGGATGCTTGATAATCACTTTCTGCCTATTGTATCAATACATGAGCTGCAATTCAATTTTAATGTGTAAATAAAGTTAAACCAGGGCTATGAGGATATTACACGCCTGCATTAGCTACTTAGTGGTGTCATTACTGTCTGTGGTTACTGAGCCGAATGTAGTCATTTGAGTTTTTAAGCTCTCGTTGGAAGGAACCTGAGATGAATTTGTTGAATGTTCTTCCAAGAAACCCCATACACCCTGAGAAATTTGTACCTGCCTAAAATTGCAAACATAAATTACATAATATTGGAATAAATAAGGATTTCTAGCTTCACGCACCGAGTGATCTTATCTTCAGATTGTTAGTGGGAATGTGAGAAACACAATATGGAATAAAGTTAAATGCTCCTCACAGTGAAGGGAAAAATGGGCCATTATTCCCCACCTCAGCCTGAGAAATTAAAGCTGGAAAAAAATCCAGTCTGTCAACCTGCCATGCTGTGCAGTGCTCACAGCTTGACCAGGTCACCCAGACAGTATTACAGCACCCTGCACATTTTGGGAGCATAATAAATACCACAGGACAATATTAACTGGGCCGTACACATGGCAGTGCACTGCAGGTTCTAAATCTCCGACATAATGGGACGTGTCTATATGAATGTGAAGCACCGCAAGCTGGATGAAAGCAAGTGTCAGCCCCGGAGATAGAGAGGGAGGCCAACCAAAGCTCTGCGAGAAGAAGAGTGAGAGCCAGGACAGCCAGAGGTAATGCAGACCGCTGCACTCAGCTCTGTTGTGTTGACAGATTGACTCCCCAGCCTCTATGACGACAATCAATTAAGAAAATACCAGAGCATAATTTTATCCTAATCATGTTTGACTCACCACAGTATTGTGTCAAGTTACTGAGAGGTAAACGTTCCATAATGGTAAATATTTTCTATTTAAGCTGGGTGATAGTCACACACACACATTCTGAATAGGAATATGTATACTTATTCATGAATGAAAGAAATCACCTATAAACAAAAAACAAAAAAAAAAAACCCACTGCCATCAAGTTGATGCCAACTCATAGCAACCCTAAAGGACAGAGTAGAACGGCTCCACTGGGTTTCCAAGGCTGAAAATCCTTAGGGAAGCCGGATGCTACGTCTTTCTCCCAAGGAGCAGCTGGTGGATTCAAACCACTGACCTTCTGGATAGCAGCCAAGCCCTTTAACCACTGCACCATCAGAGCTCCTCAAATCACCTGTAACTCCTGTTTAAAAACCTGAATTTAGCACATTTTGGTTCGAAATTCAACTTGAACAAGACTTCATACAAATTTCAAGGTATTCACCAGAACTTTAAAAAAAAAGAGAGAGAGAGAGATCTGAGCAGACATCAGACTTTTACAATAAACATAATTTCCCTACATCTTGTTTAACATTGCATTGCCAAAACAACTTTCCTGTTTGAAGTTAGCTATTTAAATTAAATCATCAGGACTTAAACATTTTTTTTTTTTTAAGTTTCCTTGTTTCTATTATGGGAAAAGTCAAGGAAAGTAGAGCTCGCCACCGGGAGACTGGGCACCTATGTCAGCAGACTCGAAGTCTAATTCAACTGTTAAAGCAGCAAAGAAAACAAACATTGATGGATGTGCAGTGAGTCCAAAACACAGGCTGACGGGAGCTAAAGGAAATCAAGGAGTAGACTTACAAAGGGTTCGTATTGATTGCATCTGCTTTTCTGGATTACATGTTAGTATCGGTTTATGAGTAAATTCTGGGTGTATCGGTTAGAAACGGCGCTTTTTATTTCTGGGTATGAAAAAATGGTGGAAGGAAAGGGAAAAATAATATAGACACTTGTATGTGTGCGTGGGTGTATGTTGTTGGTGCTGTTGTTAGTTGCCAGACACGTGGAGACCCCATATAAAACAGAATAAAACGTTGACCAGTCTTGCACCATCTTCAAGATTATTGATATGCTAGATACTATTGTTGCAGCCAGTGTGTATTGTGAGTGCCTTCCAACCTAGGGGGCTCACCTTGCAGCGCTATATTGAACAATATTCTTTTTGTGATCTATAAGGTTTTCATTTGCTAATTTTCAGAAGTAGATCGCCAGACCTTTCTTTCTAGCCTGTCTTAGTCTGGAAAACTCAGCTGAAATCTGCCCATCATGGATGACCCTGCTGGTATTTGAAATACTGGTAGTTTAGCTTTCAGCATCATAGCAACACACAAACCACCACTGTATGACGAACTGACAGATGGGTGGTGGAAATATATATAGATATAGATGTAGATGTAGATGTAGATATGAGACGATGAGAAAGAACATAAACCTCTTAGACTGAATGATTAAATTAATTACCCGTGACGGAGCTCAGGACAGGGTATCAGAAATAGTCCCTTCCCTATCACACTTCAGAAACTCCTGGAGTTCGATGCCACTAAGTTCACTTATAAGCATGACCCTCTTTCAAAATATAATTAAAACAGCCAAAGCATTAAAGCAATGCTTTAAAGATCAAGGCTCATAAGGAGGGCCCTGTAGCTGTGCCGCCTGAATCAGGAAGGTCACATTAAGTTATGATTTGCTCCTGTTTTAGAATCAGGTGCATTCAATGTCACAGACTAAGATGGGCTGTTAAATTCTGAAGGTTTCCTAAGCCACTGGCGGGCATATGAAACACCTTAGTCTTCCATGATCATCAGTAGGAAGCGGGTGAAGCCCACCAACAGTAGAACCACTTCCCTGCTCCGCTCACTCCTGCAACAGCACTCAACAAATACTTACTGTGTAATTAGACTGTCAAACTGCGCCTCTCGCTGCACCTACCCACAGGTTAGTCAGCAGTATTGCCCATCCATGTCACTTCCTTGCCCCTCCATAGTGATCCCAAGTCTTGCGAGAATGCACCGTTCTTCAGAATAAGGTGGGGCCTCTTTTCACATATGGCAGTTTTCAGTTAACTAGTATGTTGAAAACTCCATAGCGTTAACTAATTTTGGAAATCTGATATTTAACAAATTGGTTTCTATTTTGCTTACCTGGCATTCCTTACACTCATGAGGAACCAAAGCTTATATTCAAAAATTTCCATTCTCCTTCCTGGGAATAGCGCCATGTAAAAATAATCAATATACAATCTCCTTTCAGACAGAAGAATATGATAATGCCCTCTGTTTTGTGACACTAACCACCAATCTCCGTCAAGTGTGCAATATTAACGAAAGTAGAAGTGTCATATTCCATCTACATGACAGAACTGAGGAAGGGTTTTAATTTATCTTTCCCAGTAGGTAAGTGGTCTCTACCCTGATACCAGTGTCCCTGGGGGTGCGAACAGTTAACGCACTCTGCTGCTAACCAAAAACGTCGGCGGTTCAAGTCCACCCAGAGGCTCCTCAGAAGAAAGGTCTGGCAATCTGCTTCTGAAAAATCAGCCATTGAAACCCTTAGGAAGCACAGTTCTGCTCTGACACAACGAGGTTGTCATGAATACGAATCAACCTGAAGGCAACTAGTTTACTGGAACTTGATATAAGAAAGTTAATGAGTAAAGGATATTGAAATCTTTCCATCGGGGACCTTCATTGCCCAGATATTTCAGCACACTCATTTACTTTTTCTTAAAATAAACAATGGGTGTAATTTATAGGTAAGTAATGGCATAAAAGCTTAATTTTTATGAAAATAACGGAATTGACAAGGACTGTAAAGGGCACTACAGTATCCTTGACAAGTAGCAATTCAACCTGCCTGTTGTGGGAAAGTATATCATCAGATAGCCTTAGCCATTAGAAGTTACTTCTTTTACCAGAATGCTAGCAGTAGTTACCCATGTGTAAGTGGGATGGGAGAGAGCTGTGAAGAAGGCTTTCACTTCTCTGTTAACTGACTTTTTCATAATGACAATATATTAGCTTCTAACTTAAAATAAACAACAGTAATTCAAAATATGGCTTCATTTATTTTCCCCTCTTTAGTCCTAGTTTAACCTGATAGGGCTGCAAGGAACACAGATGAAATTTTTTTCCATTTGTTACTTGAAGACAGAGATCAGGTTCTCCTCCTTTATTTTTTTACAGGCAACATTCTCACTTCTTCCCAAGATATTTTTCTGAGTACTGTTGAGAGACAAGGTTCCATGAATGTCTCACACCTCTGCATATCTGGTGAGGAGAGCCACTAACTCTTTTTTTCTAGACAATTTTTTTCAATGATGTTTGTATGAGAAATAGTCTTAGAAGAAGAGACAATGGCTTCCTCTGAATCAAAAGGCAGGCATTCTTATTACACTAATACATTCTTACTAACACTAATAAAAGATTAGTTTTCCCTAAACTTAGAGTTCCTCTCCTATAAAGCAACCCACTGAGAGCCAGTGTTATCTGGCCCTCTTTGGATTGACCTGTGGGGCTTGGGGAACAGGCACCAGAAAATCTGATGCTCTGTTTACTTCTATTCCTGTAATAAAGTCCTTTGTCTCTGACCCAAGAGTCTCATGCCTTCTTGCCAGCATCCATGAAACTACAGTAAGCTAACTAATTAGCTTGCAAGGTGGGTAAAATCTCAGACCTTTCCCAGTTTTAAGAGATATCTTACACAGTTGAGTTGAAAATATACTCTTTTCTCTAGATTATAATCTGAAAGTGTCAAACTTGTAAATTTTTTATATAGGTTGTATAGAATGCAGAAGCTTAAAATTGTATTGAGCCCTTTAAAAACAGATAAAGTATAAAGAAAGATCAGAGTTGTGTTGGTAAGAAGGTCTACTCAGCAAAAAACAAAACAGGACCATCAGATATATTAAGAAAAGATGGAGTGACCTATGATTGTAAAAGATGTATTTTTATTTTCATTACATAGGACAAACTTGAAGACTTTAGAAGGGGCAGTGATATTTTAACCCCATAACCAATAACTCAAAAGTTTCTAAACATTTTACCTTCTATGTTTGTCTGTGGTATATTAATGAATCATATCGCAGAAGGCTCTTTATCGCGTACTCTCCTGCTCCACATTCCAGTGAATACACCGTGAATCCGCTGGTCAGTCTAAATTTGCTTATATAGATCCCTCCAGAAAGTACTGCCTAAGCTCAATGTAGTGAGGTGGTTATATGGCGCTAGCTAATTTCATGACTTAGAAGACTTAAATTTCAATCACGCTTTGTCACTACTGACTCATTTGCCTTCTTCAGCCAGCACTTGGGGAACTAAAATTCTTAAACTAATTGAGCACTTAATACACAGCTATAAATTAATCACATTGAAATGGTGCTAATTATTTCATTAGCTTCAAACCAATCCAAGCTAAATCATCACTTATTTAGAACTCTACTGCTAAATTTCTTCTTTATCTAAACTATTGATTAAAAATATGCTATGAATTTCATGTGCATATAAATAAAGATTAAGTTGCTGTCTAATTTGTTGGAGATTTTGGGTATATTATGAAGGGGGTGTATGTGTGTGTGTGTGTGTGTGTGTGTGTGTGTGTGTGATCAGTTTTCTTTTTCCTGCAGCATAGACGGCAGTAAGTGTAATTCTTAGCCACATGAATCAAGTGAGGTCAGAACAAATTTTCATCCCACCGGTCCCATGGCAGACTTATGAGCAGAAAAGCTGTTTGCTCTCTTTTTTTCCCTTTCCCCAGAACATCTTGACTGGCAGGCTGGTAGATAATCCTGTTCGGAGTTAATGTGTAGTAACAGGATTGAGGGAAACTGACTTAAGAGGCTTTCATCTGGGTCAAGACATACCGATGCCATATTTAAATCTCTGTTCACCTCTGAGAAGATAAATGTCTGAACAATGGGCTTAAAAGCCAAAGGGAGAGAGACACTCAGAGATGGGTAATGAATTGTCAGACTGTGGGAAAGAGCTTTCACCAAAGAGGCATGTTTGCTTTGTAAAGAGGCACAGTGTAAAAGGGAAATGGAGAAAATAATTAGAATGTTCTCCCTTCTCTACACTGTGCTAGCTAGAAATCAAATTCTTAACAGATGTAGTGGAAGCTCAGCTATTTTAACTCATGAAGAGGAGCCCTCTTGAGCACAAGGATGATAGAATCCTTCCTCCTGTGCCCAATAAAATGGGCCAAAGGCCTGGCTGTATAATTCATGTGGCAATTCATCAGCTACTATCCTGTGAAAAAGCACCTATAATCCTAAAATGCCGTGTAAATCTTTTATCAGCATTTACCCTGATATTCAGTCTTATCTATAGCTGGGAAAAGAATCTCAAGAGTAAAACCAGTTGCCATCAAGTCCATTCCAACTCATGGCGACCTGTCTAATGCATCTTTGTTTTCCTTCCCTACAAGACCCAGCTCAATGTCATTTCATTAGGACAATCTCAACCAGTATTAGTTCCTGGGATTTGCTAGTGGTATTTGAGAGTTCCAACGGTGGCCTAGTGGTAAGATTTAAACACGAGAATTTATAGGTGAGGATGTTCTTTAAAAACCCAAAAGCTACTAGTTATCTCTGTGGTTTACCCCAACCACAGTTTCGGAGCCTGAGGAGACAGACAAGAGCAGGGCGGCATGGGGATTAGGAAAGTGAAAGCGGTAGGGCACCAACATCAAAACACCCTAGTCTCCATGTGACCAGGAACCCACGTTATTCTGACAATATATTGTTCCACTCTACTGAGCTGGGATGAAATAGGTTATTTATCAGTAAATTAGCGTATTAACAAAAATCGGAATAAGCTTACCTACTGCATTGTCCAGGAATATATGAACGTCTTGAACGCTCTGAATCAATCAACATTACTCCGTTTGCAGTCCTCTCAGTACCTGTATTTGCTCTAAACTTTGGTGACTCTTTTTAGCAGATGCACTTCAACAGTACTAACATGTATCAAAATGTGTAAGAATCCCTGGTGGTGCAGTGGCTAAGCACTCAGCTGCTAACCAAAAGGTTGATGGTTTCAACCCACCAGCTAATCCCCAGGAGAAAGATATGACAGTCTGCTTCCGTAAAGATTGCAGCCTTGGAAACCCTACGGGGCAGTTCTACTCTGTCTGCTAAGAGTTGGAATCAACTCGATGACAGTGGGTTTGAGGTTTTGGGGTTTTTTTTTGTTTTGTTTTGTTTTGTTTTTTAATATGTATCGGAAGAAAGACTTGACCATCTATTTCTAAAAATTAGTCAATGAAAACTTTATCACAATGATTCCATCCCATCGCTCATGGGGTTGCCATGAGTCAGGGCCAACTCAATGACAGCGAACAATAATGTATGTATAAAAATACAACATACTAATGTGTGCCAATGACATCAGAGAACTTATATCATACTCACCTTTTTCCACAGGATATAAGTTGGCTGTTGTGATCCATAGAGTTGAACTCAAAGATACAAATGATCATGAAGATGCTGCAGGACTGAACAACATCTTGTTCTGTTATACTTTAGGTCACCATAAGTCATAGCCAACTCTTCGGTCATTAGCAACAACATAAGATGACTGTACTATAATCTTCATGAAAGCAGGGACCTTGTGTGTGTCTTGTTCTTTCTTGAGAACCAAGCACCCAGAATTGTCCCTGACTCATATAAGTCATTAAAAATACGAAACAAATGAATAGATGAATGAATGAGTGAGTTAAACCCATGAAACCATTATCTGTGATTTTAAAAGCCTTGAATTAGTGTATTTTACTAGATAGACTTTTGCTGTACTTAAATCACCTTGGGAGTGTTTCTGTAGAAAGCATTTCTTTCCTGGAATTCCTCCAAAACACGAGCTCTCTGATTCTGACAACTTCAAATATTTTTAATGATTTCTTTAAAGAGCAATAAAATGGCAGGCTACTAAAAAGGAGA
Source organism: Dugong dugon (assembly GCA_030035585.1). Classification (NCBI taxonomy): domain Eukaryota; kingdom Metazoa; phylum Chordata; class Mammalia; order Sirenia; family Dugongidae; genus Dugong; species Dugong dugon. The sequence goes on from CM057460.1 coordinate 36,014,906, forward strand.
TAACTGTACCATCTCTGCTCGTGAATGGACTTAGCAAGCATGTAAGGAGCCTTAACATCAATCTTCCACAGTTAGATTTATAACACGTCCATTTTCTGAATCGCTTTGACTTGGATCCTAAAGCCCCTAGGCACAATTTTGCAGGGAGTTCCTATGACACACATACATTACACTGAGAAGCAGGAAATGTGATTCTCCTGGAGGCTGGTATTCACCTACTTTGATTATTCTGCATAGTAAGTCAGGTTAGGTTGGCAGGTCATTATCTGATGGATACTGCCAACATAGGAGAAAAACAGGGCAAGGGGACCTTACATTGACTAAACGGAAACACATACATCCAAACCGGGAGAAATGTTTCCTAAAACATAATGGCAAAAATTAGGGTTAGTGCCTTTGACATTCATTTCAGCCTAAGCACTGAATATTCGTTTGTGCCTTTTTAGGACATTTAATGAATCCATGCTTTATGAAGAAAATAACATGGTAAAATGAAGTATTAGACTTTTCATTTTGCCTTTGAGATTGGCAGAGTGATTTGTTGGGGGTCTTTAGGTCTCTTTGAATAAGTAACGATTTTTAAAAGACCCATGTATATTTGCCAAATGTGACCTTGGATGAGTTACCTGTCACAGTCCATCTCTTAATAGTACACAAATCAAATACCTTTACCACATCTGCACAATTCTTTAAACACTGTTTTGATATATATTCCTTGATATGCATATTTGGCAAACCCATCACCGCTACCAGCATAATGCTTTACAAAATACTTTCTTGTAAATGAAATCAAAGGATCATAGAGGTTTGTAATTTGTAGGTACCTTGTAATTATCTTGCCAATCCTTCCTTCCACTGTACTTGTCACTGTATAGTGTCCCTGACAAATTCTGCTTTAATTTCCCCAATTACAGGTAGCTCAGTAGCTAGCAATATTGTAGCTACTCCATTACTAGGCAGTAGTACAAATGAAAAAATAATCTCTTATAAAAATAATGTTCACTTCTTTTCACTGCATTTTATGTAGTTGCACATATTTTTCCCATTCTATCCTAACTACACTCAGGCCAAATACAGATTATTTTACAGATAAGAAAATAGAAGCTTACAAGCATAATAATATATAATTGTAATAGAATAGTCTAACTTTCAAATTTCAAGCTATATACCAAAACAGGTTACAATCTGCTAAGCATATACCTTTGGGATCTGCCTCCATTCCCTCCAAAATGCATCCTTAGCTTCAGGACAACGTTGCTTATTTAGATCTTGATGACGTTCCAGAATAAGCACCTTCTTCTGCCTGTAGAGGTCAGGGGGTGTAACTGCTACCACTGGAACTTGGTTGGTGCCAGAACAGGTGTTCCTGAAAATAGCAATAAGGATTTGGCATGATTCGTAAAGAACATACTAGTGACTTAGCATGTCTTCACGACTAAGGATTCTACATGCAAATCCGCCAGCTGCATAATGGAAAATGTTCTTTTGAGAGACTCTTCCCAATAAGTCACACAGAGGCAGCCACTAAACGATATCTCAAGTGCAATCATCATTTTAAACCTCAGAGTGTAGATTCCATAGTTTATAGTATTTCCAGTCATCATAGGTATTCTTGAATGTATAAGTACTATTTCACCATTCAGCCATGAGCTACATATACAAGCCCAGTCACAAGCTTACTGATTTTCCATCTTAGGATACAAAAGAAGTCACTTCTTCAATTAGAGTACAACAACGCTAATGAATGCACTCTGGTTGTTCCCTTTCTTACAAGACTTTCTTATCTGGCAGCTCCAGTGATGTGATGAGAAGGCGATTTGCAAGTCCGATTTGGAAGTTTTTGATCACAAGAGACTAGGAAGTATAAAGTTTCTGCTTACAGTCTTAGGGACATTACAGAAAATTAGCTCTGGTGATGTACTGAAATTATTCAAATAGAAACAGACTCTTAACTTTGTGATCCTTTCTTCTTAACTTGCTCATGGACGCTGATGTAAATGGAAACTCTTATGATTATTCTCCAAGGACTTCTGTTTAGTAACTGAATCTTTTCAAATGTTGCATTACTCAGCTCTCTGGTTAGCGAGCAGGCATAGAAATAGAGATATTTTCAAGGTTTCAAATATTCGAATTCATCTTCCTGATGAATTTGAATCAACAGTTCTAAACAAATTTCAATCATCAGTTGTCTGATATTTTTATTCAAAAAGAAAGCTAACTGCTTTACTTTATCATTTTGTACATACACACAGCATCATCTATCATATTACTCTCCCAGGTTATCTTGATTTTAAAACACTAAACATCTGGGCAGTAAAATAAACACACACATCATTAAGAGAAGCATTATTTCTGGTCCACATACATTAAGAGATAAAAATCCCACAAAAATACTGTATTAACCAAGCTAGAGTACTGAAGTATTGTTCATGAACCTAGACATAATGATAAGAGCAATCTATGGATAATACTATGGGTGAGTAAATGTGGAATCAGGAAAGTGTTTCTTTGCTTTATGGTGCAAAAAGGGGATATATGCAGTCTACTGGTCCCTGAAAGACAGATGCGTATAATGTAGACTGTTCCACTGTAGAGCACATTCTATTAGACCAGTGGCAAGGTTGAACCTCATCAGTTTTTGGAGAGGCCACCTAAACTCTCTTTCCATCTGAGTGATTGAGAGCACTGCCAGGTAGAGACTGGCCCAGGTGCGCTGAAGGAGAATAAGATGTCAGAAAGGCAAAAGGTAATTTGTTTTCTCCTCTGGGGTAACCCGGATATGTTCTTTTTCTCCCAACTGTTAAGTTTCACGGAAATATGTCTACGCCAGCTTTTGAATTATTAACAAGCTTAACATTCATGTGCCACCTAATGTGGATGCATTTAGAGGTGGGTGAAGATCAATTTTCTATTCCTAATTTTTAATTGAGTCTAATGACCAGCAATGACCTCAGAGGCCTTCAGCCTCGGGAGAAAAAGCATTAAGCAGATCTGGGGAATGAGATACTTCTACTTGCGTGACTATTTTTTATTTCAGACTCTGTCCCTGAATCTGCCAACATGACAGTGCTCTTCAATAATAAAAATGACGCATTCCCGGCTTTTGCAAAGATGACACTTGCTTGACTGACAGCCCACTCCTGCACGCCGGTTCCTTGGCTCTAGTTACACAGCAGTCTGTCAGCCACTTAGATGACATGCACTCTTTAAGCCATGAAAGAGTTAACATAAGTAATCTTGTTAATCTGATAAAATAAACGTCTCTCCATCATTCTTGGGGTGTTGAAATTGCTCTCCAAAATAAATAACATTATTGGAAGGTTAATTACTGGATAATTGTATACTGTCCTATGACATTTGCTCTCTGTTTATACAGGCAGAAGAATCTTCCACCATACATTGCTTTAAATCTCTTTATTCATTTCCTTTATTCGGTCCCAGAGATAATTTTTGATGGGTCCTCTACACAGAAATCTTTAAACATGATCCCGCTTCGTTGTTGTTGTTCAAAAGATCTGCTTCCATTATTGGCATGCAGAGAACTTGGTGACTGAAAGTAAATGAGCCATTTTTCACTCCCCTCCAGGTGGGGAGAGCTGGGAATTATTTCTCATCATTAAGTAAAACATTTTACTTTTGGCTGGCGTGACAATGACAGAAGAGTGCTCCTTGGCTCCTTCTGAGGCAGCTAGAAATTGAAAACCTTTCAGCAGAAGACACAAAAGTCGATCTCTTACACTTCCTTTAACATTAAAGGTGGCCACGTGGACAAATCCACATACCTGCAAATATGTTTCATTCCAAATCAAATCAATAGCCAGCCTTGTGTTGCTTTTCCAGAGCAACAATAAAGGCATATAATTATGCCACAAAATCAGGTTGTATGTTCGGGCATTGTCTTAGTCATCTAGTGCTGCTATAACAGAAATACCACAAGTGGATGTCTTTAACAAAGAGAAGTTCATTCTCTCACAGTTCAGTAGGCTACAAGTCCAAATTCAGGGCATCAGCTCCAGGAGAACGCTTTCTCTCTGTGTGGGCTCTGGAGGAAGGTCCTTATGATCCATCAGTCTTCCTTTGGTCTGGGAGCATCTCAGCACAGGAACCTCAGGTCTAAAGGACATGTTCTGCTCCCGGCACTGCTTTCTTGGTGATATGCCGTTCCTATGTGTCTCTGCTCACTTCTCTCTTTTATATCTCAAAAGAGATGGCTTAAGACACTATCCATTCTTGTAGAGGTCATCAGCACAACCTCATCATAGTGACAGTTTACGATATATAAGGAAATCACATCAGATTACACAATCATACAATACTGGGAATCATGACCTAGCCAAGTTGACAGATATTTCTGGGGGACACAATTAGCCCTTGACAGGCATTAAAGGCAAATATATCATCTGTTTATTTCATACGAAGATCTTCCACAAGTTCAATGGTAACTCTATAAGAAAGACTCAAAATTGACTGTTGTATTGTAGGCAACAGAATCTTTAAATAAAAGTGGTTTTTCTTTGCCTTCCTCAATCTCCGATGTTCCTGAAACTTTCTGAAGAGACGGACAACACACGTGTTGGTGTGAGCCATCAGGGAGAACTCTCACTTTGTAGATTGTAGTTCGTAATAAAATACCCTCTATATCATTATGGACAGGATGTATCTGCCAATAACTGCTGGTGATGGAATAGAACATGGTGTACTGGGAAGAGGAGAAAAAAGACATAGGGATGAAAAGGAAGAGGGGAGAGTGGGTGAAGGCAACAGGAGGTACTGAGTGTGTTTCCATGTGGTCACTCATGACACTGATAACTTCTCTGTTTTTCTAATTTATCTACAAAGCTTTCTCTCTCAGTCTAATAAATCCAGTGCAAACACATCTTATTTGCCTAAAAACTTACCTGATTTCCTTTTATTTCTCAAAAAATGAAATAAATTCGGTATGCCTAAATCAATAATAATAAATAGGAAAAAAACTCCCAGACAACCAAGAAACAGGGGACGCTCAGAAACCTCCTTTATAGATAAATATAGAGAAGATTGGGACAATATTTTTATAGGTATTTGGAAAGGATAGAACCTATGAGAGTTTTTAACTCTCTTCATTAACATAATTTGCACCCCTTCACCCCAGATCATTTTATAGAAAGAAAAAGACAGAAATAAGACCAAAACAGATCCAAACCCCTGATCCTGTTGCATTAGTTTTCCATCGCTGTATAACAAATCACCACAAATCCAGTGGCTTAAAACACCACATCTTTATTAACTCGTAGTTTCTGTGGGTCAGGAGTCTGGGCACGGCTCAAATGGATCTTCTGATCAGGGTCTCACAGGGATGCAATCAAGGTGTCGGCTGAGCTGTGTTTTTGTCTAAAACTCGGGGTCTTCTTCCAAGCTCATGTGGCTGTTGACACAATTTAGCTCCTTGTAGCTATAGCACTGGACCCTCCAGCTGTTAGAGACCACCTGCATTTCCCTGCCATGTGACTCTCTCCACATGCAATTCATATCATAGCAGCTTCTTTCTTCAAGATCATCAGAGGAATCTCTCTATTGCTTGCTAGCAAGGCAGAGATAGATAGATGACAGACACATACATACATACGTACATAAAAATTTGAGTTCAATCAATCCGACTCATGGTGACCCCACATGTGTCAGAGTAGACTTGGACTCCATAAGGTTTTCATTGGCTGGTTTTTCAGAAGTAGATCACCAGGCCTTTCTTCTGAGGCATGTCTGGGTGAACTCAAACCTCCAACCTTTCAGTTAGCAGCCGTGTATTTTAACTGTTTGCACTACCCAGGAACTCATACATACCAACATAGATAATCTAACTATGGAAGTGATATCCCTCACCTTTGCCATGTTCTACTGGTCAAAAGCAAGACACAATTACCATCCACACTCAAGGGGAGGGGATTATACAGGATGCGTACATGGAGCTACAATAGTGTCTATCTGCTAAACCTGTAAAAAGAACTCTCCGCAAACTCTATTACGGAGAGCAGGAAAGCATTCCTATAAGTCCCAGCCTCTTGTCCTGGCAAGCAACCTCGTATTTAAAAGCCAAATCAGTTCTGCAAAAATACTTATTTCTGGTTCTGACCACTTCTCAATAATAAAATAAGAACTATTCTAGGGTGCAATGGACCGTGCCTGTTCATCAATGCATAACATTACCAAACAATGGAGCCAACCTAGTTGATGATTAAGTTTCCCAAATCACTGTCTGCTTGCTGATATTCTGAGATAGTCTCAAAATGCCTCCTTAATGTTTCCTTTCTCTGGTAGGAATGGTTTATTAGGTAAGAAAGCTGTAAACACAAAATGAAATGGCCTTAAGAGAAAGTTAATGTCTCTGTCCAAGGCCAGGCTAGTAAAAACTATAACGCAGTAGTATGCTTGAACAGGTCGTTACAGAGACACCAAATGTCCATGCCTCTGTTTAAGTGCTGATGCAAACTTTCTTAATATATGCTGCTCTTATGAAAAAACAGTGATGACCTTCTTGTTCAACTCAGTTGAAACTAGGAGCCGATTGACTGTTCAAACATAAAGTTGGTTAAAGCGGGAATTTTTTGAATGAGTCATAGTTTCCATAAAGATTTTATTTAATCTAAAAACCAGTAAATGTATTATTTATTTGATATTCTTTTGATGTAAAGCCAAGGCATTATTTAGTGTGTATGGGACTACCAATTGGATTTCCCTATTGTTGTTCATCAGTAAATTCATCCATAATGTATCATCTGTGATCTCTAGTTTAGTTTTCCGTGAAGTGGAGCAAGAACATAAAAACACTGGCAAAGCAGGGGATCCTTCCGGATTTTACATTTATTTTACATGTGTTTTATTCACATCTATTTGAACAGCAATTTTTAGCAACTCATATTTACTGAGTCTTTCAAAAGCATTTGATGTTGCTTTCAAAGACATCAACTCCCTCTCATTTTGTACTCACAATTTATTTGTAAAATGTAATTAATTTATAAAACCACCATAGCCATTTCAGCATAAGCAGTTCAGTTGGCATTAACATACTCAGGACCAAGTCCAGCTAACTTTTGGTGAAGTTCCTATTCAACATGTGAGCAGAAGGACTAGAGAGTAGCCTACTAGCCGCAGCACTCAGAGTGTTTTGGGCTACAGTCAGTATGTTTTAAGAAGGAATAAAGAGCATCAATTAATCCAGCAGGCTGGTAAAGGCAAGGTCATTTAAAAGAGCTTCTACTATAGATCATCAGCGATACAATTAATACACACACATTTAACTAACATTTGTTGGATGCCTACCATGTGCTAAATCATGGGGTTAGGTGCTCACTACTCCAAGAGAAGAATAAAATGTGATTGTTGCCCTTAAAGATTCCAATACAATTACTTTGTGCTGTACTGTTGCATTTGTCTAATGTTTACAGCATACAAGGGGTTGCTATCTTCTTAAACCCGAAAAAGCCTTTGATGTTAGCCTGGATTCTGACACGTGCTGAAGAATGGTGAGAAATTCACCAAGGTCCTAAAGTTACTGCTTGGTGATTTATGACTCATCAGTCCTTAGTGGAAAGTGCCCTATCAAATTCATTTTTTAACACCAACAAATATGAGGTTGAATTGTAAAATAGGTTCCATTTAATCCAATTTATTTTAAGTAGCTGTGCTCAAAGATGCATGAAGGGGCCTGTGCTGTATGAGAAATTCTTCCAAAGAGTAGCAGAGATGGAAATTTACCCTAGAAAAATTGCAGGGATATCGTCACCTTTCTTCTCCTGTACCCCATATATAATCAGTCATCAAGTCATATCACTCAAAATTGTCCACTTCTTCCCTGACTTACCATGTCACTGCCTTAGTATTTTCCTCATAATCTCCTGAAATATTCTCTATCCTCCTTCCTTGTCCCAGTCTTCTACCTCCAGTCTATATTCACAGTGTTTCCAAAGCTCACAAATCTGCTTAAATGATTCTCATTTTTAAGGCCCATGATGGCTCTCCACAGTCCAGAGAATAGCGTCTGAGCTCCTTCAAATAGGATCAGCTCCCAAACCACCTAGATTTACCATACTTTACCAGCATCATTTATGGGGTTGTTTCCCCTAAGTAGTCTAAGTCCAGCCTCATAATTCCATCTCCATTCCTTCTCCAAGTACAAAAATATTTCATAATTTCATGTCATTGCAATTCTACTCTGTGTTCCTGAAACATCCTTTTTTCTGAAAATCTTGGCAAACTTTCACTCACCTTCAAGATCAACTCTCTGAACCCTCCCCCAAATCTCCCAGGCAGAGTTTTGTCCACAATATTTTGGGTGGCTCTCTTTTTTAGCTCCAATTCTATTGCACAAGTATTAAAACATACACACACACAACTAGCTGCCATTGAGTATATTCCAACTTACGGCAACCCCATGTGTGTCAGAGTAGAACTGTGCTCCATAGGGTTTTTGATGGCTGATTTTTCAAAAGTACATCTCCAGACCTTTATTCTGATGTGCCTCTAGGTGAACTCAAATGTCCAACTTTTCAGTTAACAGACAAGTGCATCAACCTTTTCCATCATGCAGGGACTCCGCACAAGTATTTACTGAATCCAAAACGCTGGGCTGAATTCTAAGGATATAATCGTAAGCAACATCATAATACTGTAGTGTTATTTTTTGTTCATTTATTTATCTTACCTACTATGTTGTAAACTCATAAGAGCAGGCACTCTGTCTTATTCATTTTTGTATTCCTCCCAACTAATTTTTAATTTCTTGAAAACCTCAATGCAATGTACACGTGCCAAGCACTGTACTTAAACGTTTGTTGAATGGAAGACCGAACACCAATGCCATTAAATACAACTGTAAAGTTGTTGTTTGAATCTTATTAAAATGTTTCTCATGCATTGTCCCAAGGGTTTTAGGTAATAAGTGGAAGCAGCAGTCTAAGTTTAATAGCTTTCTCACTACTTTGGGCTTTGTTGTGGGTTGAATTGTGTCACCCCAAAAAGATATGTTGATGTCTTAACTCCTGTTACCTGTGAATGTGACCTTATTTTGAAATGGAATCTTTGCAGATATATTCAAGTTAAGATGAGGTCACATTGGATCAGGATGGGCTCTAATCCAGTGACTTGTGTCTTTATAGAGACACAGAGACACACACACAGCAAAGAAGCCCATGTGAAGACAGAAACGAAATTGAAGCGATGCAGTTATAAACCAAGGAACATCAAGGATTGCCAGCAACCACCAGAGGCTAGGAAGAGACAAAGGATTGTCCCCAGAGCCTTCAGAGGGAGCATAGCCCTGCCTACACTATAATTTCAGACTTCTAGCCTCCAGAACTGAGAGATAATAAATTTTTGTGGTTCTATGACACCCAGTTAATGGCAATTTGTTATAGCAGCCCTAGGAAACTTTTTTTTTTTTTTATGGTAACACAATATTTGTATTCCTATAGAATTAAAATAATATGCATTATGAGTTTAAAAATCTAAATGGATAAACATATCTTCATGCAATTACCACAACAGATGGTAGAGTAAAAACTGTAGTGGCCAGTCCACCATTTGGCATTATATAAATACTGTAAATAATCAGATTGACATGGATTTTTAATGAATTCACTATTTCTGTTTTAGCCAGTGGCTTTGGAGTCACATTTACCCTTCTTAAATCTCCTATTCTGGTTAGGGTAAAGGTAGAAAAGTTCCATTTCCCAATACAAGTGTAAACTTTTCATGTTAATTTCAACTCAGAAGCACACCTAATTTCTGAACTTCTTACACACCATGTACTTCTTTGACAATACGTACTGTATTGACAGTATAATTGACATGTGGTTAAAACTTACCCATTTTCCTTTTTAGTCAATTGAGATTTACACCAAAGCTTTTAAAAAATAATTGGAGATGATAATTTTCTGTTTACTTAATTTCTTGAAAATCTCATCTACCTTTGATTGTAGCCTGGCAAACCTTTAATGATAGGTGTTAATTTAATTGAAATACCTTACCATGAATGTAGGCAGAAGTTTTAAGACAATCCTTTATCTTTCAAAAAAGTAGAGATGAAAAGAAGTAAGGAACCAATGTTCCTAAATAAGGCCTTGATTTTAAAAAATGAAATTTCTGTTATTTCTGGATATTTTGGCAGAAAACTGCAGTAAAACATTTAATTGTGAACACTAAAATATTTCATATACTTGGAAGCATACAGTTCCAAAGACCAGCCCTGATAAAAATGTGCAAATCTTCAGGATGCATTGTTTAAATAACCAATTGGTATGTCTTTGGTTTATTCAGTAGGATCCCTAATGATATTGGCACATTTTGATCCTAATAGCCTGCTATGGCTATTAATTTTCAGATATTATTTTCAAACATTTGAATTCATGTCACATGAACACTGTGAAAAGTAGGAATATAAGATCTAGGATTTTTTAGGGGGCAATGTAAGCAATTGGGAGCCCTAAAATTATATAATCGTAGGTATTTGGCAAAAAGGGACAAGGTGATCTTTCTAAAAAGAACAAGTACCTACCAATAATTTCGTGCTGATATGAATTGTCTAGCGATATGGAAACTGAAATATGTAAAAGTATGCTTGCTGACGACCAACAAACACATGAGGAAATGCTCGAGATCACTAGCCATTAGAGAAATGCAAATCAAAACCACAATAAGATACCATCTCATACTGGCATTACTGGCACGAATCAAAAAAAACTGGCAATAACAAATGTTGGAGATACTGTGGAGAGATTGGAACTCTTATGCCCTGCTGGTGGGAATGCAAAATGATACAACCATTTTGGAAAATGATATGGTGCTTCCTTAGAAATAGAAATACCATAAGATCCAGCAATCCTACTCCTAGGAATATATCCTAGAGAAAAAAGAGCCGTCACACAAATAGACATATGCACACCCATGTTCATTGCAGCATTGTTCACAATAGCAAAAACATGGAAACAACTTAGGTGCCCATCAACAGATGAATGGATAAACAAACTATGGTACATACACACAATGGAGTATTATGCAACGATAAAGAACAATGATGAATCTGTGAAGCATCTCATAACATGGATGAAACTGGAGGACATTATGCGAGTGAAGTAAGTCAATCACAAAAGGACAAATATTGTATGAGACCACTACTGTAAAAACTCAAGAAAAGGTTTACACACAAAAAGAAACAATCTTTGATGGTTACAAAGGATGGGAGTGGTCCGCGGGGGAAATACTAAATACACAACAGATAAGTGGTAACTTTGGTGAAGGGTAAGATAGTACATAACACTGGGGAAGCCAGCACAGCTTGTACAAGGAAAGGTCATGGAAGCTCCATAGACACATCCAAACTTCCTGAGGGACCGAATTCCTGGGCAGAGGGCTGTGGGGACCATGGTCTCAGGGAACATCTAGCTCAATTGGCTTAACATAGTTTATAAAGAAAATATTCTACATTCTACCTTGGTGAGTAGCGTCTGGGGTCTTAAAAGCCTGTGAGAAGCCATTAAGATACTCCACTGGTCTCATCCCTTTGGGACCAAGGGAGAATGAAGAAATCAAGATACAAGGGAAAGATTAGTCCAAAGGACTAATGGACCACAACTACCATGGCCTCTACGAGACTGAGTCCAGTACAACTAGATAGTGCCCAGGTACTGCCACTGACTGCTCTGACAGGGATCACAACAGAGAGTCCCAGACAGAGCTGGAGAAGAATGTAGAACAAAATCCTAACTCACAAAAAAAGACCAGACTTACTGGCCTGACAGAGACTGGAGAAACCCCGAGAGTATGGCCCCTTTAGCTCAGTAATGAAGTCACTCCCGTGGTTGACCCTTTGGCCAAAGATTAGTCAGATGTATAAAACAAAATGAGACTAATGGGGCGCAACAGCCCAGGGACAGGGACTGGAAGGCAAGAGGCGACAGGCAAGCTGGTAATAGGGAACCCAAGGTCGAGAAGGGAGAGTGTTGACATGTCGTGGGGTTGTTAACCATTGTCATAAAACAACATGTGTACTAACTGTTTAATGAGAAACTATTTGTTCTGTAAACCTTCATCTAAAGTACAATAAAAGAAATTTTAAAAAAAAGTATGCTTGTTGAAAATTAGGAACTGAGGAGTTGATGAGGACAATTAGAAGAAATGGTGAGGAAGTAAGTCATTGATGGTCCTAGTAGGCTAAAGTACACATGATGGAAGAACATGGAAGAGAGAAGAGGCTGCACATAGGAAGGAGGGAGGGAGAGGAGTGGATCACTCGCACATGGGGAAATCCCAAGCCTAGACAATGAAAGCCATAATTTCACCTAATTATGGCAGCAGTATAGAAAGGGAAAGGATAATAGTGATGAGCTAAATGGGAAAAGTTAGTGAGTAACTGTAAGAGAAAAAAAAACAAAAAACAGGTGGTTGGAAAGAAATTTGTCCGGGCAGAACATACAGATATTTTGGCAACACAGGTACCACATGGGGATAGGGAGGTGAAAGTTGATATGTGACTCCAGAGGGCACTTTGAGGGGAGAGGACAGGGTCTGTGACAGTAGGTTGCTTACATAGTTGCATCCAACATCTACTCTGACCTGCCTCCTGGAAGGCATGCAAATATCATATATATATGTGTACATATATATATGCACATATGCACGTATATATATATATACACACACACATATACATACATATATATAATTTAATGGCTAAACAAAGGGCAGCACAAAGAAAAGAGAAAGCTGCTATAGATTCTTGAGCAGAATAATGGCATGTCAAAAAAAAAATCTATTTTCAAAGATTTCCATTCTTTGCACTGTCCTAGCTTCCAATCTTTACATCTCAACCTAGTGACGTGTTTCTTCAGGGCATGCTCTGGGTGATTATCTAAATCAAATATCACCTGAGATTTCTCTTCAAAGCCTTTATTTAATTAGGGATGTCTCTATATGAACACATCCCCTCTCCTCAACCTCCGTCTTTACCTCTTGATTAAACCTGTTGCCGTCGAATAGATTCCGACTCCTAGTGACCCTGCAGGACAGAGTAGAACTGCCCCATAGGGTTTCCAAGGAGCAGCTGGTGGATTTGAACTGTCTACCTTTTGGTTAGCAGCCAAATGCTTAACCACTGTGCCATCAGGGATCCTACTTCCTGATTATAAAGGGATAAATAAGAAGGAAAAGAAAAGCAAAAACCACTGAGGTTAAGATGTTGCTATGTACAATGAGGATATCAGAGAAGGGAATGGCACTAGATAAAATCCCACAGATTCTTATAATCAGAGGTCTTCTGAGGTCTTAGAGAAAGAATAAGAAAACTAAAACATTTTACTGTATTTCCACTTATTTAGTAACTTGAACCTGTTCTTGTTAGGTGCCGTCGAGTCGGTTCCAACTCACAGCGACCCTATGTACTACAGAATGAAACACTGCTTAGTCCTGAACCATGCTCACAATCATTGTTACTCTTGAGCTCTTTGTTGCAGCCACTGTGTCAATCCATCTCATTGAGGGTCTTCCTCTTTTGCGCTGAACCCGTACTTTACCAAGCATCATGTCCTTCTCAAGGGACTGACCTCCCCTGAAACATGTCCAAAGTATGTAAGACGTAGTCTCACCATCCTTGCTTCTAAGGAGCATTCTGGTTGGTTGTACTTCTTCCGAGACAGATTTGTTCATTCTTTTGGCAGTCCATTGTATTTTCAATATTCTTCACTAACACACAATTCAAAGGCATCTATTCTTCTTCGGTCTTCCTTATTCATTGTCCAGCTTTCGCATGCATATGAGGCGATTGAAAATGCCATGGCTTGGGTCCGGCACACCTTAGTCTTCAAGGTGACATCTTTGCTTTTCAACACTTTAAAGAGGTCTTTTGCAGCAGATTTGCCCAGTGCAATGCATCTTTTGATTTCTTGACGGCTGCTTCCAGCGTTGATTGTGGATTCAAGTAAAATGAAATCCTTGGCAACTTCAATCTTTTCTCCGTTTATCATGATGTTGCTTACTGGTCCAGTTGGGAGGATTTGTATTTTCTTTATGTTGAGGGGTATCCATACTGAAGGCTGTGGCCTTTGATCTTCATCAGTAAGTGCTTCAAGTCCTCTTTACTTTCCGCAAGCAAGCAAGGTTATGTCATCTACATAACACAGGTTGTTAATTAGTTTTCCTGCAATCTTGATGCCTTATTCTTCTTAATATAGTCCAGCTTCTTGGGTTATCTGCATACAGGTTGAACAGGTATGGCGAAATGGTACAACCCTGATGCACACCTTTCCTGACTTTAAACCATGCAGTATCCCCTTGTTTGTTCCAATGACTGCCTCTTGACCTATGTACAGGTTCCTCATGAGCACAATTAAGTGTTCTGGAATTCCCATGCTTCGCAGTGTTATCCATAATTGGTTATGATCCACACAGTCAAATGTCTTTGCATAGTCAATAAAACACAGGTAGACATCTTTCTGATATTCTCTGCTTTCAGCTGGGATCCATCTGACATTAGCAACTTGAACCTAGGTTACTAATATATTTCCTGGTTGAAGTTTAGGGATAATGCACAAATAATGACTATATTATAATAGCAATATCCTAAGCATTGTTGACTGACACACACTTTTCAATTCCATTGTTTTTGTTGTTAGGTCGGCTCCAACTCACAGCACCCTTACATATAACAGAACAAAATGTTGCCTGGTCCTGCACTATCCTCACAATAGTGCATGTGTTTGAGTCCATTGTTGCAGCCACTACGTCAATCCATCTCATTGAGGGTCGTCCCTTTTTTGCTGACCCTCTGCTTTACCAATCATGATGTCCTTCTCCAGGGACTGGTCCCTCCTGATAACATGTCCAAAGTAAGCAAGAGAAAGTCTCTCCATCCCCACTTCTAAGGAGCATTCTGGCGGTATTTCTTCCAAGATATATTTGTTTCTTCTTCTGGAAGTCCATGGTACATTAAATATTTTTTACCAACACTATAATTCTAATGAGTCAATTCTTTGCTCTTTCGTTTTCATCATCCAGCTTTTGCATGCATATAAGGCTATTGAAAAGACCATGACTTGGGTCAGGCACACCTTAGTCATCAAAGCGGCATCTTTGCTTTTCAAGATTTTAAAGATTTCAATTCCATTGCTTGTACGTAACTCTATGCTTCCCAAAATACTTGAAACTGTATTCCTTTTGGTTATTAAATACTCCAGGCATTAGTCAGATAATTTTTGGTTGCAACTGACAGAAAACCAATTTGAGTTAGCTGAATAAAGAAGGAATTATTGGAAAAGATACTGAGATAGCTTTCTGAATCAAAGGAAGAGTTGCCAATACAAAGGGCAGCCTTACTGGTAGTTACTCCAAATGATAACAGCACTTCCATAACCATGGAACAGTCTCTTCCATCCAGGAAGCACCGTTAATTAAAACCTCTGTCAACTTATGAACTGGAAAGCCACCCGGGTTGTGCCCAGTATACTCCCCTTGACATCTTAGTACCACTATTTTTGATGACGTTTCCCTTTGCTACCTCAAGTGTTGGAGAGGTAGAAACTAACAACAACAAAAAAAAAAAACCCTACATAAATAGAAGATAAAGAAATAATTCTTCCTCCTTTTCATCCCCTTCACCCACCTCACAGTATGTTGCCCAAAGTGGTTTTGTCTGAATTCACACAAATTCTGAGGAAATGTAAATCAGTTTGACAAAATAGTTGAATATGCTATTTATGCTCTATAAATAGACATCCTGTTATAATTTTTGTTCCATAAATATTTTATCTTCCATGTGTTTTAGTTAACTTCTTTCTTCAAACTTTACTTGATAGTATATGATATCATGTATGATAGTATACAGAACATATACATGTGTATGTAGCATCTTTTTATTATTCTTTAATGAAAGGTAAAATAATTGCAGAGAAGTCAGGTAAATATTAAATACTTCTGCAAGTTCTAGTTTCAGAAGAGAAACCTGATTCAGTGTTAATTAAGCCACTCATGAAAAAAAGCAAGAGAAATCCAAATTAAAAATAGCAAAGAAAAAGAGGCTAGCTAATACAACGTCTTCACTGCTCAAAAAACTTTGCTGAAAACCATTCATAACATTGAGAGTTTTGGTCTGCTCAAAGGGTAGGCGGCCACATTGTTTTCCTTCATCTTTCAGTTATGACTAAACAAAAAAAAAAAAAAACCATGACTAGGAAGAGGGAAAAAATGGAGTGATGAGGCTGGCAAGAAGACATAGCCAATTAGAAATCTTTCTGGAATTAGCAGAAGAAAATTCTCCAAAAGGTGTTAGCTCAGGTGTGAGGTAAGCTCCTCGTTAGGAAGCTGCTGCTGGAGGGAACAGACTGGAGCTAGCACAGGAGTCTTTGAACACTTGAGAGTTTTGAAGAGACGCATTGAGTTCTCGAAAATGTAACGTTGTTTGAGGCTACCTTCTGCCCAAGTTAAAAGAGTAGAACTTTTTGACCCTCTGGACTCAGGAGTGAAAGGCATTCTGATTCTGAAATAAACAAGCTTAAAGTTTAGTTAAGTATGAATGGAACAGAAGACAGATGTGATATTGGAAAAGGGGACGTATTTGTGTCTTTTTTTTTAATTATTATTTTATTGTTCTTATTTTAAATTACGCTACCTTCTAAAACGTTTTCCCAATAATATTTAAAAATACTCATGCTATTAAATAAAAGCATACTTTTGAATAGAAAAAGCAAAAATTATCCACCAAACTGAGTCCAGTACAGCTAGATGGTGGCCGGCTAGCACCACTGACTACTCTGACCGGGATTACAACGGAGGGTCCTGGACAGAGCAGGAGAACGACGTAGAACAAAATTCTAACTCACAAAAAAAGACCAGATTTACTGGCCTGACTGGAGAAACCCCGAGGGTATGGCCCCCAGACACCGTTTTAGCCCTGTGGTGAAGTCAGTCTCAAGGTTCACTGTTCAGGTGGGGATTGGACAGCCCCATAAAACAAAAAGGGACAAATGAGACACAGCAGTCAAGGGGCAAGGACTAGAAGGCAGGAGGGGACAAGAAAGCTGGTGACAGGAAACCCAAGGTCAAGAAGGGAGAGTGCTGACATGTTGTGGGGTTGTTAACCAATGTCATAAAACAATATGTGTACTGACTATTTAATGAGAAACTATTTGTTCTGTAAACCTTCATCTAAAGTACAATGAAAAAAAAATTTTTTTTTTTTAAAAAAAGCAAAAATTAGAAGAATCGAGTGGTTTTATCTGGAAAATCTTGACTCTTTTGTTTGAAATTTCAGGCACAAAAAGGAAAACACCATCTACAGGTGAATACCCTACCACCTGAAGCTATTGAGTTGGCTCTAGCTCTTCACAAGCATTTGAGACAGATTAACATATTGTACCCATTTCGCACCTAGATAACATCACAGAACGCCCTGGTAATTTTAGTAAAAGTGTTTGATTTTGCTTTGTTCACAAAATGCCAACCTTTATCCAATTCAACAGAGGGAAAAATTAGACCTTTGTTTGGTTGTTATATATTCATAGACAGTTTGATTAAGTGCTTTTATTATCAAAATGCAACAAGGCCCTTATCTGTTTATTTTTTTAGTCATTGAGAAGAAATAGGAACTGAAATAGCTTAGTAATTGAAATCTACAAACAATCTAAAATTTCACTCTAGCAAAATATTTTCCTTCACCACTGACAAGAAGCAAAAATGGACTAATTTAAATTCCACCATGAATTTTTTAGGGACTCCATTACCCTTGTTATCATTGTCCCCATTAGCACTGATAATTGAGAAGTATGTGTACCTTGCCACTAAATGATGAAATCTCATGCTTTACCTCCCACCCAGCACAAATTGCTGCTCATCCTTAGTAAATAGCTATTTACAAAAATGATTTACATGCTTATGCACAGAGCTCCATGTTCTCTATTATGGTGACACTCTTTTTTCAAATGTTTTTTAAAACTAGTGAGTTGGAACCTGGTCTCAGTAATAAGAATCCTCCTGAGTTAGAAGGTTAATTGTTTAAAGGAGGTGCTCCCTCAGAAACATCCTAAAGATTTTTATTCCGTAGGGCACAGTTGCATCGAGGATGCAAGGTAATAAATACAAGGGCAAAGGAAAAAACAATGTGTGTGTTCAGACAAGGTCAGAGGCAGAAAGGGTAACAGTAGGGACCAGTTACTTAGGAAGGACTCACCTCCCTGTTTTATTATGTCGTTCATACCTGTACCCTAAAAAAATGGCCATCTTAAATGGCCTTGTCAATCTGCAGTAGATATGAGCTAAGAATGAGATTTTGCTGGAAGGTCAGGGAGAATGCCAAAAGGTTATCCTAAAAGAGCGAGTCTTTACAAGATGACCTTTGTCCATGAGAGCTACCATATAAGAGTGTGGCAGCTCAGTAGTGGCTGACAATGAGCTTATGTTATAAACCTCTGTGTTAGAAAATCAGTAACAGATGGGGACTTGATCACTTAAGTTTAGGCCTTTGGAATAATTAATAGATCCAGGATGTTAATGCAAATATAGGGCTGAAGCAGAGGAGATAACTGAAGGAAAGTTCCAAGAGAACAGCTAACTAAGGGTTCTGTGTGAAAATAATTCAATTAATCCTTTTCCTGGTTTAACACCTAGGGTCTGGCTATCATGAAAATTACTCAGGTTTGTTTCAGTATTTTACATATCCACGTTCTCCCTTCCCCACCCCACCCCCCATAATCATGCCTGCCTTTTCCTGAGAAGATGGTGACTTAGCTACCTAGCACCGCCGTGTCAGAAGTATCACAAGTGGGTGGCTTTAAAGAACAGAAATTATTTTCTCATAGTTCAGGAGGCTAGAAGTCCGAATTCATAGCATGGCTCTAGGGGGAGGGCCTTCCTTGTCTGTTTCAGCTTCTAGTTATTGTTGTTAGCTGCCATGGACTCATGGTGACCCCCAGCACAATGGAACGAAATGTATTCCAGGACTATTGTGATCCACAGAGTTTTCACTGGCTGATTTTCAGCAGTAAATGGCCAGGCCTTTTTACCTCGTTTGTTTTAGTCTGGCAGCTCTCCTGAAACCTTTTCAACATCGGAGAAACACACAAGCCTCCACTAACAGATGGGTGGTAGTTGGGCTTGGGGTGCGTTGGCTGGGAATCGAACTTAGGTCTCCCACATGGAAGGTGAGAATTCTACCACTGAACCACCACTGCCCCCCAGTTTCTAGTAGCTGCCAGCAATCCTTGGTGTTCCTGGGTTTGCAGACGTATCTGCCTTAGGCTCCTGTCCTCTTCCCCCAGTGTGTGTCTGTGTCTATTCTGGCCTTTCTATAAATCAGAAGTGATTAGGTTTAGGATCCGCCCTACACTAGTATGAGCTCATTAGCATAATAAAAGAAAGCCCTTGTTTTCAAAAAGGATCATATTTAGAGGTATAGGATATAGGATTTCAACATAGATTTTGGGGAGACACAATTCAATCCGTAACAGATCAGTTAGTATGGTAAAATAAGACTAGACTTGGGGTCCAATGACCTGGAATCCTATCCCAGCTCTGCTACTTACCTTTTCTGTCCAGACTCATGAGCTTAGTGCCTTCATGTGAAAAATGAGATATCTGTCTATAATCTATCATCTATAATCTATCTCACAGGATTGCTGGTGGGATTAAATGAGAAAATGCTTATGGTAAGGGATCTGGGAACTTTCTCTTTCCTTCTTTATCTCAGGCATTTCTTTTGTGCCCCGAGCCTTCCTCTGAGTTAAAGTTTTCTACCAATTCAATATCCTTCAAAGACTTGCCCTTTCATCTATAAGACAATCCTCCAAATTGTATTCATTCCATAAGGCTTTGCTCAGTTAAGTAGATCAAAACCACAACCACAAACATTCCCCTCTGAACAACTAGCAAGTCTCTGAGGACTAAAAATCAAGGTTTGAGTCAAGTAGGATGGTGGCTATTTCCTCTGACTCCTCCCAGCCCAATTAAGCCCTTGAAAACGCGTGAACCTAGGGAGAAGGTGATTTTTTAAGGTAGCAGACAGAGAGTCTGGGTTAATGCCAAGACTTTTTATTTTCCCTCCCTCCATCTGCTTCGAGTTGTTGCCAGGAAACACCTAGGTGAAGGAGTTTCTGCAGGTTTTAATCATGAAAATGTAGCTTCTAATAGAATTTAAATTTTTTTCCAGAGGGATATATAACCTTGCATTTTAACCCTTTTAGGAAGATCTCTCTGCTGTAGGAGTTCTTTTCCAGAACTACAGATTTCTTAGTGGAATTTCCTACGAATTGGTTCATTGAGGTTTTAAAATTCCTGTGTAGGTTTTAACATTCACAATTTTCTCATTCAGATGTTGTGCTACTTTTAACCTGTCGGGTTATAAATATCCAAGTGAGTTCTTTTCTATTTTTAAATGATATTTTTTTTCTTCAGTCAGTTGCCCTAAAAATACAGTCAGGATCCAAAGCCAGCAAACCTTGTAAATTCTTCCAGTTGCTATTTTTCATATAAGTCGTCTTTCTATAGCTTATGTATTCATTGTGAACCTGAAATAACAGTAAATTCATGTAATTGCCGGAACTAATGAAGGATATTAACTAGATTCATTTACTTATTCATTCAGTAGTATATTAAGCACCTTTGTAATAAACGCTAATAACCTTTGGACTGTATGCTCAGGGTAAAGAGCAAAGGTAAAAGTCATCAACACACAAATCTTAATCCTTTGCTCTAAAACAGTGTTTCTCAAAGTGTGGTTCCCAGACCAGCAATCCCAGATCACCTGCAAAGTTGTTAGTTGCCGTCGAGTCAGCTCTAACTCACGATGACCTTACTGATAACCGATCAAAATGTCCCAAGTCCTGTGTCATGTTCATAATCGTTTGTACGGTTGAGTTCATTGTTGTGTCTATTGTGTCGATCCCTCTCATTGAGGATTTCCTCCCTTTTCTCTGAGCCTCTACTTTACCAAATATGATGTCCTTTTCTAGCATTTGGTCTTTCCTGATGACATGCCCAACGCAAATGAGCGGAAATCTCTCCATCCTCGATTCTAAGGAGCATTCTGGTTGTTTCTTCTAAAACTAATTTGTTTGTTCCCCTGCCAGTCCATATATGCATTAAAAATACAAATTCTCAGGACCCAGCCAAGACCTACTAAATCAGACAACTAACTCTAAGGATGGGGCTCAGCAATCTGTGTTTTAACAAGCCCTCCAGGGGATTCTGAAGGTCAGTATTTGAGAACCACTGCTCAAAGACTCTTTTTCTTACTAGAGGTATTTTGCTCAGTTTTTCTCAAAAACCTCATATCTAGATAGTAATTACACCTGCACACATAATAGTAAAAAGATTTGAATGACATAATAGTGAAAAGATTTCTCTGGTCTTTACCAGTATCAAGGCAACAACTTTCTCCTGAAGCTGTCTCCCACGTGCAGCCTCTGTCACAACGGCTAACTCCTAGCCATCTTTCAGGGCATCTCCCAGAGAGGCTTCCTTAACCCTCTTGACTTGGTGGGATGCCTCCACCACTTTCTCTCACCACAGCTGTATTTTCCCCCATCTTGACAATTACTGCAATTCCTAGTGATTTCTCTGTGACGGTACAAACTCTATATTGTTCCCTATTGAATCTTCAGTGTCTACTAGAGTGCTTAACATGTTATCAGTGATCAATATATATTTAATGAATAAATGAATAAATGATACCATGTCTAAGCAGGCAGATTTAGTTATGACAACATCAGTTGAGGTACCAGTATAAATTATATAAACAGTTTTCAAAAGCTCTAGCGTAAGAGGAAATAGACTTTATTTGAGAAAGATTTTTAATCTGTTATCATTTTTCCTTTATCAGTTAGCTCTTCCTTTGCTCATTTTTTATGTGATCAACATTCAAAGAAACATTTGTTTGGGTGTAATATTTGATCCTGAGGAAATCAGTTTTCTTGTGGATCTCCAGTAATAATCTGAGCCGCAACACAGCTTAATTTTATCAATGCCAAAAAGGCAATGAAAGTGGTAGGTATTTGATACAGGCAAAATAAAACAAAATACTAGTCTTAGATCTTGAAAGATGGACTTCAGGCCTATCTCTGATACTAATAATCCCTCTTGTCACTTTGGGAAAGTCAATTAACCTTAATTATTTCATCCACAAAATGGGATTTAACAATATCTGCCCAATCCACACCAAGTGGTTAGTAAGAGAATCAAAGTAAATGTTGAGTATGAAGTAAACTTGTAAATTTGAATGCATAATGCAAGCACGAGGCAATATTACTTGTTCCCATTTTAAAAATGGTCTAGGTTGTCTAAACAGAATGTAATTGTCACTAACAGGGAACGTGGAGAGTCTAGACTCCGCAAGGTGATAGGCACATTTTCTCTGCAAAGCAAGCCTACTTCTAGTAAAATGTACCTTTGACCTATTTGTGTAGAAGATCCAGGACTGTCCCTGACTAATCTAACTGCTCTGTCACCAAGTGTCATTTTTTCCAAACTTCCAGGCATTCATGTTACCTAAACTGTTCTGACAGTCTCTGGTTAGTAACCATAAACCCCTGCTGAGTTTTTAATGAGAATTCTAAACCAAACTAAACAAATGAGTTTTCATTATATTCTGAAAAAAGTTTAAATCAACTAACGTAAGTAAAAGTATGAATCTGAAAACAATATAGAAATTATAAAATAATCTGGAATTAAACCAGAGTTTAATTATATTTTAGATCAGGAATGACTGGAAGCTCTTCTCCCTTTCACTATCAAAATTTTATCCTTATTTCAAGTTCAGTTTAAGCCTGATTTCTGCCATAACGCTTCCCCCAACTGGGCCACCCCACAATGACATTTCTCTTCCACTCAAATCCAAATCCCTTACCATCAAGTCAACTACAACTCATAGTGACCCTATAGTACTTCAGTGTTGTGTGGCAGACAGTTAATGCTCATCAAATATCGATGTGCCCTCTGTATTTCCAAACTTCCCTCAGAGTTAGATTAAGGTCACAAGACTGGTTCTGGTAAATGGACTGTAAAAGAAAGTGGTATGTGGAGCCAAGACCTATTGGTTTCCTCCACTTCTCTTTTCCTCTGCTGAGCTACCCTGGAAGCCACAGATCGAGCTGCCGCAAGACGTAGAAGCAGAGGCTGAATTCTGGAAATCTGTATGGAAAAGAGATGCCCTAGAAGACTGCCCGAATATGCATTTGCCTTATCATGAGTGAGAAATACAATTTTATTATGCAAAGCCACTGAATTTAGGGAATGTATTTACTATGGTAACATAGTCTTGACTATCCCCACTAATAGAAGTTTATATAGGCACTGAACAAATTTACCCTTAATTGTATGAGGTTCTGCAATGTACTAAATGTCAAAAATGTAACAGAATTATATAACACAGTGTTTGCCTTCAAGGACACAGAGCCTAATGAAAGAGACAGAAGTAAAAAGATCTATCATCCAGTGCTATATGTGGTCACAGATGTATACACAGGACAATGAAAGCACTCTGAGAGGGCGCTTAACTCTCCCTATAATGGAAAAGGGGAGGGATTCCAGAAAAGCTTACCAAAAGAAGTCAGACAGAATGAATGTTCATTCAAAATCCAATAATAAAATATAGTGTGCATTTTCTTTGTGCCAAGCACTGGGCCAGTTGTTAAGTTCTGAAGAATAAGCTTTACCTAAAGAAAAAAGAAAAGAAGGGCACTCCAAGCACAGGAAGCAGTATGTACAAAGACAGGGAGATCAGAAGTGAGCAGGCTCGTTGCAGAATCTATATGCTGTTTAGTACCAGTGTATAAAGAATAAGGGTGATAGAAGTACAGATGGGGAAGTGCTCAGTACAAAAAGCAGCTTACATGCCACAATAAGGAATTATGATTTTAATCTGTAGGTGATAGGAAGAAAGCATGGGAGAGACATGTCAAATCTGTATTTTAGAAAGATCACAGTCTTGTCATTGTTGGTTAGGAGGTGATAATGGAATGAGAGATCTCAATTAGGAAATGCTGAGGTGTGCTGATAAAGGTTCAACAGCCAGCACACCAGAGAAAGAAAATCCTGATGGTGCTCAATTTTAAATTCCAAAATGATGTTACTAAACAAAAATTAGCAAGAAGATACAATTGGTACATGTGGGCCAGTACAAGCTAGCTTCAGCACACAACTGACATTGGGTTGATACCCTCGTACCACCTGCATATGCCTGGCACCCATTAAGTGCGTAAAAAATATTTGTTGAATGAACGAATGAACGCCTATGAGAATAGAAAGAGAAAGGAGAAACTAGATGATATTTATAATCAGAATCAGAAGTATATGGTGACTACATACAATGCATTCGAATTGTGGTATTGGCAAAGAATATTCCATACACTGTGAAGTACCAGAAGAATGAACATATTAACCTTAGAAGAAATACAACCAGAATGTTCCTTAGAAGCAAGGATGGTGAGACTTTAGTTCACTTACTTTGGACACATCATCAGGAAAGACTAATCACTAGAAAAGGACATCATGGTCAGGGAAGTAGAGGGTCAGAGAAAAGAAGGGAAACCCTCAGTGAGATAGATTGACACAATAGCCGCAACAATGGACTGAAGCATACCAACGATCATGAAAATGGCACAGGACCGGGCAATGTTTTATTCTGTTAAGTGTAAAGTCACCATAGTCAGAGACCGCTCGATGGTAACTAAGTAATAACAACGAATCCAAAACCAAACCCACTACCGTCAAGTTGATTCCAACTCATAGCGACTCCATGGGGTTTCTGAGGCTGTAATTCTCCAAGGAACAGACTGCCACATTTCCCTCCCATGGAGTCGCTGGTGGTTTTCAACTGCAACCTTTTGGTCAGCAGTTCAGCACTTTAACCACTGTGCCACCAGGACTCCTTCTAATAACAACAGAGATACAAAGATGATTAGTAGGACACTAATGTTGTTGTTGTTGTTGTTGTTGTTGCTAGGTGCTGTGGAGTCAGTTCTGACTCATAGCGACCCTATGTACAACAGAACAAAACACTGCCCAGTCCTGTGCCACCCTTACAATCATTGTTATGCTTGAGCCCATTGTTGCAGCCACTGTGTCAATCCATCTCATTGAAGGTCTTCTTCTTTTTCGATGACCCTCTAATTTACCAAGCATGATGTCCTTCTCCAGGGACTGATCCCTCCTGATAACATGGCCAAACTATGTGAGTCTTAGTCTTACCAACCTTGCTTCTGAGGAGCATTCTGGCTGTACTTCTTCCAAGACAGATTTGTTTGTTCTTCTGGCAGTCCATGGTATAGTCAATATTCTTCGCCAACACCACAATTCAAAGGCGTCAGTTCTTCTTCGGTCTTCTTATTCATTGTCCAGCTTTCGCATGCATATGAGGCGATTGAAAATGCCATGGCTTGGATCAGGCACACTTTAGTCTTCAAGGTGACATCGTTACTTTTCAACACTTTAAAGAGGTCTTTTACAGCAGAATTGCCCAATGCAATGCATCTTTTGATTTCTTGACTGCTGCTTCCATGGGCGTTGATTGCGGATCCAAGTAAAATGAAATCCTTGACAACTTCAATCTTTTCTCTGTTTAGCATGATGTTGCTTACTAGTCCTGTTGGGAGGATTTTTGTTTTCTTTATGTTGAAGTATAATCCATACTGAAGGCTGTGGTCTTTGATCTTTGTAAGTAAGTGCTT
Organism: Dugong dugon; assembly: GCA_030035585.1. NCBI lineage: Eukaryota > Metazoa > Chordata > Mammalia > Sirenia > Dugongidae > Dugong > Dugong dugon. The sequence goes on from CM057460.1 coordinate 36,040,582, forward strand.
CAAGTCCTCTTCACTTTCAGCAAGCAAGGTTATGTCATCTGCATAACACAAGTTGTTAATGAGTCTTCCTCCAATCCTGATGCCCCATTCTTCTTCATAGAGTCTAGCTTCTTGGGTTATTTGCCCAGCATACAGATTGAATAGGTATGGTGAAAGGATACAACCCTAACACACACCTTTCCTGACTTTAAACCATGCAGTATCCCCTTGTTCTATTCCGAGGACTGCCTCTTGATCCACGCACAGGTTCCTCATGGGCACAATTAGGTGTTCCAGAATTCCCATTCTCAGCAATGTTATCCATAATTTGTTCTTATCCACACAGTTGAGTGCTTTGTATAGTCAATAAAACACAGTTAAACATCTTTCTGGTATTCTCTGCTTTCAGCCAAGATCCATCTGACATCAGCAATGCTATCTCTGGTTCCACGTCCTCTTCTGAATCCAGTTTGAATTTCTGACAGTTCCCTGTTAATATACTGCTGCAGCTACTTTTGAATGATCTTCAGCAAAATTTTACTTCCTGTGATATTAATGATATTGTTCGATGATGGGAAAGATACTTAACCTCACTAAGCCTCAGTTTCTTTATATATAAAATGAGCATAATAACATTTTCCCTTAGCAGAGCGCCTGAAATATTTTTCCCATGCAGAGGGAACATCATGAGCAAAGAACAGGATAAATAAAATAGCTTAACGTTTTAAGGGAACCATGCATAATTTGTTATAGTTGAAGTATTAGACATGAAAGAGGAGTGGAGAGAAACGAGGTTAATCAGAAGTCAGGGTCCAGATCTCAGAGGGATTTTTATTCCACATACCGGACTTACTGACTACAGACTATAGGTAATAAGAGAATCATTAATAAATACCAAAGTGCAGCATAACATAATCAAATGTGCATGTCTGGATTATTTTGGGTACCCTGTAAAGGATGAAATGGAGTAGGGATTTCCTAATGGTCAAATTATATTCCAGCCTTCAGTATGGATTACACCAAACATAAGAAAACAAAAATCTTCACAACTGGACCAATAAGCAACAACATGATAAATGGAGAAAAGATTGAAGTTGTCAAGGATTTCATTTACTTGGATCCACAATCAACATCCATGGAAAGCAGCAGTCAAGAAATCAAACACCATATTGCATTGGGCAAATCTGCTGCAAAAGACCCTATAAAGTGTTAAAAAGCAAGGATGTAACTTTGAAGACTAAGGTACACCTGACCCAAGCCATTATATTTTCAATCACCTTGTATGCATGTGAAAGCAGGACAATGAATAAGGAAGACCAAAGAAGAACTAATATGATTGAATTATGGTGTTAGGGAAGAATATTGAATATACCACAGACCACCAGAAGAACAAACAAATCTGTCTTGGAAGAAGTACAGCCAGAATGCTCCTTAGAAGTGAGGATGGTGAGACTTTATCTCACATAGTTTGGCCATGTTATCAGGAGGGATCAGTCCCTGGGGAAGGACATCATGCTTGGTAAATTAGAGGGTCATCAAAAAACAGGAAGACCTTCAACGAGATGGACTGACACAGTGGCTGCAACAATGGGCTCAAGCATAACAACGATTGTGAGGATGGTGCAGGACTAGACAGTGTTTCGTTCTGCTGTACATACGGTTACTATGAATGGGAACCAACCCCACGGCACCTAACAACAACAATAACAAATTAGAATCCTATTGCAGTAGCCTAGTCAAACCATAGAAGTTTGGACTAAGGAATCTGTAGAGGGCTTGGAGGAAAAGAGACAGATTAGAAATGCCAAGAAAATAGAATCAGCAGGACTTGAGGGTCTGTTAGATATAGAGGGTAAGAAGAGAGAGCAGCAAGGGCCAGTCTACTTGTTTCTGGTTTGGACATTAATGGATGTGGCCAACACCCAACAAGAAGATAATAAAGGAAGAAGAGGAAGTTTTGTAAAGATGCCTCCAAGGTTATCTTTGAAATTGTTGAACCTGATGCTGTCATAGACACTCGAATGGTAATTCCAGGAAGTCTAGAATTCTGAGAAGAGGTTGAGGATGAAGTTCCCCTCAATAACAAGTATCTCCTTCTTCTTGTTGTTGTTAAGTGCCATTGGAGTTGATTCCAACTCATAGCGACCCCATGTGACGGAGTAGAATTGTCCTACAGGGTGTTCTAGGCTGTAATCTTTACCAGAGCAGATTGCCAGGTCATTCTGCCGAGGCGTTGCTGGGTGAGTTCCAGCCACCAATCTTTCGGTTAGCAGCCAAGCACTTAACAATTGCAATGAGCTTGTTACAACTATTCTATCAAAATTTGTAAATTGGTTATTAAGGTGCACTGGAAAACATAAATGTACCTCAGTCACCCTAAAATTTCAAGATGCTAAATAGAGGAGAAACACCAGAAATAAGTTTACACTTCCTAACATTAAAGAAAAGAATGCTATCAAAATACTCAGAGTCAAGCTACAAAGGTAAAATTGAGTGAAAAGTCCTAAAATGTCTCTTTATTCTTGTATTCTTCAATTCTAATCCAACCTTTAGAGAAGACTAAGGGAGTCTTCCTATGTTTGCCTTCTTCACATAAGCCCAGAAACTGTTTTAGAGATAATAGTTTCCTGGGTAGCAGTTCAAAACCAGAAAGTGGGGCAGTAGAGATCCAAGGGGGATTTTTTTTTTTTAAGTATGCTTATTATATCACACCAGGGATGTTATCTGGAGTGGCAGCAAAAAGTCTTTAGACAGCAGAGAAATGTTCATTGCTTATTTTATAAATCTCCCCCAAAGTTCCCGAAGGCTAATTCTATTCTCACCCGGAGTTCAAAGTCTGACCACCAGACAAAGTGGTTTGAAGTAGAAAAGTGGGATGGAACAATTTTTCTACTTTGAAGTCCAGAGAAAGGAGGATCATTTCAGGGGCTCGAAGCACTTGCACCAAACATTCTTTCTTTCCCATTGCCGCTGCTATCAAAGGGTGAGGTTGAATAGAACTTTAAAAAACTTAGAGAAAAAATTATCTTGCTGCTTTCGTATCTAGATTTGCTTCCTCTCAAATTATAATTTGTTCCCAACATGTCAGGCCCATTTTTATTGCCCTACAACATAGTAAGCCATCAGAATGTGGAAAATATTGTTATTTCATAGATCTAGAATGGCTGAAATATTTTGCTTTGTTTGTTTCTGAAGGAGAGATAAATACGTGTATTTTAAGCCCAAGAGATCTAGAAAGTTACAAGTCATAGGGATCACAATAATGCAGTTATCCTTTCCCCAACCTACAATGCATTCACTGGCGTGCTTCTCACCCACAGAACTGCACTATATTTTTAACACATTTTCCTGTTCCTTCTCTTGCATGCTCCATTTTTTTTCAAAGCAGTCAGAATTATTTAAATTGCACATCATCATTAATGGCTATAAATTAACTATCAAACAATTAATGGCTTCCTGGAAACTTCGGCCATGGTAAATAGGGTTTCAAAAGAATAACCTAAAAATTTATTTGATTGACAGACCTGGTGGTTTTGAAGTAAGGTGTGTAATGGCAGGAAATTGACTGTGATGTTGTTGCTAGGTGCCTTGGAGTTGGTTCCAACTCCTAGTGACCCCATGTACACAACAGAATGAAACGTTGTCCAGTCCTGCACCATCCTCACAATCATTGCTATGTGTGAGGCTATTGTTGCAGCCACTGTGTCAGTTCATCTCATTGAGGGTCTCCCTCTTGTTCTCTCACCCTCTACTTGACCAAGCATGCTGTCCTTCTCCAGGGCTTGCTCCCTCCTGATACCATGTCCAAAGTACGTGAGTGAAATCTCACCATCCTTGCTTCCATGAATTCATGATATCATGAAGCCAAGTGCCTTGCATATAATTGATACTCAGTCTGTCTTTTAAAGAGATTTGATAGTACCACTTAAAACATGACTGTGCATTTTTAATTATTCATTCTGCACTTTTGAGTGATCTTGGCCTATTATTTCAAAGGAAAAATAAATAAATAAAAGGAAAAGGAGGAAAAATACTTCTGGCTTTAGCATTTATGGGCCCCAGAGCTAGAAAATAAAAACTGGCATTAACTGAGTTGCTAGCTAGGCTAGGCGAAGGGTGAAGCTCAGAGCTGTGAGAGCAAGTGGACATTAGCACAAAACTTTAAAAGGAGAAGACAACTTTTAAGCACTAGAGTGAGCTGTAAGTCTCTTGTGATGCATATCTCCAGAAACTCCGCTGATCTCAGCATGACTGGCATTTATGAGAATGACCTTAAGGTAGGTGTGAGGCTGGCAGGCATTTTTTTGTTGTTGTTGCTTGCTGTTTCCACGACTTAAAGGAAAGTAGTTTGAGATGTCAGTTGCTGCACTGCTAATCTTCTCCGGGCCAGCATGAAGTGAGCACCGAGCTTGAATTTCTACCTGTCTTTGACAGATTACTAAAATAGCTGGCTGCCCTCGAACGGCTGGTGCTTTAAGGTGTAACTTACTCATTTGCTGCCTCCTCCACATACCTCCCCAGATCTGCCACTATCCCATCAGGGCTAGTGCCAGAATGTTAGCATCAGATCTGCTTAATGTCACCCTCCTGCAAATGGAGCACAGTAAACATATTGGGCAGTCTTCGAGAAACACTGGAGGTGAACAATTTAGACTTAGTATCTGTCAGGGAGAGCAGGGACCATCTGGACAAGGCAGTTTAATGATTAGCATTAGAGCAGCATGCATTGCTAGGCTTAATTGTAATTGCTGGGCCTCAGTTTAACAAATGGAGGGGAACTGAGAGGGGATTTGAGCAATACAGCAAAAGCTCCCCCCGGGGTTCTGCAGGAATGAGATGAGATGGAGTCTCACCTGGTGGTGGTAACTACAATATCCCAGCACTTTCAGTCTCAGACAACAACCACAGCCTAGTTTTTACAGCAAATGTAGAAGAGGATTAGATAACTGTCTTGGAAATGTAAATACTCTTCTCCATCAAAAAAAGAGCTTTTTCCCGAGTTACTCAAAGACTAGAAAGCTGTTTTTGACTGCAGAGAACCCATAAATTCTTGCAGGACTCCTGTGGAGTGGACTAGTGAAAAGAGCCCCTATTTATTTATTAGCCTTTGGAACAGCTCTAGGAAGAAGAGTGCAGAAAGGGTAGAAGCTTTTATCTAGATGGAAAGGAAAGATTGAGATTCATTGCAAATATCCCTACAGAAGTGGCCCCAAATATGAAAATCCATTTCTAAAAAATGCATCTAATGCTTCTAAAAACCAATGCTACCATGGTGTTTCGTGATAGGCCATTTTATTTATTATGTTGTAATTGAGTTTCAAAAGCATTATCAATTCGTTTTTCAGACCAAGGAACTGAAGAAGCAGAGAAAGTGGGGCTATTTAGATTTAGAAAAACAGAGTTCATCCAGTTGTGGTTAGCTACAACCTAATGTGGGTTTAACACCTTAGTAGTTTTCTCATCAGAATCATTACTCTAAATAACAACAACAAATGTAGATTCATATGCATAGTCAAAACCCTGACTTCAAAATTAGGCAAGTATTTTGGGCTTGAAATTAGTCCTTAAGCTTTTGTCTTTGTTTTCAGCTGAGTGCTGCCCCTGAACCATTCCAGGGACGTTTGTTCAAACTGAACAGCCACATGTCATCTACATACGTCAAGGATGAAAAACATATTGCCTGCCTGCTGCCACTGCCCCATGGCACATCCGTGGCAAACTGTATTGATGGACTACAGCCCTCTTTCCCAATGAGGTCAGACAGAGGCGCACCACCCTTAACACAGCCACTTCTAATCACTGTCTTGGGAGGTGAGTTAAACCTGTTTGACACGCTATATAGTACTTTTGTCAGAGATATTTTAAGTTCCAGGGGAAAATATTTTGGATGGGAAAGAAAAAAGGGAGGGAGGAAGAAAAGAAAAAAGAAATAAAGGAAGAAAGGAAAGAGTTATTTAGTACCTGTTATATATAGAATCGGCGCCCTGGTGGTAGAGTGGTTAAAAGCTCAGCTGCTAACCGAAAGGTCAGCAGTTTGATTCCACGAGCCACTATTTGGAAATCCTATGGGGCAGTTTTACTCTGTCCTATAGTGTCAGTATGAGTGGGTACCGACTAGACAGCAGTGGGCCTGGGCCTGGTCATGTATAGACTATATATATGTATATATAAACTTATTTAATGCTTACAACAACCTTTTTATTCTTAATTTACCAATAGGTCTAAGGTCAAGAATCAGCAGTAATTCAAAGCCTTCCCAGCCTTCTCTTTCCACTCTCCTTCCCTACATATACACACCCCTGAGTCCCCTCCACCATGGAGTCATGTTTGATTATTATATAAATTAGTTTTTTATTATATAAACACTAGAAGAGATGCTTTGAAAAAATACTTTTAAAGTACACCATGTACCCTGGAAGTTATCTCAGATACCAAAAGGTGGCAAGATAAGACTTTAGAGAAGTAGTAAGCAGCCTCATTCAACAAAGATGAAACACACAACACCACGTGCAACGCCCATGAGGATATGGCCACCCTTGGTCTATAAACCAAGGGAGAGAAGCTAGAGGTGGAGAGAAAGGAAGAAAATCACCCAGAGAGTCCACATCTTGAGTCTTCTATCTCTCCCTGAAAACCACTACTCACAGACCTCAGGGTTTTTTTTAATTGGGAGTACTCACTCTTTATCAGCCCTATATCATTCCAGAGTCCAACTTCAAGTTCTTCTGAATTTTAAATAGAATGCTGCATGAAATTGCTCAGATAGGAAAAACCCCAGTTCTGTAATTGGACTAAAAGCTGAAAACACTTCTTTAGGATACCAAGGGGTCTGAAGTTCTCCTCCATTTCTTGTAAGTATCAAAGTCCTTTTCTTTTGAATTTTCCTATAATTTTGCCATCTCATGTGATTGGTACCTCACAGCACTGATGGTCTTCATAGCAGGCTCATGCAAATCTTTACCAGTGAATTACTTTTATAAGTGAGGAACTGAGGCTCATGGAAAGAAGATAACTTACTCTGTGTCACATTGATTTGACCATCTCCAAAAATCATGTGTTTTTACTGACACAATGATGGCAACTTAAGCTCTGTGAATTTAGCAATAGATACTGTCAATTCTAAGATTCTCTGGACTGCTCTCTGCCAATTGCACTTACTGTGCGTAAATCCTCTCCTGACAAGTTCAACCAAAAGTTACAATTTCAACAGTTCTGATTCCATGTTTTCCACTGAACATTCAGGCATAGGCTTAGTGTCATAACCATCTTCTGGTTCCTCAAATACAGTTCAATACAAACAAATGTAACAGGTCACATTTGCAGCACTTCATAGTTTAACAGGGACAGCTACATACGTTACCCCTTAAAAGTAAGGAATAATACCCATTTCTTACTGATTGTCATGGATTGAATTGTGTTCCCCAAAATTATCTTTCAACTTGGCTGGGCCATGATTCCCAATATTGTGTGAATTGTCCACCATTCTGTCATCTGATGTGATTTTCCTATGTGTTGTAAATCCTATCTCTATGATGTGATGAGGTGGGATTATCAGCAGTTATGTCAATGAGGCAGGACTCAATCTACAAGATTAAGTTGTGTTTTAAGCCAATCTCTTTTGAGGTATAAAAGAAGTGAGTGGGGAGACATGGGGACCTCATGCCTCCAAGAAACAAGAGCCAGGAGAATAGCACGTCATTTGGAATCCAGGGGAGGACTGATAACAAGGACCTTCCCCCAAAGTCGACAGAGAGAGAAAGCCTTCCCCTGGAGCTGGTGCCCTGAATTTGGACTTCTAGCCTCCTAGACTGTCAGAAAATAAATTTCTCTTTGTTAAAGCCATCCGTGTGTAGTATTTCTGTTATAGCAGCACTAGATAACTAAGACACTGATTGAGAAGAAATTAAATATCCTGCCCAAGATCACAGATAAGGCAAAGCTCAGACTTGAACTTAAACATGTGATAACAATCCCAAACTTTTTTCTATTAAACCATGCTACAAAGTAGAATTTGGTATGTGCCAGAAGACAGAAAAAGATCAAGGGTAATAAGAGTTGAAATGTTAAGATTAGGAATGATGTGATTATCGATGTGGTGACATTTGAACTATCTTAAAGGATAGATACGTAGATATAGGTGGAAAGGAATTTCAAGGTAAAAATGAGGAAAAACAAAAGGTCTTAACAAAGAAAAATGCATTCAGGGAAAGATTAACAAGTGCTGTGTATCTAGGAATGAATTGCTTTGTTATGCATGCAGAAGTTGGATAATGAAAAAGGAAGACAGCAGAAGAATTGATGTGCTCGAACTGTGGTGCTGGCAAAGAGTATTGAATATAGCTTGGACTTCCAAAAAAAATGAAAAAAATCAGTCTTAAAAGAAACACAACCAGGATGTTCCTTAAAAGTGAGGATGGCAAGACTTCGACTCAATTATTTTGGATACGCCATCAGGAAAGATCAATCACGAGACAAGGACACCATGTTTGGTAAAGTAGAGGGCAAATGAAAATGAGAGAGATTCCCAAGTAGATAGACTGACACACTGGCCACAATAATGGGCTCACGCACGCCAACAACCATGAGGATGGCGCAGGACTGGGCAACTTCTCATTCTGTTACACGTGAGGTCGCCATGAGTCAGAGCTGACTCGATGGCAACTAGTAACAACAACAAACAAATACTGTATATTATAATGTCGGGTGGAAAATTAATAAAATAAAGTAGATTGGAGGCAGATTATGAGGGAGCACCTTATACATGCCAAGAAGTTTGGCTATTTTTCTTTGGGTAAAGGATCTTGAAAGGACAGTATAATGAACAGATTTGTATTTTAGGACAATGTTTTATTTGAGGTCATGTAAAGGATATGTTGGATACAGCAGAAAAGTGAGGTATTTTGGTGCTAATCGGGTAAGAAATTAGAAGAATTCTTGTGTGAATGGAGAGAGACCGGGAAGGGTGAACAATAGCAGTGAAGGAGAAATGATCATGAATGATTTTAAGGTTCATAATTAGAGCATCAAGGTGAATGGTAACACAATTAGCTGAAGTAGGAAATTCAAACAATTTAGGGAGAAAATTAATGTATGGCTTTGGACTTACTGAATTTAGGTGACTTCATCCCAGTAAGTTGTTGAAACTATGTAAATGGAGTCCATTGGATCAACAAAGAATAGATAAATTTGGAGTCATTGCTGTATAGGTGTTGTGTACAGGAAACAAGGAGTAATAGATTTGGCTCTAAGAATGGTACAGAAAGGGGGACTTTTAAAAAAGTCTTTTGGAAACTTGATTTGAATGTGAAGGGCTTTGAATGTTGGCTTAAAGAGCTTGGATTTTTTTTTATAGGGAGCCATTGAACATAGTATTTGATCCTGGAAGTTGGAGGCCAAGCCAATACTAAGAGTTGGAAGAATGTAGGTTTGGAAGTATTTGTGAGCATGTATATTAAAAACAAGCACAGAAGGTGCATGGTGCTGGGCTCATGCACAGCCTGTGAATTCTTCTCAGTTATAATAACAACACTCTGCCATGTGGCACGTTTTCATCCTTGGAAAGAAGTTTATTACCAAAATTAGGTTTTTCTTCTAAAAGGTTTTTGATTCCTACAGGATAATTAGTATGCTCTGCCTCCAAACAGATTTGACGTCACCCACTTTGTTTTCGCTTTCAAGTGGGGGTTTCTCAGAGTTTGTCTTATTATCAATTTGTGAGGCCAAAAATTAATATTCAAAATTTCAGGATAGGGGCCATAGCTGGTAGAATATTTTATTTCTCTTAACACCTAGCTCCAAACTATTTATGAATAAATCAAAGAATGACAAGAGGCAAGTTTTTATAATGTCAAAATTATGCCTTACTGGCAGCATAGTTTATGATGAGGGATGGAGACTGAGATACCAACAGGCCTTCACAGGGAAACTATACAGTTAAGGACTAGGTCCAACACAGGTTTTGTTGATACTGCAAAACTTCCAATTGCTAGAATGTATTTTTTTCATCTATTTGAAGCAAATGCTAAGTGAAAAGTGACAGGATGCTACGCCTTCTAAGATAAGTCTGTGCGTGTTGGAGGAAAGTCTGCCATTGCAGCCAGAACAGCACTTCCCCTGCTGACGCTGGCCCAACAGAGAGAAAGCTGTGCCTACCTGGACAGGAAGAGTGTGTTTCTCTTTAGAATCCTCAAGAGAAGAAAAAGACTGTAGTACCCTGCCCCCAAATTAGATTAGAAATACACATTTTTAGTAGTACAAATCAGAACTCCTCCCAGTCTTTGGAAAACAATGTGCTCATAATTGCTGTTGGCGTCTCCTGGAGTCTTGGACTCTTCTCCTCTCTCAATCCTCCTCTTCACATTCCTCAATCCTCCCCATACTTCATAATCTAACCCAAATCCATGTCATCTGGCAAGATTTGTTTCAACCGTTGTCCAGCCCACACTCTTCTCTCAGCCCACTCTCTCCTCTCACTCCTTTGACTTCCCATCATTCGCTGTGGCACGAGATCACAGGCAGCTGTGTTTTATGAAGTAGACTTTGCCTCCCCAGGAAGGTTTGAACTTGCTTGAGGGAAATAACTAGCATCACATCTTTTTTGTACATTTCTAACAGCCCAGTCGCTTGTACTGAGCACTCAACTTCTTAATCTCTTCCCTGAGAATACACTAATTTATAAATAACCACAAGTAAAGTTTTAAAATTCAATTCCAATGTAAAGATAAATTATTTTCCCCTTGGGAAATAAATTATATAACTACTATTGAGAGCAAATAATTTTCTAAAATCGGGTAGGAGCAAATCAACCCCCAGTAGGCAGCAGGAAAAAAGAGTGCCTACAAAAACAGCCTTTATTGGAATCTAGGAATACCACGGTGGTACAAATGATTAACGCGCTTGGCTGCTAACTGAAAGATTGGAGGTTTGAGTTCACTCAGAGGCACCTCGTAAGAAAGGCCTGTTGATCTATGTCTGAAAAACCAGGCATTCAAAACCCTATGGAGCGCAGTTCTACTCTGACACATGTGGGTCACCATGAATCGGAATCAACTTGACAGCAATTGGTACTGGAATCTACATTTTAAACTTAGTAGCTGTCAGTGTTTTAGGAAAGGTATTCCTTCTGGGCTTAATGAAAACTGAGACCAGCTCCAAGTAACGGGCACAGTAAAACAACAGGAATTGCACACTGATTTCAAAGAGCACTTACTATTCATGGCAACAGTGTGTGGGGTCTATGGGCTCCTCCACAAGTAATAGAACACTTTTCCAGGTTTATTATCAAAAGAACTAGAAAGTTCTATGCCTAATGTGTTTTTTGAAGTCCTTGCATTTTGGCCCTGGCCAAGTTCAAAAACTGCTTGATTATAAAATGGAGTCAAGTTCTCCCTTTAATGAGGAGAGTTCACAAGCCACTCGAGTAAAGGAAAGAGGTGGAGAAGCTTCCTTTTTTTTTTTCTATTCTCTCTTCCAATTAATTTATAGTTGGAGATTTTTGTTTCCCTTGTTGTGTTTTGGCCCCTGGCCCCACCTCAGGCCGTGCAGGCGAAATGGCCCTGGAAAAAATGGGGACAACTTGTGCCTAATTGGAAGCGAGCCCGCTCACCCACTCCTTCTCTAAGCTGTGAAAGCACCAGCTAACGTAGACCAGCTTCTCACTTCCCCACAGGGTTCCTTGCATTTCATAGAAAGCAAGAAAATAAAATTATCAGAACAAACCACAGAGCAATCGTAGCAAATGGAAGACTAGTCTAAAATCAGTAAAATTGCTCAAAATTATTCCAAAAGGAAAACAAAGACAAAATGACAAATAATTCAAAACAAATTTCTATTTTACTATAACATGTTTCAGTATTTGAGAAACAGAAGCTGGTTATTTCTCTTGTGGGTGTTCATTCTGAAATTCAAGCATGCTTACATTCCTTGATAATCCAGGATGATAACTGTATTAGTTTCCTATCGTCACTGTAACAAATTACCACAAATTTATTCGCATACAGTTTTGAAGGGCAGAAATCTAAAATCTAGGTGCTGGCAGGGCTGCTTTCTTTCTGAAGGCTTCGGGGAAGAATCTGTTCCCTTATCTTTTCAAGCTTCTAGAGGCTGCCTGCATTCCTTGGCTCATGCCCCCACCTCTACCTTCAAAGAGCATCACTCCAACCTCTGGTTCCACCATCACATCTGCCTTTTTCTCTTTGACTCTAACTCGACAGCCACCCTCCTTTAAGGACCTTTGTGATCACACTGGGCCACCAAGATAACCAAGATAATCTCCCCCATCTCCCCTGAACTTAATCACATCTGCAAAGTCCCTGTTGCCATATAAGGTAGCATATTCACAGCTTCTAGGGACTAAGAGGAGCCCTGGTGGCACCGTGATTAGACGTGGACATCTTTCGGCAGGGAGGGAGGAGCAGGTGATTATTCAGCCTACCAGTGTAACGAAATTCAGACTTTGGTCAATGATATGTACAGAGAATCCATACAGTGTACAGGTAGTCAAGATCTGGCTATAATTAACTATTTAGTTCTTCTAAAATATAAATCAAATGACACTTTAAATTACAAGATAATGTGCAGCTGGATTGAAGAGATTTCCAAAATATACTCTGTTTTTTAGCGCCAAGTGTTCTGTCTCTTCTTCTCATACATTGTTTGGGTAGACAGAAATAAAGACAGTGTGAAATATAAGGGAAAATGGTGGTCTAAGTTGGTAGTTTGTACATGAAAAATCCCCTTAAGTATAGCCAAAACAAAACAAAAAAAAGAAAACTTTTAAAAGACTTTGATGAAATGTTCTGAACTGTGAAAGCGGAGCCTATTCTCTTTTACAGAATTGAATTCTTGTATCTTTATGTCCTGAGTAACTTCTTTTTCCAAACACACTGTTGTGGTGGAGATATAAACTCAGGAAACACTAAGCAAATGCCAGCAGATTAGCAAAGGTGATTTAGATATATTATGTTGATTTAGATATCAACGCTCTATGAAAGATTACCTCCACTGATCACAGAAGCTAAGAAGACTGAGTATAAATCAGCTAATGTTTGCAGCTCTTGGGGGGAAAGAGGTGGTAGATAGAAACTAAGAATTATAAAGAGAACAAAAGGGACATTAGTCAGATAGGTAGGAATAAGTAAACATCATAAATTAGGTTAATAGCAGGACTCTACATCTTCCTTTCCCGCCTACCTTGAAAAAAGCTTAAACTAAAGCTTAATACACTTTGTGTATATTCTCATATATTCATTTAACACATGTTCTATTCAATATTAACTAAAATCAGTTTCTACAGTCTTTAAATAAAGTCTAGGAAACCTAATTAAAATTCTTGGCCTAATCCTTCTGAACTTACTCTGTTCATTTGGAAGTCAATGTATCATATTGGAAATAAAATGGGACTAGCTGAGTGCCAAAGGACCCAGATGCAGGTCTAGCTCTTCCGCAAATTGACACTATGACTTTAAACAAACCTCTTGTCGCAAGGTACACGAGTGACTTTATCTGTTAACATAAAATAAAATCTTTAAGTTAGTTAAAACTTATATGAGCTAGTAAATCAGAAATTGAATATGCATGCTTCTCACTGTATAACAAGGAGCCATGCTGGAGCAATGGTTAAGCACTCAGCTACTAACCAAAATGTTGGTAGTTTAAACCCATTTAGTGACTCCTCAGGAGAAAAACCTGGCTATCTGCTTCCATAAGGATTACAGCCTAGAAAACCCTATGGGGAAGGTCTACTCTGTCATATGGGGTCGCTATGAATCAACTTGATGACACCCAACAGCAACAACTGTGTAGTAAAAATTTCTCCAAGCTTGATGCTGACTTTGCCACCCATACATAAAACCAGAGCCCTGGTGGCTCAAAAAGTTGGCAGTTTGAACCCACCAGCCGCTTCTTGGAAACCCTATGGGACAGTTTGACTCTGTCCTATATGGTTCCTATGAGTTGGAATCAACTCAACGGCAACAGGTTTGGTGTGTTTTCTGTTTGTTTTTTACCACAAAACCAGTTGAAGCATGGTTTAAAAAAATGGAATTCAAGAATTCAAGTTTAAGACAATATACTTGGTTGGGTCATGTAGGCAAATACAAGAGATACCAATACGAAATGTACTAGGACCTACGAAAAGGAGCTCTGGTGGTTCAGTGGTTAAGTGCTGGGATGCTAACTGAAAGGTCAGCGGTTCAAACCACCAGTTGCTCCATGGCAGAAAGGATCCACTGATCTGCTCCCCTAAAGATTACAGCCTAGGAAACCCTATGGGGCAGTTCTATTCTGTCTTATAGGGTCGCTATGAGTTGATGGCATACAATAATAACAACAGGGCCTCTAAAAATGTTAACCTAATAATAGGGGTTGGCAGACTATGACCCACAGACCAAATCAAGCCCCCTCCCTGGTTTTATAAATAAAGTTTGATTGGAACACAGCCATGTCCATTCATTTATGTATTTTCTAGGGCTATTTCGGGTTACAATGGCAGAGTTGAGTAGATGTGACAGAAACCATACGGCCCACAAATCTTAAAATATTTACTATCTAGTCATACATAAAAAAAACTTTGTTGACTCCTAGCCAATAAAATAAAAAGATGCAGGAAAGGATATAAATTCTATACCACACATATACCACATAATAAAATATTATAAAGCACAGTTTAACTGATTGATTTTCTCAGTGTATGTATTTCTTCATGTGTTATATAAAAAGTATTATCTCCTTTGCAAACAGTTTGTGATATATTTCTTTTAGTTGCTTTTCTTTCCTTAGTAGCAGTTTGCTTCTGGGTGATTTGCTATTACTTGCATTATTATTAAATTAAATAAGGATATGCAGCACTATGCTGCAGTAATAAACAATCCCCCAAATCATCATGCTTGGTAAAGCAGATGGTCAGAGAAAAAGAAGAAGATACTCAACGAGATGGATTGACACAGTGGCTGCAACAATGGGCTCAAGCGTAACAACAATTGTGAGGATGGCATAGGACCCTTGCTATGAGTTGGGACCGACTGGACAGCACCTAACAAAGAAAGCAATAAACAATCTCCTAAATCCTAATGACTTATAACAACAAAAGCTTATTTCTCATACCCACTACATGCCAACCATGGGTCAGCTGGGGGTTCTAAGTGCCTTCTGTCTATGACCCAAGCTGACAGAGGCTCTACAGTATAGAGTGATAGCCATCACTGCAGCAGAAGAAACAAGAACATAGCAAATTGCACACTGTCTTTTAAAGCTTCCATCTAGAAGTGATACTTTATCTCCAACCACATTTCATTGGCCAAAGCATGGTCATGCCTGATTTTAAAGGGAGTAGATATTCTACCACACACCCATAAGGAGGAAAGCCAGACTATGTGAGACAAGCTTTTATGGCAGTCATTGTAACTATGCCAAAAACAATCTGGAAGAGAGATGTAGCTAAATGCTTGTGGAGAATCTGCGCCAAATATGGCACCACCATAGGAAGCACGACACCAGAATTCCACTCGAATTTACTGAAGACTAGATTCTCTGGCTTTAAGTTTAGAGAGCATTGAAAAAGTTCTAAATCATTCTTTCAAGTTCTATGACAACTATTTCTTTAGCAATGCAAGGAAGTATTTCTTCTACTAAAATGTTAGTTTTCGTTTTCCGAGCTCTTGGTCATTCCTGAATTCTCTTTATTGGTATTCAAAATAATTCCTTGGTCCTGTCCAATATTTAAAAATAGCTGTTGGAGTTCAGCTGTGAGTTCTCTTAACGTCTATAGAAATTTACTGGCCACACTGAGTAAAATGTACCTTTTAAAAATCATTTCTTCAATATGAAAAAGAGCATTTAAATCATGGTCTATTTTAGTTTCTAAAATTACCTTCCTGCATTATTTAAAGAAAGCAAACAATCAAAATAGAATTCACAAACGATGAGCCGCATTCTTTTCATTTAAAAACTTATTAAAAGGGAATGAACTTGGCTTAACTTAACGTATTGCATTTGCATATCAGTTACTTACACAATTTCGCTTTAATGAAACAGTCAGACATAATCAAGGGATTTGTCTCCCTCTTGAAAGTTGCATCTTTAGGTCACTGTGGATCACTAATAAAACTTCTAATGCTATACACCAGGAAAAAAAAAATCAAAACTATAAACCATTTTCAAATTGAAAAAAAAAAAAAGTTGTTCTTTATTTTAAGGTTAGCCAGACATGGGACTCATATGGAATGCATATGGGACCCATACACAGCAAATCACTCATATTTAGTGAATGCTTGTGAACTCTTTTTACAATACAATTGATGTTTAACATGTAGACGTGGAACTATTCTATACCATTAGTATACAGTATTTTCCACAATAATTACTTATGGAAAACAGTGTATCTATAAAATATACTGCCTTCTTGGTGAACAGTAAATTGATCCTGTTTAATGCCAGATTATTTTCAGTCTGGGTGTCTTCACTATTGATAAAACCGGCTGTGGATGGGGTTCTCTAGCTGGAGAGACCATATGCATAAGAAACTGCTTGCAGTGAAGATGACATATGTCACACCATGTGCCAAATACCATCCTCGATCTGGAAGTGACAATTTTCTCAAATATACTGGCACTTGGAGCTCTGTAGCTATGGATTTATTTCTTCTCCATAAGAGCTCAAGTGACACTATTTGTGTTTCTGACAAGCTTGGCAGGAGATTTTCTGGCAATTAACTATATTCCATTTTATATTTATTATCTGATATCCTTCAATTAAAATGTCTTATGAACTATTTCAGGTGCAGTGGTTAAGCACTCAGCTGCTAACACAAAGGCCAGTGGTTCAAACTCAACAGCCACTCTGTGGGAGAAAGGTGTGGCAGTGGGCTTCCATAAAGATTACAGCCTTGGAAGCCCTGTGGGGCAGTTCTACTCTACTCTGTCCCTCTGGGTCACTATGAGTGAGAATCGACTCAACAGCAACAGGTTTGGTTTTGGTTTTTATGAGCTATTTCAGTTGTAATTCTCAAATGTCAGACATAGGTTTAATTCTCAGATGTCAGACATAGGTTTGAATCATCTATGCTAGCCTTCAGGTCTCTAAGGAATATGCAACCATACCTTTGTATACACAAAATGGACATGAACTATCTTCCTTTTCTTATAAAACTCACTTAGTATTAGTTTCCCTAGAAAATGGGGATAATACTACTATCTCTATGTGCCTTACTGTTCCGGTCAATTCACCAAACGTCAATATGTTGAATGGCCAATTGCTGTATTTACTAAATGTATCTATTTATCAAAATACTTACTTTTTTAAAGCAACTATTTATAAAGCTTATAGCAGTTTCTGCAGGATGCAATGGCTTCTGATCTCTTCAGGATTTCTGCAAAGATTTAGTTGACTAGTTTTCATTTCAGAATTTCCCATGGAAAATTTTCAGGTTATGCTGATGTCTTTCCAATTCTCTTTAATATCATGTCTGCTTTTCAAAAATTTTAACATTATTTTACCAATTTTTCAAGTACTATATCAACATTAGTATGTGATTTCCAGCAATCAGTAGCCAGAATTTAACATGTAACGTGGTTGCTCCTGTCTGTACCTGGTTCAAACTTTACCCATCTTTCAGTATGTTTAAGACTTCAGGATTTTTAAGATTTAACCAAATTAGTGATTTTTGTTCCTTTATTGCTCTTTGCCATTTATGTTTACTGTGTCTCCATTATCCTAAGTGGATAGAGATACCTTCCAAGTATTCTCACTCCTATTACTTTGAAAGGTTTGGGGGATTTATGTTAAATCTTTTGTAAACCGCTACCTAGTCAACACATTCCACTTGTTAGAAACCAAAATTTCAGAAAATTTTTGTGACTTATTTATTTTGACCAGTTCTGATTTCTTTCAAGTGTGTTTAAATGTTATTATGCATAAATATATATATATTAATTTTAAGTATGTTTAATATTCTGTGCCATTCCTTAAATTAACACATAAGCCTAAATGTGTGTTGCCAGCAATACATTTTTAAATGTCAATATAATGTGATTATTTGTGCCCATTTTTGAATACTCAAAGTTTCTGGTAAACTGACTTGGAAAAATTGGCAAACTGGCTGTTTGAAGAATTGGCCATTCAGTTAATTCGTCATTCATTGGATTGGTTTGGGTGAACTGGCCTACTTCCCTAGATCACAGATACTTGTGATGATGAGTAAGATGGAAGATGTCACTACTCTACATACACACATATAATGAATTACCATATTTTATTTCCTGTGTAGTTCAAGTGTACTCTAACTTTCAAGTATTATCTTTCTTTTGTACCTACAGGGAAAGCAAAACTTCTGTCTCATATTCCTACTAGTTGTCCACTTGGAAGTGACTCCCATAAACATGTGCACTTGTGATCACTACCAGAACATGTGATCACTACCAGAAATTTCTAGACCCAGGCTCTCTAGCATGATGCTTTTTCTTCTCTGAGAGCAGGAGAGGTATTGTCTGGGGCAGACAACACTTTTCTATACAAGCCCTATCTTCAACAGTTAAAAGGAATTGCAATGCAGGAAGTAAAAAATGTGAAACTAGGCATTTAAGGTGATGATTCCTTGACTCTAGAGGTAAAAGACCAAGAAGCTATTCAGAGGGAGTATCTTCCTGGGCACCCCTGGGTTCCCAGTCTGGCCCTTCATCTTTAACCACAATCAGATCACCCAACCCTAACCACCCCCATCTAGGTATTCCTCATGCCCACTATCTACCTTCAATATCCATTTCCTCTAGTCTGATTTTCAGTCCAGAGCAGAGGTAGCCAGTTCTAGATACACATCCAAATCACCTGGGGAGCATTTTTAAAATGTCAGTGCCCAGGCCTTTGCCCAGAAATTTTTATTTAGTTGTTCTTTCTGGAGCCCAAAAGTGGATTTTTTTTTGTTGTTGTTGTTGTTTTTTAAGCTCCCCAGGTGATTCTAAAGTGCAGCTAGGCCCAAGAACACTTACCTCGAGAAAGCTTTCCACACATTTCCATATCACTTCCCATGTATAAAATGGTAGTATTTGTAAAGCATGCTGGGGTAAACTAGAAAGTCAGCTGGAGGCTGGAGATGTTGTAGGGGCTTGGGAAGCTCTATTTGCCCAGATCTTAGTCAGCCATCTAGTTACCAAAGATCTTATACCTTAGATCTTATAAGAGGCTCCAGATCTCCATGCATCTAAGCTATTTGTGGCACTCCTATTTATTTGCGACAAGTGAGTCAGTTGACGCGATCTATGGCAATAATCAGGGGAGCTTCCACAGGTTGATCAGGGATGACTGTTGACACCCCAAATACTGTAGCACCATCCAGCCCAGCACACATCAGGAATGGGACTTGGGCACGTTTCCTCTAGAGATCATCCACTGGGGTGAACTGCAGGCACGTATTTCCCAAATTTTCCATGAACTACTCTCCAACTAAATGTATATTCTCTTGCAAGACACGAACCATGTAACTGTGGCTCTTATTTCCTATTCTAATGTTAAACCCACAGTACATTTCTAATAAACACTAACTGGCTGATTAAAGTCTATATATCCCAATCAGCTACCATCAGCAAAAGCCCATAATCAAATTTATCAAGTGGTGAAATGTGAAAACTTGGGGCCGGGGAGTAGAGGTGGGAAGACTAAAGCCTCACAAGCCACAGATGATTAATTTTAGGAGCTGCTTTCTTGTTTGGATAGGCAGGTAAAATTCAATCACTCTTCCCCACTCATATCAGAACTCAAAACTCTAAAACCAAACTCACCACTGTTGAGTCGATTCCGACTCATAGCGACCCTATAGGGCAGAGTAGAACTGCTCATAGGATTTCCAAGGAGGGGCTAGTGGATTCAAACTGCCAAACTTTTGGTTAGCAGCAGACCATTTAGCCACTTCAGAAGGCTCAACATTGGGAGCCCAGATGCCACAACGTCACCCCATAGGGGGCTGAACTGACAACTCAGCTGAGGAAGAATCTACAGCAGATTGTCATGGATTTAAACAAACTGACTTGATGAAGTGTGGGAACAGTACATGTTCACGCATGGGCATGCCAACCCAACAAACTGCAGGGCTTACAGCAAGAAATAAAGTAATGGTGGTGCACAGCCCATTCATACCCCTTTGCCTTAGCCAAGGCAGCAGAAGGGCCATTTTTTTTTTTTTTCATATACCATATTAGGTCCTCTGTAAGGTTTAGATAATGGCACAAGCCGACTCAAAGCCTCTTGGTGAAAGACTGGTGCTGACCTTATCTTGCTTTTTTGTTTGTTTCTTTGGTTCATCTTTGCCAGTGAGAATTAGAGTGTACAAGAGATTGCCTGTTTCTGTGAAAAACCATGATGCTTTTTTTGTCTAAGAGGGATGGACTCACCTATGGGAGAAGGTGCCATGATTGACTCACTTGAAAAATGCAATAGGACACCACCTAGAATTTTATATTTGCTTAGTCATTACAATTATTTGATGATGTTTTGCAGAAAAGACTCCCCCACCATGATAAAAGGAAATGAACTCAAGGCAGAGATGAGAGAAGGTATAGGGAAGGGATGAACCAATTTTTCATATTGCACTGATGAACAAATTCCCCTGCTAAAAGTAAGAGAGTGCAATTATCATAACTATGTGGTTGTGATTCTGGTTTTATTAGGAGGAAGAGAAGCCCATCTGATGGCAAGTTGGAGTAGTGACCTTAAACTTGAAATCTCTGATCACTATAGGAGGGTCACAATGTGCATATCCTTTGAAAAACCTTGCGGAAAAGTCTCTCGTCCTCAGAGCAATTTCCTCTGAACTCCCAGTCAAAGGTAAATTAGAAGGAACACTGGGGATGTGGCATATCAGAAATTATCTGCTGCCAGAGCAGCGCAAATTTACAGTTACGGCAGCCAATGAATCACAAGGAATTCACACTACAGGTTGTTTCTACTCTAACCAGGTAGCTCGACCTCCTTTAATTGTCCTGGTCAGAATCTTACTATTGACACTCCTAGAGTGCACAGAAATGAAATGGAAACAAGGAAATTTGCCTTTCAGCCCCCTGGTAGTAAGAGGCAACAAAGCTTAATTTTGGAGGAGCTGTGATAACAACAAACAGTGTACTGGGGATATAGGTGAAACCTGAGCCCATTTGCACAAGGAGACAGATTCAGAAGTGTTCTTTGAAACATTATGTATCATAAACTCAAAACTGGAAACAGACTAAATATCCATTAACACGATTAATCAATAAATTGTATGGCTATTCAGTAGAACATGATACACGAGTTAGGATAAATAAATGTGAGTCATGTTTTTCAAAATCATTATATTAAGCAAAAAAAGTAGTTACAGAATAATACTTTATAAAACACTGCTTAGATCAAATGCTATATTTTACTTATTGAAATATTCATTTAAGAAGAGTAGAAAAGCATGCATGGGAATGAAAAACAACAAATTTAAGACAGTTCTTTTCTTGGAGGAGGCTGGAGGTGAATTAAAAGGGAGAGAAAGGGGTACACGGATGATTAATTATTTCTACAGTGTTTTATTCCTTCCAAATAACTGAGGTATGTTTGGGAAAATGTCAAGATTTGATTGAACTTGTTGGTGAACAGGCATTCACTGTTGTTTTCTATACTGCTCTGCATGTTCAAAACCTGCTGTTAAAAAATTCTAGAACGTGAAGTGTGTGCTGGGGGAGGGAGGACTGCAGTGGAAGATAGCTGCACACGACAGTGGAAGATAGCTAGACAACAAAATGAGATGAGACGCAGAACAAAGTTATTTACGATGGTCAAAAGATACTACTTTGGGATTTAGCAATAGAGCCTGGTAAAGAGGATGTCACTTTTAGAAAAATGGACTGAAATGGTGGAATTATCATAAGAAGGGGTAATACTACTATTTTAATGTTGCATTAGTTCAATTTCCAGCCAATATACCTCATGAGCAGCCACCCTTCATCTGTCCGTGGAGACTTGCATGTTGCTATGATGTTGAACAGGTTTCAGCAGAGCTTCTAGACTAAGATACACTAGGAAAAAAGGACTGGCCTCTACTCCTGAAAATCAGCCAGTGAAAACCCTAAGGATCAAAACAGTCCAACAACCCCCAACCATGAGGTTGCAGCATTTTGTTCCATCGTCCATGAGGTTGCCATGAGCTGGGGACAACTCAACGGCAGCTAACAACAACAACACCTCCTTCTCTATCCTCTTAGTCCACATTGCTCTTTTCCTAAGTAACACAGCAAATCATCTTGAAGCGTGAGACAGGAGTCATTGATGTTCATTCTTTCCTGGCCACTAACTATGTGACTGACCTAAGGCCCAAAAAGGCTGAGAGACTTGATCAAAATCCCACAGGCAGTGAATGATGGGCCTCTTGTCAGCATTCCTGTTGTATATCACTACCTCTGAAAATAACATTGATTTTGTTTCTGGCACAAATTGATAAATAACTGAATGTCCCCTACTTTTTAGTCAGTTTCACAAATTAAACAAAATAGTTTTAGGGTTTTTGTTTGCTTGTTTGCTTGTTGGAATGACAAAGGGTCTAATGGATATATTTTGCATTTTTTTGCTCTGATGAACAAATTCCACGATACCACCAAAAATAAGACAGGCTTTTCTAGAGCCTAAATTTCACATCTACTATATTTTGAAAAGTAAAAAAGGCTTTCCTAAAAACTGTCAATATGTTTTAATTGCACTCAACATAGCCCATGACATGATAATATATTATCACACGGCAAAGGCAAAGTCAGTGGGATTGAAAGAAACATAATGCTTGCTCTATTCTCTTATGGAAAGATACTCACATTGAGAATCTTTAAAGGAACAGGATAGTTGAGTCAGGTGCTCTGGTAACAGAAAACTATTATTCTGTTTTAAAAGTTATTTACTAATGGCTCTTAATGCTTGCTATCCATGTGAATCACCTAGGCAGCTTTTAAAGTGTTCTGGTGCTGGGCCACCACCCTGACCAATTAAAAGAGAATCTCTAGTGGTGGAGACTCAGCATCTGCAAATTTTGAAAGCTCCCCGGATGATTCTAATATGCAGTCAGGGTTAAGAACCACTGATTTAGACACTGTTGTTCCAATTAATATTTAAAGAGTCACAGTCCGTTAGCTCCGCTAATCCAGTTGCATTACCACCAGCATATAAAAGATTATTTTTTAAATACCATATGAAAAGGAAGATCAATGGGCTCCTGAGATACAAGTTACCCTGTAATCCTCTTGATGCACTGTCCACTGTGGTAGTCCTCTTGTGTTTTAATCCATTGCGCTTTTGTAGAATTGAAAGTGTTAATCCTTTTTCACGGACTCTAGTGCAAACCTTGATATTGAATAATCCACTGAGTTGTAGGTTTAAGATCTTTGCTTCATTAAGTCACCAGATATGCCTGGCAGCAGAAGAGTGGTAAGATGTCAACCTGAGCTTTGCTGAGCCAAAATAATTAGCTTTTACCGTATTTCTAAAGATGAATGTGCTCTTACATCATGTCCATTAGCCCCAATACTCTAATGAATGTATGTCTTGACAGACACAATAATTGGCATAGTTCAGAGTGTAAGAGAATCAATTTGATGAATCAGAATAAGGTCAAGTGAAAGAATAAGCAAGGGTTTAGTTTGCACATATTTCTAACCATAGCAACAAGAAAGATTAAATAGTAAAACAAAAAGATTAGGTAGACTTTGATAATCCATCAGTGTAGTTCCCTCTCATCTCATTAACACTAATCAATAGAAAGGTGGTCTTGCTATAAAACAGTGACACTCAAGTTCCATAGGAGTCACTGTGTATCCTAGCAATGTCTTGGTTTCTTTAGTAATCTGGGAATCTTATCTACTGTAGCTAATCTCTGGAATTTCTAGCCTTATCTCCTGATTACTACCCAGTGAAATAGTTCACTTAGGATAGATTAGGATTTGATTTCTCCAAAGGTTTACCATCAACATTTTCTTCTTAAAACATCAGCCCTAACCTTAAATGTGTCAGGACTTTCTCTGGTAGCTCTGGAAACATTTATAGCACTCAGGTATAATTCTGATTGAAATATATTTTGCTTCTACTCTTCAGTGAAACAATAAAGATGGATTGCAGACAGGGCCCTTTCATTCCCCCTAAAAGGACCTGCTGTGAACTACAAAGAGAAACACAAAAGGAAATCGCTTAAAACCAACATGAGACCTGCTCTCTCACGCTGGGTCACACCGAAAGAGACTTTCCTCTGTCGCTGCAGTAGCTAAAGGGAGTCTAATTTTTAACCAAGCTTGACATGTGTCTGTGACAAGACTTTAGTCATGCTCGGCTTCGTCTTCTCCGGAATCTCTCGTTTAATTTAACTCAAGGAGTTGGGATTGTGAAGGAGAAACTGATCCCAAACCTGAGGGAGACAAAAGGAATCTAAACAGAAATCTGAAACCATCTCTATGGCCTCTGGGTTCCAACCTTACCATAACGAAGAAAAACAAATCAAGTTTGGAAAACATGATATTTTTCCCTGAGAGACTCACAGATTGGCAGGTTAAACAAATGGAATTGATTGTGATAAGCTATTTTGAATTTTTGAAAGGAGTTTTTGAGATTCAGCGACTATCTCATGGCCTATCGTTAATAAATTTAAAACAGATTTGGCTTGAAAACACATGCAGATAGGAAGCTGACACGCATGTTGCCGACAGAGATGATGAGCAAAAATGCAGAGTTACAACGCTGGCCCAGTGAAAATGATTCAGGCTATGTTTGATCTTCTTTAGTTACCTGCCTCTTTATTTTTTTTAAATTTTTCAATGAACAAAAGGGTTTCATGTTACTACTATGTTCTCAGCATTACAAGACACACAAGATAATTATATGACCTCTTCTACTTCAAAGAGCTTAACTTTTGGTTAGAGAGATCAAAACACTATTAAACAATTAATGAATCATCAACGGGCGAAGCCTATAGGGCTACATAGGAGACAATTATGAGTCATGGAATCCAACACCTTATCTTTTGTATTTCAGCAGTTTCTATTTGACAGAGTTCAGTGACAACTTCACTTTGCCCTTATTTTGGAACTGGCCCTCATCCCCTTGGGAAAATTCTCTCTGTAAACTATTCTTCACACAATCCAATTCTCTTTGGTGGCTTTCAAAGATTTGTGACCACACTCACAGTAAGAACTGTGTTTTACATCATGATGCAATACATACTACAGTCATATAACTGAGAGAAAAGTGTAACAAGACTCTTGTAAGTTTTACGATGGGTGATGTCCTCTGATACTTCCCGTTTGATTCAATTCCAGTGATTCAATTCTATTCTTCTTACAGAAAAGCAAACATTTGCTGATAGTGACCCACCAAATTGATTTTACAGCCCACTAGGGTCATCCTGCTGCAGTTTGAAAAATATTACCTCAGGGTCTCTAGATCTTTACTTTGAATGTGTCTAGTGAAATGGTGTTACAGATTTAAAAATCACTCACTTCTTAAATAATTTTTTAGTAAATTACAACTATTTTTCCAACAGGAGGTCTAAAAACATGAGTTGGCTTCATAAGCATGGGTGATAGATAGTTGCTTGAATCATCCCCAAGTCTACATGAGCCCTGTGCTTTTAGCTTGAGTGAGTCAGAAATTTGTTTTCCCTACCTCACCATCTTTTGGGCACCTCTTCCAACTTCTAATATTAAAACTGAAGCTTCATTAGACAAAATCTATTACATCTGGCTTTCACCACAATCCCAATGTTGTTACTTAGAGACAATAGAAAGGGCCCCCTGGCAGGAATAGTCTCTGCGGGACTCCCTTGTCAGGCCATACAAACTCAAGGACAATCTTTTTAATATACCTCTAGTAGCCCTGGTGGTACAACAGTTAAGCACTGGGTTTCTAACCAAAAGTTGGTGGTTCGAACCTACCCAGCAGCTCCATGGGAGAAAGACCTGGTAATCTGTTCCTCTAAAGATTACAGCCTAGAAAACCCTATGGGGCAGTTCTACTTGGTTACATGGGTCACTATTAGTCAAAACGGACTCGAAGGCACCTAACAATAACAACAATACTAGACGAAGTTCTTTAAAACATTTGGCGTTAAGATCCTAAAATTATGGCTATCTTTGATTGAAACTCATAGAATCACTGTGAGCAGAATCAACTTGATGGTAACGAGTTTTGGTCTGATTAAAACTAAAATTAGAGAGAAAGGGAAGATAAAATCATCTGTTTTGATGCTGAAAATTGACACAATACTCAAATGCAAAGAATTCATAATGACAAAAAATATCAAATGGCTTTCAACTCAAGGGCAGTAGAAACCCACTGTTAAAAAAATGAACTATATTATAGACATTCTGTCTTATTATAGGAAAGATACATTTCATTTTACCATTTACATAGGGGACACAATTAACCAACTGAATTAGTGACAGGTAACCCAAAATTTTTGTAAATTGTTTACAATCATATGTTCCAGGTGGAAAAGGTTATTATTCATTAATATTGATTGAGTGCCACCACATACCAAACACTACCCTAGGCTCTGAGAGAACAGATGAATAATACAGGCAAGTATCTCAGTCTTTGGGCTTATGCTTTATTGGATGAAGGCAGCCAAAACACAACAACAATAAATAAAGGAGATGAACATCAAATAGTGGTAAGTGTATGCAAAGAATTTAAAGGAGTCGTGTGATAGCTACTTCAGGTGGGTTGGCTGGGGAGAGCCACTCTGTGAATGTGACAATGTAACTGACAGGTGAATGACATTAAGACACAGCCCTGGAAAGAACAGGGGGAAGAGCCTTGCCCAACAAGGAACAAACTTGTTGGAGGAGCCAAAAAAAAATGGAGTGATCCTGGAGTGTATGGGCAAGAGAGAGAGGGTGTGACATGAGTTTGGGCAGGAGGCAGGGACCAAATCACATTTGGATTTTATTTTAAATGTGAAAGGAAGCCTTGGAGTGATTCAGGCAAATCTGAGTCATGCTTTCAAAAGACGACTCTGATGGCTGCGTGGATAATGAATTGCAGGGAAACAAGAGTAGAAGCAAGGAAACCAATTAGAAAGCTTCTTTAGACATGACGTTAGCTTAGGATAGGGTAGCAGTGGTGATACTTTCATTACTTGGTGATAGTGGATGAAGCTGCTCTGAGGGTGAAGGTAAAAAGACGCTACATAAAAAGTGATATGTGCAGCATGTCTTTGTGTAAATGCATCAAGGATAAAGCACAAAACAAACACAGGGAGAAAGGAGATTTTTATCTCTCATTCCTGTGTACATTTTCAAAATGGAAATGCTTGCAATTCAGGCATTGTCTTCACACTGAAAGTCTCAGAAATGACCACTGTTCTTAGCATCCTTGTTAAAATGGGACATCGTACAGGATGTGACTCGGAAACAATAATAACACTAGGAATCCTCCATGAGAGAGGCTTGACTCCCTAGGAACCCACTCAGCAGAATGGAATAGGGGATTAAAATGAAGAAACTGGGACAACCTAAAGAGAAAAGAAAGGTAAAAATATCCAAGAAAGTTCCTAGAAAGTGAAGAAGAAAGGGGCAAAAAGTAAGAGATCAAAAAATGTATCCAGATTCCTGGTCAAAACTTTTCTTAACCAAGTAGGCAGTAATACCACCCCATGACTTCTGCAACTCAAGATGGTATTGTGAAAGGCCCTCTAGAGATCACTGGACCCTCAAGAAATATCTTGGAATTGAATTGAATAGACTGAATTTTACAGAGAAAGGAAGGGTTATGGATATCCAGAAATCTTCACCTTTATCCTAAGAGCTTTATTGGCCATTTTAGGTCCACCCTAACCAGAAAATTTAGTCTAAACTGTTGAAATCAAATCTGATGTCAAAAGTCCGTTTCACTCTGTTTTATGCTCGGGAAATTTCTTTACATATGAACATCTTTTATTAGTCAATATGTGGGGATATACCTTTTTGCTATAAATTAAAATTCACTGAGAGTTAAATGTTCACAGTTGGAGGGTTTTGAACCTTAGGTTACTTTAGAAACCGTTACTTAGATTACATTTAAATTTCATTGCTGAGTTAAATAAATCATCCCATTCCCTCCTCTTCTAGACTTAGAATTTTATAGCCTAAGAACACTCTTCTTCAAGGCATATACTTCATTTTGCCCCTACTTTGGCTAGCTGCCTTTCACTTACATAGTAACGAGAATTAATTTTAATCACCATTTCTCCTCTCCACGTTTCCATAACATCAATGTTGTGTTGATGCAGTTTTTTATCCCAAAAAAGGAATGTAGTTAAGCTTCCTTAGGCCATGATGTACAAATTTCCTTAAAATGAGCTTTTATAAAAGGCAAAATATTCTATGTTTCTTTTTTCCAGTACTCACTTGATGAAACTTTATAAACATCATTGATACAACTTCATATTTCTTGTCAATGTCAGTCTGATTCATTGCTTTTGGCTTGTTCCTAGCAGTAACTTCAAAACAGGCTGAGAGCATAGAAACTAGCAATGTCTTGAAGAAATGCTTCTTGTAACGCCAAGAGCCAATCCCTGGGTTTTCTCAACTATGTGATAATGACCTCAATCAGTATCCCAGTAAAAAAAAAAAAAAAAAAAAAAAAAAACCTAGGTTCAGCTCTCTGTCCATCTAACCATTCTTAAGAAAAAATTCCTCCACGTGTTCTTTATGTTGAAACCCTGGTGGCATAGTGGTTAAGAGCTATGGCTGCTAACCAAAAGCTCAGCAGTTCGAATCCACCAGGCGCTCCCTGGAAACTCTGTGGGGCAGTTCTCCTCTGTCCTATAGGGTCGCCATGAGCGGGTTTGGTTTTTTTTTTTGTTTTTTTGTTTTTGATTTTTTATAATTGGATCTTTAAAAATGAAAGCTAAGTAAGAAAAAGTTGATCTTACATGTGTACTTTAAAATAAATACAACCAGAATGCTCCTTAGAGGCAAAGATGGAAAGACTACGTCTCACATGCTTTGGACATGTTATCAGGAGGAGTCAATCCCTGGAGAAAGACATCATGCTTGGTAAAGGAGAGGGTCAGCGAGAAAGAGGAAGACCCTCAAAGAGATGAATTGGCATAGTGGCTACAACAATGAGCTCACGCATAACAACGATTGTGAGGATGGCGCAAGACTGGGAAGTGTTTCATTCTATTGTATGTAGGGTCGCTATTAGTCAGAACCAACTTGATGGCACCTAACAACAACAATGTAAAATAAAGTGGATTCGAAGCCTAAATTCTCCAGTTTAGTGCCTAATTGTTCACTTTAAATTAAGGAAGTAATGAAAGAAGAGGGAGAAGAAAAGGAGTTGTTGTTGTTAGGTGCTGTCGAGTTCATTCTGACTTACAGCGACCCTATCCATATACAGCAGAATGAAACACTGCCAGGTCTTGCGCCATCCTCACAATTGTTATGCTTGAGCCCATTGTTGCAGTCACTGTGCCAGTTCATCTCATCCAGTGTCTTCCTCTTTTTTGCTGACCCTCTACCTTACCAAGCATCACGTCTTTCTCCAGTGACTGGTCCCTCCAAAGTAAATGAGAAGAAGTCTTGCCATCCTCGCTTCCAAGGAGCACTCTGGCTGTACTGCTTCCAAGACAGACGTGTTCGTTCTTCTGGCAGTCCGTGGTATATTCAATATTCTTTGCTAACACCATAATTCGAAGGCATCAATTCTTCTTTGGTCTTCCTTATTCATTGTCCAGATTTCATATGCATAGGAGACAATTGAAAATACCATGGCTTGGGTAAGGTACACCTTAGTCCTTATAGTAACATCTTTGCTTTTCAACACTTTTAAGGGGTCTTTGCAGCAGATTTGCCCAATGCAATATATCGTCTGATTTCTTGACTGCTGGTTCAATGGGCATTGATTCTAGATCCAAGTAAAATGAAATCCATGACAACTTCAATCTTTTCCCTGTTTATCATGATGTTGCCTATTGGTCCAGTTGGGAGGATTTTTGTGTTCTTTATGTTGAGGTGTAATCCATACTGAATGCTGTAGTCTTTAATCTTCATCAGTAAGTGCTTCGATTCCTCTTCAGTTTCAGCAAGAAAGGTTGTGTTATCTACACATCACAGGTTGTTAATGAGTCTTCCTCCAGTCCTGCTGCCACATTCTTCTTCATATAGTCCAGTTTCTCAGATAATTTGCTCAGCATACAGACTGAACAAGTATGATGCAAAGACACAACCCTGACACACACCTTTTCTGACTTTAAACCACATAGTATCCCCTTGTTCTGTTCAAACAACTGCCTCTTGGTCTATGTACAGGTTTCTCATGAGCACAATTAAGTGTTCTGGCATTCTCATTCTTTGAAATGTTATCCGTAATTTGTTATGATCCACACAGTCGAATGCCTTTGCAGAGTCAATAAAACATGGGCAAATATATTTCCAATATTCTCTGCTTTCAGCCAAGATCCATCTGACATCAGCAATGATATCCCTGGTTCCACATGCTCTTCTGAATCTGGCTTGAATTTCTGGAAGTTCCCTGTCAATGTACTGCTGCAACAGTTTTTTAATGATCTTGAACAAAATTTTTCTTGCTTGTGATATTAATGATATTCTTGGACAATTTCTGAATTCTGTTGGATCACCTTTCTTTGGAATGGGTACAAATATGGATCTTTTCCAATCAGTTGGCCAGGTAGCTTCTTCTAAATTCCTTGACATAGATGAGTGAGCACCTAAACATCTCCAGCGCTGCACCCGTTTGCTGAAACATCTCAATTGGTATTCTATCAATTCCTGAAGCCTTGTTTTTCGCCAATGCCTTCAGTGCAGCCTGGACTTCTTCTTTCAATACCATCAGCTCTTGATCAAAGAAAATGGGAAACTCCTCTAAATAAATACCATTTGTTAGAAAGCCTGGCAGGGTAGTTCCAAAAACATCAAAGTTTCTTAACTGTTTCTACATCTTGCCAGGAGTGTAACCCCAAACAAAAATTGTGTAAAAGGGTATCCTGGCCATCCCATTACTACCCTCTCCCATTTCATGGCCAATAAGACTTTATCATCTTTCATAGGTGACAGTGGCAGGCAATAAATAAATAAATAACAAATAAAACAAAAACAAAGGGAAATATCTTGTGTGCTACTATTTTCAAAGTTATAATGCATAATGGAGATTGGAAGTTTCAACACTTTTTTCTTTTTGAAACTAAACAAGACACCACCCTCACTTTCTACAGAAGTTTAATTAATATATATCCTTCCTTCCCCTTACACATGGTAGATGAGGGGAGATTGGTAACAGCCAGACTGGAAGGCCCACTGTCAAGCACAGGGTGTCAGGGAGTTTCAGAATATGCAGAGTTAGGTTCCTAAGGACCCTGAATGCTCCGCTTAGAAAAGTGAAAGAGATCTATTGGAGGGAGGGGGTGTTTCAGGGGCCAGGAGGAAGAAAAGAGATTGGGTAAGAGATGAATGTTTTGGAGACTAGAGACTGCAGAGAAGAATTACACAGGATTTTAAAGAATATAGGTAGTCCCCAACTTACAATGTATTTGAGATATGGCAAAATGCACTTAAGACTGTCCCTTTTTATGTGTATGTAGTAATATGTACTACGTACAATGTTGCAGCGCATAATTTGCTGATGTTATCATTCTCGTGCCAACCTCCAAAGACAAAGATCAGATTTATAAAGATACTGATAATAAAAGACAATAATAATGAAAACCAAAAAAAAAAGAAGAGGTTTTTGGCTGAAGTCAGAACCGACTTACGATGGAGACGTCAGAAGGGAAGCCTCTGTCAAGTCGAGGACTACCAGTATGTAAATTTGCCTAGTAATCAATTCTAAGTTGTTTGTGTTACAATGTCTTCTTGTTCTTGTTGTTGTTGTGTGCCATCAAGTCAATTCCGATTCATAGTGACCCTATTGGACAGACACAACTGCTCCATAGAGTTTCCTAGGCTGTAATCTTTCCAGGAGCAGATTGCCAGATCTTTTCTCCAGTGGAGCTGCTGATGGGTTTAAACCACCAACCTTTTCGTTAGCAGCTAAGTGCTTAATCATTGTACCACTAGGGCTCCTAAAATCTTTCTACATCTCCTCAAACCATCAATAAAGTCCACTACACCTATAAATGCCTTGTTAATGGTGAGGGAGGGGATGGGAATCAAGGGAAAGGAACTATTTGGGACACCAACAAAAAACCAAACCAAACTTGTTGCCGTGGAGTGGATTCCAATGCATAGCGACCCTATAGGACAGAGTAGAATTGCTCCAAGGAGTAGTTTCCAAGAAGTGCCTGGTGGATTTGAACTGCCGACCTTTTGATTAGCAGCCGTAGCTCTTAACCACTACACCACCAAGGCGTAAAATAGTTTTCTCCAGATGATGAAATGACTCGTAAAATCAACTGTTGAAGCCAGAAGTAACTAAGAAACAAGTCCTTCCTCACTTTCCAGAATCCGGGGCCTGAGAAGGAAACTATAGGTCGGGGTTCATCAAGCCAATTTCACTTGAATCTATATATTAAAAAGAAAGGAAGGAAGCAAGCGAGCAAGGGCAGTGTACCTCGCTGACGTCTGGATTCCATTTGTCCCTGGGATCTTTAGGTGAAGTTAATCCCCTTCATTAAGTATAAACTTTCTGGAATGACCATTTTACTAATCCTTCATACAGCATCTGCCCAGAGGTTGAGTGACCAAGCCTCACTTTTTTAGTAAGGCTTATTTAGGCAGGTATTATAACTATGATTTGTAAATTGTTTTCCAGTTAATGCATATCTATTTCTTTCCACAGATTCACAGATTTCACAAAAAATAATTCTGTTCCTCCAGTTTGGTTCTTCTCACTCTTCAGTAAACACTGTATTATTGTGCATTATAAAACACGTACAATACAAAATCACTTTCTTCATTTAGCTTCTTATTGCAATACTGTATTTTTATGAAAATAACACAAATAACTGTACCCCCAAGAGGTACTTTCGTAAGCCCCACAATGTCAATTTTTTTACTTGTTGCTGTTAAAAAAAAAAAAAAACTGCATAGTACACTTACAAAAATACCTTAGAGGAGGGGAGGGCATGGTTGGCAAACAAACATAGGAGGTGCATGTTATGTGTGTAAAACTACGGTAACATAGTTGAAGTGACAAAAAAATCCTATTGCAGGGTCACTTTAATCTTCTAAGCCTAGATAGGGTGATCTGTATGTATTTAAGAAAAACTTGCCATATTTTTTTGGTTTGTTTGCTTTATATAAGCTTTTGGGGTTGGGAGAGCAATGACTTGACATAATTTAATATACGCAGTGTGTAGCTTTGTGTTTTCCTGTAGCAGAGGGCCAGGCAAACCAAAGTCCATGTCTTCCCTCCCACCAAAAAAAGGTGTAGTGAAACATAGCCACACTTAATCATTCACACTACAATGGAAGAGTTTAGTAGTTGCTGCAAAGACCATATGGTCCATAGTGCCTAAAATAATAACTGACGCTTTAAAATAAGTTTGTCAGCCCTGCTAGAGCATATTGTTAGCAGCAGTTATTGTCATGATCTGTGTAGGTGCTCAAAAACATGTCATAAAATATCATAACTGTATAAAGACTTATTAAAGCAAAAGCTGGCTGTATTATATGCCATATATTCAAGATATGGAAGGAATGGAAAGATGTATTTTTCCTAATGTCTCAATGCTAATAGAAAAGGTTTGTCATAGACTAACAAATCCCTAAAAAACAATTGTTTTAAAACTTTTAAAAGCAAATAAAAGTCTCTTAAGGCTATCACCCCTATTAAATAGGAAAGAGGGCAAGTTGTACTAGCACTCATTTGAACAAGGTAAAAATGGAGGAGTGTAACTAGAGTCTTTGCTTATCATCACAAAAGTTAATCATAGTACAGGTGGCCTCATTGGCTCATTTTGCTTTGTTCCCCATGCCCACTCCACTCATGGTGGTCTCTTCCCCTAAATTCCATAGCACAGGGATGCATTTCCACTGAGCTATCTCATGTCCTACTCTGCCCTACAATCTCAAGCATTACAGATGCATAAGCCTTAGACTCGTCAGTTAAAGCAGCACTATTTTTTTTTTTTTTTTTTTTTTGCAAAGCAGACAGATGCTTCTCTTCCCAGTTTTTACAATACATCCATTAGTGGTAGTACCAAAACAGTGTCTGAGAGAATCCCTAGTCAATCCACTCTTTGAGTTTTTATTCAAAGTCCTTCTTCCTCTCATGCCTACCCAGTTTCCTTCCACACACACTTCTCAGACTCAGAATCCACAGGAAGGAGTCCACAGGGGTCTAGACTGGAAGACAAATCTTAGCTGCAAACAACAAGACTCATGCTGAACTCAAAATGCCTGCTTCCTTCTGAAGATTAAGTCTTTGTTACTGGGTCAAGCTTGACTGCCTCCCTCCTTCTTTCCTCAGAAGGCTTTCTTTCCCAGGGAACTGCCTCTCTCCCTCCATGCAAAGAGTGGGCAGTGGCTTGCAGGGTTTCAGACATGACCAGACACGTCCTTATCCAAGGTGTTCAGCTCAAGCAATACCCTAGCTATGACAGTTGTTATAGGACTTCCACCTGGCATGTAATAAAAACCATTAGCTTCTACCCTTTCTGGTTTTTGTTTTTGTTTTAAATTGTGCTTTAGGTGAAAGTTTAGAGCTCAAGTTAATTTCTCATACAAAAATGTATACACATATTGGTTTGTGACATTAGTTGCAATCCCCACAATGTGACAGCTCTTTCCCCTTTCCACCTCGGGTTCCCTGTGTCTATTCAACCAGTTGCTTTCATTTCCTGCCTCCTCATCCTGCCTCTGGACAGAAGCCACCCATTTGGTCTCATGTATCTGATTGAACTAAGAAGCACACTCCTCACATGTATTATTTTTGGTTTTACAGTTCTGTCTAATCTTTGTCTGAAGAGTGGGCGTTGGGAATGGTGTCAGTTCTGGGTTAACAGAGTATCCAGAAGCCATAGCTTCGGAGATTCCTACAGTCTCTGTGAGACCATTAAGTCTGGTCTTTTCACATGAATTTGAGTTCTGCTCCACACTTTTCTCCTACTCCTTCCGGGACTCTCTGTTGTGTTCCCTGTCAGGGTGGTCATTGGTGGTTGCTGGGCACCATCTAGTTCTTCTGGTCTCAGGCTGGTGGAGTCTTTTGTTTATGTTGTCCTTCAGTCTCTTAGGCTAATATTTTCCTTGTGTCTTTGGTTTTTTCCATTCTCCTTTGCTCCAAGTGGGATGGGACCAATTAAAGCATCTTAGATGGCTGCTCACAAGCTTTTAATACCCCAGACGCCACTCACCAAAGTGTGATGCAGAACATTTTCTTAATAAACTTTGTTATGCCAATTGACCTAGATGTCCCCCGAAACTATGGTCCTCAGGCCTCAGTTCCAGCTACTCAGTCCCTCAAAGTGTTTGGATGTGTCCAGGAAACTTCTTAGCTTTTGCTTTGGTCCAGTTGTGCTGACTTCCCCTGTACTGTGTGTTGGCCTTCCCTTAAACGAAGTTGAACTTTGTCTACTATCTAGTTAGTGAATTCCCCTCCCCCTCCCTCTCCACCCTCGTAACCATCAAAGAATGCTTTTTTCTGTATTTAAACCTTTTCTTGAGTTCTTATGATAGTGGTCTCATACAATACTTGTCCTTTTGCCACTGACTAATTTCACTCAGCATAATGCCTCCAGATCCGTCCATGTTGAGCTTCAACCCTCCCTGACTTGGAAAACTAGGTTAGTAGATGTCTTAGGCTGGGTTCTCTAGAGAAGCAAAACCAGTAAAGTGTATAAATATATATGGAGAGAGAGATTATATCAAGGAAACAGCTCACACGATTGTAGAGGCTAGAATGTCCCTAGTCTGTGGATCAGGGTAGAGGCCTCTTCCAAGTCACACAGCTGCAGAAGCTGGCAAGCCCAAGATCGGAAGGTCAGAGAGCAGGGCTCCCACTCACAGGCTGTGCAGATCGACGAATCCCAGGTTCAGCAGATAAGCTGACAGCTCAAGTCCCAAGAACAGGAGATGAGACAACAGGAAACAGCCTCAGGATCCAGAGAGAGCAAAAAGCGAGAACATCTGCTTATATACAGATGCGGGCCACACCCCCAAGGATACTCCCTTTCATCTGATTGGCTACTCACATTATATTCAATCATGGGAGTGATTACATCAAAACACAGAGAATCATGGCCCAGCCAAGGTGACACACAATCTTAACCATCCCAGTAGACCAACTCTTTGCTTGTCTTTGCTAGCTCCAATTCTTGTCAAACAATCAGCATCCACATATTTAATGGGATTTAAAATAATACTACTAGGAGAGAAATCTACTAAGTGGACGTAGTAGATTTCTGTTGTTGTTGTTAGGTGCCAGTGACTCATAGTGACCCTATGTACAACAGAATGAAACACTGCCTGGTCCTGCGCCATGCTCACAATTGTTGTTATGCTTGAGCCCATTGTTGCAGCCTCTGTGTCAATCTATTTCACTGAGGGTTTTCCTCTTTTTCGCTGACCCTCTACTTTACCAAGCATGATGTCCTTCTCCAGGGACTGCACCCTTCTGACAGCATGTCCAAAGTATGTAAGACGTAGTAGTCTCACCATCTTTGCTTCTAAGGAGCATTCTGGTTGTACTTCTTCCAAGACAAGTAGATTTCTATTCTAGTAATACTATTTTAAATCCAGTTAAATATGTGTATGCTGATTATTTGACAAGAATTGGAGCTAGCAAAGAGTTTGATAAGCAAAGAGTTGGTCTACGAACTTATTTTTCCAAGTCAGGAAGGGTTGAAGCTCAACATGGACGAACCTGGAGGGCATTATGTTGAGTGAAATTAGTCAGACACATAGGAAACCCTGGTTGCATAGTGGTTGAGAGCTATAGCTGCTAACCAAAAGGTCGGCAGTTTAGATCCACCAGAGGCTGCTTGGAAATCCTATAGGGCAGTTCTACTCCATCCTGTAGGGTTGCTATGAGTCAGAATTGACTCGATGGCAATGAGTTTGTTTTTTGTTTGTTTGTTTTTTAAGTGGACGTATTCAACGGACACTATGGGATATACTCAGAGAAGCAAATATTTGGATGATTTTCCAGGTAAGTGTCTTTAGGGAAGCTGATTCTTATTATGCAACTTTAGGAAAAAGTACAATAAAACCCTATTTTGAGAAGTCTTCCTATATCACTAATTCAATTATACTGTGAGTTCAGAATTGTATTTCTGTGTTAAAATGAAATATATGTTATTTCTCCTTTTATGATATAGGAAATATGTCGAGTTATTTGCCTGGGTAAGAGTGACTTAATGGTGATGAATCACACTTGACTACCTTAAAATTAATCCCTGATATATTGCATTATTTTTAAATATGTGAAATAAGAGCAAAATCCTATTTCTCATATTGAAAAACTCCTGTTTCCTATTACTGTGTTAATGTTAATTACTGTGTTAATGTTCAGAGCAAGAGCAGTTCATGTATTATAATTACATCTTTTTCTCTCCAGATTCAGCAGAGGCTATGCTAAATTTTAGAAGCTTGAACAGAAGGATTTGAATAGGTTTAGAACTGCAAAGATAAAATGCAGGAGTGAATATACAAAGAGGTAAAACTCAGGGTCCTTCTTGGGCTTTGTCTCCAGGGAGTCACCTCCAATGGCACCAGAAAGATTTATATAAAGCAATACACTGCACACAACAGCAGGGTGACTGTCTAGGATTGTAGAATCTTGGAGCTAGTGTGCTGTCAAGGTTCAAAGAACGCAGAAAAAGCACTGTACAATGGCTTATGTTCTAAGAAACAATGTTCTGTTCTACGTAAATGTGGATTGAAAAGTGGCATTTTAGTAATTTCATGAAAATGGAAGGTATTTAGGAAACCAAGCCAGTGTTCTTCTCAGGGTCAGCTGATATGACATTAAAAACCATTCTGCTCAGCTAAACATGCATGCAGAAGTTATATTTTATGTAAGTGTACTTCACAGCATGATGAGAGTTCTTTCAAGGAGATACCTTGTTGAATGGGGTTTTTCAACTTCTCATGTTCACATTCTTGAAAGACTAATGGATCCTTCGTTAAACAGATCACGGCTTTTCAGGTGTCATGCTTGAAGACACACAATGAAATGGTCATTAAGGAAATTCAGCCATGCAGAAAGGACAGAACAAGTGGTCGACTCTCCTAATGACTCAGACAATGTTGGCAGGATGGCTTTCACTTACAGGCTGGTTTATAGTTGCAGAACAAGCATTAATTTCCCAGACATAACAAATAAGGTGAAGGAATCAACCACCTCACAACCAAATGTCCACCTCCTAAAAAAATAGTTTCTTCACTGGTGTTTATCCTCAAAACAGATCTATCCCAACATTACTACTGTCCCGTGCTATTTCATCTGGCTGTAAAATGCTATACATCTTCCACGTAAATCTAATAATTGTACTTAGGTAACTAATTACTTTCTCGTTAGATCATGCCCATTCAAGACAGCACACCTTTAAGATTCTTGTAGTATTCTGAAATACACATGCATGTTGCTCAATCTTAATTGCTTCACATGGAATTATTTGCCTTGGACTGAGTCAGTTTTGATTTGCTTACAAGTATTGAAAGACATTTTACATGCCTATTGTGTCCAGCTAATCAGGCCTCACCATGAAACTCCAGGGAATGAGCAGTTCTGCGTTCCCTCATCTGAGAGTCTGTAAATATTTGAACTTAAGATTTTTCTGTGTCTGACTGAAAGGTGGACAAGAATTAGGAAGGAAACTGTATCTTTGGCAGCGACCTCACAATCAATCCCCTTCTCTGCCCCTTTGCCAATGTCGCTGGGAAAAAAGATTCTGATGGAGGCTGCTCTATCAAGGATAAGCTGTCAATTTGCTAAGCATGTATAAAAGCACTCTTTGGTAACTTCCTGATTAATTTCGAGATTTTTTTTTTCACCTTGTGGTGCTTCAAGGCCAAACGAGCCTTAAAAGAGGTCAGAGAAATGTAAGAACATAAGAAATGGCATAATAGGCCAAATTAATGAGCCAGTGAGTCTGATATGCTTTCTCTGAAAGTGACAACAGGGTACATTTTATGCATGTTGTCAACTTCAAAATATTTAAGGCTGTCAGCAAAAATGTTTCTTATATCAAGTATCTATTTCAAATGTCCATGGCTTCCTTTAATAATGTCTAATGCATCTTCACTAATAAATTCTTTTAAACCCATCTGATGATATTTTAACCATGCACAACTTATTGTATAATGAGCTCTATAAATCTGTTAACCTTCAATTTGACCTAAACTACCAGTGTCACATTCCCAAAGGTATCCTGGTTAAAGTATCCTGGAGCTGGTAGACCAGTAACTGTTTGTGATCTTGTGCACTTCATCTAATTAAGGTGTCTGTATTGGGATGATTAAATATTTAACACTTCCTAAGAAGTGGTTCCAATTGTCCACCTACAACTCTTGTACTTCCTGACAGTTTTTTTGTCTGTTTTTTCACACTAGGGTTAATAGGAGCCCTGGAGGTATAGTGGTTAAGAACTCAGCTACTAACCAAAAGGTCAGCAGTTCGAGTCCACCAGCCACCCCTTGGAAACCCTATGGGGCAGTTCTACTCTGTCCTATACGGTTGCTATGAGTCTGAATCAACTCTATGGCAACATGGTTTTTTTTAGGGTTAATAAGTCCCTGGGTGGTACAAACAGTGCATCTGGCTGCTAACTGAAAGTCTGGAGGTTTGAGTCTACCCAGAGGCACCTCAGAAGAAAGACCTGGAGATCTACTTCCAAAAAATCAGTCACTGAATACCCTATGGAGCACAGTTCTATTCTGACACACATTAAGTTGCCATGAGTCAGAATCGACTTGACGGCAACTGGTTAGAGTCAATAAATTCTTTCTTATAGTCAACGTAAGTATTTTCCATTGGTTAGCCTATTTCATTCTCTTATGAATGAAATGATCATGACTTCACACACACACACACACACACACACAGACTTAAGCATTGTTTCTTAAAGCTTAATGACAGGAGCCAGGCTGCGAAGGAAGCAGAGTGTGCAGCTGGCATGCACCCATGAGCAGTAGGGCTTATGGAGAGGTACTTCTTATTGAGAACAAAAAATCAGCAACTGTAAGCTCATTAAAAAGGCAATAATAAGAAACAAATACTTGTATTGTGTTATTTTAGCCACAATAGTAGAATAAGTTTGGTACAAGATTTGTGGCATGTTACACATAAATGAAAACGTGATGAAACAAAATGGCATTTTATCTACTTGAAAGAGAGAAAATGCTTGATATGAAAAGGAAGGAAGAGGCCATCCACTTCCTGAGTTGCATAAAGGCCCACATTATGGTCTCTCAGTCAATTGCCATCGAGTCAATTCCAACTCATAACCACCCCATGTGTGTCAGAATAGAACTGTGTTCCATATAGCTTTTAATGGCTGATCTTTTCAGAAGTAGATCACCAGCCCTTTCTTCTGAGACGTCTCTGGATAGACTCGAACTTCCAGCTTTTCAGTTAGCAGCCAAGCACGTTAACCATTTGCACCATCCAGGAACTCCTTACGGTCTCTCAGCCTTTGCTACACTGCCTTCTATCTTACCTCATTCCTGTAATAATTTTTGGTTGGTTTAAAAAAAAAAAATATGACTCAATCTTAGACCTGGAAAGAAACTGAGAGACTAGTTTTTGTTTTACAGGTAAAGAAACTGGAGCACAGAGAGTTTGAATAGCTTTCCTGAGGCCACATAGCTGGGTTTTGGGCAAAGCCGGGTCCTCCATGCAAGTGTGGTCACCCCAGGCAGCCATGAGTAGCAAGGCTGCCCCTGATCCGTGGGTCTGGATGGGATCTGTTCTTTCTTGGAACCAATGAAGTTCACTACTAGGATCGTGCGTGTGTGTATGTGTGTGGTGTTTTTTGTTTTTTTTTTTTATAATACTTTGCTTCTAAACTCATGTGACCCATGCACTTATCTAGGGAGTGATTAAAAAAGAAAAAGACAAAACAAATACACCCAAATCCTACCTTTTCTTCTCACTCTACCAAGTAATCCAATAAATTATTTACTTTGGGATTACTTTGGTTAAACAGCATTCCCTGCATACTGTATGAGACGTCTGTGATTTTGAGCTTGTTTTTAAATAAATAGTTCCATCAAAATAGAATGGCCTTAACTTTCAGCCCTGGGAATAAACAAATAGCCTCAATCAATGACCCTGAGACAACCATGTAACATTTTTCAAGAGGCTAAGAAAAGAAATATTTTCATGCCTGCAACGTGAAGTCAGAAATAGCCTTTTGGCACATATTTAGCCTGGTCTTTTCAAAGGTTGTGGGAAAATATGGGGGGAAATTATAAGCAAGATTAGCTGGGCTACCATGACAACAGCAAGTACTCAGAGGCAGAGTTTAAACTGAATGGTGATCTCAGAGGGAAGGAGAGGAGGGTCCCTAGGACAGTTCATCACGGAAGAGGCATCAAATGTAAGAAGAATTATTGCTAAATGGACAGATACCGAAACAGATATTTATTGTAATGGATTTCCTGTGGTGTGAAATTTTATCAAAAGGGCACTGTTACTGGGGAGAGACCATTTGCTTGAAATTTTAAGTGTTTTTTGCTGTACTGAACTCAGTGTGGAAATACAGGCCCTACATTTTTTATTTCTGTTGGCTGTCATTTGTTTTTGTTAAATGGATACTAGGAGAAGCTGCATGTTTGGGAGGCAGGAAGAAATGTGCGAAGGTTTGTTTTATTTTATTTTAACTGAGTTGCCGAAGTGGCTGAGTCAAGACTCAGGAGTGGACGTCAGGCCTCCCAGTGCTCTTTCTATCCCGGCATGATTTTTTTCTATTTAACTTGTAAGCCTTAAATACTTATATTCTTTGATTCAATCAACAAATGTTTTCAGGTAATTACGGCACG
Organism: Dugong dugon; assembly: GCA_030035585.1. Classification (NCBI taxonomy): domain Eukaryota; kingdom Metazoa; phylum Chordata; class Mammalia; order Sirenia; family Dugongidae; genus Dugong; species Dugong dugon. The sequence goes on from CM057460.1 coordinate 36,082,458, forward strand.
CTGGCCTTCTAAAGCTGTTGGGAATACAGCAGTGAAAAGGAAAGAACACATATGTTTCATTCTGGTTGAGGGGAGCAAGAAAAGAAATTATAAACAAGTAAACCAATAACTAGACAAGAAATTGTCTAGACAGGAATAGCAACAAGTGCAAATGCCTTGAGTCAGTAAAGAGTTTGGCGTGTGTCAAGAACAGGAAGGAGGCAACTCTGTCTGGAACACAGTGAGTCAAAGGGGGTGTGATTTGAGATGATGCTTGAGATCTTGACAGGGACCCGACCATTGTAGGGATGGAGTGGGAAGCTTCTATCTCAACATCCCCAGCCATCTAGTTTTCATACATCTTTCAGAGTGATCTGAAAATATAAATAATCTCTCACCTGGATTGTTGCAGCAGAGACAGAGAAGAGTAAAACAGTCTCACAATCAACATTGAAGGTAAAAGTGATAACACATGATGATGGCTTGGATGTGGGATATAAAAGAAATAACAGTTCCTAAGTTTTGGATTTGAGGCAGTGAATGGTGGAAAAGACAGGAGAAACAGGTTCAAGGGAAAACTACATTATGGACATATTAACTTTGGAGTGTCCATTAGACATCCAAATAGTGTTGTCAGGTAGACAGTTGCATAGTTCAGGGAAAAAGTCAGGGCTGGTGATATAAACCTGGGAGTCATCTGCCTAAAGAAGACACAAAGCAATGGGCCCAGGAGAGGTTACCTGAGGTGCAGAGAAGAAACAGAGTCCAGAGACTTGCCCTGGGCCACTTGAATGCAGAGGTCAGAAGTAGAGAAAAAGTCAACAAAGCGACTAAGATGTCACCAGGAGAGAAAGCAAATAAGGTCAGTGTGTGTCACAGAAACTGCGAGAGAAACATATGTCCAGAAAGATGGAGTGATCAGCTGGGTCAGATACTGCTGAGAGGTTCAGGAAAAAGAAAACAGTAATATTGGATTTGGCAAGTGGAAGCTCACTGGAGATAATGAAGACTAGTTTCCCCGGAGTGGTAGTTATGACTACTGTTTCGAAGGGATTGGAGATTATAAATGAGAAGTGTGGGTGCAAAAGCAATGAGTCTAGGCAGACACGTGTTCTACTTGGAAACAGAGTTTTGTTCTATAAGGAACCAGAAATATACAGGGCACCTACTGGAAGAAAACAGAGAAAATTTGAAACCATTAGGTTAACCAAAAAAGACTCAGGATAAGTAACCAAGATCAAATTCGTTTCTACCTTCCAGTCTTCTTTTAAAGTCTGTTAAAGGATTATGTTCTTTCCCTGGATGAAAACGTGGGCAATCCCATGACTTTTCTGATAACTCTTAGAAATTCCAAACTTCTAGTGTAGCCTGGAGTCACAAAACATCATCTCAGTTTGGTAATAGAATTTCCAGTATCATGTAAGAGTCAAAGTGTCTAAATTCATTCAAAGTAAAGATTTCCACACAAATTAGAGTTTAATAAAAACTTTTAGATAGATGGCTAATCTTAAATCCAACAAAGCCCATAGAAATAACAGCCTGTGAATACACTGGGTGATACAAGAAATGTTGGGAAATGACATGAGTTCCTTCTCTTTTTCTCCCTTACCTTCTTTCCCATGGCTGGCTGCTCTTTCTCATTCCCTCTGGGATTGGGGGGGGAGGGGGGGCGGGAAGGGGCAGAAAGGAAGAGACATAAGGAGAGAAGAAAATTTATTACATGACTGGCACTGTGTTAAGGCGCCTTTGAGCTCTTTGGTTTGGTGGAAGGTTAAAGTTACCTCTTTTTTGGCACTTATTCATGAGTTTCTTGGAAACACACTTACACTTATAGCCACTCACACGCATGGTCGTTGACCAGATGAGTGTGTTCTATTCTAGAAGTTTCTTAATCTCTTCTCAGACCATCTCCCGCTTATTCAATGCTGAAGCTTTTCCAGTCCTCTAAAGATGATTTATTAGGTCAAATCAACAATGACCCCCAGAGCAGCCTTTTCTTACTTATGGCCCTCCACAGACCCTCGGACTGTAGTTAGACCTTAGGCAGTGTCAATACTTCTTCACTTTGGTTTTTGGAATCATTCCTTCTCTATCTTTTAAGTTTTTCCGAGAGGGGTTGGACACATACATCAGCCCATTGAAACATTATCATGCTCTCCAAGTGGCTTCACTGAAGACCCTTTCACAGACCTGAGTTAGGGGCAGCCACTCTACCTCCTCCACCTTGAGGGGAAGGAAGACTCATTGCCTATGGACTGCTCTGTTCAAAGAAATCTCCAAATATGGTTCTTAAATCTGACCTTTTAATACCCACAATGTGATCGCAGCATTCGGTGGTCACGTAACCATGTTTCTAAAACTCCTTTGGACATTCAGCTTATAGTTTAGCACTTACTCTGGAACACAGAACCAATTTTATTATGATACTCAGCTTAAATTGAAAATTTAAATCCCGTTACAGATATTTTTTAAGATGGAATAATCTAGAGCAAACTCATAGGTGGATGTGAATAAAAGAGGGGGAAACTGACAATTCAAGAAAGAAAGGGCGTAAATTCAGAAGGAAAGCTCTTGGAGTAAGAAACAGGAGACGGAATCAAAAGAGCTGGAGGAGAGATGTAATTATGTCTATCTCAGCCCATTGCCGTCGAGTTGATTCTGACTCGTAGTGACCCTGTAGGACAGACTAGAACTGCCTCATAGCTTCCAAGGAGCGGCTGGTTGATTCAAACTGCTGACATTTTGGTTAATAGCCAAGCTCTTAACCACTGCGCCACCACGGATCCTTGTGTATCTCAAGTATAGCAAATATCCAAAGTTTTCAATAATTTTTTCCAAACTTTAAACATGTAATTTGACTTCACTTTAGTAACTGTGAGGCAAATACAGATGCTTGTGTCTATACAAACTAGTTATAAATAATACTTTACTGCCTTTATGTCCACAACACTATAATGGCAGAATGTTTCCAAATATTTTAAAGATATTTACAAACATTTAATTTAATATTTTAAGGTAATCTGACTATGCTTCTCTTTACTACTAAATTTTTAAAAGCATCACAATATTCACCAAGTTAGACAAGAAAAATAAAATTTGTACATTTCCACAATCCCTTATCAAAACTTGCAAAATCCAAAAAAGCTCTGAAAAGCTTTAGAGTTTTTCATACATTTTGGTGACTAAACCTGACCTGAACTGAAGAAAAGGTATTTATGGTCTCTATTTATCCTATCCACTATGAACATTCATATGTTTTCTGGAAAATATTAATCTGTTTGATCATGGGGTCTTCCCCAGACCTTGTTGAGAGTATTATGTTATATACGGTATGTGAACAACGCTACCTTTCTAAAATCCAGGGGGTGGAGGGCAGGAATCTAAATTCTTTAGCATTTCTGGCTCCAAGAGTTTTAGATGGGAGATTGTAAACCTGAAGGTAAACTAAAATACAATATTTTTGTGAATGTGAGACCACTGAAGCATTTAAGGAAGCCCAATTTAAGGAATTCAGTATAAAGCCAAAACTGTGCCTTGGAGAAACAGTCAAAAGACCTTTTTGTAACCTTGTCTTACCTATATTACCAGTAGCATGTAAGGACTCCAAGGAGCAAATTAAAACAAGATATAGTGTACTGTCTCCACAGAAAGCTGGGCTTTTCCACTGGCTTCCTTCTTTCATCTGGCTTACAACATTAAGCATGTTAATAACCAGAGCACTCTTGCAAGTCGTTTGGCCAAGCCAGCCTTCAGATCCCTGGAGTTCATGCAGAACTGCACAGCCTACTGTAGTAATTCAGGATATGTATTACAAATACAAAAGGAATCTACATTTAACCTACGTTTAAAAATCAAATTTTAAAAATCAATGGGAAGGAGGATAGAGTTTAGGGCGCATAATCCCATCCTCATGGAATTTTGGCTGACCATCAAAATACCTTTTGATACCACAGAGCTGTTTTAATCTTTAACAAGTTCTGCACTGGACCAAAAAGGTTTTCAAAAGCGACGGTGCTGAAACTTGCCTGGCGGTCAACCATTGTGTCTGCAGCCCTGCATCACTCACTGGTTATCACCGAAGGAAAATAACGTACGTTACCACCTAAGAGTCATGACCTCACCCATGTCTGGTTTCTTATGTGTTAAATCTGACTCACAATCAAAAGGGTGTAAACACAGACATGTGTAAATACTAGATAATATTTTTCAACTTGAGTTGTGGGAAACAAACAAAAAAGCCTTTAAAACCATTTAATGACAAATAACCTATGGAAGGGGCCGAAAAATGCATGCTTTGTAACTCAGCGTTGCTTTATTTGTTTTTTTCTTTTCTTTTTTTTTGTAAGAATGACAGTGGAGGAAACTGGACTAAAAAAATAGTGTACAATCATTAAGATGTAGCAATTTTGCTTACAAATTGATAAAATCTCTAAATTTTATTAGAATCCATGTCAAAGCATGAAATGTGCAGTGGTCAGCCTGCCTTGTGAAATGATAAGCATAGAAAGTAAAAGGCAAGTTAATAGAAAGTGGTGACACACCCCCGAGACTATGGTCCTAAAACACCCTTCTGACCTGCAACTGAAGCCATTCCCGGAGACTGCCTTTCAGCCAAACAGTAGACAGGCCCATAAAAATAAACAATAACACCCGAGAGGAACATGTTCCTTAGAACAATCAATTATACAAGACCTAAAAGACAACATTTGCCCAAAAGCAAAGACGAAAAGTCAGGAAGTGGTAGAAAAGCCAGATGAAAGGAAATAGGAACCCAGGGCAGAAATGGGGAAAGTGCTAACACACTGGGGGGAATGCAACCAATGTCATGGAACACTTTATGTACAAACTATAGAATGGGAAATGAATTTGCTCTGTAAACTTTCACCCAAAACACAGTAATTTTTTTTTTTTAAAGAAAGCTATGACACAGGTGCTAGTCATATTCCCAAAAAGCAGCGTCATAGAGAGCCCAGTGGGCAGCGCAAACTGTTAAGCACTGGCTACTAACCAAAAGGTTGGAGGTTCAAACCCACTTAGAGGCACCTCAACAGTAAGGCCTGGCAATATGAGTCAGAATCGACTTGATGGCACCTAACAACAACAATTCATAATAAGTATAAGTAAATATCCAAAGGAACCCTGGTGGTGCAATGGTTAAGCACTCAGCTGCTAAACGAAAGGTCGGCAATTCTAACCCACCAGCTGTTCCATGGAAGACAAGACCCGGCAGTCTAATCCTCTAAAAATTACAGCCTAGAAAGCCCTACGGGGGCAGTTCTATTTTATCATAGAAGGCCACTATAGGCCAGAATTTACTCAACGGCACACACAGCAACAAACAACAAATATTCAAAGAGGTTTAGCAAATAACTTACTAGCATCCTACCCCACTATGGAGGGAAAACAGCAAAAACTCAGAATCCATCAAAGGAGAGGATACGTAGTTGGCATTGAGGTTTTTACTTTGAAATCCTAATTTCACAAGAAAAAGTATAATAAAATGACCAAATGTACTAGAGCAACTCAAAGAAGTATAGCAGGAGCTATTGTTTGGGGTTTTATTTTTTCTGGGAGATGAAGTTTGGTTTTTCTAGCTTCTCTTCCAATGTCTTGATGAAATAATGATGTGATTTGAGAGCATAAAGCTTGCAGCTTAGTTGTGTAGCTATTTCTGTTTTCATAAAACTAATGGTAGACCTAGCTGTTCAAGTTTGCACTACATATTGTAAAGGATAGTGCCTCTGAGGTCAGAGCTATATTTATAGTTTTATTTCCCAGATTTTTAAGTGGGAAATGCATGTTTCAGTCGAGTTTACTAATTTTGGTTTCCAGTACCCTGTGCTTCTTCCATAACAACAACAAAAATAAATAAATAAATAAAAGCAGCAGCAGCAGAACCAAAGGGAATAATGAAAACATCTATTCAGTGGTAATGCCCCTTTCAGGTATACATAACTGAACAGAAACCTGAAGCCGTCAGCAGGTACTATATATACATCCAGAAATGCTTTTAATTTCCCAGCTGGGAATGGTAAGCTGCCTTTCACATACCCTTTCTCCTTTTTCTCTGACTATAACGCTTCCTGATTCTGTTTAGGAGTGTGTCTAATTCACTTTTCCAGCTTAGCAAGACTCGCCTCAAGTCATTTGCTACTTTATTTCTGGATATGCACAGACACTTTCTCTGAAAAAGTCCATTTGGTCCCAGTGATTTTTCTACTCCGACTGAGCATGCTCAGTTCAGCCCAGTGCAATGGACAGAGAGGATGTCAGCTCTGCTAAGAACTTGCCTTAACAGAGTGGTAACAAACCAACAGAAGGTAACACAACAACAAAGAGAGTAACTCCCAGGCTAAAGAACCCTAGCTTCAAAGTCCCTGAAAAGCAAATGCAGCATTTATGACACAGTCCCATTTGAGATTTTTTTTTAGACTTTTTGATGACATTTCATATAATAGAAGCCTAGCCTAGTGCTCTTTGCCTATTGTTTAAAAATCAGTATTGTTGAAATTAAAAAAAAAAAAAATTAGAGAATAAAAGTCTGCTCCTGTTTATTAAGAAAATAGAGTACATCCATTTCTTAACCTCACTGATCATTATATTTCCATGAAGAGCATTACTCTGCACTTGGCATATTGGTCACTTAATGCTACTAAGCTTTTGCTCAAAAAAAACATACACTCACATTTTTGTTTTTTTAATCATACTGGATGAAAATTATTCTATTTTGGCTTACATTTCCTTAAATCAATTTTGAAAATAACCTTTCTGATGTGTACTGAGGGCAGTAAAACCTACCTACCACCTAGGGTCATTTTGATCCCGTCCCCAAAAAGTACTTTCTTAATTGCGTCTATGACAGTGTTGTGGTTTCCATTTTCCTTTTCTTTCCATCTTTTTTTTTCCTTTTTGTATAGAGGCAGTCCCCAGGTTAGGAATGAGGTCGGATCCTAACTGCTCCTTTAAGTCAAATCGGTAGAATGGGTACAGGGGCATGTGGTTCTTACTTAGCCTTATTTTAGTGCAAGAAAAGGCTCAAAGCATTTTCATTGGTTTAAAAGCCGCACGTGAAGCAAGCGAAGGCAATTGTGATGAAGAATTTGTTGCGAATAGGAGTTGTTGATCCTATCATTTCAAAGTGATGACAAATTTACATACCGTTACAGTAAGTACGAGTTGTCCGTGAATCTGACCTTCATAACCCGGGGACTGCCTGTAATCTCCCAGTGGAAAGGCTGACACCAATGCAAAAATATTAACACATAATATGATTATTAAACACTCTTAAAATGATGTGATTTTTGTTTCGTTGTTATGTTTTTCAGTGTGCACTCAGTTCAGAAGTGAAAATTTATACACATTCACAAGAGCAGTCAGGACATTACATATGGCAGGGGCGGACCGTATATAATTTATGATCACCAGGTTAAGGATCTTACTGTTTCACTACATCACAGATGATAAAAGCAAGAGATACCAGAATCCAGAGGAAAAAAGTCACCATTTGATCATCTTAAACCTCACACGTGTAAGTAAAGCAAACCTTTCATCTAATATGCACAGAAATCTCGTTGTCCTTCATGCAATAATCCACGTATTGTCCTGCAAACAGAGTTTATCATTATATATACTTCCCAAAGACACATACTGGTGGACAAACGGGTAACTTGAAACAGCTAAGAGGTCCTTGGGTGGCACAAATGGTTAACGCATTCAGCTGCTAACCAAAAGGTTGGAGTCCACCCAGAGGCTTCTCAGAAGAAAAGCCTGGTGATCTACTTCTAAAAAAATCAACCACTGAAAACCCTATGGAGCAGAGTTCTAGTATGACACACATGGGGTCACTATGAGTTGGGATTGACTCCAAGTCCACTGATTAGATTGTCTGGTTTGGAAACAGCTAAATCTTCTCTCTCAATATTCTCCATCATTCCCCCCAGCTGACAACCAGCCGACAGACACATAAAACTGAAGTAAAAATTGTTTGTGTGTTTTGCAAATACAGCTTCAGGAAACAGCACCTGCCTCAACTCAACTTTTCAATTATATTTCTAGTTATTTCCAGTTACCACACACATCGGTGGCAGGCCTTAGGGCTGTTCACTGTGATCCCAGTTTCTGCCCGGCCAGTGGGAAGATTGCACTTCTTGCCCGACTGAAGTTTGTCATGTCACGTGCCTTGCTTTGGCTGATGAAATGTCAACACAAGGGAAATATGTCACTGCTCAGGGTTAGTTTTAAGAGTCATGTTCTCTTTTTCCTGGGAAGTTCATGTCCAGAAGGAGCCTCCTTGGGCTAGGACTTTTGCGTGACTACAATTAGCTGTGCCTCCCCCATAACCAATCCATGATGAACATGTAGCCTGAGCGAGAAATAAATGTTTGTGGGGTTAATCCACAGAGACTGGGGATTTTTTTCCAGCTACAACCTAACTTAGCCTGCCCTAAGACACCATCTTATACAGAAACATGGGAGGCCAGACAGAAAGCAGCAAAAGTTGAAAAACATCCTAACAGGTTTATTCAAAATAACATAAATCAAATACCCCTACAAAGCTATATAAAGCTACTGTTCTGAATTTCAAATTCTCATGGCACCCAGAGTTTCTGGGGCCATTGAGGCTGAATGGACCCCTGAAACTATTGCCTTGAGATAATCTTTAAACCTTAAGCATAAACCAAAAATATCCCCTGAAGTCTTCTTTAAACCAAACAATACCAAAACCAAGCCAAACTCGTTGCCATCGAGTTGAGTCCAACTCACAATGACCCTATAGGACAGAGCAGAACTGCCCCATAGGGTTTCCAAGGAGCAGCTGGTAGATCGAGCTGCCAACCTTTGGGTTAGTAGCTGAGCTTAATTAGTAAAGAATGTCAGCCTTGAGCATTGTGCGCTTTTAAAGAACTATCCATATGGGATCAAATTGACAACAGCAACTCAAAAGGTTAGATAGGAAGCTTGGGGGGCAGTGAGTTTCTCTTAAAGGAGGAGAAACAATTTGGAAGAGGAAGGTGAGAATGGCGGCACAACTTGAAGTACGTAATCAATGTCACTGAACTGTACCTGTAGAAATTGTTGAATTGGTGTATGTTTTGCTGTATGTACTTTCAACAGTTTTTTTTTAAAGGCCGCTTCTTCAATTTTAAAATCCAAGCCTTTCGTATTTTCAAAAGTGCATTGCTTTTTGTTAAAAAAAAAAAAAAAGAATAGGAAATATATATTTTTTAATTAAAGTGCTTTATTTTTTCATTATAGTGGTATCTTCAGAAGCTATAGGGAGTTAAACTATAATATTTAATAGTAATAATGATAACACTTATATTTGTGTGGTACCTTAAAACAGTTTAAATCAGTGTTTTGTGTCAAATTCATTATGATTCAGGGAAATTTGATTGGAAGTTTTCGGTTTCATCCTGTGTATTGCACAGGGAATAATATGACAATTCCTATGTCACACTGACGAAAATGCACTTCGAGAAAGAATAGCAGTGAAAATGAAAGTATTAGACCTAAAGGTTTAAAAGGAAATTAAATACTATTTCTATCAGAAAGAGAAAGTGGTTTTATTCTATATGCCCTAGTTCATTACCTATAAAAATAAGAAAAAAAAGACAGTAGCTCCATGTTAGACTCCTTGTCAGAATCCTAAAAATGTCTCCAATAAATCACTTGGAAGTTAAAGAACGTTAGCTCAGGGTCTCCGCGTACACTCACGAGAGATGACAGGGTTGCAAACTCCTGCTGAATGGTGTGGCTTCGTCAGGCCTCACAGGAAAGTAAAATCACAAAGGAAGTCACCCAGCACTATCACATACTAACCTCTAGATAGGACAATGTCGTCAAGTGACTGAACATCCTACAAAACAGGACAAATGACACTTCTCAGACAGTTTCAGGCAATGCAATTAACGGAGAAATGTGTGAACTCAAGGAAATACTAAGGCCCAGGGTCACCCAACACCATTTAAAAATTCAATAGAGGAAGGAGTCATATACTCTTTTGGCAAATATTAGTATAAGTGTGTGTGTACGTGTATGTGCGTGTCTGTGTTGCTCTACAGAATAGTAATAAACCATTATTCAACAAGTATTTATTGACTTTATTGACGACTTATTGTATAAAAGTTGCTGGGCTTGGCATCGTGGACAGTACAAAGATGCTTGAGAAATACTAGATAGTTTCAAAGCTGGGCCACCTATGCCATACCAAGTATTCTAAGCCTTACAGGCATCTTGCATTTCCTCTAGAGCTTTTAGCAACCCAGCCCATGCTTTATAGTAAAAACATAATAAATACTTTCTTCAATGAATAAACAATGGTTGAAAATGAACTTCTTCAATATGTCTTATACAGGGAAACCTGTGAGAGCTAGAACTCAATGCGACTGCCTTGTTTTTCTAGGTCTCGAAAATTTTTTGCCTTTACAGGATGCAGTCTTTCTATCGCTCATTTTAGTGGAAAAATATTTGTGTTTTCCTTCTCTGACAAGTTTCCACCTTACCCACGTTCCGGCTTTCACAGGTTTTACTGTATATAAAACCTCAATTTCTGAAAACTTGCTTTTCTTCTGAGACAGCCCCTGTAGGCTCCCTCTACCCCATAGCATGATGAAGTTGCTACAGAAATATTGTGACAATTTCATGATTATTGAGATGTCACAACTTCAGCATTAACCAATGCCTTGTATAACAGGAAAGTAAATAGTTGAGCTATAAATGGTCACGGGTGAACAAAGGGCTTAAGACCATTATTATAATAAGCAAGAACATTAAAATAAAATATTGGGTAAGGTTTGGAGACAACTCATTTTATTCTTAATTTGAGAGAGTGACGACAAATATTTGATATTTTAGTCTTTAACTTGAATAGTCTTCCTGTACCTAAAAATACAATAGGGAAAAGTAACATTTATCAGGGCTGAACCATATATTAGATGGTATGTGTGTATGTATACATGTATATTTATATATTGTTTCTGTCATTTATTCCTAACACCAGTCTTATTTTTAAAAACCATACTATAAGTCTATCTAAGGCTGCAAATAATGAACTAGCAAGCAAAAAACCTGCTGAAATTGGCACAAATAACGGTTTATTATCTCACATATCAAGAAGGCTTAGTTAATTTAGTTGTTCACCAATATCCTCAAAAACCCAGGTTCTATTCAAATTACTTTAAGCCCTACTCCACATGTCAGCTTTGTCACCATGCTTTCAAAGGCCATCCCTATTGTCTGTTGTAACAGGCCGGTACAACAATTTTTAGCACAAAAAGAGAAGAGGTGTCTCTTCCCAAAGTTCTTTACATTAGCAAGAAAATCTCTCCCAAACACCCTGCAGCACACTCAGCCTCCCCCCCTCCCGCCCCCACCCCGTGTCTCATTAGCTATGCTCAGTCACATGACCATCCCTAAACTTTTGCTGGCAAAGGGAGTAGGGGTCTTCATGATTTGGTCAGATGATTATGAACTAGCAGGGGTACAGGTCATCCTCTCTGAGCACATGGTTATACAGAAAACAGCAGACATAATCCACCCAAACTTACAAATCTGCCAAAAGACAGAAGGTGAAGATGGAGGGTGGAGAACCCCAAGTGTATGCTATGGAAACATTCCTTTTCATATAACAAAACTAAGATGTTACAGAAGTCTTTGGGTACAAAAGGTTAATGCACTCAGCTGCTAACAGAAAGGATGGTGGTCGGAGTCTATCCAGAGGCATCCACGGAGAAAGGCCTGGTGATTGAGCGACTTCTGAAAAATCAGTCACTGAAAGCCCTAAGAAGTAGAGTTCTACTCTGACACACCTGAGGTTACCATGAACTGGAATCAACCCAACAACAACTGGTTGAAGATGTGACGAAATCATTTCACATAGCCATAAGTGGCAGACCAGACCTCAAATCCAAATCCTTTCGACCCTAGTAAGAACTTTGGACTTTGTCCTGAGAGCATTGGGAAGACATTGAAAGGTTATAAATAAGGAAAAAACATGAACAGATCTGCATTTCTGGAAGCCCATTCTGGATATAATCTGGAGAATGAGTTAGAAAGAAGAAAGACTGGATTCAGGGAGACCACATAAGAGGGAGACCAAGAAGTGATGACAGAGAGGTGGCAGTGGAGATTGACACCATAGACTAGTGTATCATGCTGTTTTCTTCTGAGACAACAAGAAACAGAACCCCATAAGATGTCAACACTGGTCACCAAGAGAGGAATGTAGTAAAAAGGAAATAGTGCTATTTGAGAAGGGAAAGGATGCAGAATAGAGATAAAAAGAAGAAAGAATTGTCTAATTTCAAAATATTCCTGGGTATCAACTAAGTCTGGTCCAATTTCAGATTCTCTTCTGAATATCTTAGCAAGAGCCTAGTTCACAGCCTCTATTAATATTAGAACATTAAATTTTAATAAGTAGAAAATGGAATTCATAAGATTTCTCAGTTGCATCCAATAGGGAGTTGAACAGTCATTTGTGATTTTACACATCTCTTGGTTGAAACGGAGTTACAAATACGCAGCTGAGCACTGGGACATATCGTGTAAATGTGTGGATCTCCCTGGAGGACTTTCTGTCCCTAAAGTAATAACAGCATTACAATTGAGTTATAAATATGATACTCCTACCAGTGATCAACATTAAGATTTTCTTGATGTAGCATTTTAAATAAAAATACATCCCAAACTTGCAAAAGCCTTCAGAATTATTGCATTTTTGAATACAAGTGAGTAAAATGGGAATTATGATTCTTAATTTTTACTATCATGTCACACTTCTGTTGGAACATTTTAAAATTTGGAGTCTTGTCAAGACTCCAAAGAATTGCATGAGAGACATAAAGGGAAGGGAGAGAAGGAAACATGCCCATGCCAAAGGATGGTGAACTTCAGAATGGTGGAGCATGTTAAATCCTTTTCTCTATTAAGTGTTAATATCAGGTGTGTTGTTATTCCTAGTTCTTATGACATCTGAACAATCTTAATCATCTCATGATAAGAATATTAAAATGCATTGTGTTATGCAATATCCAAAGCATTAATAATACTTATATATGGCCACAGGCAAACCTTTACACGTCATGCATTTGAACCGTGTTCTACATAATTCGGTAAATTATAAGTACACTCTTGGGTAACCCACTGTGCAATAATCTTTTCAAATAAGCTGTCCTTTAAAACTCTTGGCCTTTCAGAAGTCTCGTAAAAACCTTTCAGATAATACTATCAGTTTGAAAGCTAGACTATCAATGAAATTAGAAATAAGGAAATCATCTCTGAGTATTTCCAAGTGCTGAAATTTTTAAAAGATACACAGTAAGCATGTAAATGGAGAAAAGTTGTCAAGGATTTCATTTTACTTGGGTCCACAATCAATGTCCATGGAAGCAGCAGTCAAGAAATCAAATGACATAGTGCATTGGGCAAATCTGCTGCAAAAGAAAAACCTCTTTAAAGGGTTAAAAAGCAAAGATGTCACTTTGAGAACTAAGGTTTGCCTGACCCAAGCCATGATATTTTCAATTGCCTCATATGCATGCAAAAGCTGGACAATGAATAAATAAAACCAAAGAATAAATGATGTATTTGAATTACAGTGTTGGTAAAGAATATTGAATAGACTGCCAGAAGAACAAACAAATCTGTCTTGGAAGAAGCACAGCCAGAATGTTCCTTAGAAGTGAGGATGGCGAGACTTTGTCTCACATATTTTAGACATATTATTAGGAGGGAACAGTCCCTGGAGAAGGACAGCAAAAAAGAAAAAGACCCTCCACAAGATGGATTGACACAGCGGCTGCAACAGTGTGCTCAAACATAGCAATGATTGTGAGGATGGCGCTGGACCAGCCAGCATTTTGTTCTGTTGTACATAGGGTCTCTATGAATCCAAACCTACTCCACAGCACCTAACAACAACAAGCATGTATTCAGTTTGTTTCTTCCTACTGTTGACTATTCTTCACATGGTTTGTGTAGAGGGCCCCATAACTAGAATATGATACTTCTTCATATTATATTTAGCAAGGTAAATGCTAGCTGCTATAACAGATAAGCCCCAGCTTCTTTGTGGCTCCGCACAATAAACGTTTATTTCACACATCAGAGTTAGTGAGGGTGTTCTTGGTTGGGCAGTCTTCCACATGATCACTCAGCGCCCAAGCTCCTTCTGTCTTAGGGTTCTTGCCTCTTCTAGGTCCTGGGAGTCTTCTTCATTCAGCTGGCGGATGGCGAAAGAGACTATGGCCAAGGCCCATCTACTTCGTAATCACAATGTTCTGGAAGTCACTTCTCTTCATAGTCTATTGGTGAGAACTAGCCACATAGCCCTGCATAGAAGGAGAGTGGTTGGGAAATATAGTCAGTGCCTAGGCAGCCACTGGGCAGCCACTGTCCAGCAACAACTCTACAATAGACAGGACGCAACCACTGTTCAGCTAGGCCTCTCTACCACATGTCGTTTGTATTTCTTGTCAATATCAATTGTTTGCTTTGAAGATCTAAAATTGGTTATAAAACCAAAACAAACAAACCATTTGCTGCTGAGTCACTTCTAACTCATGGTGACTCTGTGTGTTTCAGAATAGAACTGTGCTTCACAGGGCTTTCAATAGTTGTGATCTTTTGGAAGTAGATCACCAGACCTTTCTTCCAAGGCACCTACAGGTGGATTCAAACCACCAACCTTTCAGTTAGTAGTCAAGTGCTTAACTGATCGCACCACCCAGGAACTCCAAATTTGCTTACAGAGGGAGTCAAAGTGTCACATACATTCCCTGTGCAGTGAATCTTTTTTTGTTATAGAACAGAAATATCTTTTATGTCTCTTCCATAATACAAAGTAGACTTCAACTGCATTTGGCTCTTCTTATCAAACGGTGATGATGATGATGATGATAATTTAAAATCAGGATGGGAAAAAAAGTGCAAAAAATTCCAACATGTGCAAGAGAATATTCTCCCTTTCTCATCACATTCCTTAAAAGTTTGTAAGTTTATTGTATGTCCCCATTTTCTACACAGAATGCGTAGAAATGTTAGGTACTGCTGGACAAGTCATTGATCCATTAGGGCCTCAGTGTGTATCTTGTAGGTTGAGCTTCAAAATGATATCAACCTTGTTTCCTTACATTTTTCTCGAGAGAGTCATACTTGCCACACCCAGGCTCCATCGACCAAACTCCACCATTTGCTATGTAGATGGTTTTAGCAATTGTGAAATCTAAGCCTTGCCTTTTTTCCCAACTACTAGAGTATTTGTTTATGAGCCAAGGAAAATAAGTGCTTACAATTTGATTTCATATAAATTGGGCAGTAAACATAAGATTTGTGAAAACTATAAATATAAAAAATACTTTGAAATGATCCTAAAGACATTTTAAGTAAAGAGAAACAAAGATCCCATTTGTGATGAGGCAGAGAACTTACACAGAGACACAGCAATAAGAAAACAACGTGCCTGTGGGCTCAAAAGAAAATCTACTGGCCTTCAGTAATGGAATCAGAAGAGAAGAAATAATGCAAAAATATTGATAACCAAACTGCTGTGGTTACTAAAGATTGTTCTTGCTTTAGAAAGGCAAATTAATCGACACAATAATAATTATTTAAAAGCATGGTAATCGTGCACAGGTTTCAGTGGAGCTTCCATACTAAGAGAGACTAGGAAGAAAGGCCTGGTGATCTACCTCCAAACATCAGCCATTGAAAACCCTAGGGATCACAAAGGTCAGATCCTCAGCCGATCATGGATACGGCTCAGGACCAGGTAGCCTTTGTTCCATCGTGCACGGGATTGCCGTGAGTGGACAGCTAACAACAACGATGAGGCGATAAAGTAAGCGGAGTTCCTTATGAGTACTTTCTAATAGGCAGGTGGTAGACGACCTCAGGTAAGGATTCTAGGACAAGTAAAATACAAGGGACAACACAAAATGGAAGGAAAATGAAACAAAACATTCTCACCCAACCTGGTGATTTATCTATAGGTCAAACGGCATCTTGCAATGCACATTTACTGGGAGATAGAGGTCAACCTGAAATTATATTTTTGCTTCCTTCTCATTTTCCAGAAAATATTTCAAGCCTTAATTAGAAAAATCTGGGAAAAGAAGTTTATATAGAATCATGAGATTCTTCCTCCCCAATTTCTTCTTTCCAGTTAGTCCTCCCCAGATATAAGTTGCTGACGGTTCTCTCCTAGTGCACAAACATGCATTCACTAGAGTAATTTCAGGTTAAAAATGGCATTTCTCAGATGTCAAGATAACCCTTTGTTAAACAGCTTGGTTTGGCATGCATTTGTTTTTAATTTAAAACAAATTAAAATTAATTTTGATCTTAAAAATCTCATGTCACTTTCTGGGATGATTACATCTATCCTGGAGGGTGGTGAAACTGCAGATGGGAATCACAGCTTTAGTCTTTAGAGAGAAAAAAATTTCTATAATTTCAAAATTATTTAATTAGTGGGTATATATGGTCTGGATTTTCAAAGTTAGGGAGCTGACCATATGCTCCCTCTCCTCTGAAAGGAATAGCGGCAAATTGCCACCCTCCAGCACAGAAAGAATTGGAGATGTCTGGCAACAAGGAATTATAGTATGAATATAAGGGTACTTCACTATGCATATTATTTAATATAAACTTATAGTCTCTGTGTGAATTCTAAAGTTTGGGGATTATTTTTTTCCTAAAGTTATAGAGTAATGCGTCGTATCTTGGAGTTACTGATAGGTCAGCCAAAAGCTGAGTGCGATGTAAGAGGAAATGACCGCAAAAGACAAATGCATGGTAAAGTGGGTACTATAATCTACGGGCTGGGGCCCTGGTGGTGGAGTGGTTAAGCGTTTGGCTGTTAACCAAAAAGTTGGCAGTTTAAATTCACCAGCCACTCCTTGGGAAACCTATGGGGCAGTTCTACTCTGCCCTATAGGGTCACTATGAGTTGGAATTGACTTGATGGCAACGAGTTTGGTTTTTTTTGTTTTTAAATAGTCTACTGGACAAGTTTGCTCTACAATCTAGCAGCACTACCTGTGATTTTTATTTTGCAGATTGTCAACAGGACATCAGGTTCCAGTGGTGACAATATTCACCGGGGACTAGATTCACTCCCTAGGTTCAAACTAACAGCACAGTCTTACAGATTTCTTGAGAAAGATATATAACACTGTCAAAAACACAGCATATTGTTAAATCATGTGTTAAAATAAGATCCTTAAATCATAGTAAAAAAAATTCTGAAAACTGTAATTGTGCAGTGGAAATATTATTTCTGAAAAACACACATTGCTTTCGAAAACAAAATATGCTCTCTCTTTAACATTTTTGTATTAAGCCATTTTAAGAGCATTCTGTCATGGAATTCATGGAATTCAAAGCAACTTTCACACCTGATCTGAAAGCTCACGACATCCCTGGGAGTTCAGGAAGGTAAAATTATATTCTTTTTACCATTTTATAAAGAACAAAGCAGTAAGCAGATAGATTATGTGAGTTATCCAAAGTCACGAGGCAGAAAAGTGGCAGACCCAGGAATCAAAATTCTAACAACCAATTCTGTTGCCGAAAAGGGCTGTCAACCTTCCTCGTGGTCTAATGTGACTTTTTGTCATCCAAAATATCTAAAACACGCTTGGCCCAAGCAAACAGAGCCCTAACTCATTCTTACATTTGCTGGGTAATAAGCCTAAAATGAATTAAAAGACATATCATGCCATGGCCTTGGGAAAAAACATCCTCTCTCATTGTCATTACAGAGAGAGATGAAACCATATCAAAGTAAGCTAGACAGTTAAAAGGGAATAGGAAATAAAAAGAAAGTGGCCAAGCAGTGCTGGTGGCAGCTGTCTGAAAGAGAACATAAGCAGGATCAAAAAACAGAATTTTCTTAGCTGATTCTTGAAAGCACAAACTAAAAAAAATAAAATAAAAGGACATACACACACCGTTATGTTGAATGCAAATACATATCCACACACCCTCAGTTTAGCTGTAGAAGGTATAAGGGTTAGCCTCTTATGAGCAGACCAGATTAGCACCAAAAGCAAATGTCTTTGAAGTCCGCATCTGGAGGCATGAGGCCTAGTTTGAGACGAGCGTTTCTTCATGACTGGCATGGGGCCTGAAATCTCCTTCAGTAAAGCCATTCCTGAGGATTCATGCTCAAATGCAAACGTGTGACCAGGAAGGGATAATTTTAATCTAGAGTTACCCATTATTACGATTGGTTGTCCGTATATCGGGAAAGAATCAGGCATTTTTAAAAGCACAGAAGCGAAAAGCTAAGGAAAGGTCCAGAGGAATTTACTGCACCTCGAAAGAGTAAGCCCTGAAATCAGGAAACTCAGAAAATTGCTCTGTTTGGCTGAACAACTCTAAGTTATGAATCCTGGAAAGCAGCCTACTAGATAGCATAATAACGAATTCTAAAGATCTCAATGGCCTCCAAAGCAGCATATTAAGTAGTAGTTGGTCTAACAATATATAATTGGTTACCTGTTTAAAATCGTTCAGAGTCCCTCCAACCCCATGAGAATGCCTTGCAACACCATTATATATCTAGACCCTGCCTACCAGCCAGACTTCCTCTCCTATCTCTCTCCTCTTCATAATGCCCCTCTGCTACATACACGTTGGCGCAGGACTGAACAACTTCTCATTCTAATATACATAAAGTCGCAATGAGTCAAAGTCAACTCCATTGACACCTAACAGCTATAATACACATATACCTCATAGTCCAGCCACACTAAACTTTAAGAAGATTATGAATACATCATATTATCTTATCTCTAGAACTTTCCACCCATAGTTCCTTCTGCCTGGAATTCATGTGCAAGAAAACATGCATTTAGCAACTCATGCTCACTGTCCAAGACTCAGCTGAAGTCATTCCTCCAGGTAGCCATCCCCTAGAAAGCTTATCTTCTATATGTTCCAAGTGCATCTTATACAAACAGATCTCAGTTATAACGTTATTATACTTCAGAAAGTTGGATAAAACTAGCTGCAGACCAGGTCCACTCTAAATCATCCATAGCTCAAAATGCACAAAAAGAACCTAAGAAGAGATCCAAAAAGCAATGCAGCGTCTTCTAATTCACATAATCACTGTAAGAGTTCAGCTCTAAAAATAGACCCGGATCCATGTACAAGAGAGACCCTTCTTTTCCTTCTTTGTGTATTTCCAGAACTCTCATTCTTGAGCTGTTAAAGTAATAAAGTATGGTTAAAGGTAAGTGACACCACAAAAGAAAAGCCTGGCAATCTACTTCCGTAAAGATTACAGCCAAGAAAAACTTACGGAGCAGTTCTACTCTGTAACATGTGGGGTCACCATGAGTTGGGGGCCAATTTGATGACAGCTAAAACACCAACAACAAAGGTAAGGGGGACTTTTGCTTCTTCACATAGTGAGAACAGTGTAGCTTAAACTAGAAAAAAGGATAAAATTTATCCATTGTGCATAAGTTTTCTTCCTAGAATGGCATACTTAGCCTGCTAGTTCCTCAGAAAAGGAGAGGGGGGATTATTTTGACCCTTGAATTGACAAAAAATGGCTTTAACCTGGGCCTGTAGCGTGAGAGTAAATAAGCCAATAGAGTCAAAGCAAGTAACAATTCACTTTGAAAATAATTACCTGGAACAACTGGACTATTAGTGATCCTTTCTTCAGGAACAATCCAAAAATCGTAAAATATCGTCAATTGCTCAGTCAGGCTTCTGGTTCTCTAAATAGTTAAGTGTATTTTTGTCTTCCATTTAGGACGCTTCCATGATCATAGCTTGTTTTTTCTATACTTTGATAAGTGCTCTGTGTACCTTGGAAAAGGAAGTTACTCGGAAACTAGTGAATAGATAATGATAACTTGATCATTGTAATTGATTCTGATAATGGAGTGTAAGGCAGAGAAGGAACGTGGAGATAAAATGCCCTGGATTTTATTTCTGACATTGATTTTGACTGTGAACAGTCATTTAATCTAACTAGCACTCTAGTTAGCCTGGTTTTGAAGCATGGATTGGGTAGGTCATGGACTGTGTAAACAACCACTGAAATAAAACGACATTAGGTGCAAGTGATAGTCACAACATTTGGAATTCATGTGTAAGCACCCTATCAATTATTGTGTCTATTTTTTAAAGTATCAATAGACCCTTCTCTGAAATAAAATATTTTATTTCCTCTTGACTGATAGTAAAGAAAACTGCCAAAATGTATGAGAAGGAAAAGCTTCCCAAAATTTTGTTATGAAACCATTGAGGAGAGTAAGCTATTGGATGACCTTCACTCAGTGGAGAATCTGGGTATCTCCGCTTTTCAAGTAGTTTTCTGTATCTACAGATACCATCCAAGTTGGAATTAATAGCCTGAACATAGGCATGATTTAATCAAAATGTCCTTGGTGCCTAGTCCAGCATTTCAATTTAAGAGTTGAAATCCAGTTTCTGCATTTTAAAAATCAAATCCATTCTCTACAGAAAATTTTTACAAAACATCTTGGCACCCGCACTGCTGAAGATAGATCCAGCTCTATTTAAGACAAAGTAACGGCAAATCAGGGATTTGTGCAACGGCAGTAAAATGCAGTTAAGTGTGGTGCTGCCAGGCTTTAGTCCAGAGACGGGGGTTTTATAGCACATTATAAACTCCTGAAACAGGAGGTTATTAGAGGATCAGTTCTCTAACTGTGTGGTTCTAGCAGGCACTGCACTGTTGCACTCTTTATTCTCCTGCTGGGAGTTCCGTCTTCCGAGGTGCAGAGCACATCCATCAGCCCCTTTCAGCTGTTCAGGCCCTTCATTTATTCTTGTGTTCTCTTCATCTTATTTCCTTGCGCCTGCCCCCATGGACCACAGAGATCTACAGTTCTCTCTGGCCTCTTAACAGCCATACTGGTTCACCAGCTGAACCCTCATCACATATCCCTTCTTGCTAGGAAATTATTTCTCTCCTGCTCCAAATGCTCTTTGCTTTCACTTGGTGAATTCCTTCCTGCCATTCTTGCTGTGTAGTTGCCTATATATAAAGGGATAAAACTTGGTCAAAAATGCTGACTTGCCTTTTGAAGTTGTCTCTCCAATATTGGTCCTTTGAACTTTTCCAACTGACAGAGGTTTTATATATATATACACACATATATACCAAAAATAAAAGTTGCCCTTGAGTTGACTCCAGCTCATAGTGACCCCAGATGTTTCTGAGTAGAACTGCTCACCAATGAGTTTTCATGACTGTGATCTTTTGGAAGCAGATCTCCAGGCCTTTCTTCCAAGGTAGCTCTGGCTGGATTCCAATCTCCAACCTTTTGGTTAGTAGCCAAGTGCTAAATCATTTGCACCACCCAGGGTCTATGGACAGATAGATATAGACTATATATATGCTATATATATACATATGTAAATCCATTAAAAAGTTCGTTGCTGTCAAGTCGATTCTGACTCACAGCAACCCTACAGGACAGAGTAGTACTGCCCCATATGGTTTCCAAGGAGCGACTGATTGAGTCAAACTGCCGACTTTCTGGTTAGCAGCCATGCTTCTTAACCACTGTGCCACCAGGTATATGCATATACAGTAAAACCTGCGATAGTTAGAACCACTATGAGGCACAAACATGTCAGAGAAGGAAAACTCATATTTTCCACCCAAACAAGTGGTAAAACTGTACCCCATCAAAGGTGGAAAGCGTGCAAGACTCAGAAACACAAGGCAGTCCCATAGAGTTCCAGCCCTCACAGGTTTCACTGTATATATATCACCAATATGAAAATACTTGCTCAAGAATAATGAGTGTTATTATCACAAGGTCTCTATTATTTGTGCCCCTAATAGATTAGTATTCAACAATTTAGAAAATTGAGCTCGACTGTCTATTCATATTAAAGTCCTCACAAGTTGAAAAGCATTTTCTTAAATATAATATTCCATTTTAGAGAAAAAGAAAGCTGCTAAATATTATGAGCAACCAGAGGGAAATAACAACACCAAAATTTCCAGAAGAGGCAGTTCCAAGTCCTGAGACTGTTAGTTATCCTGTTTGTTCTAATGTCCATGTCTTCTCCACACTATTTTCATTAATTAATGATCATCTAGCTTGTCTAATACCTCCTAGAAGAACTAAAATGTGTGGTAGAGGAAAAATCACTGGACTGGTGACCAGAAGACTTGGATTCCAGTCTCAGATCTACAGTGATTGGTGGATTGGCTTTGGGCAGTTCTTGGGGGGTCTCAGTTTCCTCGTCTGAATTAAGAGCAAGGTTGGAGTAGATCACTATGATTCCTTCTAAGTCTAGAACTCTGGGAGGGAATTTAAACTAGCTCTTCCACCTTCCATTGCCTGACTCAGTCCTTTCTCTCCCTTATGTGCTCTGTCTTCTGTTCCTCTCTACCCATGTTCTTTCCTTTCTCTTTTACTACTCAGGTGTTTCTTCATTCTGAACCATTGTCTTCCTTCTCTTTATTCAGAGCCCATTCGCTATAAAAACCCCCTCTTTGTCAGATCAGTTTCAGAACAGTCCTGAGTAAAGAAGTTACTTAGTTCTCAGATTTCAAATCCTGTTGGTTCCCAACTGTATCCCAAAATAAAGGTCTATTCTGGTAGCAAAATTAACCTAGCCTGCAGAGTAGCCTCTGAGAGTTGAAAAAGATCCCACGGTAGAATAAAAATCCCAAGAATATTTTGACTCTCCCAGTCTTGTCTCAATCCAGTATTATACAATGGGGAGAATAAAAAACGAATACTCAACCAATCTCTATTGCAAATATGGGAGCAATATAATTAATCTCTAAGAAAGATGGCTCTTTTATTTAGAACACCTTGAGGGCCCTTTTGAATAAGAAAGGTAAGTTTCTCCTACCCCTGGCACTGTAGAATAGAAAACTAAATTGTCTTTGGAAAAGGATTTTGAGTTTCTGCCCCAGAAAGCAAAGCAGAAAGGGTCCCAGAAACTTAAGGAAGAAGGACTGTATAAGGAAGCTTGAGGAAAAGAAAGATTTGTAATCATCAATCAATTTTAAGAAATATTTAGATCTCCTGTTGAATGCATCATAATGATTTACCTTCTTCACCATCCCCATCTTGTGCTGATACCCTATCTTGTGCTACAGTAAAAGTCTGGTGCACATAGAAGTTTGGTGTTGGTGATACTTTAGGCAAAAAGTAAGTGATGTCTAGTATGGGGTGAAATGGTGAAAAAGCAGAGCCTCAGGTGCCAACAGTGACAGTGGGAGTCAGGAAGCAACATGTTCCAACAAAGAAGTGTGATCTCTCCCACGCGCCAGCGCAGTCACCCTGACCACGTTGGGACACATTGGAAAGACTCAAGATCCTTATCAGTGTATGGCATGAAATTTGCAATCAATTTACATGTATATTAAAGGATAGAGTGATCACTGAAGTCCTCAGAGGACTTAAGTTTACATGTTTTCTTAGTATAGTCATTGACCCAACCCTAAACCCATTTCCTTAACCCTCCTCAACTCTTCTTCCCCAACACCTCATTTCATTCTATTTTCATTAAATACTGTTCTGCTGATGTACTCAAAACTGAACACATTTCCTGAATAAAGCAATTCAATATCTAATGATCAAGGAGATGATTATCTAGCCTTTGGCTTGCTTGTGTCTCTCTGTCTACTCAGCACTGCTGTAGGACAGAGGGCTGGGAGGAATGCATATGAAGACCATATTCCTTTATACTCTTGTTGTTGTTATTAGGTGCCATTGAGTTGGTTCCAACTCATAGTGACCCTGTGTACAACAGAATGACACACTGCCCAGTCCTGTGCCATCCTCACAATCGTTGATATACTTGAGCCCATTGTTGCAGCCCCTGTGTGAATCCATCCGTTGAGGGTCTTCCTCTTTTTCACTGACCCTCTACTTTACCAAGTATGATGTCCTTCTCCAGGGACTGATCCCTCCTGATAACATGCCCAAAGTATGTGAGATATAGTCTTGCCATCCTTGCTTCTAAGGAGCGTTCTGATTGTACTTCTTCCAAGACAGATTTGTTCATTCCTTTGGCAGTCCACAGTATATTCAATATTCTTCACCAACACCACAATTCAAAGGCATCAATTCTTCTTTGGTCTTCCTTATTCATGTCTTGCTTTCTCACGCATATGAGGTTACTGAAAACACCATGGCTTGAGTCAGACGCACCTTAGTCTTCACGGTGATATCTTTTACTTTTTTAACACTTTAAAGAGGTCTTTTGCAGCAGATTTACCCAAAGCAATGCCTCTTGATTTCTTGACTGCTGCTTCCATGGGTGTTGATTGTAGATCCAGGTAAAATGAAATCCTTGACAATTTCAATCTTTTCTCTGTTTATCATGATGTTGTTATCGGTCCATTTTTGAGGATTTTTTTTGTGTGTGTGTGTGTGTTGAGGTGCAATCCATACCAAAGGCTGTAGTCTTTGATCTTCATCAGTAAGTGCTTCAACTCCTCTTCACTTTCAGCAAGCAAGGTTGTGTCATCTGCATAACACAGGTTGT
The DNA here is from genome assembly GCA_030035585.1 of Dugong dugon. NCBI lineage: Eukaryota > Metazoa > Chordata > Mammalia > Sirenia > Dugongidae > Dugong > Dugong dugon. The sequence goes on from CM057460.1 coordinate 36,106,947, forward strand.
TAATGAGTCTTCCTCCAATCCTGATGCCACATTCTTCTTCATATAGTCCAGCTTCTTGGATTAGTTGCTCAGCATACAGATTGAATAGGTATGGTGAAAGGATACAACCTTGACACACACGTTTCCTAACTTTAAACCACACAGTATCCCCTTGTTCTGTTCCGTTCTGCCTCTTGGTTTATGTACAGGTTCCTCATGAGCACAATTAAGTTTTCTGGAATTCTCATTTTTCACAATGTTATCCATAATTTGTTATGATCCCCACAGTCGAATGCCTTAGCATAGTCAGTAAACACAGGTAAACATCTTTCTGGTATTCTCTGCTTTCAGCCAGGATCCATCTGACATCAGCAATGACATCCCTGGTTCCGTGTCCTCTTCTGAATCTGGCTTGAATTTATGGCAGTTCCCTGTCAATATACTGCTGCAATGGCTTTTGAATGATCTTCAGCAAAATTTTGCTTGCATGTGATATTAACAATATTGTTCGATAATTTGCATATGCAGTTGGGTCACGTCTCTTGAGAATAGGCATAAATATGGATTTCTTCTAGTCAGTTGACCAGGTAGCTGTCTTCCAAATTTTCCTTTATACTAGATGATTGTAAAGCTATAAACAGGATTGGGACCAGCTGTAGAAAAATGTAGGACTTGGGGAAAGTGATAGTCAGCAATTCCCTCCCTCTACATTCTCTGAGATGAGTTGAGAGAAATGCCAATACAGTAGAAACAGCCAAAACCTGTATCTGAGTTTTGACTCCCAACTAATGATGTAAATTTGCCAAGTTTTTTATAAGCCTCTCTGTAAGTCAAATCCCCACTGATAAAATAAGACTAATGAAATGCACATGTAGTAGACATCCAATGCGCTATCTGGCCAACCATCATTGGAACTCCATTCTTAATTTGGATAATTTCTCACCTAAGAATTATTATGTGAAGCACTGTGCCCTTTATAAACAGCGAAAAATGCCAAGGGTTCACTCATCCACCCTCTTTTGTAGCATAATATTCTGTTGTATCTTACACCATGCCCACATTTCTTTAAATTGTCTTATTACTATAAACAACCAAAACCCATTGCCGTTGAGTTGATTCCAACTATCCAAAATGCCTATATTTAGCGTGTTTTCCGTGTTTTGCTGGTGCCTCCATATGCAAGCAAAAGCTCCTACTACAGTGCCTGGCTTTTAAGAAACCAAAACCAAACCTGCTGCCATCAAATCGATTCTGACTCATAGCAACTCTATAGGACAGAGTAGAACTGCCCTGGAGGGTTTCCAAGGAGTGGCTGGTGGATTCGAACTGCTGAGCTTTAGGTTAGCAGCCAAGCTCTTAACCACTGCGCCACCAGGGCTCTTAGCTTATAAAAGGTCTCCTGAAATTTTCCATGAGTACAAATATCAGATGTATTCCTTTTTTTCCATTTCTTTGATATGGTAATGCAAGGGAGGCAAGAATGAGATAAGAGTTAGTTTCCTATACATCTGCTGCCCATCGGTCTTTTCAAACAAAGGTTAATGTAGTCTTCTGCCTCCTTGGCCTCAGAGCAGAAAACTTAGAAGCATCCCTCAAGCAGAAATGTGCCCAGTTGATCATTTTAGTATAGACACTTATGTCAAAGTTTTTGAGCCTTTGCTGTTCCCCATTTAGCACATACTAGATGTTCAGGAAAGAAAAGAAGAATATTGAATATACTATGGACTGCCAAAAGTATGAACAAATCTCTCTTGGAAGAAGTACGACCAGAATGCTCTTTACAAGCAAGGATGGCGAGACTGTGTCTCGCATATTTGGACATGTTATTGGAAGGGATCAGTCCCTGGAGAAGGACATCATGCTTGGTAAAGTAGAGGGTCAGTGAAAAAGAGGAAGACCCTCAACGAGATGGATTGACACAGTGGCTGCAACAATGGGCTCAAGCATAACAATGATCATGAGGATGGCACAGGACCGGGCAGTGTTTCATTCTGTTGTACATAGGGTCACTATGAGTCAGAACTGACTCAACGTCACCTAACAACAACAACAGATGTTCAGAGTATGCTCACATATACAAATACCACCACCATCACCTTCACACATGACCGCCCCTTCCCTGCTCCACATAGCTCTCAAATTTTATGGGCATTATTCCTTCCAACAAGAATCCATCCCTCAATCCATCCCCAATTCTGTCCACCGGTGCTCAGTGGATCACAGCACTATCAAACTGTGTGCAAATTTTTACAGACTCTTTGGAGCAGCGATAACTTCCTTTCAACCGTTTTTCTCCATATTCATATAACAAATGATAGTAGATGCTACCCGACAGTCCAGTTTTTTGTATCAGTATATGAGTGTGAGGTGCAATTGGCCATTGAAACAAAATTCATAATGAATGCTAATTACTTCTTTCTATGAAGTTTGGGTAATGTATTCCAAGGCTTTCCTCATTACTTTCAGAAATTGAGAGGTGGCTGTACAGCGATCTACAGAAATTCTGAAAAGTACTTAAAGCGTCAGACATTAGCTGGAGCTCTGCATAATTGGATCTGTTCTGCACCCCTTGCATACAAGTTTTCTTGATGCAGAGCTCTGAATGCATAAAGAAAGGAGAACGTGGAGAGAGGAGTGACTTCAATCTGCTTTGCTGTCATTTGAATCTTTTTGAGTTTTGAATCCTTTTGGCAGCTCTAATATAGCAGAAGAGCTTTTCCTCGGCGGCTATAAAATCCCCATTTGGAATGTTTTTCTCACACATTTATGTGAATGTTGCCAATGGCTACTTTCCTTAAAATTAATTCTCACCCTCGATAACGATTTACAGGAGTTTATTGAAGTGCTGGTAGTAAACTATAAAACTAATACCTTTGCCACAGAAGAAAAGTGCTTTCTGTATGTACTCACATGTTCAAACATGAACCATTTCATTAGATTCTGAAATAAATTTGGAAAATGAATAATGTCACTCCTTAAAATTTATTGGAGCCCAGGTGGCAGTGGTTAACAGCTTGGCTGCTAACTAAAAGGTCAGCAGTTTGAATCCACCAGCTGCACCTTGGAAACCCTATGGGGCAGTTCTACCCTGTCCTATAGGGTCGCTATGAGTTGGAACTGAATGGATGGCAACAGATTTTATAATTTATGACAGTCTGGATTATTATCAGCAATTCCTGTCCATAGTCACAGCAAAAGCAAAATGAAATTACTCTATACGTATAGAAAATTCCTGTCATAAAGAGGATGCTGGTTGTTAGGAACATAGAGAAAACACAAAACATTTTTTTTTCTATTTTTCTATTTTTTTCTACCCCGAAGTAAAGCTAGATTCTGGTTTCATCTATTCCACTAACTGACCTCGAAAAAAATCATTTGACTTCTCTTGATCTCTGTCATCTGACAAATGAGCAAGTTAGCTTATATTATCTCAAAGAACCCTTCTAGTACCAACAAGAACGTTTTTATAATTTCCTACAAATATCCAGTGAATTTCACCAAGGGGGAATCAAACTAAATCACATCTAATCTCTCCGGTTCTGTAGAGCAGGGATTTTTTAGAATTTACTTTATTTGAAGGTTTACTTCAACTTTTTAGATATAATAATGAATGTTGTTGTTGTTAGCTGCCATTGAATCAACTCTAACTCATGGCGACCTTATGTACAGCCGAACGAAATTTTTGCCAGGTCCTGCATCGTCCCCACAACTGCCAGCATGTTCGAGTTGTGGCTATTGTGTCAATCTAGCTTACCACTCTTCCACTGTCCATCATCCCTCCTGATGACATGTCCAAAGCAAAAAAGCAAATGAGTCACCCATAAAGTTTCTGTCGTGATCCATAAGGTTTTCATTCTCTAATATTTGGAAGTAGATCACCAGGTCTTTCTTCCCAGTCTGTCTTAGTCTGAAAGTTTCACTGAAACCTGTCCTCCATGGGTGACCCTGCTGGTATTTGAAATACTGGTGGCACATCTTCTAGCCTCATAGCAATATGCAAGCCACCACAACAATCAAGCCACAACATTACCGTAAACTGACAGACAGGGGGTGGATAACAGATGATTCAAATGTTTAAATTTGAAAGTCACAGGACCTAACAACGTTTCGTTCTGTTATCCATAAGGTCCCTATGAGTTGGAACTGACTGGACGGCACCTAACAACAACAGGCAGAAATCAAACTTTGCACCAGGTAATGTGTGCTTGCTTTTTGCAAGGGTATCTGCTGTGAGACAAGTAAGAAGAAGATATTTCTTAATAGGTAGTAGCTCTCTCAGTGATGTGCAGTTTCCAGCAGTGATGACCTAAAAATAAAGCCCATGTTTTCTTCAATCTCATTTGATTACAGGATGTTAAGTTCAGGTTCTTGTCATCCCACCTCATGGCTGCAAAGTTCATGTGGATTCTCACCAAAGGGCAGAGGCGTAATGCCAGCGCCCTCACCAGTGTCCTGCCTCTCATTATTCAATTCTGGAATGCCCCGGGCTGTGGACAAGAGACAGTGGAGAAGATAATGTGAGCCCTGTTTGCAGCCTGGGACACCAACACAACTAGCCACTTGCTCGGGTCTTCAGGATCACCAGACTTGAACAGCGCTATGCGGAGCCATATTCTGTTCTATTCTAGTCCATTTATTTCTGATGAGCTCAGGAGCTGGTGAATTGAATACATGAAGGTCAGCCAGCACTGTGGCAGGATGTGAGAGATGAGAGAGCAGAACTATCAACTCCTTAATGGAAATAATAGAACCAGAAATATTGGTAACAGTTTGCAATGAATGACCTCCCGCTACAAACTAATATACACGTTTCCATGTCTTTCATTTCCACTACTACTGATAGAATACCTTGAATGACTCCATTAATCTACTTCTTTTTAGAACCAAAACATGCATCAGAGAAGGTTAATTTGTCTTCTCTCTCTCTTTCCTTTCTCTCTCTCAAAACAGCACCCAGTAAGAGCAGCAGTGGAAAGGCAGGGGAAGTCTGGCCCAGAATAAATTGGTTGTGCTGAAACATTTGCAATTAAGCATGATAACCCATTACAGAAATACCTGGGGTAGTTCAGTGATTCACTCTCCCACATTCAGAGGTCTGCTAATCAATTTGAAATAACCAGACGCTGCTATAGAAAATAAGCAAGATTACAGCATTTGCTAATGAGTCTCAAAAATGGATTTCACTGCATGAAAATGTTCACTGTCAGGAGAAACACTGTTTTCAGAATCTTGTGGGTCGTTTTCATTTGCATTTGATTGGAGAAAAGTCGTTTGTTCTTTTCTCCCTTCTTACATCCTTTACAACACTGCTGGTTGTTGGGTTTTTATCTTTCCCCCTGGTGATTTAGTATGTTCATATCAGTGTGTTGTATCAAGCCCTAAAAATACACCAGGATAAAACCCTTCGTGCTGAAGTGGCTAGTATCCACTTCAATTATTACTTAATTTCACTGTGATGAATGGGTTTCTTTGAATTTAAATTTGCGGATGGATGACTCTGGGGGGAGTTGTTTGACAGAAGTTGTTCTGGTGGAACCCTGAAAGCAACACGAAAGCCACATGGTGGATCATGAGCTGTGTGCCATGTAAACATTTCTCAAATGTAAAACCACATCAAGCCTCTCCTTAGAGATGTGAACTGTAGTGGACCAGCATTTTGAAGGTCACCAATTAAAATACTGAGAGATCTTTAAAAATATATGATAGCATGTCACAAGCTTGATGGGGAGCTGTCATTTTCATGGAAAACACAGGGACACAAGAGAGGGGAGACCATGACACTTTCCATTTCCTAAGGGTAACATTGCTGAAGACATCTGCAGGTTTGCGCTGGTCACCACTAGATCATGCATGATCTTTTCACAAATTATCACATAAGTTAATGGTGTAAATATGCTATTCTTCAGTCTGTCTCTCTCTCCTCTTTTTCTTCTGAAGCACCTCTGGGTGGATTTGAATGACCATCCTTTCTGTTACTACCCCCAAGCTCATAAGCACAAAGGAAAATTAACAATTAAATATAAAAGAAAATATAATAATAGGTACTTTTTCTTGCAATGTTATTTCTTCAGCTCTTCTTGTGGCTGTTTTCTTCACATCTTTCAGGTATCAGATCAAACATCTCATCCACAGAGGCTTTGCCTGATCACCCTGGGTAAAGCTGACCTCTTCCTTGAGCCCTGCCACTATCATTATTTATATATAAATGTATATGTATTACGTATATGTGTGTATATATGCAATACACATATATATGTATATGTGTATCTGTGTGTATGTGTGTGTGTGTGTAGCATCCCCAGGAAGTAGCCCCCAGTTTATTCTGAATCCCTTCAAGGTCAGGAGACTCATGGTCAGCCAGATCCTATGCCTTTGAACCAGCTGGCCCACACCAGAGTCCTACAGCCATGAAAAACTTGCTATGCTTTCATTTTCCATCTTGAAGGCTTTAGTCTCATATTTCTTGCCATACACTCCACCTTGCAAACTCCTCTGGAGAACTGCAGCTCCTGTCTGTGGTCTCACAGTGCCCTTTGGACCTGACATTTGGCTACTACTCCTATGATGCTGAAGTCAGCTCTCTTCCTCCACTGCCATCTGCACTGACCTTCACTAGATGCTACAGGAGAGACCCCAGCCCAGTAGAGCCCAGCCCCTGCGTTCTACCCCATCATTAGCTCGTGCAGCCTGTTTTCCTACTGGATTTTCCCCTCCTTAGAAAGAAATTGCACGAATCAGTGTTTTCCTGATCAACTCATGATGATTAAAAGCTTTTCCTTTATAAGTAGTCAGAGTTGAGATCCCTATAACTTCCAGATATCAATGCTAGTTCAAATCCTCAAGCCCATGCAGTTCCAGGTGAGTCTCTTTTTTTAATGATGGTATTTCTGCTATTCAAGCAGCATCAGCAGGTTTCCTCTTAGCATAGCCAAATATGCATCTCGCAGCATAGACTCGAAACCCCTTGGCATTCTCTGAGTACATTCCAGTTTGTCATTGTCCCTCTGAAAACGCGGAACCAGAATTGTACACCAGACTTCAGCTGGGGTCTAAACAGTGTCAAAGGAGAGACCTTCACTTCCTTCCTTTTATTCTCCAAAAACGTCTAAGTCTCCATTGGCCAGTGTGGCTGCCCCATCACTGATGACCCATCCTAAGACTCTGGTAGAACTTTACCTTTATCCCTGTTAAATGTCATCTTGTTAAATGTAACTTGTCAACATGCTTTCAGGTTCTGATTTTCTCTTCTAATATGTCTGCTATCCATTCCAGCCTCGCGTCATTTGCAAATCTGATAAGCATCCATTCTATGTATTCATATACATCATTGATGTATGAATTTAACAAGATTCAGCTAAAAGCAGAGCTCAGCAGCCCACTGTTAGAACAACCTTCAGGCTGATAGCTGCCTGTTAATCAGCAACCAGTGAGTGACTCTATACAAAGCACCACGCTAGGCACTGGCAGGGATGCAAAGTGGTCCATCTCACTCTTTCCCAATGGGGAAGGTGTTGAAAGATTTTGAACAAAGAAGAGACATAATGGAAGAAGTGTTTCCAGAAGATAAATTTGACTAGGGTGTCCACAAGGAATCGAAGCACCAGAAATGGGAACTTAGAAGACTATTATAATATTATCAAGAGGAAAGGAAAAACCTTGCAAAGTCCTCTAGAGAATTGCAGCTCCTGTCTATGGTCTCACAAGTGCCCTTAAGAGGAATTATTGTTCGTGAACGAGAGTTACATCAATTTATCTTCCATGTTCCTATCAAAATTAAGCAGGCTTACTAAGTTTTCAGATGAGACGGAAATTGACTTTTATTCAATTCAACAAGCAATGGATACATGCTTGATGATGGGTAAGCCAAGGTACAAATACAACATTCTTCTTTCTCCTAAGTCACTCAAAAGCCAGACACATACACAACATATTTGCAATCAACCATATGTATGCTATGTCATTCCCAGGGAATATTTCTCAGAAGAAATAAAAATCACTGTTGAATCAGACACTGGAAGTGTAGCATTTTGCTTAATGTAATTAAGATTTCACGAAATGGGATATAACATCTGTAGTGTTGCCTCAAAAGCCAGAAAGGAAAAACCTCAAACAGGCATGCTGATCAAGTTGTCTCTCTACGTAGTTTAATGATTCCTTGCCCCTAAATTTGATCAGTGTATAAAAGCTTTAGGGAAAAAAATCAGAAGCAGTTTTATACGCACACAAAATAAAACCCCAAATCACTAACTTTCTTAGGAGGAATTAAACATGAAAATGATGAACGTTTGGCTAAAAATAGGAACCTAAGTGGAAATGAATGAGTTCTCCCTTTCTCTGTGTTATGTATCTTTCTTGGAATCTCCTGTTTTTAATTCCTTGCCCCAGGCTAATTTGTTTGGAGCAAAGTTCACTTAGGCAATGCACAATAGAACAACGGGTGTGATGACCAAGCAGGAAGTTTCTGAATACATTCCCTATGTCCATAAAGTCCAAAGGCTCTGGAATGTCTGTCAAGACACGTCGTTAACTTTCACTTCCTGGGGTGAGCCTTCAGAAGAAATAAGAAGAAAACAAGGGAAGGTGTGCCTTGTAGCCCAGCATTAAAGCAGTAACTCAAACTTAAAAGCTGGCAAGCAAAGCATGCCATTGGGTCGCCATGGGTTCAGAGACAAGCTCGTTATTACTGACGCCATTCATAGATTCTCCACTGCTTGTTTGCAGCAGCTTCTCTCTTCTTGTGTTGCCTTTAAAACTGATCAGCAGAACTTCTGTAATATAAGCACATCAATACTCAAACCAAAGTGCTAAAGCCCTTTTCCCACTGTTACCCAAACTCACGATAAGCTATCTGAACAAAGCTTGACGCTTGAGGAAACCTTTTCTAATTAAAAAAAAAAAAGTATTTGGTCCTTTCCATTGAGAAGTTGTCATTCATCTCAGGCAGCCACTATGAAATTTAGTCTAATGTTTTTTACTTTAATGAACCTAATTTTATAAGCACCATTAAGACCCAAAAAATTAATATAACCCAATCAAATAATTCTATAGATAGCTATTAATGCCAAAACATCACTAAATAGTTTACTGCAATGAGGAAAAAAAGAAAAACACAAGAAACATGCATTAATCTCCTAGAATTCTATTGAATTTTTCTGAAATGATACAGAATTACAGAATTTTTTAAGAAATATGTGCTATTTATCCCAAAACCTATTGTTCCTCCACATACAACAAATCAATAATCATTTCCTTTTAACTGGATTCTGTTCATTTTATACAATTCACAGTTAATTTGAATACTACTGTCCTAGTCCGTTTTTTACTGTTAAGTTCTGGTCAAGAAACATTTTTGAGAGCCTCCTTCAGTGCCAGGAGCTCTCCTGTTGTTGTGTGCCCCTGAGTCCATTTCGACTCACAGCGACTCCATATGGCAGAGTAGAATTTCTCCACAGGGTTTCCTAAGCTGTAATCTTTGCAGGAGCAGATTACTAGGTCTTTTCTCCCTAGCCACTGGTGAGTTTGACCTGCTAACCTTTCAGTTAGTAGCCAAGAACTTAACCATTGAGCCACGAGGGCTCCTTCCACGAACTCTCCTAAAACCAAAAAAACCAAACCCATTGCCATTGAGTTGATTCTGACTCATATTGAATACAAAGGCAAAAAGTCAAAACTCCTTGCCTTAAAGAGTTCACCATTTTGTAGGAAAAACAGGTATGGCTTAATGAAAAAAAAAAAAAAAGAAGTAATATTGGGGTGATAGAAAGCAAGAAAAAATTATCTTTGGGCAATGATCAGGAAAAAGGGTAGGGGAAGTTATGTAGACAGATTTTGAAAATTTGAACTCCAACCTGACCACTCCCGGGTGTGATGAATGATCCTTTCCCTTCACAGTAACCCCAGGTCAAGATGGTTGACACCATCTGGTGGTGGTGGCCCAACAAAAAGTGGTCCTTAGGGGATTCACACTTGATTCAGGTTCAGCCAACTGTATTCTCTTGCTAGACTGACAGGGTCTTAGATCATAAGGATAATGACCACATGGTTAAATACTCTCCAAGTCCCACTACAATGGTCCAGTGGGCCAAGGTTGGCACACTATGGGTCTCTGAACATTTTATAAGGATGTCCTGTCCCTCTTACACTTGACCTTTCTAGATGATACATCTAAGCGTAAGTAGGGAATGGCTGGAACAAGATAAAGGTATAACTACTTAAAAGAGATGCAGCAATTTTGTAAGGGCAGAAGGAGAGCAACAGCACAGGTATCTGAAAAGGAAATATCTTAAATCCTAGGAGGTTCAAGGGGAAAAGGGGCTTCACACCTGGGGCCTTCTTCACAACAAAAAGACCCTGGTGATGCTCTCCCAAACTGTAGCAAGTATCCAACAAATTGAGCACCATTCCCCTGACCAAGACTATTGGAAACACAAGAGGTGGCCCCAGATCCTGCACCTCCCATGCAAAATGCCTGTTAAGACCTCCAGATGCCTTCCACACACACCCCAATCTCAGTCATTCTGTGGGATGACAAATGCCACCTGGCTGGTGACGCAGACAAACAGGAAAGATTGGAATGTCTGCTCTCAGTCATTCCTTTCAAAAGCAAGTACGAGACTCAATTATTGTAACTGAACTGGGAACTCTAGGCATATCGGTTAGCCAGGAGCCCACCTTGGAGGCACCATCAACCTTTGTCCCCAACAAATGTACGTGCCACTTAGGAGAGCCCCAACAATTGAAAACAATAATTTCTTCCCAAAGGCTCTATATACACCCCCAGGATTGTAATTCTTGTTGGGAAGCCAGACTTTAACCTGCCTCTTTCCCAAAAACACATTAACTTGCCCTGTAAGGGTGGGCGTAAGAGACCTGCGAATGCTAGGAAAACACCACCAGTAGATCACACAGCCCTCAGATGACTGAGAAGAGCTTTCCAAAATGAAGATAACCGTGGCTACTTAGGAGAACTTCCAAGGGAAATAAGTGACTTGTTTATGTACATCTTGTGGGAAGTTACCCTATGATAGGAATCATCCAATTAGTAAAGGCTGAACAAAATTTGTCCTTGACTTAACTGAAGTGATCAAAGACACCACCTTGGCTCTAGAAGGCTTTCAGGTAGGCCTCAACTCACTGGCCAGGGTTGTTACAAATGGTAGAATTGTCCTAGACATCCTCCTTGGGGGCCAAGGTGGAGTCTGTGCAGTTACTAATACATCCTGCTGTACCCAGATTAATGTCTTGAGCCAAATGGAAAGTCGAAAAAGAAACATAAGGAGAAAGCCACCCAGTTTCTAAGATAGACCCTGATGGTTTACAGGATTTGTTCAGCTGATCAGCTCCAGGACCCTGGGGGGAATGATAAAGATTAATGCTGCAGGTTTGCCTCATCCTGCTGCTTAGAGTCCTATTGATCTTGTTGTTGTTCGGTGCCATCGAGTCAGTTCTGACTCATAGTGATCCTATATACAACAGAACAAAACACTGTCTGGTCCTGCGCCATCCTCACAATCATTGCTGTGTTTGAGCCCATTGTTGCAGCCACTGTGTCAGTCCATTGCCTTGAGGATCTTCCTCTTTTTCACTGACCCTCTAGTTTACTGAGTGTCTTAGGCTGGGTTCTCTAGAGAAGCAAAACCAGTAAAGCATATAAATAAATCTAGAGAGAGATTTATATAAAGGAAATGGCTCACGTGGTTGTAAAGGCTGGAATGTTCCAAGTCCGTGGGTCAGGATATAGCCTTCTCCTGATTCACATAGCCACAGGTGCTGGCAAACCCAAGGTCAGCAGGTCAGAGAGCAGGGCTCTTGCTCACAGGCTGCAAAGATGGAAGATCAATGAATCCCAAGATCAGCAGGCAAGACCTCAAGTAAGCTGCTAGCTCAAGTTCCAAGAACAAGAAGTCAAACAAACAGGAGCCAGCTGCAGGATCTAGAGCTAGCAAAAGCCCTGGAGCCTTGCCAGAATGTCCACTTATATTCAGTGCAGGCCACATGTCCAAGGAAACTCTCTTTCAACTGACTGGCTATGCACAGCATATCCCGTTATGGAGCTGATCACATTATATCCAGTCTCATCATGGAAGTGATCACAACGTCATACAACTGCCAAACTACTGGGAATCATGGCCCAGCCGAGTTGACAAACAAACTTAACCATCACACCAAGCATGACCTGTTTCTCCTGTAACTGGTCCCTCCTGATAACAGGTTCAAAGTTCATGAGAAGAAGTATCGCCATTCTCCCTTCTAAGGAGCATTCTGGCTGGGCTTCACCCAAGACAGATTTGTTTATTCTTCTGGCAGTCCATGGCATATTCAATATTCTTCACCAGAATATTCTCCACCACTCGTCTGTCGGTTTGTCATACTTGGGTGGCTCGCATGTTGCTATGATTCTGGAAGCTATGCCACCATTATTGCAAATACCAGCAGAGTCACCCATAGTGGACAGGTTTCAGCAGAGCTTCCAGACTAAGACAGACTGAGAAGAAGGACCTGGTGATCTACTTCTGGAAAAATTGGCCAGTGAAAACTTACTGATAGTAGCCTTAATTAAATGTTATATGAGACAAACTAAATAGAGTTTGTACCATCCTTTGTCATTCAGATTAACTAGAGTGGTCAGTGGAGTAGCGTGCTCACGGGAAAATTGGCCAGAAACTAAGTGTGGAAATAAGGTGCGGGTATTGATGGGAGAGAATGTCTTTGAATATCTCACATTTCCACATGGTCTCCCTCTGGAGCAGAAGACAATTTTCTTTACTATTCACTATAATAAAGATAATGCCTTCCTCCATGGCAAATATTAGGCAGACTTGTAGCCCATTATAAAAGGTTGAGTTCTCCTAAGCTGATGATTCCCCTCCGGTGATGCAACCACTGTGTATGCAGGTATCACCTGCCACTCATCACGTTGCCTTGTAAGAACTGGTACTTGGGGAACTGGCACAAGAAAACGATGACACTCTGGCTACTGCTTTTGCTGAGAGTGATAAACTGTCCTTTGTCTCTGGCCCAAAAACTTTATGTCTTCTTCCAACCTCCTTGACTTTGTGGCAAGCTAGCTTGGTACTTTTCAAATAGAGTAAAATTTCAGATCCTTCACAGTCCTTGACAAAGATCACTCTGGAATCAGTGTGGAAATTAAATTAGAGCAAGATAATTCAGGACTCAGGAATAACAATTAGGATAGTTTCACTAGTCCGTGCGTGAGAAGATAAAGACCTGACCTGATGCAGACATAGCAGAGATTGAAAAGTGTAAGGAGATGTAAGAGATACTCAGGAAACAAATAGATTGACTTTATAATTGATTAAATATAGAGACAGAGTGACAGGATGAAGTATAGGTTAAATCCCAGGTTTCTGATTTTGGTGCTTGGGACTGGAGCTGTGAGAGAAATAATAGACGGACCTAGTGAGGTTTGGGAGTCTGTGAAACACCTAGATGGAGATATCCAAAAGCTTGTCGAGCTTGAGTGAAAAAGACAGAGCCAATTTCACACTTTTTTTATATCCCTCTCTCTTTTACAAACTCTACTGTTCTCACTTTCTCTGGGAAAGTATTTTCCTAATCGAATTAGTTTCTATAAATAGTCTCATTGGCAACTCTTTTGCCATTTCTTCTTTATTTCTAAAATATCCACTGTTATTACACACACACATATACAAAAACACACACTTATTTAACACAGTAATTCGTGGCCTTGCTACTCAGTGTGGTCCATGGACCAGCAGCATTGTCATCACTTGGAATTTGATTAGAAATGCAGAATCTCAGGCCCCACTCCGTATCTCTTAAATAAGAATCTGTATATTAAAAATCCTCTGACGATTTATATACACAATAAAGTCTGAGAAGCACTGTCTTAGAGTATCTATTATTCTTAATCAAACAGAGGCACATAGAGAAAGCAAATACATATTGAAATAATACACATTTCTAAGTGCATATAATATTGCTTTTTCTAATGCATTTTTGAAATGTATACTTCATATAAGCATAATCTCAAACCCAAAAAGAGGGAGACGCATGTGATGCTCTGCACATGATTGGTGATGAACACGTATTTAATAGCAGTTAAACAAATGACTTGTAAAATTTCTTCCAACTCAAGAACTTTGTTAGTGATTATATTACAGTAGAAAGAGCTTCTAAATTAAAGTCAGGAATTCGGGTTAAAGTCAGGGATTAGTCTACAGTGTGATCTTGGGAATTTCGCTTAATTTTCTGAACGAGTTTCCTCCTCTGTTCAGTTCAAAGTCTTCTGTACTTACCCCAAAGTGTTGTTGTCAAAATCAAATACATTACCATGCAGGACAGTAGGTGTGAATTATAAAGCAAAAATGAGGGGGTACTATTCTAGGCTAGCTTCTATTTATATAATCATATAGAGACATGTATTGTTGTATACTTACCTACAATTTTTTTAAAATAAGTAGGTCATGCCTATTTTCAAATTTTGAATTTATATATCTAAAGATAAATGGAAAATATAGCAAGTAACATTTTGAGTGGTCACCAAGAAAACACTCTGACCTAGGTACCTTACATGTGCTGATTTATTTAATTGTCAAAATAACCCTATGAGGCAAGAACTACTGTTATTATGCCCATTTCACAGATAAGGAGACTGAGCAACAGAAACTTTAAAAAAAAAAAAAAAAGTGCCCAGAATCACACAGCTATTAAGGGACAGAGTCAGAAGGTGGCCAAGCATTCTGGTTACAGAGCCCATTGTCTTACCTACAATGCTATACAACTCATTTGTTCATTCATTCATTCTTTCATTCAACAAACCTTTATTAAACACCTACCATCTGTTAGGCACTGTTCAAGGTGAAGTTAATGAATGGAATGCAGAGAGAGGAGAAAAACATGGTAGGGTGGTACCTATATTAGATTTGGGAGGACTGTCTGATGAGGTAGCATTTAAACTAAGACTCCAAATGATTTAAAAAAAAAATCATAAATTCATATTATAAGCATTGTCCCAGCAACCACAATAATCTTCTAATTATTAACAGGTATTAGAAAATTCCGAGATTTTAGTCATGTCACTTTGACACCAAAAAAATTGTGTGAAAAACTACTATTGACTACCCACGACATGTAAGAAATCCAAATGGGAAATCACATTCTAACCCTCACTCCCATCTTTCTTTCCTTCCTTTGCTATAAAAACTGAAACATGGAAAAAAGAATTTATTTACTTACATTGTCTTTCTGCTCACATGTAGAAGACATAGGCCTGTTTCTCACTCCTATCGTCCCTCATGTAGCACATCTCTGCTGTCTAAATGTATGTGTTCTGTTGTCCCCCAGAAAGGAGCGCTGGTGGCACAGTGGTTAAGTGCTCAGCTGCTAACCGTAAGGTCAGCAGTTCAAACCCACCAGCTGCTTCTCAGGAGAAACATGTGCCAGTCAGCTTCCATAAAGATTACAGCCTAGGAAACCCTATGGGGCAGTTCTACTCTGTCCTACAGGGTCACTGAGAGTCTGAATCGACTCGATGGCAATCAGTTTGGTTTGTATTGTCCCCCAAGAACAAAAGGGAAACAACATAAAGCTACCTCTTTGCAAAGAATATTTGTCTCTTTCACAATCACTAAGACTTTGATTTGTAAATATGTGGGCAGTTTTTGGAATCCATGTTAATGTGGAATTGAAAAGACAGGGTCAAAGGTCAGTGATTGCTTTTGTCCATGGAGGAGACAGTGAGTTCTTTGATAACTGTTTCAGCCCAGAATCTTTAAGAGAAAAATACACACACACACAGAAACACACACACAGACACATGCACACATCCATACACTTATACGTGTGTGTGTGTGTGTGTGTATGTGTGTGTGTTGCTTTCTCTTGCTCATTTTTCTATAACTGTAAATTCCAAAATAAAAACATGGAAAGAATGGTGGTAGGAAGAAGTCATATCTTACTTTATTCGTCTTTTTTTTTTTTTTTTTTAATGTCTCCCATTCTATAAATGAATTGAGAGAATGTTATTGCCTTCGAAAGCGGTAATGCTGTGCTACTGGGGAGCTGCCAGGTGAGAATAATTACCGAAAAGATCACATGAGTTGGGGGAGGCAGGCAAAGTGGTTCACTTTGAAAACTAGTTTTTTATGCATAAAATATAAAATACATATATATAGCTCCATAAAACAAAATTATATATACTTTGAAGAAGGACCAGTACTGCTTCCCTTTTCCACTGGGATGTCACAGGATCATCACCTTAATGTTGTGAGTTGAAAGTTTCTGTTTCAAGTCCTCATTTTTAAGAGTGAATTTTTAAAAATCTAACTCTGCCTTCCGAAGGATCCTAACTTTATAGAATAGCTAACCTAATGGAAAGCCTTCTGGAATTATACCGTGGCTTTTTGTATTTTAAATTATGGCAAGGAAAAAATAGGAACTTTTAACAATGAGCTTACTTTCACACAATACAAAAATTTATTTTAATTTTGAACTGATACTGAAAAAATTGAGTATCTGAAGTCGGTTAATCCTATCTGAATTTTATTACATTGCCTGAGAAATTTGTATTTCCTTACTTTTCAGGAAATTTATAATAATATCCCATAAACTGGAAAAAAAATGTGTCCTGTGTACATTTGCTCATATGTCACTTATACACATACAATGGTTCTGTTTCTAGATGGGCAAGGTATTTTTCTCTAAAATTCTATTTGTAAAATAGTAATAAAACACGTTTTAATTATCTCAAATCACTACTTTTCTACAAGTTAATTACATTAACGTCTAATACTGTAATTTAAGCTGACAACTCCACGTAATTAGAATTGCATTTTTAATCCACTGACAGCCTCAATTCCTTGTTTGTTCAAGAAGTTCAAGATCAGGTCTCATTATCCATTATTGATAGCTGTCAATAAGATAACATTATCTTATCTTTTAAGTTTTATATTGGCTTTTTTTTTTTAACCCATGTCAGCTGAATTGAAAATACAAGTTCTAAATTAAACTGACAGATCATTCCCTGCCCAATAAACATGCAAACGACAACAGAAGCCTAATTCCTGAGCATGCCTAGAAACTTGGATGGTGTGTGCCTTTGCTCATTGACTAACTACAGCAAGTACACAGCCTTCCCTGCTGTGTGTTTGGTCATGACTGTGTTCTTCCTCCGAACACCTGAAGCACTTAAGCTCACTGAGTGTCCAGGCAAACCAGGCACAAGGCTCCCCCTTGCCAGGAGTGTCTGTCACCCTTAGCCCCACCGTAATGAGTGATTTAGCTAAGTCTTCATTTGTCACTGGGTTGCTCTGCACATACATACCTTTAGCCTGGATCTAAATGCTTCCACAAACTTTATTATATCACATTGGTCTTCACTTAAAACGATGTCTGTGTCCTTTCATTACTAAACCACATATAAATCATTTTTATCCAAAGTCCACTCAGTGGTATCACTTTACTGTTACTCCAACAATTTTGTGCGTTTTCTCCCCTCCTTGAATTCTAGCCAAAAAAACTGTCCTACTTCCAAAGCTGACATCAAGGACCTTCATGCCTAGAATCTGAATTACTACCACTAAATCTCAAGAACTTATCCCCAAAGTGTTCATTTAAAAATGGCTAATTTTACTCCCACGTATAAAATTCTTACGCAAATATCACTTGGTTTGATAAACATCTGCCTGGTTTTTTACTTCACTTTTGTTAAAGTTTAAGTCTGTTTTTGTCTTCTCTCTTTTTTTAGAGGAAAGATCAAGCATATTCCTGATATGAGGGTCATTTTTCGTTGCAAGCTCTCCTTGAGAAAGAGGTGAACTCAGTCAAGATTTTTGTCCTGCTGCCTACTCTCCATCATCCTGCAGTCCTTTCAGGTATAAAGAGACAGTAACAGATTGTAGACTAGGTCAAGGGTAGGTGTTTTATGAAAGTTAAGAGATACTAAAATAGTAAAATAGTAAAAAAATCTTGCATAACAGATTGGCAAGTTGAAAACAACACTTGGGAAAATTGCTCTCCATAATTCCTACTCCCTACGTTTTATTACTAGTTTCTTGCTGTTGTGATGGTTAATTACCAATGAGTCAGCTCCAACTCATACAGACCCCGTGTACAACAGAATGAAACATTGCTGGGTCCTCCACCATCTTCACAATCATTGATAAGCTCAAGTCCATTGTCGGGGGGTCACTGTGTCTTTTAAGTGCCTTCCAACCACGGGCTCATCTTCCAGCACTCTACTGGACAATATTCTATTGGGATCCATAGGGTTTTCACTGGCAAGTTCCCAGAAGGAGGTCACCAGGCCTTTCATTCTAGACTGTTTTTGTCTGGAAGCTCCCCTGAAACCTGTCCACCATGGCTGACCCTGCTAGTATTCGAAATACTGGTGGTATAGCTTCCAGCATCATCGCAACAGGCAAGCCACCACAGTATGACAAGCAGACAGTCAGGTGGTAGATAACTAGCTTAGTATTGGGCAAACCCCATTATTATCCCTCACTAATGATCCCTTAAATTAAGATTTTACCTATGATTTTCCTTTATAAGGACAACAGTGTCTCCTAGAAGAAACGACAACAGAAAGCTGTGATATAAACAGAAGAAAAATTCAGATATAATCTGCCAATAAAATATTTCCCATGGGGGAGATATCACTTTGATATCATAGCTATAAATACACTAGTAATAGCTAAAAAAAATACTTATTTAAATATGAAAAAAAATTGTCTATTATGATGTATGCTGCATAGAAGCAAAGAACAAACTCATTCCAACAGCATGTAACTGAGAACGTGTTATATGAAAGACAGAAAAAGGAGTAAGAGTGGAGTGGGAAAGAGAAAACTCTGAAAACTAATTACTTTGAAAACTAATCAGAGGACAGATTTCCATGCTATGTTATAAAAGCATGAGTAGGGAGGACAAGTTTCGCATTCTGGTAGTTGGAAATTTTGCCACACTCTGAGGGGGCCTCAGATTCGCTCCTTGATTCCAATGCCAATCTGACTACTTACAGAAATTTGAATCTATAGAAGTGTAAGAAAAAATAAACGATGCTCCCATTTTAAAAAAAAAAATTGCCATCAAGTTGATTCCGACTCATAGCAACACTACAGGACAGAGTAGAACTGCCCCTTACAGTTTCTAAGGCTGTAATCTTTACAGAAGCAGACTGCCACATCTTTATCGCGCAGAGCAGCTGGTGGATTTGAACAGACAACCTTTCAGTTACCAGACATGCACTTAAACCACTGTGCCCCCAAGGCTCCTTCCTGTTTTTAAAACCTTCATAAATTATTAAAACAATGAGTTAAAAATTCAGAAGTATTTTAAATTATTTTTCCAATTAACAATCACTTCACAAAGTTGATAGTTACTGAAAGTTGTTTTGTGGTAGATACTTGCATAAACAAGAAAAGGAATGAAAGGCAAATAGTTCTGGAATAAAGCAACAGTGACAGGAAGGCAAACATACTCCCAACGGACGTTGGATGATCACTTTTCTTTCATCTATCTCCCAGTATGAGGCATCCCTCAAAGCCACGTTGGTAAAAGTACCAACACTCACAACGACCTTCTTGGCCAGGTCTGAATTGCTCCTTTAATCAGCAGGCAGGGCCCTAACGATCATTCCTGCTTTCACCTTTTTGGAACAATGGGAGTGAAAAAGAGTATGCACCGCGCATGGCATGGAGCCTCAAACAGCTCACTTCTCAGCTTTTCAGCCCAAAATTTCAAGTCCAAAGAGTTATCCATATTTCCAGCAAAAAGTTATTTAAACAAGTAAAAGCTACCCTTGCGTTCTCCAGTCCTACTCACACAGGTAGCTACATTCAATAATTGGGAGTGTATAGTTTTCAACATTTTCCTAAGCTAATAAATACACAGGAGCCCCAGTGGCGAAACGGTTTAGTGCTCGACAGCTAACCAAAAGGTCGGCAATTTGAAACCACCAGCAGCTCTGATGGAAAAAGACCTGGGAACCTGTTTCTGTAAAGATTACACCTCAGAAAACCCTATAAGGCAGCTCATCTCTGTCTCACAAGGTTGCTATGAGTCGAATTTACTCAAGGGCACACAACAAAAACAACAATAAATATTCACAAACACACACGACACATAGCGAAGAACTGTCATCACGTTACTGATTTTTTTTTCACTTGACAATATAACACAATTTTTTTTTATGTTATGGACATCATTGCTGATGTCAGATGGAACCTGGCTGAAAGCAGAGAATACCAGAAAGATGTTTACCTGTGTTTTATTGACAATACAAAGGTATTCGACTGTGTGGATCATAACAAATTATGGATAACATTGCCAAGAATGGGAATTCTAGAACACTTAATTGTGCTCATGAGGAACCTGTACATAGATCAAGAGGCAGTCGTTCAAACGGGATGGGAGGATACTGCGTGGTTTAAAGTCAGGAAAGGTGTGCGTCAAGATTATATCCTTTCACCATATCTATTCAATCTGTATGCTAAGCAAATAATCCGAGAAGCTGGACCATATGAAGAAGAACAGAGTATCAGGATTGGAGGAAGACTCATTAACAACTTGCATTATGCAGATGACACAACCTTGCTTGCTGAAAGTGACTAGGACTTGAAGCATCTACTGATAAAGATCAAAGAACGCAGCCTTCTGTGTGGATTACACCTCAACATAAAGAAAACAAAAATCCTGGACCAATAAGCAACATCATGATAAATGGAGAAAAGACTGAAGTTGTCAAGGATTTCACTTTACTTGGATCCACAATCAACATGCATGGAAGCAGCAGTAAAGAAATCAAAAGACAGTTTGTACTGGGCAAATCTGCTGCAAAAGACCTCTTTAAAGTGTTGAAAAGCAAAGATGTCACCTTGAAGACCAAGGTGCATGTCTTAGTTATCTCGTGCTGCTATAACAGAAATACAAGCGGATGGGTTTAACAAAGACAGATTTATTCTCTCACAGTCTAGTAGGCTAGAAGTCTGAATTCAGGGTGCCAGCTCCAGGCGAAGGTTTTCTCTCTGTCGGCTCTGGGGGAGGGTCCTTGTCATCAACCTTCCCCTGGTCTAGGGGCTTCTCAGGGACCTCAGGTCCAAAGGACATGCTCTGTTCCCAGCACTGTTTTCTTGATGGTATGAGATCCCCATGTCTCTCTGCTCACTTCTCTCTTTTATATCTCAAATTAGTTTGGCTTTAGACAAATTCTAATCTTGTAGATTGAGTCCTTCCTCATTAACATAATTTCCACTAATCCTGACTCATTAACATCGCAGAGGCAGGATTTACAACACAAAGGAAAATCACCTCAGGTGACAAAGTGGTGGACAATCATACAACATGACCTAGCCAAGTTAACACATGTTTTGGGGGGACACAGTTCAATCCATGATAGTCTGAATGACCTGAATCATGGTGTTTTCAGTTGCTTCATATGCATGTGAAAGCTGGATGATGAATAATGAAGACCAAAGAACTGACACCTTTGAATTATGTGTTAGTGAAGAATATTGACTATACCGTGGACTGAAAAAAGAATGACCAAATCTGACTTCCAGCAAAATGGCACTCTAGGCAGAAGCACCACGCCATCCCTCCACAGCAAAGATCCGAAAAACTAAGCCAAACGGAGAAAACAACAATCCTGAAACGCTAAAACATCAAATGAAGAGATAAAGAACTCAGCCAAGCACCAAATGGAGTGAGAAAACTGACAGAGAATGGACAGTGAGGAGAGATTCATGAAGAGGTCCCCTATCAGCTAATGCAGCATGGATCCACCATCTTGGACTCCTATCAGAGACCAGCAAACAGGGCGTATAAGAAAGCAGCTTCAGGGAGCTTCCAGCAGGAGACAAAACAACCGGTAATTTGTATATATGCTTTCTCACCCCCACCCTTCTTCACCCCCGCTCGGCTTCCTCTGCTTCCCGCAGCCACAATCTCTTGTCCGGGAAGCACTGGCTGCTTGGATTCCACCCGCCCGAACAGGCTGGCTCTCTACATTTGTTGGCTGTTGGTGTTGCTTTTTTTCCGCTTCTTTCGATTTCTTCCGTACTTCTCACTACCTGCCCCTCCTTTCGCTCAAATACCTGGCTCCGTGCGCCATCTTTGCTTCTTCCTGACGGGCTGTGGAGCTCCGTTCGAGTGTGGAGCTGCTACCTGGTCAGAGCTGCCGCACTGGTGGGATCCCGGGGTTTTATTTGTTTGTTTGTTATGAATTGTTTGTTTGTTTTCTTTTCCTTTTCTTGAGTTGGGAGCCTGTTCTGGCCAGGCGGTGCTGCGTGGCTTCGAACCTACACCCTCAGCTTAGACAGACGTGCAGAGGGATCCCTGAGAGCATTTCTTTTTTCGTTGGTTTTATTTATTTTTTTTCTTTTTTGGGGGGGTTTTTCTTGTTCTTTTTTTTTTTAATTTGATTTGTTTTGTTTTATTTTCCCTCTTTTTCCCTTTTTGTCTTTCTTCATTACTCAGTTTCTCGTCTTTCTATATCTTCCTTCTCTTTATGTTCCCAGAATACCTAGAGTTGTATACCTCTACACCTTCTAGCCAGGCTGTACTGCAACACCTGAGAACAACCTCCCCAGACCTCATAGTCACACCAGTGGGATCCCTGGGAACTTTGCTGTTCTTCTCCCTTTCCAATTTTTATTAATTCATTCTTTTCTTTTCTTTTTTTTTCCTCCTCTTCCCCTTTTTGTTTTTCTCCATTTCATAGTCTCTCATCTCTCCACTCGAACGGGAAGCTCCCCTAGCATTCTTTTTTGTTTGTATGTTTTTGGCTCCTATTCCTCTCTCCTGTCTCCCATATCCATCTTATCTCCACACGTAACAATATCCCTGCTACATCCTGCCTACCTGCACCGTGCACTTAATATCACACCACCAAGCAGCACAGGTACGGCCTACTAAAACCTGCCCTGCACTGATTACCAACCCACCCTCGCGGCTGTAGTAAGTGCCACAAACAACCCATCCCAGTAACTCTGCCTCAGGTAGACCTGCACTATCGTATGATATCTGAGTGACTGACCCTGCCAACTGAAGAAGAAGGTGAAAGGTATTGTGCCCAGAGACGAGCAAACAACAAAGAACACAAAGCCCACCTGCTCAGACATAGCCAAATTAAAACAAAAAGAGGGACAAAACAAACAATCTACAATCAATTAATGAGAAAAATAACTACTGACTGCCCCGAAGACAGCAGACAATATCGAAACATGTACAAAAACAGGACAGGATGGTTCCAGTAGGCATCCAAAATAAAACACCAGATGACTTTCCAGTGGAAGAAAATGCAGTAGAACTGTCTGAAAGGGAATTCAAATCTCTAATACTCAGAATTCTGTAAGACCTAAAGCAAAAAGCAGACAAAAATGAGGAAAAAATAGACAAATTCATGGAAAATACAGACAAAAAATTGGAAGAATTCAGAAAATAATGCAGGAACAAAATACAAAAATAAATCCACAACTGGAAATTATACAAAAACAACAATCAGAAATCCAAAAGATAACAAGAAGATTTCAGAAATGGACGGTGTCATAGAAGGGCTGAGGAGCAAATTTGAAACGGTGGAAGACAGGATCAGTGGAATTGAAGACAAACACTCAGATACAACTCTGTTTGAGGAAAACTCAGAAAAAAGAACAAAGAAAAATGAAGAGACCCTGAGAGTTATGTGGGATACAATGAAAAGCAAAAATTTTTGAGTCATTGGAGTTCCAGAACATTGGAATAAAACAGAAAACACAGAGAAGATCATTGAAGAACCGCTGACAGAAAACTTCCCCAATATCATGAAAGATGAAAAGCTGGCCATCCAGGAAGCTCAACAAACCCCATATAGGATAGACCGCAAAAGAAAATCACCAAGGCGTATCATAATCACGCTCACCAAAACCAAACAAACAAAGAATCCTGAGAGCAGCTCATGAAAAACAAGAAGTCACATACAGAGGAGAAACAATAAGACTAAGCTCAGATTATTCAACAGAAACCATGCAGGCAGAAAGGCAATGGGATAACATATATAAAATTTTGAAAGAAAAAAATTGCCATCCAAGAATAATATATCCTGCAAAACTCTCATTCAAATATGATGGTGAAATTGGGTCATTTCCAGATAAACAGAAATTAAGGGAATATGTAAAAGCCAAACCAAACTTACAAGAAGTATTACAGGGAGTTCTTCGATCTGAGAACAAACAACTTCAGCTCACAGGCAGAATCTAGGACTCAGGATCATACCAGCCAGATACCAATCTAGGACATGAACTCTCGAGGACTATCCAAAACCAAAAGAAATACAACAGGGAATCAGAGCAGTTAATCAGTAAATGAAAACAACATCAAAACAATAAAAGAGGGAATAAACAGCATTGGTATAGAACCTTCTAATGGAGAGGAAGGCAAGGCGATACCAAGTAATGGTAGACTGCTTCAAAATTAGAAAAATAAGGGTAAAATTCATGGTAACCACATATAAAGTTAAAAAACATACTCATAAAAATAAAGAGGAAAAACATAAAGTCTCGGCAAAAACACAATAAATGAAAAATAAATCCACAAAAAAATGTAACTTAGCACAGGAGAGTAAGAAGGACAAAGAAAACTTCAGCACCACAAAAAAAAGCACTAAAAAATGACAGCAACAAACCCACATCTATCAATTATTACACTGAATGTAAATGGACTCAATGCACCCATAAAGAGACAGAGAGTGACAGAATGGATAAGAAAACAGGATCCATCAATATGCTGTCTACAAGAGACACACCTTAGAAACAAAGATGTGAGTTTATTAAAAGTCAAAGGTTGGAAAAAAATATATCAAGCTAACAACTACCAAAAAAGAGCAGGAGTGGCAATTCTAATCCCAGATAAAACAGACTTTACAACAAAATCCACCATAAAAGACAAAGAAGGACACTATATAATGATTAAGGGGGCAATCCAGCCTGAAGACATAACCATAATAAACATCTACGCACCCAATGACAGGGCTCCAAAATACATAAAACAAACTCTAACAACACTGAAAAGAGAAATTGACAGTTCCACAATAATAGTAGAAGACTTCACCACACGGCTCTCAGTAAAAGACAGAACAACTCAGAAGAAACTCAGCAAAGATGCAGAAGACCTAAAGGGCACAATCAGCCAACTTGATCTCATAGGCATATATAGAACACTCCATCCAACCCCTGCAAAGTACACATTCTTTTCCAATGCACATGGAACGTTCTCCAGAATACACCACATCTTAGGCCACAGAGCAATCCTCAACAAGATCCAAAACGCTGAGATAATTCAAAGTATCTTCTTCTCTGACCACAATGCCATCAAGGTAGAATTAACAGAAAGGGCAAGGAAAAAAAATCAACTACCTGGAAACTGAATAATACCCTGCTTACACATCATTGGGTAATAGAAGAAATCAGAGATGGAATCAAAAAATTCCTAGAATCAAATGAGAATGAAAACACATCATACCGAAACCTTTGGGACCCAGCAAAGGCAGTCCTCAGAGGACAATTTATAGCAATAGATGCACACATCAAAAAAGAAGAAAGGGGGAAAATGGAGCTCTAGGCAGAAGCACCACACCGTCCCTCCACAGCAAAGATCTGAAAAACTAAGCCGAACAGAGAATATAATTCTTAAACCCACAAACATCAAATGAAGAGATAAAGAACTCAGCCAAGCACCAAATGGAGTGAGATAACTGACAGAGAATGGAGAGCGAGGAGAGATTCAAGCAGAGGTCCCCTACTAGCTAATGCAGCGCGGATCCACCATCTTGAACTCCTGTCAGGGACCAGCAAACGGGGTACGAGAAAGCAGCCTCACGGAGCGTCCAGCGGGAGACAAAACAACCGGTAATTTGCAGTGTGCGCTCTCCCACCCCCCACACCTCTTCGCCCCACCTCGGCCTCCTTTGCTTTCCGCAGCCACAATCTCTTGTCTGGGAAGCGCTGGCTGCTTGTATTCCACACATCAGAGCAGGCGGCTCTCTGGGTGCCATTTGTTGGCTTCTGGTGTTGCTTTTTTCCGCTTCTTTTGATTTCTTCCTTGCCTCTCGCCATCTCCCCCTCCTTTCGCTCGAATGCCTCGTTCGGTGCGCCATCTTTGCTTCTTCCTGAGGGGCTGCAGAGTGCCAGTAATTTGTGATATACGCTTTCCCGCTCTCTACCCTTCTTCACCCACACTCAGCCCCCTCCGCTTCCCGCGGACTCAGTCTCTTGTCCAGAAACACCAGCCTACACTAGCTGGCTCTCTGAGTACCATTTGTTGACTGCTAGTGTTGCTTTTTTTTTCCTGCTTCTTTTGATATCTTACTTGCCTCTCGCCACCTCCCCCTCCTTTCGTTCAAGTGCCTGGCTCCGTGAGCCATCTTTGCTTCTTCCTGAGGGGCTGCAGAGCACCGGTAATTTGTGATATCCGCTTTCCCACTCTCTACTCTTCTTCACCCACACTCGGCCCCCTCTGCTTCCCGCAGACACAGTCTCTTGTCCAGAAACACCAGCCCACACTAGCTGGCTCTCTGAGTGCCATTTGTTGGCTGCTGGTGTTCCTTTTTTCTTTTTCTGCTTCTTTTGATTTCTTACTTAACTCTCGCAGCCTCAACCTCCTTTTGCTAGAGTGCCTGGCTTTGTGCGCCATCTTTGCTTCTTCCTGAGGGGCTGTGGAGCTCCATTTGAGTGTGCAGCTGCTTCCCGGTCTGGGCTACCACTATGGTGGGATCCGTGGCTTTTGTTCGTTTGTTTGTTTTGAAATGTTTGTTTGTTTTCTTTCCCTTTTCTTGAGTTGGGAGCCCTTTCTGGCCAGGCAGAGCTGCGTGGCAAGGAGACTCCCCTTCGGCTTCCACAGACTTGCAGAGGGATCCCTGAGAGCATTTCTTTTTTCATTGGGTTTTTTTTTTTTTTTTTTCTGTTTTTTGGGTGGGCTTTCTTGTTCTTTTTTTTTTTTTTTTCAATTTGTTTTGTTTTGTTTTCCCTTTTTGTCTTTCTTCATTGCTCAGTTTCTTGTCCTTCTATATCTTCCTTCTCTCTCTGAACCCTGAATACCTGGCGTTGTATACCTCTACACCTTCTAGCCAGGATGTACTGCAACACCTGAGAGCGACTTCCCCAGACCTCATAGCTGCACCGGTGGGATCCCTGAGAACTTTGCAGTTCTTTAACTTTTCTGATTTTTATTTATTCATTCTTTTCTTTTCTTCCTCTTCCCCTTTCTGTTTTTCTCCATTTCATAGTCGCTCATCTCTCCATGCCAACGGCAAGCTCCCCTAGCATTCTTTTTTGTTTGTTTGTAAGTTTTTAGCTCCTGCTCCTCTCTCCTCTCTCCCATATCTATCTTAGCTCCACACATAACGATCTCCCCACTGCATCTTGCCTACCTACACCATGCGCTTGACATCACACCACCAAACAGCACAGACACGGCCTACTGGAATCTGCCCTACACTGATTACTGACCCGCTCTGGTGGCTGTAGTAAGGGCCACAAACAACCCATCCCAGTAACTTCTCTTCAGCTAGACCTGCCCTGCTGTACCATATCTGGGTGACTGACCCTGCCAGTTGGAGAAAGAGACGAAAAGTATTGAGTGCACAGACGAGCTAACAACAAAGAACACACAGTCCGCCTACTCAGACATAGCTAAATTTAAAAAAAAAAAAATAGATGAAACAAACAAATCAACAATCAATAAACGAGAAAAATAACTACTGAATGCCCCAAAAACAGCAGACAATATCAAAACATTTACAAAAACAGGACAGGATGGTTCCAGTAGGCATCCAAATTAAAACACCAGATGACTCTCCTGTGGAAGAAAATGCACTATAACTACCTGATAGGTAATTAAAATCTCTAATACTCAGAATTCTCCAAGAACTGAGACAAAAAGCTGACAAACATGAGGAAAAAAATAGACACATTCATGGAAAATACAGACAAAAAAATGGAAGAATTCAGGAAGATAATGGAGGAACAAAATGCCAGAATAAATTCACAACTAGAAGTTATACAAAGACAACAATTAGAAATCTAAAAGATAAACAACAAGATTTCAGAAATGGATGGTGTCATAGAAGGGCTGAGAAACAGATTTGAAACGGTGGAAGACAGGGTCAGTGGAATTGAAGACAAACACTTGGATACAATTCTGTTTGAGGAAAACTCAGAAAAAAGAACAAAGAAAAATGAAGAGACACTGAGAGTTACGTAGGACAAAAGCAAAAGCAAAAATTTTCGAGTCATTGGAACTCCAGAACAGGGGGAGAAAACAGAAAACACAGAGAGGATCATTGAGGAACTGCTGACAGAAAACTTCCCCAATATCACAAAAGATGAAAAGCTGGTCATCCAAGAAGCTCAACGAATCCCATATAGAAGAGACCCCAAAAGAAAATCACCAAAGCATATCATATTCACACTTGCAAAAACCAAAGACAAACAAAGAATCCTGAGAGCAGCTCGTGAAAAACAATAAGTCACATACAGAGGAGAAACAATAAAACTAAGCTCAGATTATTCAGCAGAAACCATGCAGGCAAGAAGGCAATGAGATGACATCTATAAATCTTGAAAGAAAAAAATTGCCAGCCAAGAATAATATATCCTGCAAAACTAGTTCAAATTTGATGGTGAAATTAGGTCATTTCCAGATAAACAAAAATTAAGGGAATACATAAAAGCCAAACCAAACTTACAAGAATTATTACAGGGAGTTCTTCGATCTGAGGACAAACAGCTTCAGTTCACAGGCAGAACCTAGGATGCAGGATCGTACCAGCCAGATACCAATCTAGGAAATGAACTCTTGAGGACTATCCAAAACCAAAAGAAATACAACAGGGAACCAGAGCAGTTAATCAATAAATGACAAAAACATCAAAACAATAAAAGAGGGAATAAACGGCATAGGCATAGAACGTCCTAATGGAGAGGAAGGCAAGACAGTACCAAGTAATGGTAGACTGCTTTGAACTTAGAAAGATAAGGGTAAAATTCATGGTAACCACAAAGAAAGTTAACAAACATACTCATAAAAATAAAGAGGAAAAACATAAAGTCTCGGCAAAAACAAAACCTACAAAAACAAAAAAAAATTTTTTTAAATCCACAAACAAAAGTAACTCAGCACAAGAGAGTAAGAAGAACAAAGAAAACTTCAGCACCACAAAAAAAGGACTACAAAATGACAGCAACAAACCCACATCTATCAATAATTACACTGAATGTAAATGGACTCAATGCACCCATAAAGAGACGGAGAGTGACAGAATGGATAAGAAAACAGGGTCCATCAATATGCTGTCTACAAGAGACACACCTTAGAAACAAAGATGTGAATTTATTAAAAGTCAAAGCTTGGAAAAAAATATATCAAGCTAACAACTACCAAAAAAAGAGCAGGAGTGGCAATTCTAATCTCAGATAAAATAGACTTTAAAACAAAATCCACCATAAAAGACAAAGAAGAACACTACATAATCATTAAGGGGACACTCCATCCTGAAGACATAACCATAATAAACATCTACGCACCCAATGACAGGGCTCCAAAATACATAAAACAAACTCTAACAACACTGAAAAGAGAAATTGACAGTTCCACCATAATAGTAGGAGACTTCAACACACCACTCTCAGTAAAGGACAGAACAACTAAGAAGAAACTCAGCAAAGATACAGAAGACCTAAAGGGCACAATCAGCCAACTTGACTTCATAGACATATATAGAACACTCCATCCAACCACTGCAAAGTACACCTTCTTTTCCAAAGCACATAGAACGTTCCTGATAAAAATTCTCAATAAAATAGGTATAGAAGGGAAATTTCTCAACATTATAAAGGGCATCTATGCAAAACCAATGGCCAACATCATTCTTAATGGAGAGAGGCTGAAAACATTCCCCTTGAAAACAGGAACAAGACAAGGATGCCCTTTATCACAACTCCTATTTAACATTGTGCTGGAAGTTGTAGCTAGAGCAATAAAGCAAGAAAAAGAAATAAAGGGCATCCAAATTGGTAATGAAGAAGTGAAACTGTCCCTGTTTGCAGATGATATGACACTGTACAGAGAAAACCCTAAAGAATCCAAGAGAAATCTACTCAAACTAATAGAAAGATTCAGCAGAGTAGCAGGATACAAGATAAACATTCAAAAATCAGTTGGATTCCTATACACCAGTAAGGAGAACGATGAAAAGGAAGTCAGGAAAACAACACCATTTTCAATAGCCCCTAAAAAGATAAAATACTTAGGAATAAATCTGACCAGGGATGTAAAAGACCTATACAAAGAAAACTACAAAACACTACTGCAAGAAACCCAAAGGGATCTACAGAAATAGAAAAACATACCATGCTCATGGGTAGGCAGACTCAACATTGTGAAAAGGACAATTCTACCTAAAGCAATTTACAAATACAACGCAATCCCGATCCAAATACCAACAACATTCTTCAAAGAGATGGAAAAACTAATCATTAACTTTATATGGAAAGGGAAGAAGCCCCGAATAAGTAAAGCACTACTGAAGAAGAAGAATAAAGTTGGAGGACTCACACTACCTGACCTCAGGACCTACTATACAGCTACAGTAGTCAAAACAGCCTGGTACTGGTACAACGACAGATACATTGACCAATGGAACAGAATTGAGAACCCAGATGTAAATCCATCCACCTGCGGTCACCTGATCTTTGACAAGGGCCCAAAGTCCATCAAATGGGGAAAAGACAGTCTTTTTAACAAATGGTGCTGGCAAAACTGGATAGCCATCAGCAAAAAAAATGAAACAGGACCCATACCTCACACCATATACAAAAACCAATTCAAAATGGATCAAAGACCTGAATATAAAGCCTAAAACTATAAAGTTCATAGAATAAAAAATAGGACCAACACTTCAGGCCTTAATACACAGCATTAACAGGATACAAACCATAACCATCAATGCACAAACCCCAACAGCTAAGCTAGATAACTGGGATCTTCTAAAAATCAAACACTTATGCTCTTCAAAAGGCTCCACCAAAAGAGTAAAAAGAGAACCTACAGACTGGGAAAAAAATTTTGGACAGTACAAGTCAGACAAAGTTCTAATCTCCATAATCTACAAGAAAATCCAACACCTCTACAACAAAAAGACAAATAATCGTACTAAAAAATGGGCAAAGGAAATGAACAGACACTTCACCAAAGAAGACATTCAAATGGCCAACAGACACATGAGGAAATGCTCGCAATCACTAGCCATTAGAGAAATGCAAATTAAAACCACAATGAGATACCATCTCACCCCGGAATTACTGGCACGAATAGAAAACACTGGAAATAACAAATGTTGGTGGGGCTGTGGGGAGATCGGACCTCTTATGCACTGCTGGTGGGAATGCAAAATGATACAACCGTTTTGGAAAATGATATGGCGCTTCCTCAGAAAGCTAGAAATAGACATACCATTCGATCCAGCAATCCCACTCCTAAGAATATATCCTAGAGAACTAAGAGTCGTCACTCGAATAGACATATGCACACCTATGTTCATGGCAGCATTGTTCACAATAGCAAAATGATGGAAACAACCTAGATGCCCAACAACAGATGAACGGAGAAACAAACTATGGTACATACACACAGTGGAGTCCTATGCAACGAGAAAGAACAACAAGGAATCTGTGAACCATCTCATAACATGGATGAAACTGGAGGACATTATGCTGAGTGAAATAAGTCAATCACAAAAGGACAAATATTGTATGAGACCTCTAATGTAAAAACCCATGAAAAAGCTCGCACACAAAATGTAACAATCTTTGCTGGTTACCAGGGATTGGGGGGGGTGGGGGGGAAATACTAAATAGGCAATATATAAGTCGTATCTTGGGTGAAGGGTGAGACAGTACACAGTACAGGGGAAACCAGCACAACTTGTACAAGGAAAGGTCACGGAAGCTCCACAGACACATCCAAACTCCCTGAGGGACTGAATTGTTGGGTGGTGGCCTGTGGGGACCATGGTCTTGGGGAACATCTAGCTCAATTGGCATGACACAGCTTATAAAGACAATGCTCTACATTCTACTTTGGTGAGTAGTGTCTGGGGTCTTAAAAGCCTGTGAGTGGCCATCCAAAATACTCCACTGGTCTCATCCCTTTGGGAGCAAGGGAGAATGGAGAGAACAGGATACAAGGAAAAGATTAGTCTGAAGGACTATTTGTCCACAGCTACCAAGGCCTCCACCAGACTCAGTCCAGTACAGCTAGATGATGCTTGGCTACCACCACTGACTGCTCTGACCAGGATCACAACAGAGGGTTCTGGACAGAGCTGGAGAAGGATGTAGAACAAAATTCTAACTCACAAAAAAAAAAAAAAAATACCAGATCTACTGGCCTAAAGGAGACTGGAGAAACCCCGAGAGTATGGCCCCCAGACACCCTTTTAGCTCAGTGGTGAAGTCATTTCTGGGTTCACCATTCAGCCGGGGAGAAGACAGCCCCATAAAACCAAATGGGACTGATGAGGCACAGCAGTCCAGGGACAAGGGCCAGAAGGCAGAAGGGGACAGGAAAGCCGGTGATAGGGAACCCAAGGTTGAGTAAGGACAGTGTTGATGTGTTGTGAGGTTGTTAACCATTGTCATAGGGCAACATGTGTACTGTCAAATGAGAAACTATTTTGTTCAGTAAGCCTTCATCTAAAGTGAGTATAGCAGCACAATTGGAAGAGCATAGTTGATGCCACTGAACTGTGCATGTAGAAATTTTTGAAATGGTGTACCTTTGGCTATGTATATTTTCGCCAAAAAATACAAACGTCAAGAAGGGAGAGGGTTGACATGTTGTGGGGTTGTTAACCAATGTCATAAAACAATATGTGTACTACTGTTTCATGAGAAACTATTTGTTCTGTAAGCCTTCACCTGAAGTACAATTTAAAAAAAAAGAATGAGCAAATCTGTCATGGAAGAAGTACGATCAAAATGCTCCTTAGAAGCAAGGCTGGCTAGTCTACGTCTCACATAGTTTGGATATGTTATTAGGAGGGACCAGTCCCTGGAGAAGGACATCATGCCTGGTAAAGCAGATGGTCAGTGAAAAAGAGGAAGACCCTCAACAAGATGGATAGATACAATGGCTGCAACCATGGGCTCAAGCATAACAATGATCGTGAGGATGGCGCAGGGCTGGGCAGTGTTTCGTTCTGTTGTCCACAGGGCCTCTATTAGTAGGAACCGACTCAATAGCACCTAACAACAGCAACAACACATATAATTCT
This sequence comes from Dugong dugon, assembly GCA_030035585.1. Taxonomy (NCBI): domain Eukaryota; kingdom Metazoa; phylum Chordata; class Mammalia; order Sirenia; family Dugongidae; genus Dugong; species Dugong dugon. The sequence continues at coordinate 36,140,212 of CM057460.1, forward strand.
ACCTGATTCTTTTTAATGGACACATAGAATTCTTTGTAAAGATGTGACATAGTGTATGTTATGATTTTCCTATTAATGAGCACTTACGCTTGTGATTGGCACAAATGCAAATGTTTTGGAACTCATAGATATAGATGAGATTCTTCAAAATGATATTTCTGGATGATAGGGAATGTGCATTTAAAATTTTAATAGCTATGCAGGATACAGGATAAGAATACAAACATCCGTTTGATTTCTATACACCAATAAAGAGAACTACGAAAAGGAAATCAGGAAAACAATACCATTTATAATAGCCCCTAAAAAAAATAAAATAGGAATAAATCTAACCACGGACGTAAAAGACCTAGACAAAGAAAACTACAAAACACTACTGCAAAAAACCAAAAGAGACCTACATATGGAAAAACATATCATGCTCATGGATAGGTAGACTTAACATTACAAAAACGTCAATTCTACCCAAAGCAATCTACAAATACAATGCAATCCCGACCCAAATACCAACAGCATTCTTTAAAGAGCTGGAAAAACTAATCATTGTCTTGATATGGAAAGGGAAGAGGCTCTGGATAAGTAAAGCAATATTGAAGAAGAATAGTAAAGTAGGAGGACTCACACTACCTGACTTCAGAACCTACTTTATAGCTACAGTAGTCAAAACAGACAGACACATTGACTAATGGAACAGAATTGAGAACCCAGGTGTAAATCCATCCATCTACAGTCACCTGATCTTCAAAAAAGGCCCAAAGTCCATTAAATGCGGAAAAGACAGTCTTTTTAAATAAATGGTGCTGACAAAACCGGATGTTCATCTGCAAAAAAATGAAACCGGACCCATATCTCACACCATACACAAAAACTAATTCAAAATGGATCAAAGACCTAAATATAAAACAAAAAAAAAAAATAAAAATCATAGAAGAAAAAAAAAGAGTCAACTCTAGAGGCTCTAATACACGACATTGATAGGACACAAACCACTACTAACAACACACAAACATCAGAAGATAAGCTGGATAACTGGAATCTTCTACAAATTAAATACTTAGATCATCAAAAGACTTCACCAAGAGTAAAAAGAGAATCTACAGACTGGGAAAAAAATTTTGGCTATAACAAATCCAACAAATTTCTAATCTCTAAAAATCTGCAGGAAATTCCAACACCTCTACAATAAAAAGACAATTAATCCAATTAAAAAATGGGCAAAGGATATGAACAGACACTTCACCAAAGCAGATACTCAAGCAGCTAACAGATACATGAAGAAATGCTGGTGATCACTAGCCATTAGAGAAATGTAAATCAAAACCACAATGAGATACCATCTCACCTCGACATTACTGGCACGAATCAAAAAAACAGAAAATAACAAATGTTGGAGAGGCTGAAGGGAGCTTGGAACTCTTATGCACCGCTGGTGGGAATGCAAAACGGTATAACCATTTCAAAAAACAATATGGTGCTTCCTTAAAAAGCTAGAAATAGAAATACCATAGGATCCAGCACTCCCACTCCTAGGAATATATCCTAGAGAAATAAGAACCATCAAACAAATAGACATATGCACACCCATGTTCAGTGCAGCATTGTTCACAATAGCAAAAAGATGGAAACAACCTAAGTGCCCATCAACAGATGAATGGGTAAACAAACTATGGTACCTACACACGATGAAATACTACACAGCGATAAAGAACAATGGTGAACCTGTGACGCATCTCACGACAGGGATAAATGTGGAGGGCGTTATGCTGAGTGAAGTAAGTCAATCACAAAAGGACAAATACTGTATGAAGCCACTACTATAAAAACTCACGAAAAGGTTTGCACACAAAAAGAAACAATCTTTGATGGTTTTGAGGGAGGGAAAGGGTGGGAGGGAAAAACACTAAGTAGACAATAGGTAAGCGGTAACTTTGGTGAAGGGTAAGACAGTACACAATGCTAGGGAAGCCAGCACAGCTTGTCCAAGGCAAGGTCATAAAAGCTCCACAGACACATCCAAACTCCCTAGGGGACGGAAGTACTGGGCTGAGGGCTGTGCGGACCATGGTCTTGGGGAACATCTAGCTCAATTGTCATAACACAGTTTATTAAGAAAATGTTCTACATTTTACTTTGATGAGCAGCGTCTGGGGTCTTAAAAGATTGTGAGCAGCCATCTAAGATACTCCACTAATCTCACCCTGTCTGGAGCAAGGAAGAAGGAAGAAAACCAAAGACACAAAGGAAAGATTAGTCCAAAGGACTAACATACCACAACTACCACAATCTCCACCAGACTGAATCCAGCACAACTGGATGGTGCCCGGCTACCATCATTGACTGGTCTGAAAGTGATCACATTAGAGGGTCCCAGACAGAGCTGGGGAAAAATGTAGAACCAAATTCTAACTCACACACACACACAAAAAGACCAGACTTACTGGTCAGACAGAGACTAGAGAAACCCGGAGAGTATGGCCCCCAGACACACTTATAGCTCAGTCAGGAAGTCACTCCTGAGGTTCACAGTTCAGCCAAAGATGAGACAGGCCCATAAAATAAAATGAGACTAAATGGGCACAGAAGCCCATGGGCAAGAACTAGAAGGCAGGAGGCGACAGGAAAACTGGTAATGGGGAGAATGTTGACATGTCGTGGAGTTGGCAATCAATGTCACAAAACAATATGTGTATTAATTGTTTACTGAGAAACTAGTTAGCTCTGTAAACCTTCATCTAAAGTACAATAAAGAAACATTAAAAAACATTTAATAGCTATGGCCGAACTAATCTCGAAAGATTTTGCAAATTCACTTTACCACAACAGTGTGTAGGAATTTCATGCAAATGGAACAGCGTAACACAGCACAGCACAAAATATTATCTATTTTCTTTATATTTTTCCCAACCTAGTCACCAAAAAAGGGTATCCTTTTTATTTTCATTCCTTTAATTAGTCCAGGAGTTGAACAACTTTTTGTATGTCTATCAGCCATTTCTAACTCTTCATCTGTGAATTGCCTATTCATCTTCTTTTCCATTTTTTTTATAAAGTATCAAACTTATTTTTCTCATTGTATTGGAAAAAACTCTTTAACTATTAGGAATATTTGTTATGTATGTCATGTATGTCTGTCATATATGCTGCAAATATTTTTTCATTAGTTGCTTATACTTCAACTTTGTGTTTTCTGCCCTTTGGTTTATAGAATTAGAATTTTAATGTATTCAGGTCTGCCTACAGTGCTTTCTTTATATGTTCTAGTTTCTGTGTCTTATTTAAGAATGCGACTTCAAATTCATAAACATTTTCTGCAAATACTTTTATAGCTTTTATATTTAGATTTTTGATCTACCTATAATCTATCGTTTGTATATGGTGTGAGAGAGGGATCTAATTTTATATTTTGCATTTGAATACTCAGTTATCCAAACATCTCACTGATCTTTAAGAATTACTAAGTTCCAATATATGAGGAAGTGTTTTTTGGCCACTGTTCAGTTGGGTTCCATTGACAGACTTGTCTATCTATTTGCCAGAACCATATTGTTTTATTGCAGTAACTCTTTTATCTCTTTCAATATCTTTGTATATATCTCATTATTATATATTTGAACTTCTGGCCTTTTGGTTAGCAGCTGAACTCTTAACCACTGCACCACCAAGCCTCCTTAATTCTCTTGGATTTTTTCCATACAGACTTTAATAGCAATTGTTTGGATTTTTTATTAGAGTTGAATTATATTTTTATATTAATTTAGTAAGGTTTGATATCTTTATATTATTAATTCTTCCCAGCCAGGGAAGATTCTTCTGGATTTTATTTTATATAGAACAAAATGTTTAAAAATATTCTAATGGGTCCTTAAGGACAAGTATTGATGAAAGTCAATTTTATGTCAACTGTCTAACACAGCAGGATATAATTATAAAGAAACTTAGAAAGCTATCTTCATAAAACTTTTAAGCCTGGACCTTGCTCTAAATGAGGAGAAACATCTATCATTTTAACAGAGACTTTTTCTTTTCTAATGCTGCTTTGTGCTTTTGTCCCCCCAGGGGTGAAGGTGTTGTACTAAATTTGGCATGTATAAAGATTTGGTCACAGAAAAAATCAAGAGAATTGAAGACATGTCATTTAAGATCGGCTCAGTTTAACTCAGGTTGCAACAATGAATGGTTTCCTCCTCTCTGCCTAGCCAGCGGGATGACCTGGTACAATGAGCTCTTCTTATGAGAGATGGTGTGAAAAGACAGAGCATTTCCTCACCCTTCCTTATGACCTTTTTAACCCTGCTTCTGAAACTACCAACCAGGGAGACAATTAGTACCAGTTATATTCTAGTCTGGTGACATGGACAGCTATTCACTAGGAAAGAGACCAATTTATTTCATCCAGGTCGCTGAACAATCATTGGATCATAAAGACTTTTAGTCACTGCCAAACCGAACTACATTTGAACTACCAGACCTGGTTGTGCAAGTCCATCTATCACTGCCATGCCAACTGGTCACCCATACAGACATTGCATTAAAGATACATGCAATAGCTTCTGAGATGATTTATAAGTTCTCCTCTAAATAAAAGTCTATGTATTGGGGATGGATGAGATTACACAGAAGTGGTGCATAGACATTTTTACATGTCTCCTGCCTCCTCGTTCTAATTTGTCTTGCTGAATGCATCGTTAATTACTGTATGCAGTTACTTATACCCATTGCCGTTGACTCAGTTAGGAAATGCAAATCACATATAGTCTTTCCTTTCCTTAGATTTAAATTTCTTTTAGACCTTACACTACTTACTTCACATAAATAGGACATAGTAAAAAAGATAACTCAGAGTTAAAAAGTATATCATGACTGTCTTACAAAAGGCAGAGGGTTATAATATCCAAATGTCCAAGTTACAAAAGCTTTTATAACTAATTTTTTTCCCTCTTCTTCAGACCTAGATACAAGTTCAGTGAGGTTGTTAATTGTCCACCCTCAGTGGACAGTAAAAAATGTTGGTCATATAAAGTAATAGAAGTCTGAAGAGCAAGAGACACTATGCAGTTCTGGCAGAGCATGTATTTTGGATACTGGCTGTGCCTTCTAAATACGATATGAGGTCCGAATGGAGAAAATTTTCAGAGTCATTCCTGAGGAATAGCTACCAGTGTTTCGTCTCTCTAGGCATTGGCTTTTATTGCTAGCCAGCACAAATGAAGATAAATCAGGCCTCTAGGTAAAAGAAATGAAAACCATCTAATTTTTTGTAGCCAGAGTTAATCTTGAATGGAGAGAAAGTTTTCAACTGGAGAGTAAATATGTATCCTGTATCTTCATCATCACTTCCTCCAATTAATCATACAGTAAAACTTGCAAAATCCAGAACATGTGTAAAGCAGAAGCCTGTCGGAGAAGGAAAAATCAAACACTTGCCACTAAAGTGAGTGATAGAAAAGTGGTAAGACCACACCCTGTCAAAGGCAGAAAACTTGCAAGACCTGGAAAAACAAGGCAGTCCCTTTCAGTTCCGGCTCTTACAGATTTTCCTGTATATTTTAATTTGAATTTTTTTCATGGTTATTGAAACCCTGGTGGCTTAGTGGTTTACAGCCACAGCTGCTAACCAAAAGGTCGGCAGCTGGAATCCACCAGGCACTCCTTGGAAACTCTATGGGGCAGTTCTACTCTGTCCTATAGGGTCGCTATGAGTCAGAATCGACTGGATGACAACGGGTTTGGTTTTTTCATGGCTAAATGAAAGAAAGAAATGGCTCCATTTAATACAAGTACTAAATGAAATCAAAATTAGTTCTGGTCTCCCCAGTGGGTGCTAGAATAGAAATGATCAAACGGTCTGTGTATGAGATGTCAATGTACCTTCCACAGCAGTCATGTGGGTGCACCAAGAGATCCTGTTTCTGTGTCTCCTATTTAATGCACTGACTCAGAACTGGCACGGTCCGCAGAGCAGAGGGGAATGTGGTCCTCATGCCTCCACCAGCTAGGAGCACCAATGAAATTCCATGTGCAGTCATGCCTTTGCACCAGAAACCCCAAGGGAGTTGATGGCATTTTCTCCATTATGATCATTGTCTTACAGGAAATCACCAGTTTAAAAATGTAGAATCATGTTTACTATTTTCTTAGTTCATCTCCAAGGAAGTCCTCTGAGATGACTGATACAATACAATTAATATCCCAAGAGAAAAATAATTTGCCGGTAACAAGAATGCCCAGGTTTGAAATTAGAAAGAATCATGAAGATTCAACTCAAGCATATCATATTTTTATAAACCTAAGTTCAAAGAAATAACTGAAAGCTACTTTGTGCAGGAAGAATATTTCTAAAGACTATACAAATAAGCAATACTACGTATAAACCTGAGGTTTTCAAGGTTTTAAAATACTGCTCCATTCGTGGCTACGAAAGGAGTGAGGCAGGCAAGTTAACTGAAAGAAAGCTTTCCGTTGAGTAGAGGAACACATTACACGGGGCATGAAAAATGGTCTTTAGTAACCATTGCTCAGTACAAGGAGCTTCACCTACTGAAAAGAGCACAGAATTTACACTATAAATAAAATACAAAGCTACGAGAATAGGAAAATAATTTTACCTGCTTAATGGGAAGTCTATTCAGGACATTTATTGTTTTTACTCTTGCTTTGTCTCTACAAATATATTGCTCAGGCCTGTGTTTCTGTCCCAGGAGAGAGAGAGATGACCTCCCTCCTGGTGTTCTACCATGCCCGTTCTAATTCTCCACAATGTAAGAAGGAGTGCGTGAAATGGAAAAGGACAGGAATATGCCACACGATTGAAAGGGATGATTTAGAACTGCACGGCAGAAGAACAAAAATGCATTCACATGGGGTATTAGCTTTTATGAATCGTGTCCTACACCCTAGACACTATGCTAGGCACCTTACATAAACCAAAAAAAAAAAAAAAAAAAAACCTGTTGTCATCGAGTCAATTCCAAATCATAGCGATGCTATAGTGACCTGACATAGATGACCACAATTGAAAAAAAGGAAAAGAAAGGTTTTTAAAGAATATAACTAAAAGACCATGAAAATAAAGCTTAAGCCATAATTCCAGTTACCCAAATGGCAAATACAAATCACAAAAGCACATAGAAAACAAGTGCTTTACTTTTTTTAGGCAAGAATGAGCTGGAGGGTAATTAATTCAATAAATGTTTATTGGTAAACTAAACCACACAAGTCAACGCACTGACTTAGGTGTCCTGTTATTATGACAGTGAATCAAAACAAATCAAAGAGAAAAGTAAGTCAGGGGAAGGTTGCACCATCAAAACACTTTCCAAGAATGGGCTGGGAGATTTTTTTAACTATCATGTCAACGACACCCAAGAGTTTAGTACTCAAAAGCACACGAATGTAATTTTTTAACTGATATTTTATTCATTGTTTTAGGTTTACAGAGAATTGAGCAGGGAGTACAGAGTTCCCATATATACTCCCTCACTCCTCACAGTTTTCCCTATTAACAGCTTGCATTAGTGTGGCACATTTGTTAAAATTGGTTAACTAATATTAATACATTATTATTAACTAAAGTCCCTAGTTTATATTAGGGTTCACTCTTTGTCTTGTACAACTCTATAGGATTTGACAAATGTATGATATCACGTATCCACCATTGCAGGACAATGTAGAATAGTTTCATCGACCAAAAATTCCCCTGTGTTCCACCTGTTAATCTTCCCCTCTAACAACATTTTTTACTATCTCTATAGTTTTGTCTTTTCCAGAATGTCATATATTTGGAATTATACAGTATGTAGCCTTTTCAGGCTGATTTCTCTCACTTAACAATGTGCATTTAAGGTTCCTCCGTGTCTTTTCATGGCTTGATAGCTCATTTCTTTTTATCACTGAATAATATTTCGTTGTATGGATGTACCACACTTTGTTTATCCAGTCACTTTTAATGGACATCTTCATTGCTTCCACACTAATGTTCAATTTTTCAACCAGATCATAAGCTCTTTGAAGACTGTCTTACAGTTCCATTATCCCCAGGGAAGTCCTAGGTACACTCAATAAGGGCTAGTTAAATGGGTATCGATATTAGAAATTAGGAGAGTCGATATACTTGAAAAACCAACGCTCATGATGTTTTAAATGTAAGAATTTAGCCAAATGGGAGTTTTTGACATCCCAGTTATAGGGCATGATTTATCCAATACTATAAGGGGAGTAAAACACTCTGCTCAGTGCTAAGCACCATCTCTAAGGACCCAGTTACAGTGTGGCAAAGAGAACAAGAAGACATGAGATACCTTCTGCTCTTCTGGTACTCATCATCAAAGGGAGAATATTGTTTTAGGGCCAATTAACATCCTGCACTGCAATGGACACCTAGTCTTCAGCCACAGTTGTTCTGTTTTACGTGGTAGTCATTTAGCCTACTTGTCTTCTTTGACCAAGAGGGGAATTCTAAATTCAAGCTAGTCATCGAGAATCCACACTGCACTACAGAAAAATACTGCGGGTGTTATGGCTGTCTTGCTGCCAGTCTGTTAGGTACGTCTTTCCTGGCTCAGCAGTGTTCTGCTACACAGTACACAGCTGTAGGGAGAACGTCATGCCCAATACCAATATCCAGGGGTGTTTTTAAAGAGCAAACATTTACTGAGTGTTCTGAATGTGCCAGCAACTTTTCTATGCACTTTACATATACTGGCTCGTATAATCCTCACATCACCTTATTGGATGAATACTTCAATTGTGTCCACTCTAAGATGTAGAAACTGAGGCAGAGAGAGATTAAGAAACTTGCTCAAAGTCACACAGCTATTCAAGAGTGAGCTGAGATTTGGATCCAATTTGTGAGGCTCCAGAGGCCAGGATCTGACTGTGCTATACTGTGTCAATCTTCAGAGGAGCTTGACACCACATCACTTTTGCTAACAGCTCAACCTTGCCTCTTATTTACTGGAACGTCTGGTCTACCACGCAGAATAAATCTCTTCATGCCTGCTACACAGTACTGGGGATCTTGGGACTGCATTCCCTCACATCACTCTCTTTTCCCAAATTCTTCTTCCTTTTCACTTCACTCCATACCTCATGTGTCCTTCTTACAACTGCCATACCTCCACTAGCTGATTGCTTGTACTATGCCCTGTGGAATCCCCATCTTTGATCCTCAAACTTTCCTCACGAGCATTTTTATGTGAGGAGGAAGAAGATGGCACGGGTGAAAAAGATGTTGATCAGATACAAAAAAATGTAGGAAAGTTTGGTCCTATTAGGTCAACACAATACTCAGAAATCATTTAATTGCCTTCAATAAAAATAAGATAAGCATGCACTAACATATTCCAAGGACCAATGGTAAAAGTAGACTAATGGTATAAGGGTATTAATGCTATATATAAGGGGCAGTGGTAGTTTAGTGGCAGAATTCTCATCTTTAATGCGGGAGACTCAGATTTGATTGCCGGCCAATGCACTTCAAGAACAGCCACCACACTTCTGTCAGTGGGGGCTTGTGTGTAGCTATGATGATGAACAGGTATCAGCAGAGCTTCCAGACTAAGACAGACTATGAAGAAAGGCCTGGTGACCTACCTCCATAAAACCTGCCAATAAGAGCCCTAGGGATCACAACAGTCCAGCCCCATTGTGCATGGGGTCACCATTAGTCACAGGCCAACTAGACGGATTCAAACAACAATAACAATGTTACATAAGACAGTGAAAATAAGGTTAGCAAGTAGGAGATTTTTAACACCAAAACACCATAAAAACAATTCTGAGTGACTGTAGGGAGACAGGCCTTCACGTTCTTCATGTTTATAAGAATATGCCCCTAGTATAATGAATTGTTGTTGTTGTTAGGTGCCACTGAGTCCATTCCAACTCATAGCAACCCTATGCACAACAGAACAAAGCACTACCCAGTCAAATGCCATCCTCACAATTGTTGTTATGCTTGAGCTCATTGTTGCGGCCACCTTGTTAATCCATTGCATTGAGGGTCTTCCACTTTTTCGCTGACCCTCTAATTTACAAAGCATAATGTCCTTCTCCAGGGACTGATCCCTCCTGATAACATGTCCAAAGTATGTGAGATGAAGTCTCGCCATCCTTGCTTCTAATGAGCTTTCTGACTGTATTTCTTACAAGACAGATTTGTTTGTTGTTTTGGCAGTCTGTGGTATATTCAGTATTCTCCGCCAACACCATAATTCAAAGGCGTCAATTCTTTGGTCTTCCTTATTCATTGCCCAGCTTTCACATGTGTATGAAGTGATTGAAAACATCATGGCTTGGGTCAGGTGCACCTTGGTCTTCAAGGGGACTTCTTCCTTCAATACCATTGGTTCTTGATCTTATGCTACGTCCTGATAGGTTGAACGTCAACCAATTCTTTTTGGTACAATGCCTCTGTGTATTCCTTCCATCTTGTTTTGATGCTTCCGGTGTCTTAAAATACTTTGCCCATAGATACCTTCAATACTATAACTCTAAGTCTGAGTTTTTTATTCAGTTCATTCAGCTTGAGAAAGACTAAGAATGTTCTTCCCTTTTGTTTTCTAACTCCAAGTGTTTGCACATTTCATCATAATACTTTGTCTTCTGGAGCTGCTGTTTAAAATCTATTGTTCAGCTGTTTAATCATTTCTTCCGTTCACTTTAGCTGCTCTAATTTTAAAAGCAAGTTTCAGAGTTTCTTTTCATGTTTTCTATCTTTCCTGACTTTTTGGTAACATTTTGCTTTCTTTATATATGATGTCCTCACTGTCATCCCTCAACTCATCTGGTCTTCAGTCATTAGTGTTCAATGCATCAAATCTATTCTTGAAATGGTCTCTAAATTTAGGTAGGATATACTCAGTGTTGTACTTTGGCTCTCGTGGACTTGTTTTAATTTTCTTCAGCTTCAACTTGAATTTGCCTAGGAGAAATCGATGGTCTGTTCTGCAGTCAGCCCCTGGCTTTGTTCTGGCTGATGGTACTGAGCTTCTCCATTGTCTCTTTCCACAGATGTAGTAGATCTGACACCTGTGTGTTCCATCTGGCGAGGTCCACGTTTACAGTTACCATTTGTGCTGTTGACAAAAAGGTGTTACCAGTGGATAGGTCATTGGTCTTCAAAATTCTGTCATGCAATCTCTGACATCATTTCTATCACCAAGGCCATATTTTCCAACTACTGATCCTTTTTATTTTTTTCCAACTTTCCAATTCCAATCACCAGAAATTATCAATGTATCTTGACTGCATGTTTGATCAATTTCAGGCTTCAGAAGTTGGTAAAAATCTTCAATTTCTTCATCCGTGGCATTAGTGGTTAATGTAAATTTGAATAATCGTCTTATTAACTAGTCTTCCTTCTAGGCATAGGGATATTATCCTATCACTGACAGCAGCATACTTCAGGGTAGATCTTGAAATGTTCTTTTTGAGAATGACTGCAACACTGTTCCTCTTCAATTTGTCATTTCTGGCATAGCAGACCACATGATTGTATAATTCAAAATGGCCAGTATCAGTCCATTTCAGCTCACTATTGCCTAGGATATTGATGTTTATGCATACAGCAGGCTGATAGTTTTGGAATCTTAACATTTCTCTGGACAGAATCTTAGGATTTTGCTCTTTCCCCTCCTGTTCCTGGCTGATACACTATTGGATAGCAACTCAGAAGTGCAGCATTGGCTAGTTGTAAATTTCTCATCTGAAATGTTTGTCTTTGCCTAGTTACTATTGGTTCCACAGCGAACATAGGCAGCTCCATAAAATAGAAAGGCAGTAAGTGGTAGAAGATGGAAGTTACTCACGATTCTGATGTCATTTCTTTACTAGCTAGGAAAATAGACATATGATTGTCAGGTGTGTTTTTATTATTTTACTTCTAAGGAAATAAGAGGTTGTGAGAGAGATTATCCGTGAATGATAAATTCCAAAATGTACTTCACATGCTCTATTCTGATCCACTCAAAATTAAGGAGAGTGACCATGGAATTATTTATCATCTGTTATGGATTGAACTGTGTCCCCAAAATATGTGTTGGAATCATAACCCCTGTACTTGTGGATGTAATCCCATTTGGGGATAGGGTTTTCTGTACGTTATGTTATTGAGGACCTATCAGGGTAGGGTATGTCTTAAACCAACCACTTCTGAGACATTAAAAAAAAATCAGATCAGACACAGAAACATGGAAACGCAGATGAAGGAGGAATAGATGCCATATCACGTGCTGAGAGCCGAGGAGCCAAGGAACAGACGCTAAAAAATAGACAAAGACCTTTCACCAGAGTCGACAAAGAGAAAGCCTTCCCCTAGGGCCAGTACCCTGAATACAGACTTCTAGCCTCCTAAACTGTGGGAAAATAAATTTCTGTTCTTTAACCACCGACTTGTGTATTTATGTTATAGCAACACTAGAAAAGTAAGACATCCTCCAAGCGAGAACACTTTTGACAGTCAAACAAGGCACTATTGATAATTACACCAGGACAATAGGCAGATACTGGAATTATCTCATGCAAACTAAGATGGATCATCACCCTATAACTAAGAAAGTCTCCTACAAAACGCTTTTCTGTTGGAACTGAAGTTGGTAGAGCCCACCGTTGTTGCTCTCTACAAAAAGGGTGGACTACCTGATCAATAATTTGTTTGATTTCCATACTTGCTGTAGCCTCAGCTTCTCTTTCACCCCTATAGCAGCTCTCTTTTCTTCTCTATTACTATGACTAACCAAAAGCATGGATCCCTATATAGGTACTTATTAGCTGGAATTTCATGTATATATAATTTCCCTGTCTAACTTATCCCACATTGACAATCATCCTTGAGTTCCTCTTGCATAAAACTAAATGTCATCTAATTGCAACGTTTATTTTGCAATTGCAATATCATTAGCTCAGCAAGCTTGTCACCTAGTCAAAAAGAGTGACCAACAATTCATCAGCTGCAGCTAGCACGTGGACTGAAGTTTCCGGTATGTCAAGTGTTTTCCATCAAGTCGTTCTGACTCATAGTGTGGAGTAGAACTGTGCTCCATAGTGTTTTCAACACCTGATATTTCAAAAGTAGAGTGCCAAGCCATTCTTCTGAGACACCTGTGAGTAGACTCTAATCTCCAATCTTTCGATTAGCAAGTGAGCACATTAATCATTTGCACCACCCAGGGACTCCACATCAAGTTTAGAAGATTTTTACTCCCTGAGAAGGTAGAAAATGAAATTCAGGCACCTGTTCCATGGAACTGAAATAAGCTGAGTGAATTTGCCTTCAAAATATTTTCCTCAGTATCAGAAACATAAAGATAGTCATAATTCAAGAAGTAAATAAGTTCTCACCCTGGGTAAAATTCCCACGGTATCTATCTGCCAGAGTAATCTAATAATTTAATAGCCACGCGTTACCAGGGTGCAGTATTTGACCTATGTTGTTGTTGTTGTTGTTTGGTGCACACTTCTCCCACATTCGGAGCTACCTTTCCCATCACCATAAATAAAAAGTGATTACTGTCTGGTGGCACAGTGATTAAGTACTCAGCGGCTAACCAAAAGGACAACAGTTTGAACCCACCATCCCCTCTGTGGGAGAAATACTTGACAGTCTACTTCTACAAAGATTACAACTTTGGAAAACCTGTGAGACAGTTCTACTCTGTCCTATAGGGTCACTGTGAGTCAGAATCAACTCCACAGCAACAGATTTGGATTTTTTTTTGGGGGGGGGGGTGCTGTCTGGAGAGTGAATCCCCCTCACCACCACTCCCACACCTGGTACCCACCAATAAATGTTGGTCTCTGTATCATACAGCTGTTCTTAACATTTTATAAAAGTAAAATCATACATTATTTGTCCTTTTGTGATTGGCTTATTTTTCTCTGCATAATGTCCTCCAGGTTCATCTATGTTCCAAGAAGTTTGGGGAACTCATCTTTCTTTATGACTGTGTAGAATTCCTTTGTATATATGTGCCACATTTTGTCTATCCATTCATCCATTGATGGGCACTTAGATTGTTTCCATATTTTGGCTATTGTGTATAGTGTTGCAATGAACATAAGGTTTTTAATGTCTGATTTTTGAGAAGTAGATCATCAGGCCTTTCATTCGAGGCACATCTGAGCAGATTCAAACTTCCAACCTTTCGTTTAGCAGGCAAGGGTGTCAACCATTTGCACTACCTGGGAACTCTTACTAGTTTACTAAATCCAAAAAAAAAAAATAGTTGGAATTTTTCTCTCCTCTTTTACATTATTTTTTAAGACTATCACAACAATAAGAAGTAAAAAAAAAAAAAAAAACAGTTAAAAAACCATTTCCAAATATCTGCCCTGGTCAAAAACACTACGCACAAAGAATCTCAATGATTCAGCTTCAAGAATGTTTGGGAGGTGAATGGGAAATGGGTGTACACTGTTGCCAAGTATTCCATGTCAACCTCCTGTTCTAAATTTTAAAATTATTGTGCTTGAGGCATAGTCATGCTAAACTCCCTTATGGCCTAGTATTAGTCATTCCTAAGTTACCTTTCCTTGTGAGTTATCCTGAAAATAACATTATAGAAGGTCTAGAACATTGATCAAAACAAAACAATGATTGGCATTCTCATGCCTGAATTACACAGATCACAGGACAGCATCTCCATCAGCATGAACTTGACTGTAACCATCTCTCCCAACGCGTCAAACCAGAATGCCATCAGCAAAATAGAGCACAGCACAAAAATAATTACCTGGCTAATTCAAACAGAAGTAAATTTCTCTTGTTTTGGCTACTTTATTGGGGGAATCCAGGCAGAAGTGTCTCTGCTACCTGGATTAGCTAAGCAATTACCACAAACCTGCACACTTCATTCCAGATCCTGTCAAAGAATAGCCACTCTTCAAATTTATAAACAATAGTATCTCTAAGCAAATTACTGAGGTAACATTTAAATCCAGCTGTCGATCCCTCCAAGGTAAAATTCATAGCATTTTATTCTACACCTAGCTATGCAGAAAGAGGAAATGGCTGAGAGAAATACTAAAATCCCAAGCACAAATTTGCTATAGAATTAATATCACAATTTGTCATTGGTAATGAAAGCATATAAAACAGGTCCTGACAGCATGTTATTTCTGTTGCAGATCATTCTGTACAGAATCCAAATGAGGTTTTCCCTTGCAACTGTGGGAATTATTTTTTCCCTTAAATTTACAAAGCAAAATAATATTAATATTGTGGTTAGTAGCCATCTGCTTCATCAGAGTTCTCTGCAATCATAAGTCTAAACTGATGGCATCATGGCAAGCTGCCACGTCCCAAGAGGCCAGCCTCTAAAACCCATCAATGTCTTTGAATCAGTCTCAAGTCCAAGAGGGCGAACCACAAAGTGTCAAAGCTGCTTTATGGGAAGATCCAGCTCACTAAGCTCTGTTTTTGGATTTTGAACCCCAAAATGTTATCCCACCTCAGTCTGTATTCAGACCCCTGCATCAGATGGGCAATCAAACGAAGTCACCAGGCAGCAAGGAATAAATACGAGGCATTTGGGTCGAATGCCAGGTCCAGCAGAGCAACTAGCAGCCTGTGTTCCGCTCAACAGCAATGATTTTCACTACAAAGTCAGAGAAGGATCCATCTGTGAAGAATTCAGCTTATCACAAAATTGCACTGAAGTCACTGTAACTTTTTAGTAAAAACTGCCACAGAGGCAACAAGATGCAGGGGGATTCAAAGGAGGTGTGAACTAAATAATATTTCTCACATGATTGCCACCATAATAACTTGCACCAGAAAAATCTGAATTCAAATGTCTCATCCGATAGGCTATATACTCTCTTGCCATCTTTAATAGCCTCTACTAATGATTTTCATTTAGAAATGCAAAAGGATGCTGTGTTTTTAGTGTTGAATCAGTCTTCAAGAACTCTGCATGTTTGTAATCATGGGCCATATGAATGCTAGCAGAATAAGATAAGTGTCCAAAAATTATTTAGCAAGACACACTGTAACTACCCGTCTCTGGTATCATAATCATGAAATTATTTTCTTTTTGAGTAGTCTAGATGTTGCAGGAGTCCCTGGGTGGTACAGACGCTTAATGTGCTTAACTGCTAATCAAAAGGTTGCGGGTTGGAGCTCACCCAGAGGCTCCTGGGAAGAAGGGCCTGGCGACATACTTCCCAACAAACCAGCCATTGAAAACCCTATGGAGTGCAGTTCTACTCTGACACACATGGAGTCGCCATGAGTTGGAATTGACTCAATGGCAACTGGCTTTTTTTAGATGCTCCAAGCAGGGGGGAAGAAAAGGGAGAGGGGAGAAGAACTAACTAATGAAGGATTAAACTAGAATGTCATAGTTAAATGGAGTCTCATGATATTTATGCAGATAATACAAATCCTACCATTTTATCATGGGAAAGCCTGGGAGAAGGAGCTAGGGTGTGGCATATGATGAGGGTGGGGGAGATAGGTCTGCTAAACAAAAGCAAGAAACAAATACACTTCAAGAATCTACTAGTTTTCACTGCAAAAATGATGTTTTTTCAATAAAACTTAGATCAAGGCTACATACATTTGTAAATAAACACACACATAAAAATAACAAATGAAACTACTACCTTTAAGCACACAATATAACTTGCATGTACTTATCCAAAATCCTCATGGACAAAGTGTCACAGATAAAAAAACAATCAACAAGGAAAAGAACCGAGGCTGGGGCATAGAACATCGTACTATGTCTTGGTCGAATTTTATGTGAGTCGTCACTTTTTAAAAATGAAACCCTTTGAAGAAGGATCATCAGTGTAATTTTGAACTGCCACACAATTTTCTCAGAATTTTTTTTTAGCAACTTCTTGAAAGGGCTGAAGGAGACTGAGGAAAGGCAGTCTCTGTTTCTTTCTCCTTCTGTTATTAAACAAATAACATCATATGAAAATTAACAAAAAGTAAAGTGAATCTTAAAAAACAAAGAGCTAAACGGAGAGGATCAGGTGGGAGGCAGAAAGTTTCCACCACCTAGTGCAGGTAGTGATGGGAACACTAACAGATGAAAAGTAAATTGCTGGATTTTGTTTTGGGCTCCAACTCCTCAGGGTAACTGCCCCATTTTGTGGCACCATAGGATAATTATTCCTTAACCCATTGCCATCTAGTCAGTTCTTATTCAGGTGACCCCATGCATATCAGAGTAGAACAGTGCTCCGTAAAGTTTTCAATGTCTAATTTTCTGGAAGAAGATTGCCAGCCCTTTCTTCCAAGGTGCTTCTAGATGGACTTGAACCTATAACAGAAGGTTAGCGGCTGAAAGCATTAACCATCTGCAACACCCAGGGACTCCTGCTTTGTCCTTATTCTTCACTAAAAAATTATCATATTCCCGCCAAATAAGCAGCAGTCCATCAGAAACTATGTCCTCCTCTCCTACTGCACACACTTCCTCACTTCCACATAAAGCCACAGGCTTTTCTCCCTGCCAATCACAACTTGGAGCCCTGGTGGCGTAGTGGTTAAGAGCTTGCTTGCTGATCAAAAGGCCAGTTGTTTGAATCCACCAGCTGATCCTTGGAAACCCTAGGGAGCAGTTCTACTCTGTCCTATAGGGTCACTATGAGTTGAAATTGACTTGACAGCAACAAGTTTAATTATAACTTGGGTCATATTTATGTCTAAGAGTTAAAAAATCCTACCACATTTCAAACAAATGTGATATTTTGAACCTCATTAAGTACATTGAGCTCAATCATATTTAAGATTGGGATTCAGGCCCATCCTCTTGATGGCTGTGTAACTTTGGGCAAATTATTTAATCCCTGTGAGGTACATGAGCCTCGTATGTAAAATGAGATGAATATTGACTTTGGGAAATCATCATGGGAATCCAACAAGGTAACATATAAAGCATTGACTGTGGTTCCCTGACACGTGATAGGCACTCAACAAATGGTGTAATTATGTCCTTCGGTGGCACAAACGGTTTACTCTTGACTACTAACCTAAAGGTTGACAGTTTGAACCCAACCAGCAAGGCCACAGAAGAGGGGCCTGGCAATGTTTCTGTAAAGATTACAGCCAAGAAAATCCTATGGAGCAGTTCCACTCTCCATAGTCTGGTTTCATTTGCTTGGTGGTTCCTGACCCGTGGCTGTTGTTGTTATGTGCCCTCTAGTCAATTCCGACTCATAGAAACCCTATGTAAAACAAAACAAAACACTACCGGTCCTGCACTATCCTCACAATCGTTGTTATGCTTGAGTCCATTGTTGCAGCCACTGTGTCAATCCATCTCATTGATGGTCTTCCCCTTTCTTGCTGACCTTCTCCTTTACCGACTGTGATGTCCTTCTCCAGGGACTGACCCTTCCTGATAACATGCCCAAAGTATGTGAGACAAAGTGTTGCCATCACTGCTTCTAAGGAGCATTCCAGTTGTACTTTCTCCAAGACGGATTTGTTCGGTCTTCTGGCAGTCCATGGTATATTCAATATTCTTTGCCAACATCACAATTCAAAGGCATCAACTCTTCTTTGGTCTTCCTTATTCATTGTCCATCTTTCCCATGCATATGGTGCAATTGAAAATACCATGGCTTGGGTCAGGCACACCTTAGTCTTAGTCAACACTTTAATGAGGTCTTTTGCAGATTTGCCCAGTGCAATGCATCTTTTGATTTCTTGATTGCTGCTTGCGTGGGTGTTGATTGTGGATCCAAGTAAAATGATATCCTTGACAACTTCAACCTTTTCTCCATTTATCATGATGTTACTTATAGAGCCAGTTGTGAGGTAACAGGCACAAAATGGTGTGATTATTGTTGGTGTTCAAAACTTTTAACCTGACCGAGATCACAACAGAGGATCCCGGACAGAGCTGGAGAAAAAATGTAGAACAGAATTCTAACTCACAAAAAAAAAAAAAAAACAACCAGACTTATTGGCCTGACAGAGACTGAAGAGAACCTGAGAGTATGGCCCCTGGACACCCTTGTAGCTCAGTAATGAAGTCACTCCCAAGGTTCACCCTTCAGCCAAAGATTAGACAGCCCATAAAACAAAATCAGACTAATGGGGCACAACAGTCCAGGGACAAGGACTAGAATGCAGGAAGGGACAGGAAAGCTGGTAATAGGGAACCCAAAGCTGAGAAAGGATAGTGCTGACATGTCGTGGGGTTGTTAATCATTGTCATAAAACAATATGTATACTAACCGTTTAATAAGAAACTATTTCTTCTGTAAACTTTCATCTAAAGTACAATCTAAAAAATTTAAAAAAAAAAACAAAAAAAAAAAACTTCTAAGTTCCAAGTTTCCTGAGAATGTTAAGGTCTTGTTTTTAAGTTAGAGACAACTAGACTATAATTATAAGCTTCTCAAAACCAAGAGCTCAGGAAGTAGAAATTTTCTTCCCCTCCCCAGATTCTGATTCTAAAAGTCAAAGTTAAAATACTCTTGTTTCTAAAATACATTCTGCCAAATTTCGGTCTGTAGATCCTGTAGGACGCTTAACTCCTCGGAGCTTTGCCTGTCCCTGCCTGAAAACCCAAAGGCCAATAATACACACACCCTCTACTATAGAGAATTGTGGTAAAGACACAAAGCAGTAATGAACATGAAGCATTTTCTAAACCAAAAAGTGCTACATAATATAGGCTATTAGCAAGGGGCAGTGATACAGTTGATGGGTAAAAGCATGTGCCGCTCCCATGTGTGATTTCAGCACGGTGCTTAAACGCTAACGCTCCATTGCCTCATCTGTAAAAGTGTCATGTTAAGAGTAAATACTTCAAAGAGTTGTTGAGAGAATCAAAAGAAATCATATAAACAAGCACTTTTAACACATTGCCTGGCGCATAATAAGTGTTCCATAAATGTTGCTACTGTATTAGTTTCCTAACAAATTGTGGTGTTGGCAAAGAATATTGAATACTGTGGACTGCCAGAAGAACAAACAAATCAGTCTTAGGAGAAATACAGTGAAAAGTTGTGAGAGCTGGAACTCGATGGGACTAATTGTTTTTCTGGGTCTTGCAAGTTTTCTGCCTTTGACAGGGTGCAATCTTACCACTATTCTATCACTCATTCTAGGGGAAAATATCTGAGCTTTCCTTCTCTGACAGGTTTCCACCTTACACAGGTTCCAGCTTTCACAGGTATTGCTGTACAGCCAGAATGCTCCTTAGAAGCAAGGATGGCAAAATTTCAGCTCACTTACTTTGGACATAGCATTGGAAAAGACCCATTGATAGAAAAGGACATCATGCTTGGTAAGGCAGAGCATCATTGAAAAAGAAGACGACCCTCAACGAGATGGATAGACACAGTGGCTGCAACACTAGGCTCAAACATAGCAAAGATTGTGAGGATGATGCAGGACCGGGCAGTGTTTCATTCTCTTCTACATAGGGTGGCTATGAGTTGGAGCCAACGTGATGGCACCTAACAACACCATTGCTCTTGTCAAAATATCGGATGTACCCATTTCCATACTTTGAGCAGAAGAGAAAACAAGGAAAAACAGTAAATGAAAGTAGCTTGAGACTGGCAGTGGGAGGCATAAATGGTCCAGTCGCTGCTTCTAATGAGATGTATGACTTTGGACAAAGACTTAATCTATGTGAGCCTTATTTTCTCATCTGCAAAAATAAGACAAGTGGATCCAAATTCAGAACCTGGAGTTTGGTGAAGATGTAAAAAGGTCATTCAACCCCAAGTCTGATGCTGCAGCTCATTTATAGCAAGTGTCTGTCCAGTTTGTGATTGAATGTCTTCAGGTATGGGACTCATTTCTATCCTGAAGGTGCCGGCACCTTTCATCTTGAACAGCACTGATAGTTTAAAAATCTTTCCATATGTTGAGCTGAAATTACCATCTGCATGTCATCAGGTATTAGATGTCAATGGTAGTAAATTGTATCATTACTTTATGTGTTACTAAGAAAGAAGAACTCTGGGGCACAGTGGTTAAGAGCTATGGCTGTTAACCAAAAGGTTGGCAGTTTGAATCCATCAGCCACTCTTTGGAAACCCTATGGGGGAAGTTCTACTCTATCCTATTGGGTCGCTATGAGTTAGAATCAACTCGACGGCAATGGGTTTTGGTAAGAAGAGACAATATCAATTATATCATGACAAGATGCTTTCTTATCTCATCAATTGTAAGAGACATTAAGATTTCTGAGATGTTAAAATATGAAAATACAGATGTTTTAGAATCAACAAAGTGCTAGATCATCTAGTGGCTTTACCAGTTGATCCTAGTTGAAGCTTCTACCATATTAAAAACCAGCTTAATTTTCTTCTATAGGACAGTTCAAATATTTGAAGAGCACTCATGACCAGCTTGAATCTTCTCTTCTCCAGCCTTATTATTTCAGCTAGGAACCGTCTCCAGTTTCCTCAGCCTTCTGAATTCATTCTAGTTTATCTGAATCTCCACTTCTTCATCCATGCAAACACCAAGCACTTTTCAAGCACCAGGGATAAAATGACGACCAAAATAAACAAATGTTCTGCCTTCGATAATACAAAGGATATACAGTCTAGTATACTCTAGAACAGACACTTTGAATTATGGTGTTGGTGAAGAATATTGAATATACCATGCATGAACTGCCAAAAGAATGAACAAATCTATCTTGGAAGAAGTACAGCCAGAATGACCCTTAGAAGCTAGGATGGTGAGACTACATCTCACATACTTTGGTCATGTTATCAGAAGGGATCAGCCCCTGGAGAAGGACATCATGCTTGGTAGAGTGTCAGCAAAAAAGAGGAAGATCCTCAACAAGATGAATTGACACAGTGGCTGCAACGATGGGCTCAAGCATAAGGATTGTGAGGATGGCTCAGGACCAGGCAGTGTTTCATTCTGTTGTTCATAGGATTACTGTGACAACCTAACAGCACCTAACATCAACAACAGTCTAGTACAGGAAAAGGAGAGCGTAAATAATGGGGTCTAGCTAAAGTGCTATAGGGGTTTTACAAATGGAAATACAAGAAAAGAAGCCAAAACAGCAAAGAGTATTTAACAGATAATACCCAAAGAGGAACAAAGGACTCCAGGGTGAGGTCTGGCCTTTTCTAAAGAGAATACTTATACCTATACAGAGGGTAACAGGATCTTCTTCTTCCTTTCTTTTTCTCTTTGTCTTTATCTTCTTTTTGACAGCCATGACACACTGAAATTTTTATGTTCTCACAATCTATAAAATCTCAAAATATTTTTGAACACATACTATCATATTGTCTTTCCCACTCTAGCCTGCCACTCTTCCCATCAAATTCTTCTGAATTAGGAGTAAGGTTGGTAGGAGAGGAGAATCATTTTTTCCTCTGAAGGCAAGTATAGGATTTTCTGCTTTGTCTAGTCCACATGAGGTATTTAGGAGAATATACTGATACATCACATATCGCCCTAATGGAACGGTTTCTTTTAAACAGGACATAGCCCTTCATTGCCAGATTACAATTTTGATTCCCAGGCTACCAAATTTTACCTTATATATCTGATCATAGCAAATTTATATTCTAGCACAAGGCAGTAAGTAAAATGTAAAACGAATCCAGCAAAATTAAAGTTCACTCTGACTACCCTGAAATGCCCCGAGTACTAAGATGTCTGTGCAGGCCAACAAGATTTTGCTGCTGTGCATTTATCTCATTTGGAAATCTCCTGGCCATTGCAATCTACCTATAGTGATGAGTCAAATATAATGATCAAGAGGCAAACATCTTAATGCATCCTGGGAACCAATCCACTTTAAATACAGTATTGGAAAGTCTCCCAGTGTTAGGAAGTTTGTGTGAATTTACTTTAGCTTATATTGAGATGTCCACGACTTTCACAAAAGGAGAATTCCATTGAGGTTTCCTGTCTCCTTTGTCTCAGTTCAATAACCCTCAGAGTAGTTAAAGCATTTTTCTCCCTTAAACACTTGTGTGTGTGCATATGTCTGTGTGTGTGTGTGTGTGTGTGTGTGTGCATGTGTGTCTAGCAGCTCTCATTCTGGGGACACACCACTGGGCAGAGGTGGGAGATGGGCCTTCATCCTTGGATGAAATCTCTTCACTTGAGCACACCACGATAAATAATAAGCCCAGTAGTGTGTGGACTTTATCCAGCAGCAACACATTCGGGGTGAATTTTAGATGGAAGCTTGGATTGCTTGTATCAAAACCCCCCAATGCCAAGATTCTTAATTAGGCACATGGTCTTAAAAGTGAACTCTTTTCTTCTAATCAAGAATGATTGTTGATAATCTTACAAAATGTTTTTATCAGATAATCATTGCATACAGATGTATATTATTGAAAAGAATGCCAGGGAACTTATAGTTATTTATTTATATGCATCCCCATTATAAGGATAAGATAGCCTCTTAATCATCTGAAGAGAGATTTAGTGGAAGTTGAAAAATCTCTCATCAAAATTAATATCCTCAGTAATAGTCTATGAAGCAGTTTTTTTTTTTTTTGAGTGGAAACTTTGCAAGCTTTAAAAGGAGAGAAGTACAAGTAATTTATGAGTCAGAGTCAACTCAACTGCAACAGGTTTGATTTTTGAGTTTTTTTACAAGTAATTTTGACTGAAGCATATAAAATCATGAAGTAGCCTAAAAAGTGATGAGATGTTTCAGCCATACCAAACTACTAAACAAAACAAGAGAATATGTATGTAGAATGTGCCAGTCTTTGGAACGTTTTCCCAGTTCCATCTCATTTGTATCTGGGGAAGCCAGACTGTGCTATGTGATCCCGCTAACTCCTCCCCCTCCAGCCCCGGCCCCAGGTGATTGGTCCAGTGAGAAGAGCACCTGACTGAACCAGGGCCAATCAGAGCCGCTTTCCCGAGAAACTGGTAATGGAACAGAAAGAGAAGCTTACTCTCTTTCCAACAGATGAGCTCTGGAACTGTGGGTGGTACCCCTCTGCAGTATGGATAGAAGGAAAGAGGAAGCCAGCGTGCAGAGAGACATAACAGAAGGACAGTGAGGAGAAGAAACCAGCGCTAAAGGCAGAGTGCTGGTGGGTTGTCACTGCCTGCGACCGGGCCTTTCCGGAGGCCTGCAGAATTTTCACACTTGAGTTTCATGAGAAAACCTTATGCCGTGATAACAAAGACACCCCTCGTTTGTTCAACTAGCTCTGATTAGGTTCTGTTACTTGCCACTAAAAAGCCCTAACCCACCCAACATGTTTTGGTGTGCCAGAGAATGAAGTGGAAATGGTACTTATGTGACACCAGGTAACCACTTAACCTTGGTAACTCTCAGTACTTTATGTCTGAAATGAGAATACAAGAATGCTGAATATTTATATCAATTGTGTAACTTAAATGAATGATTATTATGGTAAATGTTGCTAGAAATCCTCAAAAATCACCTAAAATGCTTTTTAACATAAAAGTACCAGTTACCATCAAACCAGTTCTGACTCATGGGAACCCCATGTGTGTCAGAGTAGACTTGTGCTCCATAGGGTTTTTGGTTGTTGTTGTTGTTGAGAATATACACAGCAAAACCTAATCAATTCGACAGTTTCTGCATGTACCGTTTAGGGACATTAACCACACTGAGTTGTGTAACCATTCTCACTCTCCTTTACCGAGTTGTTCCTCCTCATTAACATAAATTCTCTGCCCACTAAGCTTCCTATCTAATCTTTCAAGTCACTGTTGTCAATGTGATCCCATATAGACAGTTTTGAAAAGAGCATAATGCTCAAGGTGGACTTTTTTTTGTTGTTGTTTTTTAATTTTATTGTGCATTATGTGAAAGTTTACAGAGTCAATTAGATTCCTCTTCAGTAGTTTGTACGTAAAGTGTTTCACGGCCTTGGCTTCATTCCCCACAATGTGTCAGCACTCTTCCCATGTCCGTGCTGAGCTCCCCGTTTCAT
Organism: Dugong dugon; assembly: GCA_030035585.1. Lineage (NCBI taxonomy): Eukaryota > Metazoa > Chordata > Mammalia > Sirenia > Dugongidae > Dugong > Dugong dugon. The sequence continues at coordinate 36,165,100 of CM057460.1, forward strand.
TTCGTCCTGATTTTCTACCCCTTCCTGCCTTCTCATTTTTGCTTTTGGGCAAATATTGCCCTTTTGATCTTGTGTAATTGATTGTTCTAAGGAACACTTTCCTCTCGGGTGTTACTGTTTATTTTGTGAGCTTGCCTATTGTTTGGCTGGAAGGTGGTCTCCAGGAATGCCTTCAGTTCCAGGTCAGAAGGGTGTCTTAGGGCCATAGTCTTGGGGGTTCCCCTAGTCTCTGTCAGACCAGTAAGTCTGGTCTTTTTTGTGAATTTGATTTTTTGTTCTACATTTTTCTCCTGCTCTGTCCTGGACCCTGTGTTGTGATCCCAGTCAGAGTGATTGGTAGTGGTAGCTGGGCACCATCTAGTTCTTCTGGTCTGGGGGTCATGTAGGTTGTGGCACGTATGGTCCATTAGTCCTTTGGGCTCATTTGCTCAGTTGAGTCTTTGGGTTTTTTCATTCTCCTTTGCTCCATACTTGAAGAGACCAATAGTTGTATCTTAGATGGCCACTCATAAACTTTCAAGACCCTAGATGCTACTCACCAAAGTATAATATAGAACATTGTCTTCATGAACTATGTCGTGCCAATTGACATAGATGGCCCCCAAGTCTATGGTCCTTTGCCTTTGAGCCTAGGAACTTCATCCCACGAGATGTTTGGTTATGTCTACCAGGTTTCTCTGACTGTGCCACTTGTGGGCTCTATTGTCTATATTAACATATAAGAAGAACCTGCAGTCATATATTTAGAAATAGCCACCATCAAACTTGTATCTGCTGGTGAATGTGCTCCTTTGCACCCTCCCACACCTCTTGGCATATTTATCAATCTATACATCCATTCACAAATTGTTGTTGTTGTCAGGTGCCACTGAGTAGCTTCTGACTCATAGCGACATTATGTACAACAGAACAAAACACTGCCCAGTCCTGCGCCATCCTCATGACTGTTGTCATGGTTGAGCCCATTGTTGCAGCCACTGTGTCAATCCATCTTGTTGAGAGTCTTTCTCTTTTTCACTGCCCCTCTACTTTACCAAGCATGATGTCCTTCTCCAGGGAAGGAGAAACAACTTATCGTTGTTAGTACTATTGTTGCAGGATTGCCTATGCTATAGTAGTTACTGTAGTTGCTTTTAATACCTGCGTTCTTCTCAGTGTCCTCTCTTGCCTTGTCATGTTGTGCTGATTTCTCCCATATTATGTATTGCCTTTCCCTTCACCAATATTAACACACATGTCTACTATCTATTTTGTAATTTTCCCTCTCTCCCCCTCCCATCCATCGTAACTATCAAAGAATTTCATTCTTTTTTTTTTTTTTTTCTGTGTGTAAACCTTTTGTTGTTACTATATAAGAGTGGTCTCATACAATATTTGTAATTTTGTGATTGACTTATTTCACTCAGCAAAATGTCCTCCAAATTCAACCATGTTGTGAGACATTTCATGGATTCATCATTATTCTTTATCATTGTGTAAGTACTCCATTGTGTGTATGTACCACAGTTTAGTAATCCATTCATCTGTTGATGGGCACTGAGGTTGTTTCCACCTTTTTATATTGTGAATAAGGGCACACATTTTTTACTAGTTAAGCTAAATTATTGTTTGATTTAAAAAAGACTTCAGGGGATACTTTCAGTTTAAGGTTTAAAGATTACCTCTGGGCAATAGTTTCAAGGGGTCATCCAACCTTCATGGCTCCAGGAAGTCTGGAATCCATGAGATTTGAAAGTCTGTTCTGCATTTTCCCCCTTTTGATCAAGATTCTGCTATGGAATCCTTGATCAAAATGTTCAGTAATGGTAGCCAGGCACCATCCAGTTCTCCTGGTCTCGTTGCAAAGGAGGCAGTTGCTCATGGAAACAATTACCAACACGTTCCATATCCTCCTTCTGTTCCTGACGTTCCTTTTTCCTCTGTTATTCCAGGCGAATAGAGACCAACTATTGTGTCTTGGATGGCCATTTGCAAGCTTTGAAGACCCCAGGCACTACACAAAGAAACAGGAGGTAGAACAGAAGCACTAAACATATTATTAGGCCAACTAACTGGCATGTCCCATGAAACCATTATCCTAAACCTCCAAACCAAGGAACCAAATCCCATGAGGTTTTTGGTTGTACATAAGCAGCCTCAGCAGCTACTCTTTTTTTTTTTTTTTTTGGTCATTATTATAAATATATTTATCACACACCTTTTGCCGGTTCAACTTTTTACAGGTGTACAACTTACTGACAGCAATTACAGTAACCAGCTTTGCAACCCTACTCTTAATCAATGTGATTTTTCCATCACTATTAATCCTCTCTTTCCCCCTCCCTCCTATCCCTGGTAACCACTGATAAACTTTGTTCTGTATACGTTTCCCTTTTCTTGTCTTTTTATATAAGTGAGGTCATATAATATTCATCCTTTCATGATTGACTTATTTCACTCAGCATAATGTCTTCCAGATCCATCCATATTGTAGCATGTATCAAGACTTCATTTCTCCTACTGGCTGATAGTATTCCATTATATGTGTGTACAACATTTTGTTTATCTATTCATCTGTTGATGGGCATTTAGGTTGTTTCAACCTTTGGGTTATTCTGAATAGTGCTACAGTGAACATTGGTGTACAAGTCTCTATTTGAGTCTCTGCTTTAAAGTCTTTTGGGTATATACCTAGGAGTGGAATTGCTAGGTCATATGGTAGTTCTATTTTTAGTTTTTTGAGGAATCACCACACTCTTTTCCACAATGGCTGTACCATTCTGCATTCCCACCAGCAATGGGTAAGTCTTCCAATTTCCCCATATCCTTGCCAACATTCGTTATTTTCTGTTTTTGTTTTTGTTGTTGTTGTTGTTATTTTTAGCCATCGTTGTAGGAGTGAAATGGTTTCTCACTGTGGTTTTGATTTGCATCTCTCTGATGTCTAATGATGCTTAGCATCCTTTCATGTGTTTGGTGGCCATTTGAATGTCCTTTTTGGTGAAATGTCTATTCAAGTCCTTTGCTCCTTTTATGGTTGGGTTATTTGTCTTTTTGTTGGTAGCTCCACAGGGTTTTAAATGGCTGATTTTTTCAGAAGTAGTTTAACCAGGTCTGTTTTCTGAGGCATGTCTGGGTAGATTCAAACTGCCAACCTTCCAGTTAGCAGCCAACGCATTAACCATTTGAGCCACCCAGGGACTCCAGCATAAAAGTGCTATACTTTATATAACTTAATGCTGCTACTGGCACTGTTCAGAAGCAATTGATTGTTTAGCCAGTCTTAATAAAAAGTAGTTGTGTTAACCACATTTGATATGTGGCTTAATGAGGTTTGAAGAATAGTATATTGTAAACAATTAGAGATTTCCTTTGTGAGATGTTAACTGGTTCAACAGGTAGACATCAACTTCACTATCATCTCACTTTTACCATAGAGCTAAGTCTATTTGCATATCTTTCTGCTAAAAGTAGTCTTAAAATGTGACTTATTTTTATTGGCATGCTTATATACTGTGTGTGCATGTATTAATGCATTAATATATACATACATTTATATGCATATATGTACATATAGAATACATGGGTCTGTATTTACACATACACACCTGAATACAGTTTTATGAGTCATATTTTTTTCTCTTCTACTTAACAGATACATTGTCTTGGACATGCTGTTTAACCTCGGCTGTCTTTACTTCAATCTGTTTTCTCTGTCCTAATGGGGGGGAAATCACAACACTTATTAAAGAAGAATTAAATACAATAGTCCATGAAAGTGCTTTACAAGCAGTAAAGGACTGTACAAACATAAGGAATTGGTATTTCAAATTAAATGTGTTTAAGAACATCATAATCTGAGGAACATACTATGGAGTCAGAAGCAGCTTTCTTCTCTGTCCTTGCTCCATGAGTGTTTAAATAGCTGCACGAAGAGAAAATGTTCAGCCTCTTTAAAAAAAAAATTGGTGGCAACTCTTCATTAGGGGAAGGTCTTTTCAGTCAAGAAACTCAAAGTCTTTCCATTTTGCATGTGTGGAACATCTGTGCTAAAACCATATCCATGCACACTTCTTTGGAGCACTGACCGCCTAGTGGAAATACTTTGATTTTGGCTTTATTTAACTGCCTGAACTGCTGTTGGGGAAACAAAAGATATTCTAGTAAAAGCTCAGTTACAAACCGACACCAACCTCCAACCAGGGAATGTGGAGTTTAACCACTCAGAGGCCAAGTAGCCTGGATTTTTTTTTTTTTTTTTTTTTTTTTTTTTTTTTAGAGCACCTAGCAATGGGAATTTCCCTGAGAACTTGCTGCAGACCCAAACAGCTGTTTTCGGATGCTGCTGATCCCGGGTGCAATCACTGTGGTAATTAGATTTAATATTCCTAATCCAACAATGCCTGGCTCCATCATGTCTACATCTCCTATGTAGAAAATCATTACTCTCAGTTAATAACATTTTGACATGTTTAAGGTTTTTGCAGCTTAGTTCCTTCATATTAGAAATTACTTCTTTGTTACTGTAAATATAGCCATTCTAACTCCTAAGAGTTTAATTTAGAGGTTATGCTACTTGGGTAACTTTCCTAAAAGATCTCAAAATGGTAAGCAGACTTTGAATATCACTATACACCCCTGTTCTGCAAGTCTTGTATTATTGCATTAACTCATTTAGAAAGATGGAATCAGCCATAAGACATTGGCCAGCCTGGAGGGTCGGGGTTCTGAGCATTTCTGCAAGCCCTGGGAAGCGCGGCTTCATGCTACGACATCCCGACATCCCGGGGTTACTCCCAAAGAGTAACAGAGATCATGAGGCTATGTAAAATCATGTTTTTTTGGAAAGAGAGAGGAAAAGACATGTATGAATCTATGTCTGCTCGCGTCTGGAGAATGTCTGTTTACATTGTAAAGCAAAGCCATTGGTATTGTTATCTCAGGAGACCCGGTCTGTTTTCTATGTATGCATGTTATGCGTGCTAGAACACGAAGCTGGCCAAGTGATAGCGCAACGAGGTACTGTGTCCCTGGGAAATGTAATCGCTTGGTCGGTGAAAGAAGAACATCCGAGCATCGCTGAGAATAGCACAAGGTGCATTTTGATAGTATCGAGAAGAGAACAGACGGAGTCGGTCACACAAGTTCTGAGTATGTCTTAACCCCTGAAAAATAAGAAAGAAAAAGCAAGGGAAAGCCTGGGGCTGAGGGAGTGTTCCAGTGAGCAAATCGCTCAGGACTTCAAACACAGGGAGTCATTCTGTCAAGGGGAGGGGGCGAGCGGGGGCAGGCACTGGGCCTCTTTAACAAAGTCCTCCTCTCTTTGCTCCCTCCCACTTCATTCACTTGCAAATCAGTGTGTGCCCGCAAGAGCCAGCTCTCCCGCGCCCGTAACCTTCCCATCCCGAGAGCTGCAGTTTCAGCCGCGGCAGCAGGAACCGCGGAGCCGGCGACTGCAGCGGCGCGAGCAGCCTGGGCGGGTTGCTGGGGCTCCCGGGCGCAGGAAGGCGAGCAGAGGTGGGTTCGGTCTCCGTGGTCTCCGGTGGCGAGTGTGCATGCCTTTTTGTTCTCAGTCCGGAGCGTTGATGGAAGCCAATCGGAGCGAGAGCCCTTTGCTCCGGGTGGGTGCCCTGCGCTCGACTTAGGAGGGATGCTCAGCGGGCGAGCCCGAGCCAGGCGGGCGCGCAGGGGGCGCTGCTGGCGCTGCCCAGGGCCGGCGCCGCTTCCCACGAAGCCCAGGCGCCGCTCCTCTCCCTCCGGTAAGACCGCCTCGCGGGGCTGGATCGGGGACGGGTCCCGGGGCCGCCGAGCAGGAGCCCGTTACCTTCTCTGCGCTGCCGGAGCTCCTGCATTTGAAAAGTTGTTGGTCAATTACCAAGGGCGCTGGTGCTTGCAGGACCGGAGGAGCCGTTTGGGCTGGATTCCTCCCCACCTGCCCGCATCACAAAGGTCTGTGCGCTGACTGCTTTGGCTGAGTTACGGTCCTTGTCTTTAGGGGGAAAGTGGAAAATCGGGTAGTTTGAAAACTCGTGCATGCACGCAAAAAAGAAAACTTAAGCCGAAGAAATGGTGTGGCCGAGAGAAGGAGCTAAAGAGAACTGTTAGCTTGCACGTTTGGGGCAATGCTTGCCGGCTCACGTAGGGCGGAATTGCTTAGGTTGCAAGGAAAGTCCAACACTGGGCTCCGAAAATGGAGCACACTGTCCAGGGAAAAGTCATATGGAAGTCGTAGCCCGCTCGCGCTTTTCCACTGCTGGCACGAATCTGGGAGATGTCGCCGCCCGCGGACTGGCTGGAGGGCAGACCCAATGCGCCTGGGTTTAGGTGTCATATGCAGGAAAGGTGGAACACCCATGCGCTAATCCCGGAATTCAGTCAAAGGGGACTCGGCAATGTTGTGTACTGCAGCAGTGGCAGAGCTCAGTTTACTTCTTTTGTAGTTAGATGTTCTTCAGCCCAGAGTTACCAGAGTAGGTGGGAGATGCTGGAGAGGTCAGCGTGGGTTGAGAAGTGTTGTCACTGCTGCAATAAAATCCATATTTTCTGGGGAGTTAAATGCAGGTCTCTGTCAGTGCAAGGGGCTGTTCACCTGAGTTAACTACTGAGAACTTTCAAGAACCGAGAAGTTTAATCATCTGGATAGCCATAGTTTTATCTCCCTCTGCCAGGTTTTTGTTTTTGGTTTTTGATAAAGGCATATTAATTGTGATATTCACATGCAGAGGTGCATCAGAATGCTAAGGCTAAATCCCACATCCAGGCCAAGCTGCACTGTCACTTACTGAAACACACGATGTGGGAAGGAAGAGTCTTTTCATGCAAGAATGTTGCTGGAGTGGCTGGTGTGTACATATATGGCTGCCCTGGAGGGGTGCACATGTACAGCATGGGCTTTCTGGGTGTTTATTACAGAGGGGGTGCAGAATTCCTCCGTGTGTTGGAAGAGGAACATAGGGACAGACCTAGTTAATACACAGTTCTAAGAATTAATAACAGATACGCTTATGTAAACTGTGGCTGAGGGTTGCTTATTCCATTTCTTTTCCTGCTGATGGCTTTACCTGAAAAGGAAAACCCTTAAGCTTCTACTTTGGGAGGAAAAAAAATCTCTTCCAATTTAGCTTGAGCCTCATCCTTTGTGTATAACACTTGTGTGACTGGCTCTGTGTTTGCTATGTTAGAGACCTGGACAAGTTGTGTGAAGAAAGGGGATATGATCAAGCACATGTCTTCATTATGTCATAAGCAGGAGGGTGAAGTTTATGCCAGAGGCCACATTTTCAATGCAAAGCTCAGAAACTTCAAAGAAATCCAACAATTTACTGAAAATAAAATCACACAGGATTGTATCTTGTCCCCTTTTGCAGTTTCTTGTATTCTAATTAGGAAGGTATTGGGGGAAGTTAAAAGGCAGATCTTTTGCCATCTATTTTGATGGTTTGTGCCATTCTTTTGAAGCAGAGGATGTAAGCAATTTCTTCAGGAAAACATAAGATGCAGCAGGACGTTTTCGAAGGAAAATGGCAAGGGTTTAGTTCTACTGTACTTTTCTACAATTATCTTTTGCAACCATTATAAGGAGGTGACAAGTTTGTATCTCTATAGGGACTTTTCTTACTATCTAGCTTTTACACCAATTTATTGCAATTACATTTCTCAGCGTTAACTCTGCCAAGATAATATATAGAAACAAAATCATTTTCTACCCAAGTTTTCTGCTATCAGAAATGTGTACCTTCCCTTCTCTACCCACCACTTCTATCAGCTTTATAAGTTATAACTTACTCTCAGGCATGCTTCGTTTTTTAAGAAAAAAAAATTTTTCTTGCAAAATACTGCTCCATGATGCTTGAAACAGCTAAAATTTCTGGAAAACACAGCTACAGGCACAGAGCATCAAATGACAGTTCTTCAGTGCAAACATATCAATAAGTTGGAACAAGTTCTGAATATCTAATTAGGGCTAATTGAGTGACTGTCCCACCTAGTAATTAAAAAAGAGATAAAATGTGACCAAATATTGTGCATAAAAACATGTGTCTTCCTAAGGCATTTGGAATGTGTGGTCCCCTCCTTCTGGCCCCTAGTTGCTTTGCAGTCATGAATGTTAACTTACTAAGGCTGCGTCCTTTGAACTATCTAAACTTTTTTTTAGTTGGAAGGGACCTCTAGTGGGTCGCTCCATGCATTTCTCGCTATAGTTCTGTTGCATCTTGGAGTTTGTTATCTAAGCTAATATGCACTTACCAGCTTTTTCTCTATAGACCGGTCAGTGTTCTCCAAGCACTATCTTGACATTTGTGCCAGGTCAGTATCATTTCATTGCTATCATTTGTGCAGTTCTTGGACTTTTAGAAATTCAAGTGCATTTGCATGGTTGTCTGGGTGTTTAGACTTTTGGTAATTTTTCTATAATTCCCAATGAAAGCAATGGCCAATTAATGAAGAATTCACCGCCATTTATAAAATAAGAACTTCTTATTTCTGACCTTGCCAAGACTGTACTTCCTTAACTCTAGTTTACTCAATAACATGATACCACTATAGTTATGACTGAAAAACTTCCACATGAAGAACCCCCAGCACTGAAGACATGTTTGTAGAAAAAAATTAATTACTGTTTCAGAGATCCATGGAATTTCACAGGTTGTATTGAACTATGGCTTTCTTAAAGAAGTTCCTATGCAAGTAAGCAAATATTTAAAGCCCAAAAGATGTTGAGATGCACGTGTCCCCCTTATTCTGGGAGTTTTTTTCTTTCTCTCTTTGATGTATCGCAACACATTTTAGGTAACTTACTCCTTAAAAAACTCTGCCTGGAACTTGGAGTAAGATAAGTTCTGTGCGGTGAATCAGCCTCTTTTGCTGACAGTCTGCAGGTTTCAACGTCCAATTTAAAAATCTGTTCTAAAGTTTGAAATGTGTTCCAAATGAGATAACATCCGGCAGAAGCCAGTTGCCTTGTGTCACTTGCTTAGTCACGGCAGCCCATTCTTTGGGGTCCATCAGAATTAGGGTTTCGCTTGTAAGAATAATGAGCAGCGACTCAGTCCGACTTGCATTTTCTAACAGTGTTTGCAACCTAGCGAGTATCTACTGAGCCTACCTTATTTGCCTCACAAAAAGGTGAAAACATAATCAATCCTTCTCTGCTTTAAATTTTTTTTAATTTTTAAATTTTTTCTGAAGAGTGATTCTAAATACAAAGCCTCAAGAACACTATGCAAACTGGGGAATTGCTGAAAGAAGAAAGTTAAAACTCTCAATTTCTCTCTCTCTCTCCCCCTTTCTGTCTCTCTCTCTCACACACACACACACACACACACACATACACATACACACACACCCCCAAGGGAATATCCCCAATTGGGTTGTCTGTGCTTCTGGTCCAAAAATATTAGAGAAGATATATAGAAACAGAGGGCTTGGATTGGTTTTCTTTTACTTCTTTAATTTCCTTCTCTTTTTTCCTCCATTGGGATTTTTATTTTCTTTTGAAGGCAAATGAGAAGTTTGAGGCACTTTCCTGGTTCTAAACAGTCATATATTTTGGTTGAACTTTCCCCTTGTGAAGTTTAACTGGTGCCCATTTTTTAAACTTCCTAGTCCTAAAGAGAGCTCCCTTTACCAATGCAACCATGTGAAGAATTTCAGGTTCTCTCTGACTGGCTACCGCCATTGGTTCAAATGTGGATAGTGTTTGTGAGCCTATCACCCCCAAAGAAGGAAGGCTAAGGTAAGAGGGGGAAAGTCCAAATAACCCTTCCAAAAGGTGGTGCACCTTCATTTGCTAGAAAAGCAAAATAGAACCAGGTTCTTTAAGCCAAAATGATTGAGTGAGAAGGGGCCAGATACAGCCACTAGTCTAGCTGGTCACGGCAGAACAACTAGACTTGGTTTCAACTATCCAGGAAAATTCCAGTTCTTCCACCAAAGGAAACTTTCTGAAGGATAAACGCTCTGAGCACACTTGCATAAACGTAGAGTAGAAGCATATGCAGAGGGTGCTGTGTACTTCATCCTTGCAGATTTAGAGATTATTCCACCTTGTTTCATCCGTTTAATATCTTTACACTGACTCTGTTGGATGCTCACTTCCTGTATTAATCAGATCGCTTTGCTGAGCTTTGTAAGAAGAGTTTAATTAAAGCCAGAAAGTTACCTTTAAATTTGATTTGAGCATAAATGGGCAGCATGGGTCTCAGGCTACCTTGTGAATGAGAACAGTTTATGAAGAAGAACATGAAGTTAGTCACTACAGGGTGTGGTTTGTCCTAGCTCTGTCACTTGAAAGAGCACTATGTCTTTCTCTTTTGATAATTTCCTAAATCGGTAGGTCTGGCTGAAAGATGGTCAGGAGACCCAGTAAGTTATAGAAATGGAAAATAGTAAGAACAAATTAAATTGAGGAGGTACACAAGTAAATTCACCACTACTCATCTATCAGTTTGTCACGGTGGCTTGCATGCAGAGGGTCACGACAAAGAAGACCCTCAACGAGAGGGATTGGCCCAGTGGCTGCAACAATGGGCTCAAACATAACGATTGTGAGGATGGCGCAGGACTGCACAATGTTTTGTTTTGTTGTACACAGGGCCACTATGAGTTGGAACCGACTCAACAGCACCTAACAAAAACAACACAAGTAAGTTAAATGAAAAGAGACGAGGAGGTGAATTTTTACATAAGAGGGAAGTGTAAGAGAATAGAAATAGAACCAAAATTGTCATTTTTACACAATATGAATTTTCCCCTTTATAAATAGTGCTACTATTATAAATATAAGTTTATAAACATAATTACATCATTAACATGTTTATAAACACTACTTTTTTCTACCATGGAATGCCAATTTCAAAAATGATCCTTAAAAAATCACCACCTAAAAGAGATGATTCTGGATGGATCATAATTTAACCAGAGGAGTATGGCTTTTCAAAAGTGATCTATAATCTCATCAGAATTGAAGGAAGAGAAGATCTTAGTGCTTTGAAGGCTCTCTACTCTTTGCCTTCTATTATCTTCATTGTCCTGCATACTAAATAGACTGTGTGTCCTTCTGAAGCCTGTAACTCAAAGTATACCATAGTGATACCAACCCAACGTAAGTCACCCATTTGGATTCTATATGCAGCATAATATGATAAAAGACAAATCGCAAGATAGCCCATGCCTACCCCTACCAACCTATTACCATACACACATCCCTAAATAACAAATATGTACTTAGCCAAGATAAAAAATACCAACCCATAGGCTTAGGGATTTCATAAATCCAAATAAGAATGATGATAATTGTTAATAAACTGACCTTTACTTAGATTTCTACGTGTCACACACTGTCCTTAATACTTTACTTGGATTTGCATAGTAATAATTACACAGTAAGTCAAAAGGAGCATGTTATACTTGTATCCTCTTTATTTAGTCTTTTTTTTAATTCAAGATTGGTTTGAATTTCTAGGGAATCTTTGAGCAAAGTAACTTATAAGTGTGCTGTTAACAAATACGTGTAAAGTCTTAGAAGTAAAAGTGTGACTCTCCTTTAAGAAATACAGAGTAGGAGATGGTATAAAGCACTGAAGATTTTAAGGCTGAGGAATAACCTAATTGTGTAGGTTATTCATTTTGGAAAAACCATTTGCAAGCATGAGTTAGAGATTACAATCATTGTGAAAAAAAAGGTTGTGTGGCCCATTTGCCTGATCATAATGCTGGTACTTTAGATAAGAGAATAAATTATCTTTTCCTGCCTTCAGATCCTCTTGTTGGAGGCGGTACTTCAGAAAGGTAGCTAAAAATGACAACTACTCATGTCATTGACATGGGGGCATCCTAACCTTACAGCACCCTTCCAGGGCTTCAGTCTTCTCTTCATATGTTAGCATATTCACGTGTTGTTGGTTGCTGTCCAGTCGATTCCCATTCATGCCAACCTTACGTGTGCAGAGTAGAACCGATCCATAGGGTTTTCAAGGCTGTGACTTTTCAGAAGGGAGGCACCTCTGGATGGGTTCGAACTGCCAACCTTTCGGCTAGTAGTCAAGCGCTTAACCATTTTCAACACCCAGGGATTCCTGCATATTCACTACGTACACAGTATTTGGGACTGTGGGTAGAGTTGAGTAAGATCGTATTTATTCCCTTCCCTATCTGCTAAGCCAAAATAATTATTTCCTTCTTTTATGACTATATCTTTTTTTTTTTACTTCATCGACATCATGATACAGTATTTGTTCTAAATGATTTCTTTACCAAATACAATTTCCACATTGCCCAAAAAAGGAAACCCACTTAGCAATATTGCAAGATAATACATGGTTGACACTGATGAGCCATTTTCATTATACTCTACTTTCTCTTGCCACCACTTAAAAAGTTGTGTAATCTAGCCTTCAAGGGCAGTTTGTAAATTGTAAATAAAATCAGAGAAGGTGAGACACACAGGAAGGATCTTAGAGATGATTTGAGCCAACTCATTTAACATTTGAGACAAGTGATGGCCAGAGAGATGGAATGATTTGTCCACAGATATACTAAATTTATTTTGTCCTTTTACCTCTATCTCTGTCTGCGTAGCTTGACTTTTATTTGTTGGATGTCACTGCCTTTTATCACTCCCATTTAATTATGGCATTAAAAATTAAAGAGGCAATTTAAATCTACAATATTGTTTTTTTATAATATCCTCTGAAGGGGAGAACATTGAAACTTAGAGGGAAAACAAAGATTTAGGCTTCTCTAGGAATTTCAAGTCCATAGCATTTGTATGGCTCGTATTGCAAAGGAGAATTAAAAATTCCCTTTGAAATTTTGACTACTGTTTAGAAGGCACATGATCAAGTCTGGGGTTTTATTTGCAATTTATTTGTAAAGGCTTGATGGCAATTTTGAATACCAGTACCAGTTGCCATTGCATCAGTTCCAACTCATGGCAACCCCATGTGTGTCAGAATAGAACTGTGCTCCATGGGTTTTCAGTGTGTGATTTTTCAGAAGTAAATATCCAGGCCTTTCTTCTGAGGTGTCTCTGGGTGGACTCCAGCATCCAAACTTTCAGTTACCATCCAAGTACATTAACAATTTGCACCACCCAGGGACTCCACTTTTAAGTAAACTTTATCTAAATCAGTGATTCCCCAGACTACCAAAAGTCAAGTGCTCATCTTTGAAAAAAAGCTTATCGGTCAGTGGTCAGATATGAAAAATGAGGACAACCTATTGATTTTTTCATAAATCTCTATTTATTCAATTTAAGGAACTGAGACAATGACCTTCCCACTTCTTTGGAGTTCAAATTTCAATTATTTCATGAAAGTTTAGATATAGATTATGTTGTGGGTTTTTTCTTCTTTTTCTTGGCAAAATAAAAACCTGGCAACCAACCCAATGTTAACCCTCCCCCCTCCTGTTTTTTTAAACTGTAATGTTCCATGAAATCCAAAAGTCTGGGGACCACTGGGCTAGATAATGAATAACATCATGTTGAAAAATGACTGACCTAGTTCCCTCCCTTCTTGTTTAGATGACCAAAGAGTAAAGACAGCCTAACCAAAACCATTCAATCAAAATGTATCCTTTGACCCCTTAATTAGAACTTGTAGAGATTAATACTAAACTTTGGACTACTAATACAATCTTTGCCTATATTCACAGGTCCTCTAAAAGTGTGCTTTGCCAAATTCATGGCAAGATTGTGTCATAAACAATGAATTTGCCTACTTGATTATATAGTGGATTATTCAGTGGAAAGTAAAGAGTTTTAAACGTATAACTAACGACATATTAGAGCAAACTCAGTTCAACGTAGCCACATAAATTATAAGATGGGTGTCTATTTTTCTAAAAGTGCACCTTATACATTATAGGCAACAAGTATTTTCTAAGATGTTGATTTGTATTTTAAGATATGCATTTTTACATCAAAAAACAATTGTCTTCTAGCTTATGGTATAGATTTTACTCTTGAAAATGAGCTTATCGTTTAATTGCAAAGCTTAAACTTCCTTTTTTAGAATTAAAAAAGAGTTTCATTAATCTATCATCCATTTTTATAAAATATTTGGAACTGCTCAATTTCACATTGAACTGAAATATTCTAAGCTCTCCTTAGCAACAGGTTCTAATTTAACTCTGATCAAAATGGTGTGGTCAGACTAAGTAATCACCAATGCAAAATGTTAAAATCCACCATGACTGGTATATTACTGCTGAATCCTAATTTGAACCAAATCAAGCTACTGTATCTCAGCAATTATTCTCATATTAAACTACTTATAGAAAAGTACCTAGTTGGGATTTTGTCAGTGTTTCGTAAAGAATTAATTCAATGAGAGGGAGGCCTTCTGACAAAAAACAGTACCACAGTTTCATTCTCTTTCTGACTGATGACTACCATTTTATCAAAAATAGATATTTGGGACAGTTCCTGATTAAGACAATGGAATGAAAGGGTTACTGACTGTGTGGTGTCCTCAGGAGAAGGTAGTCCTAAATCTCACATAGCAGCCCTGCCCTAACTTTTGAAAATATCATAGAAAATATATACACCAAAACCAAATCAAACCAGCTGCCGTCAAGTTGATTTTAACTCATGGTGACCCCTTGTGTTTCAGAGTAGAACTGCACTCCATAGGGTTTTCAATGGTTGTCATCTTTCGGAAGTAGTAGGGCTTTCTTCTGTGGTGCCTGTAGGTAGATTTCAACCACCAACCTTTCCCTTAACTGTTTGCACCACCCAAGAGATAAAAACTATTGGAAAACCCATGGAGCACAGTTCTACTCTGAGACATATGGGGTCACCATGAGTCCGAATTGACTCAACCTCAATTGGTTAAATATGCATACCTGCAGATAAACTCAAACGTCTCAGCAACGGAGATTCTGCCTTTGAAACAGAAGCAGGCATGCCAAATACTTTTGAGTCCCGTTTTTAAAAATTTTGTCTCATGATACTTCTCTTCCTTCCTCAAGTATGCTTTCACTTCTCAGATGCCACGTTCCAGAATATCTTTCCAAATATCATCAGGGCTTGTTTTTTTATTAAAGAACTTTCTCCCCTGAATTTAAACGGGCGTGTACTTTGTGTTCTAAAAAGCAATTAAAGAGATGACCACAGTAGAGAGGAGGACAGTGCAAAATGTCCAGTGATCATCTGAAAAACCACTTTTTCACCAACTGGAACACTGAATTGGACAGTTACTTTGTTTAAAATATGAAATTAAAAGCTACATAAGAGTAAAATGCTCTCAAGTGACTGAATTTAATGTAATGTAATGAAAGATTTTTATATAGTGGACAGAGAAAGTAGAAATTATTGAAACCCTAGGCTGGATTAATTGGGCGCTAAAGAACAATAACTTTGCTTTGCACCCTGGATGTTCTGAACATTATTAGAGCATATGTTTGCTTTCCAATTTGTCACTAAATTAAAATGGATTTTCAAAGGGCTTCTTTTTTCTCTTTTTTCTCTGTATGACAATCTTTTCATCATGACTGGTTAGAGACGCTAATCACAGAAAAACGAGAGCCCAGCTGGTTGCCCTGTTTTGTAATTAAGAAATATGTACAAATATCCATAACGTGATAAGGGAAGACTTTGAAGCAAGGAGTGTGATTCGGTTGCATGTTAAACTCAAGAATGCAACTACAAAGAAGCAGCCATGGGGTTTTGACTGCTAAGGAGCTGCCGTGCTTGTCAAACACTTTCCAATTTAGGCTTTACCTGACTGACAAGGGCCCCTAAGAAACGATATTCAGCCAAGACTTTTGGAAAATTCATTATTTGGTTTCCCTGCACAATAAAAGCCTACCTGATACAAATATAAGATCCTTTATGGAACAGATAAATCCTAGTAGGGGAGAGGGAAGAGAAAATGGTTTTAAAATATCAATTCCCCGTCCGAAGGACTAATTGTCCACAGCTACCAAGGCCTCCACCGGACTGAGTCCAGTACAGCTAGATGGTGCCCGGCTACCACCGCTGACTGCTCTGACCACGATCACAACAGAGGGTTCTGGATAGAGCTGGAGAAGGATGTAGAACATAATTCTAACTCACAAAAAAAAAAGACCAGATTTACTGGTCTAAAGGGGTCTGGAGAAACCCCAAGAGTATGGCCCCCAGACACCCTTTTAGCTCAGTGATGAAGTTATCTCCGACGTTCACCATTCAGCCTGGGAGTGGACAGCCCCATCAAACCAAATGAGACTAACGAGGTACAGTAGTCCAGTGACAAGGGCCAGAAGGCAGAAGGGGACAAGGAAGCTGGTGATAGGGAATCCAAGGTTGAGTAAGGATATTGTTGATCTGCTGTGAGATTGTTAACCATTGTCATAGGCAACATTTGTAGAACTGTTAAATGAGAAACTATTTTGTTCTGTAAGCCTTCATCTTAAGTGAGAAGAACAGCACAACTGGAAGAGCATAGTCAATGTCACTGAACTGTGCATGTAGAAATTTTTGAAATGGTGTATCTTTGGCTATGTGTATTTTCACCAAAAAAAAAAAAAAGGCTGAGAAGTTAGAGGGTTGATACGTTGTGGGGTTGTTAACCAATGTCATAAAACAACATGTGTACTACTGTTTCATGAAAAACTATTTGTTCTGTAAGCCTTCCGCTGCAGTACAATAAAAAAATAATAAAATAAATAAATAAATAAATACATATCAATTCCCCATCTCAAGATCAGAGTTTTCAGAAGAGGGCATCATTAGCAAATATAAGCACATCGTGAGGGCTCAATAAATACGTATTGGGTGAAATTCCTTCCATACGAGCTGCAAACAATTCTCTTAAATAAATATTTTTCCAATTTATTTCCTTGCCAAACTCATTCATGTCAGTGAAAATGTGACCTTCCTATCCCATGCTAATAACTTAAATTTTAAAAATTCAAACTCCTTTAAAAGGAGCCTATTTCAAAGAAAACCCTACCAAGGGTGTCCTGAGAGCCAGAGGGTCTAAGCATGTTACAGGGCTCCCAGCCCTGTCCTTCCTGCAGGCGGACTTTTTATTAAACTTGGTATTAAACAACGTTGCCCGGAGCCTGACTAACAATTTATGCACTCCTGAGTAGATTAGCAGAAGTCTGTAATTTTGGTTTTTGAATTCTTGACTTGTGTGTACCTCTGACTTTATGTTTTCAATATATTTTACTTTTCAGAATTCAAACCTAAGCTAAACATTATGCTTTCCAAGATCTTTTTCATCTTTTTTGATTCTAGAGTCTATGAGTGTTACTATATATTTTCTTTGATAAATCAGTCACTTTTTTTGTTGAGTGAATGACTTTTTTCACCTCTCATTCAAATAATCCTATATGTTCTTTTTAAAATATTTTGAAGTCTGCTACCTAAAGAACAAAATTAAGAAAGAGGAAAAGGAAAACTATGAGTAGAATCAGTAAAAGCTAACAAGTAGAAAGCACTTACAATTTATCAGGCACTGTTCTAAGTGATTTATATGAATTTAATGTTCACATCATATTAAGAAATAAATACTGTCAATATTCCCAGTTTTAAAGATGGAACTGTGGAAGGGAGCGGTTAAGCAATTTGCCCAAGGTCACACAGCTAGTACTTGTCAGACCTAAAATTAAATTCTGGTCACCTTGAGAGCTCCTACTCTTAATCATTACACTCTTGTACCTCTCTACGCTTAATATATATGCATGTATACATGTGTGTATATATTTAGATAGATAGATTTGTTGCCATCGAGTCAGTTCTGACTCATGGCAACCTCGTGTGTAGAGTAGAACTGCTCCATAGGGTTTTCAAGGCCGAGACCTTTTGGAAGCAGATTGCCAGGCCTGTCTTCTGAGATGCCCCAGGATGGGTTTGAACCACCAGCGTTTATGCTAGTAGTCAAGCACTTCGCAATTTGCACCATCCAGGGATGGATGGTTGGATGGATGGGTGGGTGTGTGTGTGGGTGGATGGATGGATGGATAGATAGGGACGGAGGGCGAGGTGGGAGGGAGGAAGGAAGGAAGATGTGTTTCTCAAATACAAAAATTTTCAAAGGTGTAGAGACATATATATGCACGTAAATATGTACATATTCATCTGGACTCAAAAATACAGTTAGAAAGTACATCTTTCCTTTTCATCCCTCCATGAATATATCAGTATATTCTCACAACAAGTTAGCTCAATTAATTATAGCCCAAAGCAGCAGATATCAGCCTCACAAAGGCCTTTTGCGTTAGGCCTGGCTCTTCACTTTAATTTGAGCCTGTCTTGAAATCACTTACAGATCCCAAGGGGAACCTGATAAGAGGGTTTGGAAGGTTCATATTCATCATTCATTAATTTATTCATTCTGTAATATTTACTGAGGGCCTCCTGTGCCCAAAGCTGGGGAGACAGTGGGTGACAAGACAATCTGGGCAAAATAGTTAGATTCTTTCCCCAGACTCTGGACAAGGTAAATCCCATATGGACTAAAGATTTATAGGTGCAAAATAAAACTGTAACTTGACTAGTCGACAATTAGATAAGTATATTTATAACCTTGGGATAGTAATAGACTTCCTACACATGAAGCCAGAACTTGCAAACAAAAGGAAGGAAGAAGACATCATTAGAATGCATGCTCTATTAATAACAGGCCAGTAGTACCGGCTTTGTATATAATGAATAGAACATTCAGTGCTGATTAGATTTTGTGTTCTTCCCATACTTGCAAGTTACATGAATACAGAAATTAGTTGTTAGTTTCAAGTTACATTATGATTTGTAGAGTCTCTGTTCAGGCTTGCCTTTGACCTCCTACCCCAGCTTAGAAAGAACTGCCACATTCCTGTTCACTAGCGGAAGCTTACTAAGGTTTAGAATATTTTCATGGTGTTTGTTTCACTTTTGTTGTTTTTAGGTGCCATCAAATCCATTTTGAGTCATAGCAACCTCATGTGACACAGTAGAACTAACCCCATAGGGTTTTCTAGGCTGTAGTCTCTACAGAAGCAGATCCCCGGGTCTTTTTCCTGTGGAGCCACTGGGTGGATTCGAAATGCTAACCTCTCGGTTAATAGTGAGCACTTAACAATTGCACCGCTAGGGCTCCTTTTTCTTTTGCTAATCCCTACAGTTTCCCCCAGTGAGTTTTCCATAAAGCATAAAGCCATAGATACACTAGTCAGTAGAAAAACATTTCAGCAAGAAACCATTGTATATAAGGGAACTAGCTGAAATTTGACATTTTGGTGATGGGCGTTCAATTCAATCCAAAAACCATTTAATGAACACTTTGGTACAAGGCATTGTGTTGGGCCCCATGGATAATGCAATGCTTTGACCTCAGGTTGGTTACAATATGTATTTAATATTGACTATAGCTGTTAGAAGGAGCCCTGGTGGCACAGTGGGTAAGAGCTATGGCTGTTAACCAGAAGGTTGGCAGTTCAAATACACCAGCTGCTCCTTGGAAACCCTATGGGGCAGTTCTGCTCTGTCCTATAGGGTCACTATGAGTCAGAATCAACTCGACAACAATGAGGTTGGTTTTTTGGTTTTTGTAGCTGTTAGAAACTGCCATTTTAGAAAATTAAATGATATTCTTTGATGATGGAATATTTTATGTTCAATCATGAAATAGATTGGGATCCATCATTGCTAAATCTAAAGTTTAATGTGTGACACCAAAACCTAGTACTGATACTCAGCTGATGTGCACCAGTGCCACTGCCCCGGTTGCCTATCTCCAGTGTCCATTCTGATTGATTGGTGCCTGGGCCATACTACTTAGTAAATATTTTGAACATTACCAATTCCCTAATTCCAGCTGATTGGATCAAGAGCTTTGTCTACCACCTATGACAATTAAGAGCAAGTGCCTGAGCCTGCCATCCTAGAGATCTATTTATGATGAATTTCTAACCGGAATGAAGAGAAGTGGGAAAGTTGAAATGGGTTCTTGTCATATTAATGTAAATTAATGGTGCTTAATTTGAGGAATTTGAGGGGCATTTGGAGTCCCTTGCAGCACCAGAATAAGCAGGGGATAAATCCCTGAGGCAGGCATTCAATTCCTATTGAGAAGAGATGGAAGAAGGTCAAGACTGGATACAATTTCCAGGTGTAGCCTTCTTATTAGTGGAGGACAGACATAAATCTTAAAGGAAAGGAAATTATTTTTTGTGACTAAATAAAAAGAGCCTTATCTAGTAGTATTCATAACAGTCTAGTATAGAGAAGCATTCATGCAGAACAGCCTAAAAAGGAAATATCCTGGATTTGGCAGCTTTGTCTTAAAAGATAAAGATTTTGGCAAAAGCAGCTAGTCACTTTTAAGCTCAGAAGGGATTCCTAAGCTTCCCTGTAAGGAACTAGACCACTAAATGGGCCTAGAATCCAGAAGAATAAACCAAGTCATTACCAGAAAAGAGAACAACTTGAAAATAGCAAAGGAAACCTGACGATCTATGTGGGAAGTGAATCTGGAGCAGAGAACAGTATTGTGTTCAGTGGACCATGCTGCTGGATGGGATCCAACAGCTTGATTTGCACAGACCTGGCCAGAAGGAGGCAGTGTAGTGGGTAATGTTAGCCATTCCAGTCTACACTAAGAAGTCTGCACGTGGAAGCGCCTTTCTCCTGGAAACAGACGAGATTCTAGAATATAATAGTTACTCCTCTCCCTTGGCCTCTGTAACCCCAAACACCCGTTTTGTTTTGTTTTTTTCTGGTCACTCTCCTTTTGGAGGTCCTCCTCCTCCATCTACTACTTAAAATACTAGGGCTCCCTTCTCTTATCCCTCTTCTCACCCCACTCTGCAGCTCTACTGCAGTCAGCAAGCACGTCTATAACCAGGGGTTCACCTCCCACATATACACTGATGACTCCCAAGTCTAAACCCACAGCCAGCATCTCTGTCTTGAGATCCAGACCCAAAGGTCTCACTGCTTCCTAATCATCTTAAACTGGATGTCCCACAGGCATCTCAACCCCCCAGAGCCGTTCTTCCTCCAGTATCTTCTATCTTAGTGAATAGCACCACTGTCCACTCAGGTGCTGAGCCATTTTTAATCTCTCCAATTTTCAACCTTAACTCAGGCTCTTGTCTTCTCCCACCTGGGTTATTGCCACCTAACTGGCTTTGTCCCCTTTTAATCCAATCCCACCACTGTTGCAAGAATCTTCTTTGTATAGTACAAATCTGATCAAGATAACCCCCAATTTAAAACCCAAGAAAGGGTTGCTCACACTCCTTAGGCTGGCCCACAAGACTCCCCTTGATCTGCTCTGTGCCTACCTCAGGGCCATATTATACCCAACCTATGCCTCAGCTGAAAATAGCAAACCACTAGTAGTTCCCCAACTGTGCTACACTCTTCTCTCTACCTGTAAATCTTCCCCAATCATCTTCACCTGGCCAAATCTTACTGGCTCATCAGGACCAGTATCAAGAATCTGTTTTTTCAGGAAGCTTTCCCTGACTTCCACTCTCCCACCTTGCTCTGGGCTTAGATTTCTCACTACATAATCCTGTAATAAAAAACCAAAAAATGAAACTTGTTGCCATCGAGTCGATTCCAACTCATAGCGACCCTATAGGACAGAGTAGAACTGCCCCGTAGAGTTTCCAAGGAGTTGCTGGTAGATTCGAACTGCTGACCTTTTGGTTAGCAGCTGAACTATTAACCACTGCACCAAAGCTCCAACCCTGTAATAGTTTTTCCTTATCCTCAATGTGACTGTAAAGATTTTCAAAGGTCTCTACATGACTATATGGATCTCACCTATCACACTGTAAGCATCTAGAGAACAAGGTTGCTGGGTCTTACTTTTAACCACTCAGGCCTAGCAACTGTTTTTGGCAAATGGAAAGGGTACATTAAATGTTTGTTGAAAGAAAAAATGAAGTGTGCATTATGAAACTATGGACTACATTTATATGCTTTTACATTATTCATGTTGGATATTAGTTTTCTGTTCCTGTAACCTGATTTCCTTTGAACACACTGTGGTAATATACTGAAGAAGCAAGACAGTTGGGGCCAGCCTTCTAGACTACCCAGACCAAAGGGGTACATCCAACAGAAGGGTGATAGCTCTAGGAGGACTTTGGTGCATTTGGCGAAATGTCTGAAGTAGGGTTACACATCCTATAACTGGTGGGTATCCTCATAGAATACTAGAGTTTCTTATTTGGAATGTTTTCTTAGCAAAAAGTTGACATTTCTTTGATCACTTTACTTCCAAACATAGGATTGTTTACAGTTTTTATTTATGTGTTGAAGGTAAGAACTGTGGATGTATATTTTCTGTCTTTGGTGTAGGCTAGTATGATAAACTTCAGTTATCTTATGGTTTATTATCCACCCACAGTAGTACATCAAGCTGAATCTTAAAAGCAATCTGTGGAACACCTATAACATTCCTATGTGTATATTTTATGAGCAAAATCATTTTCTCCTAAATTCCTACCCTGGAAGTGTTTGGTTTTTGTTTGTTTGTTTGTTTGTTTGTTTTTTGTTTTTTTTTGAGGTTCTACAGGAAGTGTAATACTAAATTCTGCATACCTTGTTGTAACCTTGAACATGGTGGCACAAAATAGAGTGAATTAAGTTGGACTGATTATGTAGTCCTGTTTCATTCCTTAAGTGGCAGTCAATGCATGGAATAGGATCTTCATGAATATTGCTTGGCAATGAAATATGCAGTTCAGCCCAGCTCTATCTGAGCATGCCAAATGTTTTATAAGGTTGTGAGATAAAGTAGGAGAGGTTTGGATGATGTTCCTTATACTTCCTCTATTTAATATGATATTCATTAGCCTGAAGTCAAAAGTACATAGAGAATTTTAAACTTATTAATCAATAGAAGTTAGTTTGTTTTACATAAGTGTATTTCCTAGACTAGAGAAGGTATGTCACCACTATAGGAAATTGTAACTTCCAAGGAAAAGGAGCAGAAACAATGGTCAGAAAAATTAGAACAATGACTCCCAACATTATTTGTCTGCCTCTGCATCATTTCTTGATTCATACCTTCCAATCTGTAACATCTCCCATAACACAAGTAATCTAAACTTCATAGTGGCAGTCCTCTCCCGCATGGCACACCCCCAACTTTAGAATGAGAAGTAAAGAATTAAAGGATTTCCAGGAGTAACTGAGCTAGTGGAGGGAAAAGGGAAGCCAATGAGTAAGCCAGCCAACCAGGGAAAGGAGGTGAAGAAAAGTGAACTGCAGTAATTAATATCCTAAAGATTTGACTACTTTTTACTCTTTGTCAGCAAGTATTTTCAATTTATTTATTAGTTCAGATGCTTTGGGTTATGGATGACAGAAAATCCCATCTCTAACTGGATTAAGAAAGAAATAAAATTATTATTTTATGTAAGAGACAGTCGATAAATCAAAATTCAAGGTCTTTCTGTCTCTCCATCCTGCTGTCCTCAGCATCAGGGTCATTTGGCCAGTGATTTCCCTCATGGTTTACAGCAGCTTCCAGTGGCAATTGAGGCCATGTGCTTCCTCATTTTTGTCTAGCAGGAGAGAGATAAAATCCTCTCTCACAATCAAGGATTAAGGGGAGTGCCTTTAAGTTTGATTGAGCCAGCTCAGGTGTTGTGACCAGTCTCACCACATTAATTTCTGGAAAATTCCGTATGTTAATTGGTTTATTGGAGGCCTGGTGGCGTAGTGGGTAAGAGCTTGGCTGCTGACCAAAAGGTCGGCAGTTCAAATCCACCAGCCACTCCTTGGAAACCCTATGGGGCAGTTCTACTCTGTCTATAGGGTTGCTATGAGTCTGAACCAATTTAACAGCACCTGACAACAACAACAGTTGGTTTGTTAGACCAATCAAGATCCATTCTTGGGATCACCCTCCTTTGAATCATACGCGTGCCTCTGTGTGTGTGTCTGTCTGTGCTTGTGTGTCTGTGTGTGTGTTTAGGGGAAGAAAGACACCTGAACAAAACTGGGATTCTGTTAGGAGAAAAGAAGAGGGTAAGAAAGGGATCTTGGGTGGGCAACCAACACTGCTATAGTTTAGCCACATAGAGTCAGTATTGCTTTAAGTGAAAATGTAAGTATTACTTAAGTGAGGGATTCAACTGGATTCAGTTTCATAAACTATAGCTTTAGAGGTAATAGCAATAGATAACAAGACCAAAACTTACCTATTGTGTCAAGTGAGGGTTCCTGGCAAAATGGAAACTAGCAGGATACTTAACTATTTGAATGACCCCTGTTCATGTCTTTTATTTTACTCTGTGCTTGAAATGGGTTTTTGTGTTGTTTGTTTTGGGAATAGACTGACTAGAAATACATCACTGTCCTAAAAGAAAACATTTTTTTTTTTTTTAATCTAGGGATTTGAAGCTTAACTAGCTTGAAGGAAAATATAATTTAATTTTGGTCTCATAGTCTCATTTAGAATATAACCTTAAAAGATTCAAAGGACACTATGCCATGTGAGCACTTTTCTTGCTCTCAGGGGGCTTGGCTTGACTTTAATTTTTCTAGCATGTTCTGAAGTGTTTTCTTAAGCAATATTTTTGCCTTTAGCTCAGTCCTAATCACTGGAACTTTAAGAAAACTTAAAAAGATGTTCTTTAAAAATAGCATCACAAAACAATTTTCTTTTTTCTTTGTTACTAAAATTATCCCTTATCCTTCTTTAAGAGAGATTGTTAGTTTTGGGGTTTTTTTAGGTTTTATTTTAAAGGCAAATAAGCTGAAATGCAGATATTTATCTAAATCCAAGTCAAAATAGTATGAGAAGTAATTAGAAAATATAAAATGAAAAGCCAGTGGAGTCCCGTCCCTATTATGTGGGTAATTTTAGGCAAAATTGAGATTCTGGGGTTGCTTTTTTTAACAAATGCATTTATGTGGATGTGATATACGCCACGCAACAGGATGTTCTTGAAATGGAATAAACTTTAAATCTTGGCGTTTTTTTTCCATATTCTTGTTTATATTCTCTTAGAGCTGACCTTGCCACAGTGTAAGTTCACCCCTCTCTGTGCAAATGTTACTATGACAAAAATGTCTTTTTTTGCTTAGCAATATGGGGGCAGAATTAAGGAACCAAGACCATAAAACTTTCATATTTGATTAGGACATTAGTTATAATGTGAAATTCTGAAAAGGGGGGCATCTTTATCATTCATCCCTTAAAACTGTCCTGCTTTTACATGACAAAGGAAGTCCCACATTGACCGTATAGGTGCGATGACTTCCCGATCAGACTGACAACCCTGTTGGTTATTTCTCGGAGCTCATAAAATGAGGATAATGGTAATTTAACTTCATAGGGTGTTGTGAAGAGTAACTAAGACAATGCTCAAAAGAATTTTAGGATAGTACCTATCACATAGTTGCTGTTAGATGCTGTCAAATTGATTTCGACTCATAGCGACCTCATAGTAAGCACCCCCAAAAAATTAGATGTTGTTTCTGTTACTGCTACTGGTGTTGTCATTATTTCTTACCAAGCTTTCAGTCAACGTGGAGGACTTGAGTATTGTTAGCATCCTACAAACTTTTTTTTTTTTTAATTTCACTAATTGGAATGAGCCACAACATTTTTTATGTCACAAATGTAATGTGCCACTGGGGGCAATATGTCCCTAATTCTACTCACGGAAACGTGTTTTGGCTAGCACGGTGAATGTGCCAAACGTGGCTTCAATTCAGATTTTCCTCAGAGCCTCTTCAACACTCTTCCCCAGAAAATCTGCAGCCAGAGTTGGGCTCCACATGTGGGCTTGTGAAAGTGTGAACCGACAACAGCTAAAATGAAGTAAAAATGTTAGATGTGATTTCTGGTCAGTAGTTTGTTTTCTTGGCCTGTGAGTATTACTCTAACCTGTTTGCCAACCTACCCTTGCCCAAGTGGTAATGCTCTGAGGGAAGCGAGAGATCACGACTGTGGTATCAGAAGCACATGGTGCTGAAGCGCACGCACGCACACGCACGCACGCACACATGCACACACACACACACACACACACACCCCACACCAGCTCTGCTACCAATGACACCTCAAGTAAAATGAGAGAAATGAGTTACAGTTTTAGAAATCAAGGCTATTCTCTGGCTGAAGCTGTTTTGCTAGCCCAACTATGTTCCCCTGAACACCTCCCTCTTCTATTCCCATCTCTTATTCTTTCAATAGAGTCCCTGGGTGGTGTAAATGGTTAATGCACTCGGCTGCTAACCAAAAGGTTGGAGGTTCGACTGCACCCAGAGGCACCTCAGTAGAAAGGCCTGGTGATCTACTTTTGAAAAATTAGCCATTAAAAATCCCATGAAGCACAGTTCTACTCTGACAAACATGGGGTTACCGTGAGTCAGAATCAGCTCCACGACAACTGGTTTATTCTTCCAGTAGTCATTCATTCATTTATACATTCATTCATTTATTCATTCTTACTGTCAACCAGTAGTGACTGAGTTCCTACCATGTGCAAATGATGGCATATACAAAGATGAACATAATTCATATTTCCTTTGTTGAGAGCTTTACGTCCCCAGGCAAATTCTCACAAAGAACTGGTAGAGAGCACTTTGAACTCATTCTCTTCAAATCTGGAGAAAAAAAGATGCCAGCTACAGCAGTAGCTGGATAATGGATGATGGAAAAGGACATTATAACCCAAAAGGCCAATGGAAGTGCAGAGCAAAGGCTGCAATACACCCTTCGGAACAACCCCCAAGCAGTACAAGTCTCAGACACTCAGATGTGGAGCAGGGTATGTTTAGCTGCACGAATGAAAAGGTTCAAATTAAAACCACATCTCCAGACCACACACAAAGGAGCGAGCAGTTAGTGTCTCCATCCTGTCTGGAACTCGGCCAGAGAACAGAGGTGCTGCTGGGCTTGCGGGTGAGAAGGCGCTGGTGGCCTGGGAGGTGCGGGCAAACAGCAGATTGTAAGGGAAAGCAGCAGCCCACCCTGAGCAGTAAACAGCTGCTTAAAGAGGTTTACACGGGATGTGATTGTATGTCTTTTTAACAGCCTCTAAAAGTCTTTTTTTAAAGCCTTTTCGGAAGTACTTTCCTCTTTTCCTGTGGTACCGTCAGTTGGCAGATGCCTATGGGAAAGGGGGCTCTGCTTTCTAAAAGGCTCTTAAACAATTCTGGTTAAAAATGACTTTTGAAGCTGTTTGCTGAATAGCACATTGCCCTCTTCCTCTCGCGCTCCCCAGCCCTGTCTGATTTGCCAATTACTTCCTTCAGAAACCTTGCTCTAGCTCTCGTTCTCTGACACCTGTGCTGACATAACATCCCGCCTGGCAGGCAACTGCCAGTTCTCATTGAAAAATGATTGCTAAACATTTCAGCACCAGCTCACAAGGAGAGTTCCCTCCTCTGCCCATTGGCACCATAGAGACCGCCGTTGTTCCTCATAATTGTGCACGCCAGTCCTCTATTTTGTAACCCTCCACCCCTGTGGCTTCCGTGGGTTCTGGAACAGCAAGAGGGAGAGGGACCATGGCTTACCAGAAGATGCCTTGAGTATCAGAAGGCTGCCCTGGCTTTGAAGGAATCTGTGCCTTACAAACCCCAGGTAGCAGGCGGGGGCAAAACCCCCACACACTGGGCATTGCCGGTGACTTCAGAAAGAGGTCACAGATACATGCCAAACAACAAAACAATTTTTTTGATTGTTGTGAAAATACATATAAGACATTTGCCAATTTAACATTTTTAAGCTGTACAATTTGGTGATATCAACTACAATAATCATGTTACACAACCATCGCCCATAACCATTGTCAAATCTCCCATCACCATATCCAAAAACTCACTGCTTCCTAAACAATGCCCTGCCCTTCCCCCTCCCTCCCACCCCTGGTAACCACTAATAAACTTTGCTCTCTATACATTTGCCTATTCTTATTATTTCATATCAGTGGGATCGTATATTTCTCCTTTTGTTTTTAATGTTTCCTAGGATTAAAACCTGCAGGCCACTGTCATACATCCTAAGGGGAAGAAAACATCATCCATATATTTTTAAAAAGCATTAACTACGTTTAGCTCTGACACTGGAGAGTAATGGTCCCTGACCTGAGAGCCAGTCTCCGGACAGGAATTGCTGATGAGGCTAATGGTTGTTGCACCATCAGATCTGTGTCACATATTGAATATAGGTCATGGGATTACTGCTCCCTGAAGAAAACAAAAATAACCTTTTCAAGACGCCATCTCATATTAGCATAGGCCCATATGTTCAAGATCAGAAAGAAATTGTGTTGTACCTAAAATAAATCATATTGGGAGAAAATCGCATTTGAAGCTAAGGCGTTTGGCAATGGAAGGACGTTTCTGTAAGCCTTTATTTACTGATTGCAGATAAATCTTGACCTGAAATTAATGAAAAATGGGAGCGTGTCCTGGTAAAGTTTTGGAATGGTGTATGAACTGCCAACTCTGAATAATTTTATACTATGACTTTCCTTTTTCTACATGCAAAGTGGCTTCAAAAAAATTAAAAATTTGATGTAAAAAGCATGGTAGTTCACATTAGCTCATTCATGAAATCCAATAGAAATGAAACTTGATTCACATAACTATTAATAATGAATTAGTAGATTTAAATGTTTTTTAGCTACTTCCTACAATGGAAATTATAGTCCTGCTGAGGAGATATTTTACCCAATTTGGGAGTAGATTGGTAAAAATGAGAGCTATAAAATCCTTTCTACTATAATTCTCTCTGAAAATTCTCATCAATGATATCTATCATTAACTTTAAGATATTTTCAACTATAATTACAAGCAAAGTCTTCAGTAAGCACCAATCAACTAGTTAGTGATGCTTTATATGGCACTTTACTTTTTTATTGAAAATACTTAATGAATTTTTTAATCCTTTAAATACAATATCACATATAATTAAATACTACATTTATTGAACCATAATAAACTGCTGTGGGAATTAAAATCATTCAACCCACGCTTCAATATAGTTCCTACATTGGATCCCTGAAATAATCTAAACATTTAATTTTCTGTTTTTACTAACCCTGCCTTTTAGTATACAGTGAAGGTGATAGGTTTTGGGGTATCATCAATACTTAGGTAATAGAAAATACAAAACCAATTAATTTGGGACCAATTCAGTTCTACCATGTAAAATAATCACTGATGGGGGCAAATCAAAGCTTTGAAGATGCAACCTAATACAATGTAATTCTGATAGTATCAGGTAAATTGACGATTCTATGTATGGTAGGCAAAAGACTTATTATTTGTTGCAAAACAATAATTTTAATATTTCCAAGTCTAAACTAAAAAATGTTGCCACATATATGGAAAGTCAGGGTGGTAATTAAGTTTAAGAGTCATAGTCTTTATCTAGATACTGACTAGTAATAGGACCTTGAGTAAATTACTCCATCTTTTCTTGCCTCAATGTTCTGTTATTGTTACTGTTGTTAGTTGCCATCAAGTTGATTCTGACTCATGGTGACCCCAGATGTGCAGAGAAGAACTGTGCTCCACAGGATTTTCAAGGCTGTGATTTTTTGGAAGCAGATCTCCGGGCCTGTTTTCCAAGGTGCTTCTGGGTTCCTCAGTGTTCTAACTCTTTAAATTATTGCGAGAATTAAATGAGATGTATTATAAATCCTTGGCACAGTTCTTGGCTCCTAGTAGGTGCTCAGTTAATTAATCTTGCCATTTTGATTATTAGTCTCAGGCTTAAATATCTATGGAGGTAAAAATATGATTCCTAAATCCTCCCAGTCTCTCTCTCTCTCTGTCTCTCTTGTCACAAACACACACACACACACACACACACACACACACACACACCCAAGAAAACCAGCCAGCTCCCTTCATAATATCAAACCTGGATTTTTAACATTTTACCATTGGAGGAAGAAGCTCCACATAGGAACCAGGAGATAGATCACCTAAGCCCTGTGTTTCCTGACAATAACTGTACTGTAACACATAGTTACCGTGGTAAAGGAAGAGGTAGGCTTGTCCTCCTACACCAGAAGTATGAAAGCGTCTTACATTTTTACAAATTCTACCAGATAGTCTGTTATATTATTGAAAAAATTCATTTGTTCAATCATGCAATACATTTTTAGAACTTACAGCACGTCTGGCATTTTTTCAAAACTTTAGGATTTTGTTTTTTTTAGTTAATAAGATACAATTTCAGGCCTTGAGAAGTTTATTTGCAAGCTAATGCTTATTTTGTTGATCCAATTGCACAAAATCATTACAGTAAATCTCTTGGGAGAAAAAAAGTGTTGTTACTCTAATACAGTGGGTAGAAATCTATGGCCTCGGGCCAAATCCAGCCTATGGCTGTTTTTGTATGGCCCAAAAGCTAAGAATGGTTTCTACCTTTCTAAATGGTCAAAAAAAGTCAAAAGAAGAATAGCACTTCATGAAAATTATTTAAAATTCAAATTTAAATGTCTATAAATAAAGTTTTATTGGAACAATTTATTTGCATATTGTCTGTGGTTACTTTCACATTGTAACGGTGGAATTGAATAGGTGCAGCAGAGACCATGTATGGCCCACTAAGGGTGAATTATTCACTATCTGGCCCTTTATTGAAAAAGTCTGACAAGCCCTACTTTAATATCATGAGCACCTACCACAAAAAAAAAGGAAAGAGAGCCAGAGAGGAAAGAAGGGAAGAAGGAAGGACAGAGGGACAGAGGGATGGAAGGAGGGACACAGGGAGGAAAGAAGGAAAGAAAAGAAAATGTACAAGTAGCATTCAACTTAGGAAAGGATTTTATAGCAAAAATTCATTTGAAAGTCACTTCTCCATGGAAACCAAATAATAAATGGCAGTTTGATTCCTGGGCTAGCCCACAAATACTGATTGACTTATAATTCAGTTTAACTGTAGTACTAAGAGCCTGAGTTATGAGGCTTGGAAATAGGTGGCCATAAGTTGCAGAGAAGAAAAGAAGAAGATTTCTATAAGCTTTTCCTGATTGAAAAGCTATGGCTAGATAAATGTGTGGCTCTAGGCCCCTTCTTCCTGAGTCTTCTATGCTGTTTCAGCAGAGGGAACTTATATGATGCCTTTTTATATTTCCCACAGTATAGCTATAGTGGGAGCCCTGGTGGCACAGTGGTTAAGAGGCCAGGCTGCTAACTAAGAGGGTGGCAGTTCAAATCCACCAGCCACTCCTTGGAAACTATTGGGCAGTTCTACTCTGTCCTATGGGTCGCCGTAATGTAAGTCAGAATTGACTCGATGGCAACAGGTTTGGTTTGGTTTTTGGTATAGTTGTGAATAATTGTTAACTTAAGTGGATACAGTTTATTTCTATGCTTTCTGTTAAATGATCAATACAGCCTCAATTTTTCCCATATAGTCCCAGTCTGTCTCTTATGATTATTAGTAAGCAAAATTCTCATAAAATATTATCCCTTTAAAAAAAAATACACGATCATTTTAACTTTAAAGTCTAGACGAGTAGTTTCCCTTTTTTTTTTTTTTGTTAATTGCAAACCACACTAAGAAATACATTTTACATCACAATCCAAAGCACACATCCATATGTATTTGTAACTAAACCAGAAATTTTACCCAAAAAAGCAGGGATTTTTTTCCTTTCTACGTGCAAAGCTACTGTTCTGTTACAGTCTACTCCATTTAATTGTTTGTATTTTCTCATCAGACTTACTAAATTGGTTTCATGATCCACTAATGGGTCACAATTCACAGTTTGCAAAACTGGGTATATAGTATTTCGAAATAAATAGCTGGATCCTTGCAAGTGAATTGATACAGTCATTTATTTGTGAGGGGCTATTATCTGAGCAGAGTCCCTAGGTGGTATAAATGGTTAATGTGCTCAGACGTGAACCGAAAATTTGGAGGTTTGAGTTCACCTAGAGGCGCGTCAGAAGAAAGACCTCATGGTCTACTTCCAAAAACTCAGCCATTGAGAATCCTGTGGAGCACAGTTCTACTCTGACACACATAGGGTCACCGTGAGTCAGAGTTGACTCAGTGACAACTGGTTTATTATCTGAATACCTTAGTAAGTACCAGGCCCCGGTGGCATGCCAGACACCGGGATGCTATGATCAGCAAGACATCCTCCTTAACTTCAGAGGGCTGGATGTTTAGCTGGGAGGCAACAGGTCAACAGTAAGTGATGTGGGAGACGAACACTGCTCTGCGAGGGGTGTTCACAGGTTTCTGTATCAAATCCCCAGCAGTAAGGAAAGAAATCCGAGTCCCAGGCCCAGTTTGCCCCTCTAACAGTTTAGTGAACTTTGGATTTAGGACGTGGCTTTATATTTTGCTATTTAGGTAGGTCAAATCGCTCTCCACAATTTAAACCAGTTTTTGAGAATAAAAAGAACTTTAAGAAATATTTAGCGTAAGAACACTCTGTAAGTAGAGCGTGAGTAGAGACGAAGCTGGAATTAGGTATTTAGAAGTGTGCTTGCTTAGGTAGAGAAGGCATTTGTTTTTTCCATTGTCAATAAAGTCTTTTTAAGTTCATTTTAATTCATTTTTATAACCAAATTACTAAATAATAATATTATAGTATATTTGAGATTGTCGAGTGTTTATAATCATGAAAAAACTAACTTGAAATATATTTGCAATATCTTTTTGCAACCATTACTGTTTTAAACTTAATTATAATAGATTATCCAGTGAAGCAGTTAGACAATTTATAAGCACAGAAACTCACAAACAAGCACACAATACTCTATTGTATTTAAAATTATAGCCAAAAGAGAACTCTACCTGACAGAGGTTTATCTCACATGTCTTAAAGATCTACAGTTCATTAAAGTAAAACATGAGGAGGTAATTCCAAATGCGCTGCAATTTCATCTATTTAACAAAGAGCCTATTTTACTGGTATAAATTGTAGATATAAGGGTTTTTTGTTTCTAAAGGAATTATTCCCTTTTTTATATATAAAATTCTTACATGTGTTCCTCCCCACTCTTCCCCATCTTACACAAGGCCTAGGAGTTAAGGCCGGAGCCCCTTTCTGTTATACCTACACTCGATCCATCAGCTTTCAGTCATTTCTGCTTCCCAAAAATACCCAGCATCTATGCCTTTCCTCTCTCTCCACTGTCATAACCTAAGCCCAAACCACCATTTCGTCTTGCCCAAACTACTGTAGAAAACTCCAAATTGGTCTCC
This sequence comes from Dugong dugon, assembly GCA_030035585.1. Taxonomy (NCBI): domain Eukaryota; kingdom Metazoa; phylum Chordata; class Mammalia; order Sirenia; family Dugongidae; genus Dugong; species Dugong dugon. The sequence continues at coordinate 36,198,210 of CM057460.1, forward strand.
CTTCTCTCTCTCTCTCTCTCCCCCCAACCCCTTCTCTGTCTTTTTCTCTCTTTCTCCTCCTCTCCCTCTCTCTTTTCTTCCCTTTACCCTCCCTCCCTGCCCCACCTCCTCTGAAAACCAGGCTCTACACACAAAGTCATCTGTAAATTTTAAATCAGAACATGTTACCCATGCTCCTTTAGAAGCATCAGTGGTTCCCACTGAACTTAAAATCCACACCCTTCTCCCTCTCCCACCACGCTGTGCCTTGTACCTGCACTTCAGCCACACCTCACTTCTTTTCCTTTCCCAAACACACCAAACGTTTTCTGACTCTGACCCCTTTGCTTTTGCCGTCCCCTGTCTCTGGAACTCCCTTCCCAGACCCAACATGTCCCTGACTCCACATCACTCATGTCTCAGCTCAGGGTGGCTCACCCCGGATACTCCGTCACATCACCGCGTCTTATGTCCTTCACGGCACTCCTCATCCTGACATGACCTTCATTCATTTGTTTACTTATGTATTGTCTGTTTCCTCGTGACTGGATTCCAAGTTCCAAGAAGGAGAAGACCTCTTATATCTCATTTTCTGTTGTGTCATCAGCACCTAGCACAATGCTTGGGACACAGTAAGCATTCAGTAAGTATTTATTGAAAAAAATGAAAGAATTAATAAAGAAAGCGTTTCTGTTAAAGTTCAGATTACATCCTGAGCACTGTTTATCAGGCATCAGGATTTGTTGTTGTTGTTGTTGTTAGGTGCCATCAAGTCAGTTCTGACTCGTAGCGACCCTATAGGGCAGAGAAGAACTGCCCTATAGGGTTTCCAAGGAGTGGCTGGTGGATTTGAACTGCCAACCTTTTGGTTAGCAGCTGTAGCCCTTAACCACTGCAACACCAGGGCTCCTCGTTTAGTCTGGGAGATGGTTATTTTCCATCTAAAGTCCATACAATGAAGTAGAAAGCCAGTTAAATATCTCATGAAAAGAGTTGTAGTTCCCTTGTTAAGTTTCCATACATAACTGTGCTACTTAAGTCTTAATTGGGAAAATCTAAACTTGTCTTAAATCTGTCTTTTTTGTACAGTTGAGTCTAATAAATCTGTGATCAAATCAGAGGGAGAACATTATTCTTCCTTTGTAAATTTCCACAATTAGAAGAAGTTCATTATATTTTCCGGTGGCAAATCTTCCTTACAAGAGAGCACCAAAGGGTCTAGTCAGTGTGGACTTAGTATCTAGGTTTCTACCTACTTTTTTTTTTTTTTTTTTTTTTTGATTAATAAGACCATGTTGTTCATTTTGCCAAAAGCAAAAGCAAAAAACTAATTTTTTAAATGTAAGAAGCCAGGAAGTAGGACTAACTCCAACAGATATGCTAAATCCATTTGAAGGTGTTTGGAATATTTTAACTGCAAAAACACATTCTATCGCACTCCTTGGATCTCACATTATCTCATACTATTAATTCTTGGAGTCTCTGGGTGGTGCAAATGGTTAACACACTCATCTGCTAACTGAAAGATTGGAGGCTCAATCTACCCAGAGGTACCGCAGAAGAAAGACCTGGTGATCTTCTTCCCAAAAATCAGCCATTGAAAACTCTATGGCGCACAGTTCTACTCTGACACATGTGGGGTCACCATGAGTTGGAATCAACTCAAAGACAACTGATAATGTTTTCTTCATTAATTCTCAGAGTGAATATAGGTGATTAAAGTGGGGGTGGCCGAATTCTTTATTCATTCTTTTATTCCATCATCTGTTCATTCATTTCTTCATGAGCCATTGCTACGTACCAAGTACTGAGCTAGGTGATAAGTATACATTGGTGAGTAAAATAGACATAGTTCTTACCCTTAAGAAACTTGCCATCTTGTGGAGGAGGAAAAAAACAGTAAGCAAATAAATGAGTTAATAAATAGAGTCATAGTTGAAAATGTATAGTATGTACTCTGAAGGAGACACACTCTTTCATATGATAGAGAATAAGTAGGGGAACATATACTCAGATGGGAAAGTCATGCGTCTTTGAAGCAGTGGTATTTATTCCCTAACCTGAAGGATGAAAAAGAGGAAGCCAAGAGAAAAGCAGGGAGTGGAAAGACGAAGACGAGACGGGTGGAGAGAAGCAGGAAGAGGGGGCAATGTGGGCAAGGCCTGCAGGGAGGAAAGTGCTTGATCCCATTAAGAACCAAAGGAGTCTTTTTCTATTGGGCATTGCCCTTAAAATCTTCCTCTGGATTTTTGCCTTTCTTTGGCATTGGGCTAGGATGTTATACTATCCCGCCTGATTCTTGCCCTATCCTGGACAAAGGATGTGGAGGAGGACAGATTAAATGCAAACCACATAGTTTGTCATGCAAATTGAATCTCTTGAACAGAATTCAATTTAATACATGTCCTGGTTGTTCATTATGCAGGCATAGCCTGGCCACACATCGACAGAGTCCTTTGTCAACTGCAGCGACTTAGTGTGTCCCCATCACTCCTCCATCTCTAGTCAAGTGCTCCAACTCAATGAACCCTTAAGAAAGTAAACCTTCTGACTGGATGTACTGAATCGGTGGTTCTTCCCCTTACATACCAACACTGTTAATTTTGTAAGCCAAAGTCAGAAACCTTTTACTGGTTGGCACTCAGACCACATACATTTAAGTAGTCTGAAATCAACTTTAATTCAGTTCTGAAGGAATTAATTTATAACATCTCCAAGTCGTCAAATATCAGAATTATTAAGTGGGCAACAGTCCTCTAGATTTTTGAAGAATTTATCTGGTTGATGAAGATTTTCTCTTTTGAGTATCTTTCTCCACTGACGTTTATTAAACATTTTATTAAACCCACCTGAGAGAAGGCTGTCATCAACGATCGATGACTCATGGAAGGAATTGGAAGGAATCAGAAAACCTGAGTTAGAGTCACAATAGAACTGTATGATGACTGTGTGACATCCTGTACTTGACTCCTTTTATTCATCATTGGTTCATCTATAAAATAGAAATTCCATCTCATGAAAATTGTGAGCTAACAGATTTAGGCATGTTAATCAGTTAATCAAGAAGCCCTGGTGGCACAGTGGTTAAGCGCTCGGCCGCTAACCAAAAGATCAGTGGTTCAAACCCACCAGGCGTTCCTTGGGAGAAAGATGTGGCAGTCGGCTTTCGTAAAGGTCACAACAGCCTTGGAAACTCTACGGGACAGTTTTCCTTTGTCCTATAGTGTAGCTATGAGTCAGAATCTACTCGACAGCAATGGATTTAATCAGTTAATCAATGTGAATGTTGTTTGAATTATTGAAGGGTGTTCTGGGAGAAAGACTTGGCAATCCGCTCCCGTAAAGATTTCAGCCAAGAAAACTTTATGGAGCTGTACTCCTCCGTAACACATGAGGTCGCTCTGAGTCGGAATGCACTTGAAGACACCTGACAACAACAAAGAAAGTCGGTATGATATGGTAGGAAAAGCCTGGGTTGTACAGTGCTACACAGGAAACCTTTTTAAAATTTCAACTGGGCCTTTACTAGTTAGGCGTCTTTTAGGGAGGTAGTTGCTTATTAAGTTCTGTGACCATGAGTTACTTCATCTACAGAAATAGAGATCAAAACTGCTAGCTCTGTTGTGTGGATTTTATGAGAAACCATATACAAAACCACCAAGTACTTTCTCTCAAATAGTAAGGTCTCAATAGCTGTTAGCTTGCCTTTCTTTTACCCATTAGCATTTTCAATTAAAAAAAAAAAGAATTGCCTTCCAGTTGATTCTGACTCATAGCAACCCTATAGGACAGAGTAGAACTGCCCCATGGGGTTTCCAAGGAGCAGCTGGTGGACTCAAACTGCCAACCTCTTGGTTAGCGGCCCAGCTTTTAACCACTGCACCACCAGGGTCCTGCATTTTCAATAAAACTATGCAATACCCTGTTCCATTCTATTTTCAAGAATAGGAAAGCCTTCACAAACCAGGTTTTCTATAAAATTCTTTGTAAGAGAAATAAATCTTCAAATGACCCAAACAACTTAACTTTTTATTGGGTAGGAATATTCACCACCTCTAGAGATGTCTTAATATTTGAAATATATAGCTTTTAATATATGGTATACAATCACCAGACTCTGACGATCAAGTGAACGTTCTTTAATACCAATTTTTCCTTACTCCAAGAATGTAATCCTGCCATCTTATAAAAGTGATTGATATAGATATAAAATTCAGACCCGCACATAAATCAGAAAGAGTGAATCAGATTTAAGTTAAGACCCTTGTATTACTATTTGTCATACATATCAAAGTTTATGCATTTTTGTTTTGCTTTGGAAGATGCTACAGAGAGTTTTAATTAGAATTTTCATAAAGAATACATTTAACTGGACTTGACATGAAAGAGTATTCTTTTGATGACTCAGATATGAGCACAATCAGAATCATCTTCTGGGTGAAGTTCCATGCTAAGACTTCACTATATCTCACTTGATCTTCTCAGTATTTATAAAATAAAACATATATATTTAGATTCACTATACAGGTGAGGAAATTGAGAATCAGAGAAGTTAAGAAATTTACTTAAGGAGGAACAATTAGTTACAACCTAAATCTAATTCCACATTGCTGTTATTAGCTGTTTCTAGTGGGCCCCCGACTCACGGGAACCCCATGCACAATGGAACAAAACACTGCCTGGTCCTGTGCCATCCCCATGATGGCTGCAGATGGAACCATTGTGATCCACAGCATTTTCACTGGCTGATTTTCAGAAGTAGATCACCAGGGCTTTCCTCTAGTCTGTCTTAGTTGGACGCTCTGCTGAAACCGGTTCAGCATCACAGCAACACACCAGCCTCCGCAGACAGATTGGGGTGGCTGCACATGAGATGCATGGATCGGGAATCGAACCCGGGTCTCCCCCGTGGAAGGCAAGAATTCCACCACTGAATCATCGCTGCCCCTTTAATTAATTGCACATGGTAAAAATAAAATTAAGCTAATCTAATATGAATTTGTATTATTTCATGTATTATCCTGATTAATACCATAATTATTAGGTATTTGGGAGACTAATATTCTTTTGCAAAGCCCTCATCTCTCTCTTTTTTCTCTCTCCCTCTCTCTGTCTCTCTCACTTTCTCACTCACACACACACACCTCTTCACTCCCTCAAGGTACGCAATACCTTTCAGTACCTGAAAAAAAACCCTCCCACTTTCCTTCCCAGTTGACTTATCTGCAGGCTCACTGATACTGTATTTATCTCTGGAGTAGTGGAGATTTGTTTAGAAACCCTTTTAAAATGAACCAGATTTTAAGGACATAGTTTCATAGAAGGGGATAAAATTTGCCCTTAAACCTTACTTGATGTATTTCCATCTCCCTTCCTTTAGCTGCTTTGCTCACGTTGCTCTGACTTACTATTTATTTCTCCTTGAAGAATTTGTTGTCACAAAAATTAATTACTTTGCTTCTAATAAAATTAGGATTTCAGAAAAACGGAAGCTTCGTACCATTATCCCTCCTTCTGGGAAACACACTTGCGCTCTCTAATGCAGAACTTAGGAGTTTTATAAATCCAGTGCTTTATTTAAATAGTTTAATGAGATTCTTATTTTATCCTTTTTTGGTAATTATTTGTGGAATGTGCAACTCCAAGTGACTTAATTCTTAAAAAACTAATTAGTGTGCTATGGGATGATTTGTCTTTCGTTAATTTCCACTAGCATTACATTTTGATTTTGGTGGTGTATGTTGCATTGGGTTCCCTGTGGGCATCACGGGATGAAATGCATATTTAACTGTGTCCAATACAATGGTTACTAATGAATGAATGAGTAAAAAAAAAAAAAGGATGGTATTATGATGAGCCTGTCATTTATAAGGCTAAAATTTGAAATCCTATAAAGGACTTAAAGTGTATTTTCCCAAATAATTGTTTTTTAAAGCTATCCTCTGTTGTAGAAGAATACAGTAGTCTAACAGAGAAAAATCTGTCAATAATGGTGATAACGATGATTGTGACAGTGATAAGAATAACTGCTAACATTTCCTAAGTGCTTCTGATGCCATTTCGTTTAATCCTCACAATAACACTGTAAGACATGTATGATTATTCCATTTCTCAAGTGAGAAAACTCAAGCTGTGAGAGGTTATCTAAAGTCAGATGGATAGCTAGAAGCAGTTAAATTCAGCGTTTCCACAGATAAGCTTTTAACCACACTCACTAGAGTTCTTAGTCTTTTACGGAAACAAGTAACCTCACAAGATGCATATTTCAGCAGTTCTCTGTATTGTTTCTCACATACTTTGAACATGTTATCAGGAGGGACCAGTCCCTGGAGAAGGACATCATGCTTGGTAAAGTAAGAGGGTCAGCAAAAGAGAGGAAGACCCTCAACGAGATGGACTGACATAGTGGCTGCAACAATGGGCTCAAGCATAGCCACCATCATGAGGATGGCACAGGACCCGGCAATGATTCGTTCTGTTGTATGTAGGGTCACTGTGAGTGGCAATCTACCTCTGAAAAATCAGCCATCGAAAACCGTATAGAGCACAGTTCTACTCTGACACACAAGGGGGCGCCATGAGTCAGAACTGACCCCTTGGAAACTGGTATTTATTTAGGATGGGATATTAGCGATCATCTCTTCTAATCAGCTGCTTCCATTTTTTAGAGGAAACTGAAACATAGAGAGGTTCTGTGCATTGATCATGGTCACACAGCAAGCGATGGGAGATGTAAGACCAGAACCCAATTCTCCAACCTGGAGCTCATTTTGCTTCTCCCCACAGTGAGCCCAGCTCATGGCCCTGCTTCTCACTGCAGGAGTGGGTGATGGTAGGAGAGCAGTCAGTGCTTGCTCCTCCTGAGCTTGTGAAACTAATTGCACGTTTATAAACGAGACACACAAACGCTTTCTCTTTTTTCAGAAATTGTTTAGGTCCACAAATGTGAAAAATTAGTCCTCTGAAGAAGAAAGATGAGAATGTTGAAATCTCACAATCCTCCTTATTATGCAATCAGATCACTCTGTAAAACTAATTAAGGATTTTGGAGTATTTTATTCTCCTGAGACTCAAATGTGAAGAAATGTGATCTCATGACTTTCATAAGAAAATGGCGAGTCTCTTCATACCACATCATCTCAAAGCCTGAGAACTACTCCTTCTGCCAGTGCTGCACGTTTCTGCAGACGCACTGACCTTAAAGCACTCTTCAAACTTCAAAGCTTGCAGATTGCGCTACCTGGATGATGTGCCAGCTTGGAGAGAGGAGAGGATATTTCTCCTTGTCCTTTCCACTTCACCCCCTTTCTTAAACTAAACTGAGCAGGAGATGAGACAAAAAAAAATATGAAGGAGGAGCCCGCTCCCCCATCAATTCACATTTTCCCAGACTTCACTTATGCTCTACACAACTCCACCATGAAGGTGGAAGGCAATCTGTGGTGGGTTTGGGAAGACTATTTGAACGTCTGTATATAATTACTTATGTCACATACACTTTCAATTTATTTTTTGTTTGTTCAGTACTATACACTGTGTATTAGTATAGAAGTTAAATAATAAATAAATATGCATATCTGAGGGTCCTATGCTTTAAAATTTTTGGAAGTCAGTGCTCTATATTGTCTGGTACAGAAACATTTCCTCTTTCCCAGAGTTCTAGAACATAGATCCCCCTCCTCCCTTCCGTAGCAGCACATCAGAGGCAAATGCCCTAGTTCCTTTATCTCCTACTAAACCTGACAGGCCAAGGCTTCAGCCTAGGTTCCTCCAGAATTTACATCTCTATAACCTCCAACCCCAACGTTATTTCTCTACAAAAGCAATGGCAGATTCTATCCCAGCCACAGATGTGGCAATGCTTCTCAGATATTCCCCGCTTTCCAGCTGCCCTTGCTCTAGGACCCATTCCAGCTCCTAAGTTAAGGGTCTCTACTAGAGCCACCCTACACCTAAAGAAGCAAAGCTTGATAACCCGGACAGGACGTGGACCCTTTATTAGTTGCCTATTGCTCCTGTAACATATTACCACAAACTTAGTGGCTATCAGGATGTTAGCAAGACTATGTTCCTTCTGGAGGCTCTAGAGAAGAGTCTGCTTTCTTGCCTTTTTTGGCTTCTAGAGGTCACCTGCCTTCCTTGGTTCGTAGACCCTTCTTCTCTGTCTTCAAATCCAGCAGAGTACCATCTTCAAATCCTTCTCTCTGCCTCTCTCTCTCTTTCTGACCTCTGTTTTTTCATCACATCTCCTTCTCTGACTCTCCTGCCTCCCTCTTATAAGGACCTCTGTACTACATTAGACCCACCCAGATAATCTAGGATGATTTTTCCTGTCTATAAAGTCCCTTTTGCCATATAAGGTAACATATTCACATGTTCCAGAGGTTAGGACGTGGACATTTTTGGGAAACCATTATTCTGCCTACCAGGACTCAGGAATTGAATCAGCTGAAGAAGGAAGTTGCATTCACCTTGGTTCTATCCTTTGGGGAATAGAAAACAGTATGAACCCAGGGTGAGATGTACCTTGATCCCTGTTCCAGCATTGCCAATAACAAAACTGTATGATCTTGGGCATGTCACTTAACCTTATGATTGTTTCCTTGCCTGCCACATAGAGAAAATAATCTCTCTCTTATAGGTCATTAAAAAAAAAAATGCAGAAGTAACTAGCATAATGTCTGATCCTTGGTAGGTATTCAGTAAAGGTTAGTTCTTTTCCCATTCTGATGCTACAGTTCCTATCTCGAGTAATAGCCCATTGCCACTGAGTCAGTTCCAACTCATGGAGACCCCATGTATTACAGAGTAGAACTGCTCCGTTGGGTTTTCTTGGCTGTGATGGTTATGAAAGAAGATCACCAGGCCTTTATTCTACAGTGTTGCTGGGTGGGTTCACATTGCCAACCTTTAGGCTACCAGTTGACTGCAAACCATTTATGCCACCCAGGGACCTTTCTCAATGCATACTAACTAGAAATTATATGGCATTTCTAAGCCTATCAACTGCCTTATACATGTCGTTTTACTTTACACACATGCACTCCACCCAAACTCCATTTTACAAACGAGAAAAATTGAGTTTAATCAAGATTAAGGGATTTATTCAAGGTGATAAAGCAAGAAGGGGGAAAAGCAAGGAGTGCGACCCAGGTATTTTGACTCCAAATCCTGTGTTTTCCGTTATATATAACAGACCTCTTGTTATTCACTTCTGGTCACCATGCTGGTTTAGAAATTAAATGTTTGGCCAAAATAGGTTGGTGTATAGGAAATGAAGCATATCACCTGTAATCTTTGTGAAGCTTGCAGAAGAGCAAAACAGAATGAGGAACCATAGGCTCAGGAAAATATTTTCTCTCTGGAGCTGTTAGGCATTTGTAACAAGTTGTTAAGGCAGCTTGGCTCTTATGATGCATGGCTAGTGCCAGTTCGGAAGATTTTATAGATCTCTAGCTCCCCTGATATTATTGGCTAAACTAGTAAGTGTGGTTAATTTTTTATGTAAAAAGAATTCTAACTCTGAAAACATTTTCGAGAATTAAAGAAACTTCCGAGTTCCACCTAAGGATGTCCTAGTTAACAAATTAACTAGGAGAAAGAGAAATTCAATTGCTTACCATCATAATAACTACATTAACGTGTCCCTGTACTTAATGTTACGGAAAATAGAAAGAAGTTTATATTTGTTCCGTTGTTGCTGTTCTTCATTAGGATTATGAAGCTGCAGTATAATTACGTCCTGCAGCTTTTTGCCCTTGGTGACATGAGGCAGTTCTGCTACCCATTCTCCTTGCTAATGATTAACAGACCCTTGACTTGAATCTTGGTATGACATTTAGGATTGAGTCATGTCATCTGTCTCATAATTAAATTCTATCTTCCATATCCTTGTGAACAGTTTATCGGAGTTTAATTGGCTAATGCTATCTTTGCCGCCACTGTGGCTTGTCTCCACAACAAAGCCAAGTTAACAATGATCCCACTCATTGCAGTATACCCCAGTTGAAGAGACTGTGCTTTTTTTTTCATACAGAAAGAGCCCTGAAGTCCCAGTTTAAAAGCAGTAGTTAATAACCCTCAAACATGAGTATTTCTTCAGGTACTTACTCTGGGTAATTTTGAGAGTCTAGTGATCTGCTTCCGAAAACCACTCAGTGAAAACTGTGGGTCACAACAGTCTGATCCACAACCTATCGTGGGGAGGGGCAAGTCCAAGCAGTGTTTTGTTCCATAGTGCATGGGATCACCATGGGTCGGGGCTGATGGATGGCAGCTAACAACAGTTAATAAGCCTAGAGCCTGTGTATTCCTCCCTGTACTCATGCGGGGTAATTTTTAGAGGCTACCATTGCAAATGTGTTGGAAGAAGTACAATCAGAATGCTCCTTAGAAGCAAGGATGGCAAGACTACATCTCACATACTTTGGACATGTTATCAGGGGGAATCAGTCCCTGGAGAAGGACATCATGCTTGATAAAGTAGAGGGTCAGCGAAAAAGAGGAAGACCCTCAATGAGATGGACTGACACAGCAGCTGCAACAATGGGCTCAAGCATAACAATTATTGTGGGCATAGTGCAGGACCAGGCAGTGTTTCGTTCTGTTGTACATGGGGTCACTGAGTTGGAACTGACTCGATGGCACCTAACAACAAGAATAACCACTGCAAATTAAAAGAACAACTCAACATACACGGGGAGAAAGTCCTCTCTGTCCAGTCGATGTCTTCTCCAAAAAGACACCCATAAAGCACTAAGGGATAATGAATATTGTATAACTAGAGTGCACGCAGGCTGTCTGTGTAGCTGTCACAGGCAGAGAAAATCTCAAAAAAGCCTGGCTTATTTCCACTCACTTGCCAGAGAAACAGTCTGTGTGAGTATGTATTAAACTCTTTATGATAAACACCATAAAAATACACTTCCAATTTATTCATCAAGACAGAATTCCAAAGCGTTAGGCTTCCTCTGCAGGCATATCTTCTTGTTTAATCTTTAAGAAAGCAACAGAAGGTGTTTAAGACCATGAGGTAAGGTACTTATGAAAAATGAAAGAAGAAACTTATAGGCAAAGCAAAAAGAAGCAAATGCTCCATGAAAAATGGAAATGATGGGGGAAAAAAACTATGATCAAAACCGCATCCGCAGGCTAATCCTGAATTTGTTCTCAAGTGGAACAAAAAAATTCATTCACTTTAGTCAAAATCAAAATAATGTTGAAGGGAAGTTTGAGATGCATACAAAGTAGCTAACAAAGTATAACATCTAGGTAAAATATTACATGTTAATTAATAAACTCTTGTGGGAAATTTCATGAACTATGAACGAAAAGATGAACAGGAGTCTTTGTACAAAGTGTTTAAAGACATTTTAAAACAAACAGATTCTTTAGGTTTTAAGATTTAAGCATATGAAGAATATGCAGGAAGCATAATATGCTGCTTTTTAATTTTCTTCTGATCCCATGATTATATTTTAATTAGAGTTTTCATTTGTTGAAAGTATATCCTAATGCAATATTGTTCTCTTCCTCTGTGTGGCAGTGTATATTGCCTGATTTGCATCTTTAGATGACTCAGCTTATAATGACTTAGAGGCCAAATAATCAAACGCTTTAAAATTTAACTCATGATGAGATTAAAATTAAAAATGTGCAAAAAATCGATATTTTAATCATATCATTGTATATGTATATGTTGTTACTGTTAGCTGCTGTCGAGTCGGTTCTGACTCATAGCAACCCTATGTACAATAGAACGAAACATTGCCCGGTCCTGCCCCATCCTCATAATTGTTGCTATGTTTTAGCCCATTGTTGCAGCCACTGTGTCAATCCATCTCCTTGAGGGTCTTCCTCTTTTTCACTGACCCTCCACCTTACAAAGCATGATGTCTTTCTCCAGGAACTGGTCCCTCCTGATAATAGGTCCAAAGTGAATGAGACGAAATCTCGCCATCCTTGCTTCTAAGGAGCATTCTGGTTATATTTTTCTAAGACATTTGTTCATTCTTCTGGCAGTTGAAGGTGTTATTTATTATTCTTCCCCAGTACCATAATTCAAATGTATCAATTCTTCTTCAGTATGTAGTGGTTTTGAAATAAGAAGAGGAGAGTGGCCTGGAGCCCCCAGATTTGCATCTTCCTTGGGCTTATGAAATCTCTTCCTATTTTGATATCATTGAGGGACTGTTCCTTTGAACCAGAATTCCCATGAGTCATATTTAAAGCAATCCCATCCAGCTCATTCTCAATACTGCATGTGTGATTCCTTTGTAGCTCAACCCCAATCATAGAAAGACAGAGGGACATCACCATGTCCAGTTTTCAAACTCTACCCTCAGAGGAAAAAATAGTCATGTAAGAAGCAGAGGTGTTAGCCCACCATAATTGTATTTCTTTTTAAATTACCTTGATTTGTTTTTCTTGTTCTGCAGGGATTCTTTTGTATCTTCACATTCTTGACCTCTGTGTCAAATGACTTTTTCACACTTCACAACGTAGACATTACCATTTAGCTTCTACTTCTACGCTCACACTACTTTGTTTCCAACTCTTTAATTAGAAATGGTTAATTTGGCTTCTTGTCTTAAGGCAAGGAGAAAATGAGTCTTAAACAGTATTAAGCTCCATAAATATTTCACTTTATGCTAATTCCTGTGCTTCCAGCTGAGCTGTTTGAAGTTCTCCAAAAAAAAAAAATGTGATTCTGTTCCCCTCAATTAAATACGTAACTGGAAAAACAGTAAAATCATTATCAGTTTTACTACCCCACATTTTTTCCCCCAAACTTTAACTCTAGACATTTTTCCATTTCCTTCCACATTTTATGTAACCAAAGCCCAGTGTCATGAGCTCCCTGTCCTGGTTCTGGATAGATTGCCTCTGAGAAGGTTGGGACTTTGGAGAAATCTTGGAGCTCCCTCGCATGGACACATACTTAATGTACCCTTCACTGCTAGAAAACACTTGGCTGCACCTTCCAACTACAACAAAAACATTTAATTGTCCCAATTTAGAAGCAGAAGAAGTTCCCACTTCAAGTATGAAATATTCCAAAATAGAAATGAAAGTTCAATAAAGTTTGCCAAGCAAATTAATAAGAGTCGCCACTGGTAACTTGCTTGGTAAAGTAGAGGGTCAGCGAAAAAGAGGAAGACCCTCAACAAGATGGATTGACACAGTGGCTGCAACAATGCGCTCAAGCATAAAAAATGATTGTGAGGGTGGTGTAGGACCAGGCAATTTTTTGTTCTGTTGTACATAGGGTTGCTATGAGCTGGAACCAACTCTACGCTACCTAACAACAACAATGAAAAAATAGCAAGTCAGGGTTTTTGATTATTGGTTTTTCCTGTGGGAGTTTAAATTTAAATTAATGATTATTACAATATAGTCTACTCATTTGGCTAAAACGCTGTTTGTTAAGGAAATTATAAAAGCAGCACTTGTATAGAACTTCCTATTGGCCAGGCACCATTCTAAGAACTTTACATACATTTACTCATTTAATCCACACAGAATCCTCCAAAGTAGGTACTTAAATAATCTCCATGGTACAGATGAGGAAACTGAGGCACAGAGGGGTTAAATAACCTTTCAAAGGCCCCAGAGCTAGAAAATACAAGGGCCAAGATGCAAACCCAGGCAGTCCAAAGTTCACTGTGCCGTGCTTTCACTTACCATGCCATGAACAATTGAGTATATATGCATACACACACACATATATACACATGCACACACATGTATACACATACACACACACACATGTACACACATACACATATATTGCTTTGCATACATGTGTATACACATGCACATACTTATATACACATATATGCATACATACATATACATGCTTATATATACATATACCCATATATGCATACGTACACATATCTGCGCATACAGATGTACACATATGTGTGCATAAGCATGTGTACACGTATGCACATATGTTCACATACATGCATGTATGCACATGCAACATACATGCATACACATATGTCTATGCATATACATACACATGTGCACGTACATGGAGCCCTGGTGGCGCAGTGGTTAACAGTTTGGCTGCTAACCAAAAGGTTGGCAGTTTGAATCCAGCAGCTGCTCCTTGGAAACCTTATGGAGCAGTTCTACTCTGTCCTACAGGGTCACTACAAGTCAGAATCAACTCAACGACAGTGGGTTTTATGGGTGCACATACATAATGCATGCATACACGTATATAGATACATACACATACACGTACATATATTGATACATACACATACACACATTTACAGAGAGAGTATTTATGATAAGCACTATATTTTATACCAAAAAAAAAATCTTAAGGTATAAAAGCTAAGAGGTAAAATATAAACATTTTAATTAAAAAATTTGCTTCTCATACTTCCTTATTACTTATTATTACTCATTGCAGTTTCTGATTATCTCATCTCCTACTTTATTTTGCTTCAGTTACTCTGGCCTTGCTGTCTTTTGACTACTGAAAGACTGTTTTCTCCATGGGCAAGGCACTTGCTGTTTTCTCTCTACTAGACACATCAGCCAGTTTTTCTGTAGTCTGACCTTTTATAAAATAGTCCCCCCTCATGCTCTGTTACTTTGTGTTCCTTCACCCTGTCCATTTTGTCTGCATAGCCCTTATCAGTGATCCAAAAATAGATTACCTACCTATCCATTCTTTGTTCTTAATGTGTCTCCTCCACTAGAATGTAAACTCCATGAAGCAGGACTTTGTGTCTGGGGCATATTAAGAATTCGAAGGATAATTCTTCCTGAATGATTGAAATAGTTTCAATTCTGATGGCTTTTAAATGAGTGGAAAATCTTTGCACATTAATGGTAAGAGTCAATATCTCAAAATTTTCTATTTCAGAATGCTGTTTTGTTTAAAGTGTTTTCTTAATGAATATGTTGACATCTTAAAGTCTGAAAATTTATAAACCCCTAGCCTAATAACAGAGCCCTGGTGATGCAGTGCTTAAGAGCTACGGCTGCTAACCAAAAGATCAGCAGTTCAAATCCACCAGCCGCTCCTTGGAAACCTAGTGGGGCAGTTCTACTCTGTCCTATAGGGTTGCTATGAGTTGACGGCCATGGGTTTGTTTTCTTTTCTTTTCTTTTTTTTTTTTTTTTTGGTTTAGCATAATAATAGTTGTATCTAAGGGTATTTATTTTTATTATTTATTAATATTTTACACTTGTCCAATATTATAACAAGAATTTATAATGCACCAGATTCTTAAATGCATGTAAAAATTACAGTAAAATAATACCAGAAAAAATATGTAAATCTTAAAATTTCTGTAGGCTGGGATAAAATTCAAAAAGATTGCTTATTTTTCTGTTTTATTAATGGACTGCATCATGACCCCAGAGTCTTAACACATATATTGAGTCTATGAGTTTCTGTTAAGTCATATCTCTAAATTTAGCAAAACTACCGCAGATTCATAATAAGAAGGTACTCACCCAGTAGTGATGCCAAAAGAAAGCTACTAACGACTAAGATACTGTTTTCCGAATGCCTACCATTCATGATTCCTATACAGTTAGAGATAGGAAAAAGAAAGAGGATGGGAAATCACACTTTCACCTCACCTATGGGTTCTTTGTCAACTCAGGGACCTCACTGTAAATCACAGAACACTGGCATCCCTTCCCTTCCCACTGTGCTTCTTGGCTTCTTCTGTGACTCCCTCACTTAAATATTTAGTCAGTGTTTATAAAGATGGCCCTGCCTTCTTTTCTAGGCTGTAGACATTATTCTTCCCTGTTGTTGTTGTTGTGGGCTATTGAGTCGATTCCGACTCACAGTGACCCTGTATGAGAGAGTAGAACTGTTCATAGGGTTTTCAAGGCTGTAATCTTTACAGGAGCAAATTGCCAGGTCTTTCTCTCACAGAGTGGCTGGTGGGTTCAAACTGCCGACCCGTCAGTTAGCAGCTGAGCAGTTAACTGTTGCACCACCAGGGCTCCTTGTTATTCTTCCCTAGGCTTCTATTATTATGATGATGACTAACTCAAATTACGTGTGCACGTGTGTGTGTGTCTATAATACACATACTATATATAGATATACATACACATATATATATACATTATATACTCACACATATGCATATATAGATCTACACACAAACACACATATATATACATATGTATATATGTATGTGTATATATAATCACCAGTTGCCATCCAGTCAGTTCCAACTCATGGTGACCCCATGTGTGTCAGAGGACAACTATACTCCACAGAATTTTTAATGGCTAGTTTCAGGACTAGATCACCAGGGCTATCTTCCGAGGTGCCTCTCAATGGACTGAAGCCTCCAACCTTTCAGTTAGCAGCCAAGTGCCTTAAATATTTGCACTACCCAAGGACTCCATTCAGAATGTGGGAAGGTTGGAAGGCACTCGAAAGATGACTGGGGAAGAGCTGCCTCCTCAAAGTAGAGTCGACCTTAATGACGTGGATGGAGGCAAGCTATTGGGACCTTCATTTGCTGATGTGGCATAACTCAAAATGTTGCGAACATCCATTTGTAATTGGAACATGGAATGTAAGAAGTATGAATCTAGGAAAATTGGAAATCGTCAAAAACGAAATGGAATGCATAAACATCGATATCCTAGGCATTAGTGAGCTGAAATGGACTGGTATTGGCCATTCTGAATCAGACAATCATATGGTCTACTATTCCAGGAACGATAACTTGAAGAGGAATGGTGTTGCCTTCATCGTCAAAAAGAACATTTCAAGATCTATCCTGAAGTACAACGCTGTCAATGATAGGATAATATCCATACGCCTACAAGGAAGACCAGTTAACACGACTATTATTCAAATTTACGCACCAACCACTGAGGCCAAAGATGAGAAAATTGAAGATTTTTACCAGCTTCTGCAGTCTGAAATTGATCAAACATGCAATCAGGATGTATCAATAATTATAGGTGATTGGAATGTGAAAGTTGGAAACAAAGAAGAAGGATCAGTAGTTGGAAAATATGGCCTTGGTGATAGAAACAATGCCAGAGATCACATGATAAAATTTTCCAGACCAACGACTTCTTCATTGTAAATACCTTTTTTCACCAACATAAACAGCGACTATAAACATGGACCTCACCAGATGGAGTACACAGGAATCAAATCGACTACATCTGTGGAAAGACATGATGGAAAAGCTCAATATCATCAGTCAGACCAAGGCCAGGGGCTGACTGCGGAACAGGCCATCAATTGCTCATATGCAAGTTCAAGTTGAAACTGAAGAAAATTAGAATATGTCCACGAGAGCCAAAGTACGACCTTGAGTATATCCCACCTGAATTTAGAGACCATCTCAAGAATAGATGTGACATGTTGAACACTAATGACCGAAGAACAGACAAGTTGTGGAATGACATCAAGGACATCATACATGAAGAAAGCAAGAGGTCATTAAAAAGACAGGAAGGAAAGAAAAGACCAAAATGGATGTCAGAAGAGACTCTGAAACTTGCTCTTGAACATTGACTAGCTAAAGCAAAAGGAAGAAATGATGAAGTAAAAGAAATGAACAGAAGATTTCAAAGGGCAGCTTGAGAAGACAAAGTAAAGTATTATAATGACATGTGCAAAGACTTGGAGTTAGAAAACCAAAAGGCAAGAACACACTCGGCGTTTCTCAAGCTGAAAGAACTGAAGAAAAAATTCAAGCCTCGAGTTGCAATAGTGAAGGATTCTATGGGGAAAATCTGATACGATGCAGGAAGCATCAAAAGAAGATGGAAGGAATACACAGAGTCATTATACCAAAAAGAATTGGTCAATGTTCAACCATTTCAAGAGTCAGCATATGATCAGGAGCTGATGGTACTGAAGGAAGAAGTCCAAGATGTGCTGAAAGCATTGGCAAAAAGCAAGGCTCCAGGAATTGATGGAATATCAACTGTGATATTTCAACAAACGGAAGCAGCGCTGGAAGTGCTCACTCATCTATGCCAAGAAATTTGGAAGACAGCTACCTGGCCAACCAACTGGAAGAGATCCATATTTATGCATATTCCCAAGAAAGGTGATCCAACCAAATGTGGAAATTCTCGAACAATATCATTAATATCACACACAAGTAAAATTTTGCTGAAGATCATTCAAAAGTGGCTGCAGCAGTATGTTGACAAGGAACCGCCAGAAATTCAGGCCAGATTCAAAAGACGATGGGCAACCAGGGATATCATTGCTGATGTCAGATGGATCCTGGCTGAAAGCAGAGAACACCAGAAAGATGTTTACCTGTGTTTCATGGACTACGCTAAGGCATTCGATTATGTGGATTATAACAAATTATAGATAACATTGAGAAGAACGGGAATTCCAGAACACTTAATTGTGCTCATGAGGAACCTGTAGATAGATCAAGAGGCAATTGTTCACACAGAACAAGGGGATACTGCGTGGTTTAAAGTCAGGAAAGATGTGCGTCAGGGTTACATTCTTTCACCGTACCTATTCAGTCTGTATGCTGAGCAAATAATCCAAGAAGCTGGACTATATGCAGAACCGGGCATCAGGACTGGAGGAAGACTCATTAACAACCTACATTATGCAGATGATACAACCTTTCTTGCTGAAAGTGAAGAGGACTTGAAGCACTTACTGATGAAGATCAGAGACCACAGTCTTCAGTATGGATTACACCTCAACATAAAGAAAACAAAAATCCTCACAACTGGACCAATAAACGACATCATCATAAATGGAGAAAAGATTGACGTTGTCAAGGATTTCATTTTACTTGGCTCCACAATCAACACCCATGGAAGCAGCAGTTAAGAAATCAAAAGATGCATTGCATTGGGCAAATCTGCTGCAAAAGACCTCTTTAAAGTATTGAAAAGCAAAGATATCACCTAGAAGACTAAGGTGTGCCTGACCCAAGCCCTGGTATTTTCAATCACATCATATGCACATGAAAGCTGGACAATGAATAAGGAAGACCGAAGAAGAATTGACACCTTTGAATTGTGGTGTTGGCGAAGAATATTGAATATACCATGGGCTGCCAAAAGAACGAACAAATTTGTCTTGGATGCTCCTTAGAAGTAAGGATGGCAAGACTACATCTTACATACTTTGGACATGTTGTCAGAAGGGATCAGTCCCTGGAGAAGGATATCATGCTTGGTAGAAAAAGAGGAAGACCCTTAACGAGATGAATTGACACAGTGGCTGCCACAATGAGCTCAAGCATAACAATGATTGTGGGCATGTCGCAGGACCAGGTAGTATTTCGTTCTGTGGTACATAGGGTTGCTGTGAGTCTGAACCAACTCGACACCACCTAACAACAACAAGGACTCTGTGTGTGTGGGTATGGGTGTGTGTGGGTGTTGTTGTTGTTGGGTGCTGTTGAGTCGATTTTCGACTCATGGCGACCCATGTGACAGAATAGAACTGCCCCATAGGGTTTTCTAGATTGTAACCTTTATGAGAGCAGATCGCCAAGTCTTTCTCCTGCAGAGCCACTGTGGGTTCTAACTGCCAATCTTTCCATTAGCAGCCGAGCACTTAACTGTTGCTCCACCAGGGCGACGTGTGCGCGTGCACACACTCAAGTGCAATTTTTATGGTAGTAAAGATACATATGAATTATTTTCTTGCTCTGTTAGACTAAGCAACTTGAATATCCTGTACCCAAGCATATCGTTATCCACAGGTATCCCTTCTCAGCATCACTGTGAGGGATGAATGACTGAGTGTTTCATCCCATTTTAGATTCTGAGATGTTCAGTGAGTTGCCAAGTATCAGAAACCAGCTGATGGAGTTATGAGGTCGAATAAAATTTTCCAACCACCCATTCAATCCAAGGTCTTACTACTTTGTTTTCTTTAAGATTTATAATACTATGTTCCCTCTTCTTCTTTCTTTTTTTTTTTTTTTTTTTTTACTTTGTGTGCCATTGTTTTAAGCCCAAAGTTAAAAAAAAAAAAATCCACATTTTCAAGACTTACATGATCTCAGAGCAAATATATCAAAACAATGATTTTGGAGTTCAAGTGGCTTCTCTGTGCCCATATATTTATAAGGAAATTTTGTCCTGTGCTTTCATTTCAAAATCAACAGTTACATTGCTGCCATTATCATGTTACATTGAGAATTTTCCTCTATTTGATTTCTACTATCCTCTCTGATTCTTCTGTCTCCAGTTGGCTGTAAAGACAGAGAAAACGGACTAGTCATACAATGTCTCTGCAAGTAGCTACTGGACTAAGTGGGGGAAATACCACATTTTATGCATGACTGATGGCTTAAACCCTTCATTTTGGAGAAACAAGCCCCAAATGAGTAATTTACTTCTAGCAATGAAAACCAAATGAATAATTTCTTGCTTTCAAGAAATAAATGGAAGACAATCTCATTCCCCAAACAGATTTTCTGTTTTTAACCCAAAGGAAAGGCCAAAAACTGAATATACTGCAACACATGGAAGAGACAATACTTTAATCACATTCTAGGAAATTAATTAAGAAAATTATGTAATTGAAATTTATTATAAAATGACTTTACAATTTTTTTATTCCTCTGGTCTAGAGAAGAGAATTATGGGCATTTTGAGACTTTAGGTCACCTTATTTGTATTAATTTGTGCCTCTTACTGTTCCTAACATGATTGATATTTGCATTTTTATTTATTTTTAATGGCTAAGCATTTACTCTTTTTGCCAATCATTTTTTTAAACTATACAAAATATTCTTTGGGTTTTTGAATGAGAAGCAGATGTCTAAAAATATGTAGCAATTTATTATGAGGTATGAATTTTATTAATGGTTTCAGTCTAAATAGCAATTTTGTATTTTGGCAAACAAATTTTAGTCTTTCTTCAGTTGGCTAAATGTACGTAATTTTGTCTAATCACAGGAAAATGAATGGAAAAGTTTGAAGACATCACTCAATAATGATAGCCCTCACACCAATTATCTTCACTGTACTTTATAGTTTACTGATAACCACCTCAATCAAGGTCACTTTCACTGAAACAAATCACTCCACTTTATTTCAGTTATGGTTTATAATGTCCCATTGAAGTATCATAATATACTCCCCTAATTAAGAAATGATAACACAATTTGAATGAAGGTGATGTGAAGCAAGGAAAAAAAAAAAAAAAGAGGCAAATTTCTCTCTGATCGCTCCAGAAGTACGCAATCCTTCCCAGGCGCAGCCTTGTGGTAGCGTTCATTGCCACAAGCTCCGTCCTAACGCAAACATCATTAAAGCATCTCCAACTCCTTTGGCTGGCCCTGCTGCTTTTAATCTACTGGAACACTACAGGGGATAAAGCACAAAGCTCTGCTTAGAAGGCATCAGCCATCTCCCAGTGTCATTTTGTCCTCCACCTGAACTTGAGTGTGCTGGCTCCGAACCTGTTTTGATCAGCAGTATTTGAAAATCTGGCTCCCCGTGCTGGGACTCAACGTCAATATTTGTGCCCAACATCTGAATGGAGAAGGCGGTCCCCAGGCACCGTTCTCTCCCCTAACTGTCTTTCATCACCATTATTACCTGATTCGAAGTGATGTCTGATGCTCAGGGATTACTGTGGAATCATGCTGATAAGATGGTAAAGAGCAATATTTATTTCATTTTGGAAGAAAATCCACACAGATTTGTACGTTGAAGATTACATTTGCCATTTTGCCAACTTATATTTTTGAACTGGGGGGAAATAGCTTTTTGGAAAGATGGTATGTTTAAGAATGAATGAACCCGGTTTGTTTATTTAAATCTTGCCTTGTTCCAGGGAGGATTCCAGGCAGCTGAACAAGGCAGGTAAACACAAGGAATAATGTTTAATAAATGGTTAGCAATGGAGACATGTTGTTTGGAAAAGTATGAATCAAGCACAGGATTGAAAGTCTGTGTTATCACAAGGCAAAAAGGAGCATGTACCCCCACCTGGGGCCCCTCAGTAGACTCTCATATGACCTGAGAAAATCTGTGCTCCCTAAAGGATGATTGCAGATTGTGATAGCCACGTGATCTCCCACATACTATCAGCCACTTCTGTCACCAGATTTTATGGCATATCTTTCAAACCATGCTGTGCGCTAGCTATTTATTTATTGTCATGAGACATCTTACTTCACACTGCTCACCTCAGGGTCAATGGCAGGCTGGAAGCAGAGAGTTTCCAGTCTCTATTTTACCTAAGGATGTTTATTCCTCACAATCAGTAATAAAGCTGAGGCTCTCTCCATATTTAATCTCCAGCCCTGAGCTCAGTGGTTTTGATAGGTTGTCCCCAGGTCAACCTTGCCCATGTAATTAAAAATTGACTTTTTGTGCCTGGGACAGAGATAAAAGAACGGATTTGACCTATTTTTCCCAATATTTCTTTGAGTATAAAATATGTTTCACACCCTCAATTCTTTTTTCTATGCTGTGTTCTTCCTCTCACATCTTTTTCTGGGAGACAAAGCAGGGGAAGCATCAAGGTAGAATAGCTTCCAAGTTAGACAACACCAAATCTATATTTGACCCTTGTATTGCTCACTGTGCAAACTTGGGTAAGTTACTCACTCTTAGAATCCCAAGTCTGTTTTCTCGTCAGTCAATGAAGAGCATAATGTACACTTCACAGGGTTGGTGCAATGATTAAAGATTCCAGAGATATTTAATTGCCTCTCACAGTTCCTGGTACATCCAGTTGCCTTCAAGTCAATTCTGCTTATAGAGACCCTATGTATGTCAGAGTAGAACTGTGCTTTGCAGGGTTTTCAAGGGTTGATTTTTCTGAAGTAGATCACCAGGACTTTCTTCTTAGGCACTCTGAATAGACTCCAACTTCCAGTCTTTCAGTTAGCAGCTGAACACATTAACCATTTGCATCACCTGGAGCTCTGCCTGATACATATATATGCCTGGTACATAGAAGATGCTTAGTAGATGTTAATTCATTTCTCATTTTTAGGCATTTCCCCTCAACACTTGAATTCAAATATATATGTATATAGATGTGTGTGTGTGTATATATATATATATATATATATATATGTTGTTATTAGGTGCCATCTAGTCGGTTCTGACACATGGCGACCCTATGTACAACAGAATAAAACACTGCCCAGTCCTGTGACATCCTCACAATCGTTGCTATGGTTGAGCCCATTGATGCAGCCACTGTGTCAGTCCAACTCGTTGAGGATCTTCCTCTTTTCCACTGACCCTCTTTTTTGCCTCGCTTCTTTGGAGTATTCATCTCATTTTATTACAGATGAACATTATGATACATTACAGTTGGCTTTGTAACTTAATAAAAAAATTTTAGGTTAACAATTGTTTCACTGTACTGTATAATGTATTTTATTTTCTCATATGATAATAGTATTCATATAAAAATCTTGGAGGTTTTAAAAGTATGTGTGTTGACTTTTTATTTTTTTATTTTTATTGTGCTTTAAGTGAAAGTTTACAATTCAGGTTAGTTTCTCATACAAAAATTTATACACACTTTGTTATGTGACCCTAGTTGCTCTCCCTATCCTATGACAGGACACTCCTCCTTTCTACCCCAGATTTCCCATGTCCATTCAACCAGCTCTTGACCCTTTCTGCATTCTCATCTCACCCTGGACAGGAGCTGCCCATTTAGTCTCATGTATCTACTTGGCTAAGAAGCACACTCTTCACCAGTAACACTTTGTGTCTTATAGTCTAATCTTTGTCTGAAGAGTGGCCTCAGGAATGGTTTTAGTTTTGGGCTAACAAAGAGTCCAGAGGCCATGTCTTCTGGGGTCCCTCCAGTCTCAGTCAAACCATTGAGTCTGGTCTTTTTACTAGAATTTGAGTTCTGCACCCCTACTTTTCTCCTGCTCCTTCAGGGACTCTCTGTTGTGTTCCCTGTCAGGGCAGTCATTGGTGGTAGCCAGACACTACTTAGTTCTTCTGGTTTCAGGCTGATGGAGTCTATGGTTTATGTGGCCTTTTCTGTTCTCTTGGGCTAATATTTTCCTTGTGTCTTTGGTGTTCTTCATTCGCCTTTGCTCCAGGCAGATTGGGACCAACTGATACACCTCAGATGGCCACTTGATAGCTTTTAAGACCACAGATGCCACTCACCAAAGTGGGATGCAGAACATTTTCTTAATAAACTTTGTTATTGCAATTGACCTAGGTGACTGACCCTCTATCTTATCAAGCAAAATGTCCTTCTCCAGGGACTTGTTCCTCCTGATAACATGACTAAAGTATGTGAGACGTAGTCTTGCCATCCTCCTTTCCAAGAAGAACCCTGGCTATACTTCTTCCAAGACAGACTTGTTCGTTCTTTTGTCGGTCGATGGTATATTCTGTATTGTCGCAGCGGCGACGATTGTCGGGGTGGCGAAGACAGTAGCCAAACACAACTCTTACAGAGAAGTGGGGCCAAGGAGGGTCACTCAGAGGAGTCGACCCCCACTTCAGTCCCAGGAGTTTATTTATAGTCAATACAGCAAGCAGTGAAGCAAATCACAGAACAATGGGCTTTAGGTGAATAACAAGAAGTTTCGGGCAAGAAAGAATGGGTTTCAAGCAAACAAGTCAATTAGTAAAGGAACAGCGGGTTTTGGAAAAACAAGGCGTCATTGCTGACACGTTTCACTGTGTTCCGCGCATGGGCGTTTGAGAGGCTGAAGTTAGCCATAGTGCAGCCATGTTTAAATGGCACATATCCCCACACTGTATTCTTTGCCAACACCATAATTTAAATGCATCAATTCTTCTTCAGTCTTCCTTATTCATTGTCCAGCTTTCACAGGCATATGAGGCAATTGAAAAACACATGGCTTTGAGTCAGGCGCACCTTAGTCCTCAAAGTGACGTTGTTTTTCAACACTTTAAAGAGGTCTTTTGCAGCAGATTTGCTCAGTACAGTACTCTTGATTTCTTAACTGCTGCTTCCATGGGCATTGATTGTGGATCCATGTAAAATGAAATCCTTGACTACATCAATATTTTATCCATTTATCATGATGTTGCTTATTGATCCAGTTGTGAGGATTTTTGTTTTCTTTATATTGAGGTGTAATCCATACTCAAGGCTATAGTCTTTGATCTTCATCAGTAAGTGCTTCAAGTCCTCTTCATTTTCAGCAAGCAAGGTTGTGTCATCTACATAACTCAGATTGTTAATGAGTTTTCCTGCAATCCTGATGCTGCCTTCTTCTTCGTATAGCCCAGCTTCTCGGATTATTTGCTCAGCATGCATTTTGAGTAAGTATGGTGCAAGGATACAACTGTGACACACACCTTTCCTGATTTTCAACCACACAGTATCCCCTTGTTCTGTTTGAACAACTGCCTCTTGGTCTATGTACAAGTTCCTCATGAGCACAATTAAGTGTTCTGGAATTCAGGGTCTTTGCAATGTTATCCATAATTTGTTATGATGCACACAATCGAATGCCTTTGCATAGTCAATAAAACACAGGTAAAAATCTTTCTTGTATTCTCTGCTTTCAGCCAAGATCCATCTGACATCATCAGTGGTATCCCTCATTCCATGCCCTCTTTGCAATCCAGATTGAATTTCTGCCAGTTCCCTGTAGATGTGCTGCTGTAACCATTTTTGAATGCTCTTCAGCAAAATTTTACTTGCGTGTGATATTAATGACATTGTTCCATAATTTCCACATTCTGTTGGATCACCTTTCTTTGGAATGGGCACAAATATGAATGTCTTCTAGTCAGTTGGCCAGGTAGCTGTCTTCCAAATTTCTTGGAATAGACAAATGAAAGTTTACAGCACTACACCTGTTTGTTGAATTGTCTCAGTTGGTATTCAGTCAATTCGTGGAGCCTTGGTTTTCGATAATGCCTTCTGTGCAGCTTGTATCTCTTCCTTCAGTACCATCAGTTCTTGATCATATGCTACCTCCTGAAATGGTTGAACGTCAACCAATTCTTTCTGGTACAGTGACTCTGTGTATTCCTTCCATCTTCTTTTGATGTTTCCTGCGTCATTCAGTATTTTGCCCACAGAATCTTTCCAAAATTGCAACTTGAGGCTTGAATTTTTTCTTCAGTTCTTTCGGCTTGAGAAATGCCAAGTATGTTCTTCCCTTTTGTTTTTCTATCTCCAGGTCTTAGCACATTTCATTATAATAATTTACTTTGTCTTCTTGAGCTGCCCTTTGAAATCTTCTGTTCAACTCTTTTACTTCATCATTTCTTCCATTTGGTTTAGCTACTCTACGTTCAAGAGAAAGTTTCAGAGTCTCT
This sequence comes from Dugong dugon, assembly GCA_030035585.1. Classification (NCBI taxonomy): domain Eukaryota; kingdom Metazoa; phylum Chordata; class Mammalia; order Sirenia; family Dugongidae; genus Dugong; species Dugong dugon. The sequence continues at coordinate 36,224,451 of CM057460.1, forward strand.
TCTGATACCCATTTTGGTCTTTTCTTTCTTTCCTGTCTTTTCAATGACCTTTTGCTTTCTTCACGTATGAGGTCTTTGATGGCATCCCACAACTCATCTGGTCTTCAGTCATTAGTGTTCAATACATCAAATCTATTCTTGAGATGGTCTCCAAATTCAGGTGGAATATACTCAAGGTCATATTTTGGCTCTTATGGACTTGTTTTAATTTTCTTCAGCTTCATCTTGAACTTGCATATGAGCAATTGATGTTCTTGTTCTGCAGTCAGCCCCTGGCCTTGTTCTGACTGATGATATTGAGTTTTCCATCATCTCTTTCAATAGATGTAGTCGATTTGATTCCTGTGTTTTTAATCTGGTGAGGTCCACGTGCATAGTCGCTGTTTATGTTGTTGAAAAAACGTCTTTGCAATGAAGAAGTCGTTGGTCTTGCAAAATTCTGTCATGTAACCTCCGGCATCGTTTCTATGATGAAGGCCATATATTCCAACTACTGATCATTTTTCTCTGTTTCCAACTTTTGCATTCCAATCACCAGAAATTATCAGTGCATTTTGATCGCATGTTTGATCAATTTCAGACTACAGAAATTGGTAAAAATCTTCAATTGCCTCATCTTTGGCAGTAGTGGTTGGTGTGTAAATTTGAATAATAGCTGTATTAATTGGTCTTCCTTGTAGGCATGTGGATATTATCCTATTACTGACAGCGTTGTACTTCAGCATAGATCTTGAAATGTTCTTTTTGATGATGAATGGACACTGTTTCTCTTCAATTTGCCATTCCTGGCATAGTAGACCATATGATTGTCTGATTCAAAATGGCCAATACCAGTCCATTTCAGCTCACTAATGCTTAGGACATCGATGTTTATGCATTCTGTTTCATTTTTGATGATTTCCAATTTTCCTGGATTTATACTTCATAAATTCTGCATTCCTATTTTTAATGGATGTTTGCAGCTGTTTCTTCTCATTTTGAGTCATGGCACATCAGCAAATGAAGGTACCAAAAGATTTATTCCATCCACATCATTAAGGTTGACTCTACTTTGAGGAGGCAGCATTTCCCCAGTCATATTTTGAGTGCCTTCCAACCTGAGGGGCTCATCTTCCGGCACTATATCAGACAATGTTCTGCTACAGTTCGTAAGGTTTTTACTGGCCATTTCTTTCAGATGTAGGCCAACAGGTCCTTCTTCCTAGTCTATCTTAGTCTGGAAGCTCTGCTAAAACCTGTCCACCAGGGGTGACGCTGCTAGTATTTCAAATACTAGTGGCATAGCTTTTAGCATCACAGCAACATGCAAGCCACCACAGTACAACAAACTGATAGACATTGGGTGTATATCTGTACATATATACGTGTATACACATATATAAGTGTACACATATATATGCTGAAATTAGGACTGCTCAAATCTTTTTTTTATTCAGATATTCTTTCATTTGATTTTTAAATAAGTAACATTGATTTTGTTAAGTATCTTAAACTTTGCATTTAAAGATATTTCAGTCTGGGATATAACTGTCAGATGGTGGCAGAGGGTGATAACACAGTCAAGTTCTGGTGTGCATTTTAAGTATTCTGAAAAACAATTAAGTGGGAAAATTGTGTTGGTATGTAGAATCCAGAAGTTTTGCACCTTGTGAATAATGCGTTGTGTTCTCGGAGTGAGAACTGAAGCATACCCGTGGCAAAGTACTATTTCAAAGAGAGCAATGTCCTGAATTGCATGGTGTGGCCTTCACTCCCACTCTCTCCTTTCACTTGCCCACCCCATAGCTGTTCTACTTTCTCCCAACCCCAAACCAAGCTCTCTTGGTTCAGCTGTCCCCTCAGAAGTGCACAGGCAGAACTGTGTTTCTAAATTCTTTCTCTCTTTCCCTTTGGTTTTTCCTGTCGTAGGTCAGAACAATTACTGTAATTAGCCAAAAGGTTGGCTGTTCAAACCCACCCAGATAGGCCTTGGAAGAAAGGCCTGGAGATCTGCTTTCGAAAGCTCACAGCCTTATGAATCCTATGGAGCACGGTTCTCTGCATACATGGGGTGACGATGAGTTGGAATCAATTCCATGGCAACTAACAACAACAACAATCATGGCAAAATATAAGAAGACAGTGTAAGGATCACCTGTGTCTTAAAAGAATGAAAACCACAAGCTTTGCAGTGAAATTAGACTTAAAAAGTCTAAAGCTTCAAAAATGCCCCCAGAGTCTTTTGAGGGACAACATAAAAGCATTGTATTTATATTTCTCCTTTGGTTGAACCTAATTAAATCAAGCATAAACAACAAAATATCAAACATTAAGATTTTGTTTTTATTTTATTTTGCCTTTATTTCATTTTGTTCTATTATTATCACTGCTACAGTATAGTTTGCTAATGTTTTCATTGCTAATAGGGAATACTTAAATGTCATTAAGGATTAAGTTGGCTTTAGAGCTGAGCTAGAAAACTAACCACTTTTTAATATTTCAATGTAAAAAATTATTCTAATTGACAGAAAAGTGGCATGAAAATTTGGAACACAACCTAGTTAAAGTTAGGAGCTACCTACCTATGTTGATTAATGTTCCTGTGGGAATAAAGTAGAATTCAGTGTTGATATTTAAAGCATCTTTACCTTCGTCAGCATGAGAGAATCTCTTGGAATAGTGCTGTTCAGTAGAAATGGAAGAAGAACCACACTGGTAATTTTAAATTTTCTAGTAGCCATATTTTAAAAAGAAATGAGTAGGATTAATTTTAATAATATATTGAATTTAACCCAACATATCCAAAATAGTATGATTTCAACATGTAATCAATTTTTAAAAATTACTAATGAAATATTTTACATTCTCTTTTTTTAAACTGTTTTTGTTGTTAGTTATTGGGGAGTTGATTCCGACTCACGGTGACCCTATGTGTACAGAGTTGAACTGCTTCGTAGGGTTTTCAAGGCTGTGACCTTTCGAAAGCGGATCACCAGGCCTGTCTTCCAAGGCACCTCTGGGTGGGTTTGAACTGCCAACCTTTAGGCTAGTAGTAAGTGCTTAACCATTTGTGCCATCAAGGGACCTCTTTTCTTTTTTAAACTAAATTTTCAAAATTTGGTGTATATTTTACACATAAAGCACATTTCGATGCAGACTAGCCACATCTCAAGTGCTCAGTAGCCACATGTAGCTAGTGACTACCATATAGGACAGCATAGCCTAAACATTTTTGCCTCTTCCAATGCTATGTATATATATATGTATATACACACACAGACACACACACACACACACACATATATATACATATATATATCAGCTTTTTCTTAATAATGCTCTTAATTGTATTGAAGGACATTCAGAAATTAAAAGCTAATCTGAATTTTGGTTCCTATGTTTATTTCTCTATATACATTTAGGGGGAAAAATGACACACTTAAGTAGGCAAACACTGACACACAAATTTGCTGGAAGAATAATGCTCAGTGCATCCTTTATAAAATAAGAGGGAATGATGTTGCCAGTTAGGTCATCTATTTCAACACACCATGGATGTGTGGTTCTAGAAATCATGAATGTTCCTCTGCAGGGCATCACAAGCACGGATACCTATTGAAATCTTCTAAATGTGGAAATCTGTAAAAAAAAACAGTGTGAGAATCATAGAATTTTATAGCTTGAAATGTTGCTAGAGGACATCATCTCCAGCCCTCTTATTTTACAGTTGAAGAAACTGAGGCCAAGAGAAGCTAAGACACTTGCCAGCGGCCACAGAATTTATTAGAAAGACGGAGGAAGTAGAAGCTAGATTTCTTGACTCCAAGCACAGGTTTATTTTATTTTATAAATAGTGAGAAGTGATTTTAGTTATTGTCTGGATCCTTTGGAGGACCACCAAATCCCTATGTTTCTAATCCATACTAGTTCAGTGGAACATTTTGTCTCCGTTTATGTTCAGAATTTTTTAGAAATAAAACTTAACTGACTAGAAAGCATTGATTTAAAATTGTGAAATGGTATAAAGAAGCATCTCTAGAAGTATATGGCAACAGAAATATTTATAAATGAATGGTTAATAAAAGCAACTTTAAAAAGCAGAGGGAATTTGGGGATTGCCCCGATTTTAACAAAATGTGTGACTTGCAAGCACTGCTTTGCTTAGCCTCACGGGTCATTTGAAGATAGTACGCGTGATGAAAAGTGAAGAATCCGACAAGGTGAAGGCTTAGTATTCATTTTACAACTCCCTTATACAAAAGTTATGTATTAGAGGAGTCACAGAGGAATTCATAGGTCTTTGGCATTAGGATGAAACATGAATTCCAGTTTCACCCGCCTTCGCTTTATCGAGGAATGGTACGGCCTCTCTCTGCTGGGGGAAAAGAAGCACATGATTCTCACACAGACAATTCTTCAAATGGTCTTTTAGATAAATGAATAGAATTTCACTGTCCTTCTCTCTTTATTCACATCAATTCATTACTTGTGAATGTTTCTGCAAAAGAGACAATGAATCGGAACAGCAGGTGTCAAAGCACTCAATCTGTCAAGACAATCAGGGGTGAAAAGAGGGTCCGTGGGCTTAGAAGTCTGGGAAATTCTACTCTCTGTAGCTACCTCATAAGATTCACTGCACACTTCAGCATATGAAAGGCTGTGAGAAGTTTTACAGTAATGAAAACTATTCCCTTTTGTTGCCTTTTGTTGAATCCACATTTACCCAAGTTATTGACCACAGAGACCATCCCCACCTCACCCCCCATATAGGCATCTATTAACATCCCATAGAACTAGAGTCTTATGGAGCACACTTTAGGAAATGCTAACTCTATGTATGTCTTTGTTTTCAATTTTGGGAGAAGAGGAAGAACAACTGCCCTGCCCCAGATCAGATGCATTGGTTCACAGAGGGCTGTGAGGGAATATTTCCAGCATGAGTGCTCTGCAGCCTCTTGTCCTTCACTTAGAGACAAAGCTTGGGGACACAGCTGGACCACTTAGGTAATTTTTGCAGCAGAAATATGATGCTGAACAAATTACACTGTTACCTTGTATCCCATGAGCAGCAGCTCCATCAATAGCGTGTCCTTCCATTACGAAAGCCTCACGTTTCTCAGATAGCCTACCATCTGCCAGGTAGAAACACAGCTATTTTTTTTAATCGTGGTGAAAATATACACAACAAAACATTTGCCAATTCGACAACTTCTATATATATAATTCAGTGACAATGATTACATTCTTCATGTTGTGCAACCATTATTGTTATCCTTTTCCAAATTATTCTACCACCATTAACATCGACTCAATGCCCACTAACCAAAAAATCCCCCTTCTCCTCTCCCTCTCACACCTGGTAACCACTAACAATCCTTGGTTTTGATCTGTATGCTTATTTCTTATAAGTGAGGTCATACAGTATTTGTTCTTTTGTAACTGACTTATTTCACTCAACATAGTGTTTTCAAGGTTCATCCATGCTATGGCATGCATCAGGACTTCCTTTATCTTTATGGCTGAGTAGTATTCAATTCCATTGTACAGATTACTACATTTATCCATTCATCTGTTGATGGGCATTTTGGTTGTTTCCACCTTTTGGCTATTGTGAAAAGCACTAGGTATAACAGGTTTCTGTTTGTGTTCCTGCTTTCACTTTTTCTGGGAATATACCCAGGATTGGGATTGCTGGATCATATGGTAGTTCTATGTTCATCTTTTTGAGGAACCATCAAACCATTTTCTACAGTGGCTGTACCATTTTACATTCCCACCAGAAGTTGGTAAGAGTTTTAGTTTCTCCACAACCTCACCAACACCTGTTATTTTCTGGTTTTTCGATCACTGCCATTCTAATAGGAGCCCTGGAGGCACAGTGGTTAAGAGCTGGGCTGCTAACTAAAAGCTCAGCAGTTCAAATCCACCAGCTACTCCTTGGAAACTCTATGGGGCAGTTCTACTCTGTCCTATAGGATGACTATGAGTCTGAATCAACTCGATAGCAATGGGTTCAAGCCATTCTGATGGGGGTGAAGTGGGATCTCATTGTGGTTTTGATTTGCATCTCTCTAATGGCTAATGACATTGAGCATCTTTTCATATGTTTGCTGGCCATTTGAATATCCTCTCTGGTGAAATGAACACAGCTATTTTTATTTATTAACATCGATTGGTTTTCCCACAATTAGAAAATATAATGCTGGAGTTCATTTTGATTATTCTTCAGGCTCATGTGCCAACACAGAATGAAAAGTAGACAAAGTAAGCGTATGAGAATGGTGTCACTCTAAGCTGTGTTTGACAGACTTTAACAGAATGAAATGGGTTTACTTTTCGTCAATTGTCACATTGCTTCATGCTCTCTTGAATCTCTCTTTCCCACTCTGTAATGACATCATGAGAAAATTTCATAACTTTCTGATTGCCTTATTTTTATAGTCTAGTACAGTCCTGTCCAGTTGGAAATTCCAATGTCATATCCAATCTGAAGCTCTTTTGCACCCTGTGGCCTCACCCCTGCTGGTGCAGTGGCTAAAAGCTTGGCTGCCAACCAAAATGTCAGCAGTTCGAATTCACTGGCCGCTCCTCACAAACCCTACGGGACAGTTTTATTCTGTCCTATAGGGTTGCTATGAGTCAGAATTGACTCAACGGCAACGGGTTTGGGATTTTTTTTTTTTTTTTTTTTTTGCCTCAGCCAGCCTTCAGCTCCAGAAACTTGGGTTGGAAAGAGGGCTGTTTCCCTCATCCTCTTTCTCTGAACCACTCCTCTGGTGCTAGTTCCTCATTGCTGGATACAGACAGGAGGGAGATGGACAAAGCAATTGCCTCTTGTCTTACTGGTGATGATGTCTGTTGGCCTACTCTCACTGGCCACCCATGCTGTCTGTGTAGCAGGCATGCAGATGCCTAGCTCTCACATACAGCCCAAGTGTGAGATTTTTAGGCACCAAACAGGAGCCTCCAACTGCACAGTTTTGAAAAGTGAGAGATCCACCCCAGCTCAACATCTTGTGTATGGATTGCCTTGGGTCGCTTGTGGTTTGGATCCCCTCATGCAAAAAGCATCTCACTTGGACAGAGTACAAGCATCCTGACCTGTGGCTAGGCTCTCTTCTGAAGCGTGCCATTGACTCAGGGGAAAATCATGCTTTTAATGAGATTGTACTAGTTGGGGTGACACCAGCTGCTGTAACAGATAAGCCCCAAAATTTCAGCAGCTTAACTCAGTAGACTGTTCTCTTTTAAGTAAAATTCAAAGATGGTGCCCTTTGTCAGATGGTGGTGCTTTTCAGATATCCTGGCTCCTTCCATCTTGTGCCTCCATGCTTCTCCAGGAACTTGGAGTTCTCACCATTAAGCTTCAGAGGAAAGAGAAAGCAGAGGATTGGATTGCATGGGAGGTTTTTATGGGCAGGGTTTCTTAGTATCATAGAATGCTTCCCTCACATTCCATTGACAGACTTTAGTCACATGGCTACAGCTAACTGCAAGGCAGGCTGGCAATTATAGTCTAGCCATGTGCCCAGGAAGGAAAAGGAAATGTGTTTTGTGACTATATTGTAGTCTCTGCCATAGAGTTGTTCCACTCTTTCATTAACTTTGACCTCCTTACACGGCAGTGCTAGGTGTCATTCCAGAGGGTAGCTGGCTTCCTCTCAGCCCCTATTGCAAAGCATCCATCTTTTAGCTCCTTGATAATTAAGATGAATCATCCCACAACACAGTGACATTCTTTTTCCCTGTTGGTCCAGTGGCACGAGGAGCCCAATAGCCAGGTGGCAGTCTCAACATGTAATTAAATGTACCCTAGTGGAAGCATTTTTCTTTTGCATCATGAAGTTTTTAAATCAGTGTCTGAGTTGCCTAGGGCTGCCACAAAGTGAGTGGCTTTAAAGAACAGAAATTTATCTTCTCACAGTTTTGGAGGCTAGAAGTCCAAATCGGGGTATTGGCTATGTCAACAACTTTGAGGGAGGAGCTGTTCCATGTCTCCTAGTTTCTGGTGGCTACTGGGAGTCCTTGGTGTTCCTTTGCTGCTTATAGATGCATCTGCCTTCATCATTACATGATGTGTGCTTTCCTCCTGCCCCTTTGCCTTTTATAAGACACCACACCCCCCTTGCCTCTTGAAGTTACCTGTTGCACCTTGCCTCTGCCACGTGGCAGCAAGTAGGCATTGCTGCAACTAGGAAGCCCGTTTCAGTGGTTGTTGTTATTGTTACTGTTGTTAGGTGCCATCAAGTTGGTTCCACCACATAGTGACTGTACGACACTGCCTGGTCCTGCGCCATCCTCACAATCATCGCTATGTTTGAGCCCATTGTTGCAGCCATTATGTCAATCCATCTCGCTGAGGGTCTTCCTCTTTTTTTGTTGACCTTCTTCGTTACCAAGCATGATCTCTTTCTCCAGGCATGGGTCCCTCCTGATAACATGTCCAAAGTACATGAGATGAAGTTCCGCCATCCTCGCTTCTAAGGAACATTCTAGCTGTACTTCTTCCAAGACAGATTTGTTCATTTTTCTGGCATTCCATGGTATATTCAATGTTCTTTGCCAACACCATAATTCAAATGCATCAATTCTTCTTTCGTCTTCCTTATTCGTTGTCCAGCTTTTGGATGCATATGAGGCCATTGAAAATACCATGGCTTAGGTAAGTCGCACCTTAGTCCTCGAAGTGACATTTGAAGTAGTATCTCCATATTCATCCCCAGCCTACAGAGGACAATTTTTTAGCACTCAACAAGGATGCGGTATATTTTGTCAATATACTGATGAAAGAAGTGTTCTCTATGGCCCCTGAGATGCATGGGTGTTGAGGGTTAGAGGTACAGGGGAGGGAACTAGTTAAGATGGATGAACAGTAACAAAAGATAAATCCACTTCAACCTCCTGTTTTCCTAAGTCTTTGGATTCCTTTTACTATGTTATACCAATGTATCTCTGGCCTCTCCATTTCCTTAATCATAGTTCACTTCTGAAGCAAGTTTTAAATCAGCCAGCCAAGCAAATAATTAGAACCAAGAATATCTCTGCTAAGCGCATACATGCCCAATCTAAAAGTGTGTTCCTCGGTACCTGATATAACACCCTTAGGATCAATTCTCACACATATTCCTCAAAAGCTTACAACTCTTTTGGCGTGAAAACAATCTTCTCTTTGGTCTGATTTTATAATTGGCCCCGTGGGGCATGCTAAGGTCTGCAGCTCAATTCAGGTCTAGAAGCAATGAAGGTCGGTAAGGTGGGGGCATGAGGAGAATCACATCCCCTTGCAAAGTGACTATCCCAGTTGGGGTCATTAGACCCTCTTCAAGCAAGACTGTATCAATCTCAACAGACAGAGGAGGAGGGGATATTTTTTCCAGCAAGGAAGGCTCAGGGGGAGATTAGGGCTTTGGGTCACTCAAGTCATAGGAATCTTGAGTGTTTCAGAAGACTTTAGTGAAAATAGCTCTTTCAGTTTCTACTTGCAGCTCTTCTCTCCCTAGGACTCAGACCTGAGTCCCTAGGGGGGTAAATCCAAATGGCAGCACCATGCTCTGCTCAAAATTGTCCTTCCTATGTGATGGCTGAGGCTTGTTACTGGTTCAAGCCTGGCTGCTTGATGCTTTCCTCCCCGAGGACAATTTCTCTCCTGGGAGACATCATGGTGTCTCATGCTCAGATACTCTGAGCAGGCTGACCCACAAGTCTGCCAGACACATCTAGACCAGTTGGAATCCCAGAGGAAAACACAGCTCATTCTCAGACTGGGATCCCTGCTACATGTCTTTAAAACAAACCAGTATTTTATCCACTCTCTGGTCAACATTAACCCTCACGAAAATGTGCACAGGAAATGTTTGCTTCAGATTTCAATCATAGGTTTGGCACCAAGCCTATAAATGTTACTTTTAAAGGAAAACTTCATAATGTGAATTTGATACCATTTTAAAGTTCATTTCTTTTTATGACAGTTTCAGACTGATTTTGTGCAGACTTGTTTTGATGATCAAATCAAACTTCAAGTGCTGGATTATCTGCCCAGAGAAGTTAAACGTCTTGCAGTGCTTAAGCTTGGCAACATTTTTTTTTCTTTTTCTTATGGAGAGTTTGGAGCCTTGGTGGCACAGTGGTTAAGAGCTAGGCTACTAATCGAAAGGTGAGTGGTTTGAACCCTCTAGCCGCTCCTGGGAAACCCTATGGGGCAGTTCTACGCTGTTGCTATAGGGTCACTGTGAGTCGGAATCAACTCAATGGCAATGGGTTTTTTTGATGGAAAGTTCACTTATTTTTTCCTAACTGGTTTAGCCAGATCTGTGTTTAATTAACAAGCATGAAGAATCTCCCTAACTCAGACTCAACTGAAATACTGCCATAATGTGTACAACAAAGAGGTAGATGTAACAACTCCTATCATGTGCAGAATTTATAAATAGAATGAAGGACACTTTCACCAGATCAAGAACATAAAAATGGTCAGAGTGAGGATTTTGAGATGAAACTAGTGAATAAAATTTCTCTAGAAAGCTCTGTAGTTGCCAAGTCTCCACCAACCTTTGTAAGAGATGCGGCTATCTTCCAATCCTAAATCTCCTAAAGAAAGACTCTGATATTAAGGGAGATGTCATCAGGGACATGGTGATCCCATGTGTGTCAGAGTAAAACTGTGTTCCATAGGGTTTTCAATAACTGATTTTTTTTTTAAGACGTTCACTTGGCCTTTCTTCCGAGGCACCTCTGGGTGGACTTGAACCTTCAACCTTTCAGTAGCAGCTGAGTGTGTTAACTGTTTGTACCACACAGGGACTCCAGGTACTGTTAATACCATCCCATTTTATAGATAAAGACACTGAGACACAAATTGATCCCCTACTTGCCCGTCAGTGCTGGGTGGGGCTGGCATTCTAGCCTAGATATATGACAAGCAAGTCTGCTCTTAATCATATCCTGGTACTGCCTCTCTCATTAAAATCATTGTGAAATGTGTTCCCTACAATTAGGAGATACAGAGGGTCACTAGTTTCTGACTCAAACTGGAGAGAGAAAAAGCAGGGTATAGACTGAAGTCAGACTTCCAACAGGGAAGTGGAGATAGTGAGAGAGGTGCTGACTCACCGCTTAGCTGGCAGAGCCAGAGGTATTTTACCACACTGGAATTGACCCTGAGTTTGCCGGGATAAGAATGTGTGAGTGTTTTCAGCAGAGCAGATGTGGGCCACAAGGGAAAAAGCTGGCATGAAGTCATCTCGGTCTCTATATAATGGGGCTGCCTGGAGGAGCAAGTGACATCAGCAGAAAGAGTCTAGAAGTGCCCAGGCCCTGTGGAAGATGTCCTGGTAGGCCACCCTGAATACAGCCACTTATGCCTGGGGCAAGAGGTCTACAGGAGGAGAAGGTCCAGAGTTAGGGAACCTCTGAGGAGGCCATCAAAGTCGCCGAAGAGAAGTCAGTGTTGGTTTTCTACCTGAGCCACCCAGAGACACCAGCTTTAACAACTTCCAGGCCCAAAAAGCATAAAGAACCTTCCTCTTGTGTCATCCTTCCTCCCTACTAACCACCTCAACACTGACAAGGAGCAGAAAAGAAGCTGGGACATGGGTGAGGAGTGGGAGAGAGGGGGCAGAAGAAGTACACTCCCTTGCCCTCTTCAGACTTCAGCCAGAAGCAAGCCTGAGGTGAGGAGGGACGATTTATGAGAAGTCATGTTTGGAATTTTGATCATTATGTATATATGACACAATCTGATTACTGAATTGAGATGGTAGCCCCATCTGTAAACTAAGAAAGAAAAAAGCCTTGGGCCCCCGGCTACCACTACTGACCGCTCTGACCAGGATCACCACAGAGGGTTCTGGACAGAGCTGGAGAAGGATGTAGAACATAATTCTAACTCACAAGAAAAAGACCAGATTTACTGGCCTAAAGGAGACTGGAGAAACCCCGAGAGTATGGCCCCCAGACACCCTTTTAGCTCAGTGGTGAAGTTATCTCCGAGGTTCACCTTTCAGCCTGGGAGTGGACAGCCCCATAAAAGCAAATGAGACTAACGAGGTACAGGAGTCCAGTGACAAGGGCCAGAAGGCAGAAGGGGACAAGGAAGCTGGTGATAGGGAACCCAAGGTTGAGTAAGGATATTGTTGATGTGCTGTGAGATTGTTAACCATTGTCATAGGGCAACATTTGTAGTAACTGTTAAATGAGAAACTATTTTGTTCTGTAAGCCTTCATCTTAAGTGAGAATAACAGCACGATTGGAAGAGCGTAGTCAATGTCACTGAACTGTGCATGTAGAAATTTTTGAAATGGTGTATCTTTGGCTGTGTGTATTTCCACCAAAAGAAAATGTTGAGAAGTTAGAGGGTTGACATGTTGTGGGTTGTTAACCAATGTCATAAAACAATATGTGTACTACTGTTTCATGAGAAACTATTTGTTCTGTAAACCTTCACCTGAAGTACAATTAAAAAAAAAAAAAAAAAGCCATGGGCCCCAGGAATAAGTAAATATTACTTCCACTGACTAAAATTTAAACAGACACTGGGAGATAAATTTATATCTTGATTTCAGTCCTGTCACCTGTTATAAATGGACGACCACAAACCTTGTCCTTTTTCTTCTTCTTCCCTCCCTCTCTCCCATCCGCTTTATTGGCCTTTGTCCAGAATGAAATGTTAACAAGCACTATGCTACCTCTGCAATTTCCTCTACTCTGTGTCTCAGGTCACGGGGTTAGAAGGGTTAATGGTTAGCAAGGGAAGCTATGGGGTTTCACTATTAAGTTGAATATTTGTTTAACCTATCAAAGTAACAGAAGGCTGAAAACCAATACAAGCAATGATTATTCTTTACCATGGGTTTTTACTTACAATCAACTGTATTTAACCTAAGCCAAAAACCTAGTTGTCTACACAGCCAGGCACCTAAAACAAGTTTTTGTCTTCCTTGTCACTTAATCTGCAAAATTAGCCCCAAGTTTCCCAAGACTCCTAGGATGAGATTCAACCTCTATTGAGCATATATACCTAGAGTCACCCTCCTGACACTAAAGAGATCTTAATATCTTCTTAATTTCCCCAAAATAGGGATGCATAGGGTAGAATTCTCGACTGCCATGTGAGAGACTCAGGTTCAAATCCCAGCCAACAAATCTCAAGCACAGCTATCACTCATCTGTCAGTGGTGGATTGTGTGTTGCTATGATGCTGAACAGGTTTCAGCAGAGATTCCAGACTAAGACAGACTAGGAAGAAAGGCCTAGGGATCTACTTTTGAAACTCAGCCAGTGAAAACCCTATAGAGCACTACGATTTGCTCTCCTTATGCATGGAGCCCCCATGAGTCAAGGACTGACTCAAAGGCAGTTAACAACAACAGGGGACAAACTAGAGTGACATATGTTTTACCTTTTAATAATTTGATTTCTTACTAAACAGATTTGTAGACTGAGATTGTTGTTGTTTTTAGGTGCCGTCAAGTCGGTTCCGACTCATAGCCACCCTATGTACAAAAGAAAGAAACACTGTCCTGTCCTGCACCATGCTCACAATCGTTATGCTTAAGTCTTGCAGCCACTCTGTCAATCCATCTCGCTAAGGGTCTTCCTCTTTTTCGATGACCAAGCTTAGGTCATCATTTTCACTAAGGAATAGAGATCTGTTCTCTCCATTCCCTCAAACCATTGTAGCCCATTCCTCAGCCAAATCAGTTAAATTTTTAAATAAAAACCATAAGGATAATCAATAAATGAGAACCTATCTTGACTATGTTTCATTTTGCAGTGGAGGAGTGGTCAGAGAGGATGCTGCACCTGTCACCTGCACAATGGCACTAGGAAGCAGAGTGTATGTAAATATAAGTTGTCTGGTTTTTCCTTAAATGGCCCAGGCCAACATTCTCATGCCTGACATCTTACCAAAGCCAGGCAAAGTCACAGAGAAAATGACACCAGAATTTCAAATTTACAAGAAGATTTAAGGGGCAGAAAATGATTTTGGTAATAAAACAATTTAAATCTATTATTGAGTAGAATGCAAAATACATAAATGTTTAAGATAAATTGAAGATTTCAATTAATTTCACAGCTGCCCTCATACCTCACAGGGATCTATTCTTAGGACATCTCTGGGGAGAAGTTTGAGGTCAGCTGGCTACCTTATCTAAAAAGGCATGTTGAAAAAGAAAAGGGTCTCAAAAGTTATCAATTCATCAAAGCTTCATTTTAAAAATTGAATTAATAATAACTTTTATATATCTACTCATTCTCTGTGCCCTGCCATTTGATCTCTACATTAATACCAGGGAAATATATTATTATCACCCTTATTATAATGGTGAAAAAGCTAAAACTTCAAAAGGTTAAGTGATATATCCAAAGTCACATAAATAAAAATTTCAACCTATATCCAGCTGATTTCAAAGCCCATTCCCTTAACCAGAATGTTCCACCAGCTTCTGTCTGGTGGCATATTGGTTTGCTGTTCCTGCCCTGATTGGGAAGAATTGCCTTGGACAAGAAATGAGCCAGGGATGCTGTGGCAGGTGGTTTGGTGTCTCACAGGGCAATTGCAATAACAATTTCTCATCAAACAGATAAAGTGATAAAGTGATTTCTCTTTAGTTATAAGCAGTTGGAAGTACATGCAGACAGCAATCTGTTGAGCTATGAAGAGTGGACTCTATTTTTTAAAACTCTTCATTTCACTCTTCAGGAAAACAAACATTTCTCAGTTGGTGGGAATATTTGAAGATGTAGAAAATTTCAAAGCACTTGTCTTACAGGATTTATGACCAAAGTTTTATGGCCTTCCCTATCTCGTTCTTAGGAATTTTTCAAGTTTATATAACCCGTGGCTTACTTTAATTGTATTAGCAAAATAAGGGATCTCTATAAAATTAAGCTGCAGCCCAAACAGATATCCGGAGAAGGCTCAACAGCAAAAGTTGTGAAAGGTTATTTATTTACTAAAATCTTATTCTAGAGATTTTTCCATATGGTTCAATGCAGTTTAGTTCTAAAAACTAAAAGCCTGTCATATATAAACAAAGATGTTTAGCCAACATAAGGAAATTGTTTTAAAGGTTTTTATTAAATATGTGTGTTATGTATTTCTTCTTTTAAGCAATTATACTATTTACTCCGGCCAAGGAGGCTTTCTTCCTAATGATATTAAAGCAAGAAAAAAGATTCATTGGCATGAATACCATATTTAACTGTTCAAATTAAAAGCAGACCTCAAAGCAGTCTTTCAAAGCAAGTATTCGAAATAACTTTTCTATGAACTAAAGCTGGTAATGACTTGGGGAAAAGAAAAAAAAAAACAACCTCTCTGTCCTTTTTCCGCTCATATCCAACTACTCTGGGCCAAGATATTCAGTGCTAATCCTACATATTTTATTTTCATCCAACTTACTAGGCACCTTAATTTAAAAAAGAATCCCATAGTAAAGCACTTACCCAACACGATGAAAGTTCCCTTGCTTGTGCAGTTTCTATTTCATGACAGCCTTCTCTTTATATAGTTCTTTTCATCTCCTTACTTTAAGGGCTTGTTTTAGACTATAATTATTCCTGAGACTCTGGGTTAACACAACCATTAAATCTTGTATAGATAGGTGATAAATTGGAGGCTAACAAGTTGTACTGATCTTTTTCTCAGAATTCTTCTTGTTTGAACTCAACCACCATAAAGCAATATGAAGAAATGTCTATATTCCAGAAATCTTCCACTAGCAAACACACACCCACACATATACACATACACAATTATACTGCCAATAAATCTAGATACTATGAAAGATTATTACTTGTCTCTTTAAAATAATTCATTTCTGTTGGTCCCTTGGCAGACGATTTGGGGAAAGTATTTTCTTTGAGATCCACAGCACATAAATTTTCCTTTCTAAGATATATCACCATTAACAAATTCAAATTCCCATTTGATGGCTTTAACCGTTTCAAAAAGATCTTGCTCTTCCCATCCCTCTCTCTCAATGGGAACTCATTTAATTAATTTAATTAATTGAAATAAAGATAAAATGGAATACAAAGGGTTTTTTTCCCCTAAAAATGAAAGTCCCAACGTGAGATTATTTTCAAAAATGATACATCAGAACCTTATTAAAAATTCCAGAGCAAGCAAACTAAAGATTGTTCCCAATTCCTTCTTTCCTATATAGCTAAAACTGCATTTTCTAAATATTTCAGCCCATACCCATCAAAAAAAAAAAAAATTTGGAAGAAAAATCCTGTATTTGGGGCCTTTAATGCAAGCCCTTTGCATCTTAATTAATGGTTGCCCATGACCTGGAGCACTAAGTATTGCACTTCTGGCATTATTTGTAGTTGGCTGCAATTCAATTAATTGAAATTTTTTTGCTGTTGCTAAAGAAAATGTGAAACGGGGTATTTATAACCATGGATACCTCATTTTTATTTATAATTGTCTGAAATTCTATATCAGTGACAAAGCCACAACTTCTTCTAAAGTCAGAATGTTAAAAAACACTTGACTACCAAAGACATGTTTAAGACGTTTCAAAAGCTTATAACACCACACACACACACGCACACACACATATTCTTTACCAGGGAAAAAGTACTCATTTTACAAAAACTTTCTTCTTGGTTATGGAAAAAAATAAACAGTTGCGTTAAAACCAAAAACCAAACCCATTGCCATCGAGTCGATCCCGACTCATAGTGACCCTATAGGACAGAGTAGAACCGCCCCATAGGGTTTCCAAGGAGCACCTGGTAGGTTTGAACTGCCAGCCTTTCGGTTAGCAGACAAGCCTTAACCACTGCACCACCAGGGCTCCAACAGTTGCATTAAAGACCATTAAACAATGCTCATCAAATAACAGTCCCTGATGCTCCAAATGGAACTATAGCTGAGTTTGACAGTAGCTTATAGGTCTAAATTATATTTTGGCTTAGTGTTCACATTCAGAGAAACTCATTTCATAATTGGTAGGTGTGCAAACATGCTGGCACTTCAGGTTATTTTATTAGGAAAATACATTAGGAAATTCTATTTCCCCTGCCAACTGAATTTCAAGAGCAAGTCAGTGGCATGCTCAAGTACCAAAACATGCCTTTTTCTAGGTATAAAGTTTTCCTTTCAAAAAAATGTAGAACAAAAGGGGTTTGGTTTGGTTTGGTTTCAACTTGATTTTTAAGTAGGGTGCCTTTTATGATACTTTGACTTATTGTTCTTCACTCATCTTAACTGGCCCAAAGACTGCAGATTGTTACATGTTCTATTCTCACTGTACTTCTTTCCTAGGGCTACCATAACAAAGTATCACGAAGTGTATGGCTTTAAACAACAAAATGTATTGTTTCATCATTCTGGAGGTTAGAAGCCCAAATGGACACATCAGCCAGGCCAAGCTGCCTCCAAAGTGGAAGATCCTTTCTCATCTCTCCCAGTTTTTTGTAGCCCAGATGTTCCTTGGCTTGGAGATGCATTTTCGCATGACTGTCCTTCCTTTGTCTGTCTGAGTCGCTTTTCCTCTTTTATAAGGACAACACTCAGATTGGGTTAGGACCCAACCTACTCTAGTATGACCTCATATTAATTTAACTGATAGCATCTTCAGAGGCCCAAATGCCAAACAAGGTCACATTCACAGATACCTGGGGTTAGGATTTTCAAGAGCGCTCGTTGGAAGCGAGGATGGAGAGAATTCATCTCACATACTTTGGACATGTTATCAGGAGGGACCAGTTCCTGGAGAACGACATCATGCTTGGTAAAGTAGAGGGTCAGCAAAAAAGAGGAAGACCCTCGATGAGATGGATTGACACGGTGGCTGCAACAATGGGCTCAAACATAAGAACGATTGTGAGGATGGTGCAGGACCAGGCAGTGTTTCCTTCTGTTGTACATAGTGTCACTATTAGTCAGAACCAACTGGACAGCACCTAACAACAACAACAATGGGATTTCAACATATCTTTTCAAGGGGTACAACTCAGTGCATAACATTCACATGGCATAAGACCAGCTCTTGGCAGGCACCAATAACAATAACAATGCTGGCTGTTATTTATTGGATGCTTATGTGGCAACGTGCTAAATGTTTACATAGCCTATCATATTTAATTTTTATAATAATTCAATTGAAGCTTAGGAGAACCCTAACTCAACTCTCATCTGGCCCAACCAGGCCTGTTAATAGAATTTCAAATAGGATGGCTAAGAGAAACCTGCTCCTAAAGTCAATGTCATTTTCCAGACCTGCACAGGTTGTAGCTCCTTAGATGGTTTAAGAAATTTGGCCACCAGTTTCAGCAATGTGGGAACAAAGTGTAACAGGATTCATAATAGATTTCTTTTCCAATAGGCTTCTGAATGAGATTATTAGTCACTGGAATGGTTTGCAGAAAAAAGATCATGAAATATCTTAGCAAGTAAATCTTTAAAAATAGTCTTCTCTTTAAAGAAAGAAAAAGTAGATACCTATTAATCTGTTTATGAAAGTAATTTTCTCAGTAATGGTAGTGACCAGTAATGGGAGGTGTGTATCTTATTTCTCCAAAAGAACTCAAGATTATTTTGGATACTTTTCCTTCTGGTATTTCTTAAAGCTACTGAGCTAACCAAGCATATCCCAGATTGATTTCATTTTGTTTTTTAGTAGATTATCAAATGCGTTCCAATATCAATCTTTACTAACCCAAGTAATCATGGTTTACTGTAATAGACGGGGAAAATGGAGAATCTACAAAGGTAAGTAAAATGGAAAAGTTGGTGGCATATTAAAATTAGAACTAAATGAAGAATGTCTTCCTTGAACATGGTGCTTTTTTAGAGAATGATCTACGTGGAATCAAATTGACAACAGCCGCTAGAAAGGTTAGATAGGAAGCTGGGGGGGCAGTGAGTTTATGTCAATTGCGGAGGAACAATTCAGAAAAGGAGGGTGAGAATGGTTGCACACCTTGAAGAATGTAATCAATGTCACTGAATTGTACATGTAGGAACTGTTGAACTGGTGTAGGTTCTGCTGTGTATATTTTCAACAACAAAATAATAAAATAAATTTTTAAAAATTAGAACTAAAAACTTATTACATCAAAGTGTTCTTTTCCACACATTATACTCTATTAAAAAGTATTTTTCCTGTAGCTTTAAATAATTAGAAGGCTATATTACTAACCTATTTAAAAAGTGACCTCTGAACATTCTGATTCTCTACCATGGGATACGTGAATAGATGAAAACTGAAAAGCGCCTGATTTGATGGCTGCAGAACCTCAAGCAACAATGTGCAGTTATTGTGAACAACAACCTCCAGTGGGAATTAGCTCTCCATTGGCCTCCATTGTGTTCCGGTGCCCCATTGTTTATAATTACACATGTGCACTGGGACAGAGCAAATTGTTAAATCAGAAATTGAACTTCTTTGATAACCGCAGTAAAATTTGACAAAAGATGAATGTGATTTTTTGTTTCCCTTCTTCTTTCACTTATTTAAACATGTATTAATTAACTTGTTCTGGCAAGTGTTTAGTAAACATTGAACAAGGGCATTTCTTTAGTGTTATAATTAAAATTCTCTTTTAAATTGTTTTGCGTGATTTTTATGCGCAATTTGTATCAAGTAAACAGAGGCTCTAATTAAAGTTTTTAAATGAAGGCAATCAAAATGGATAAAACATCCAGCAACCCATTCAAGCACATTGTCTTTCTGTCAAGTACAAGTTTAATTTGATGGTCAGTTATCATTCGTCTGAATTAGTTAAGAGGCACAGGACCCTCCTACTTTAGTTCATCTCGGGGAATAAATCTTTGGGTGTTACAGTACCCCTGTAAGCTTGCTGTTTGGAAAGCTGTTAATACGATATTTATTAAACTGAATTTCTTCTAAGTTATTACACCTGAATATTATGAGAAGCATCTAATTTAGGTTATGAATCCTCTGAAAAAAAACTGTTACATAAAACACACTGAGTGAACAAAGCTATCTAAACATCACCTGGGGCTTTGATAATTCTTTCCCATTTATAGCCTGGTGTAAAGGATTACAATACCTCTGTAAATACTATCCTTGTGGGTGAGAATAGCCATGGTGACTTTTCAATGCTAACAGTCAAGTGTCTGAAGCACATAAAAAAATCTGGGTCATTGTCCCTTTTTGTGGTACTCCCAAGTGGTGCGTGCGTGTGTGCGTGTGTGTGTGTGTGTGTGTGTGTGTGTGTGTGTGTGTGTGTAGTGAGAAAGATGAGGAGGGATGGGAAAGGATTCATTTTGCCTGTAATGCATTGATTGACCTGAAGTGAAAGATATTTTCAGGGAAGCTTTAAACTCTGCATCTTTAAATTATTCGTCCTTTGTTCCTTCTAGTGATGCTGTAGATAACTCCGAAAAGCAAAGCTTTAAGTACAGAATTGTCTGTAATTATTAAGTGATTTGCTGGCCCTCAGGATCACTGATGTCTCTAATGACTTTTTGTTAGCTAACCAAAAAACCAAACCCATTGCCACTGAGTCAATTCCAACTCAGGGCAACCCTATAAGATGGAGCAGAACTGCTCCATAGGGTTTCCGAGGAGTGGCTGGTGGATTCGAACTGCCGACCTTTTGGTTAGCAGCCAAGCTCTTAAAAACTGAGCCACCAGGGCTCCATTCGTTTTTTTTGTTTTGTTTTGTTTTTTTTTAAGCTAGTGAGGATTAAAACAGATTCTTCCTGATCACTTCCTTGAGACCCTCAGGTTCTGTACCCGAGCCGGCCAGGGGTAGGAGCAGAATGTCATCCTCTTTGGCCTTGCATTGTAGAATTGGAGACTTCTCTCAGAAGGTGGGAACCATTTCTGCCTTTTCAAAGAAAGGACAAAATAAAATGCACCCCGACTCTACGAGGAGTCTTCCTCATTCTGGGGTTTACTCAGCAAGCCCTCTTGGCTCTGATGCTAAGCTACCTTTTCAACCTGGCCTTTCTTAGTAATAAAGGTGATATTCTGGCCTCCATCTAATGCTTCTTTGTTTCTTAATTTCTTTGGAATTTGGAGGGGAATAAGGGGTGCTATTTATTAGGTGCTTCCTCAGAGACCCCAAAGTTTATTCTTCCTAATTTAAAGATGAGAAAATTGAGGCATATTGTATCAAGTCACTTACCAACCTTTCAAGGCTCTTATGTATTGGTGATTGGTGTTAAAAAGGTAAACTAGCTCAAGAGTGCACTTCTAAACACCGTGCTATTCTGTTCTGGGTATTAACATAAAAATCAAACCAAACCCCTTGCCGTGGAGTAGATTTCAACTCATGGTGACCCCATAGGACAGAGTAGAACTGCGCCATAGGGTTTCCAAGGAGCAACTCATGGTTTCAAACTGCTCACCTTTTGGTTAGCAGGCGTAGCTCTTAACCACTGCGCCACCAGAGCTCCGAGTATTAGCATACCGGCCCTAATTTCATATATGAGAAACAAAAGCTCAGAGAGGTGGAGTAGTCTGCCCAAGATAACATGGGCAGCAAGAAAGAGACAATAAGACCTAAAACCCAAGTCTTCTCAATACCACTCTAGTAACTTTTGGCAGTAATTTTGCTAATACTTAGTATACATAACCATACCTTCTCAAACGAAACATTCAAGAGAATTGGGACCTTTTCTCGAAGATTCATGGCCATTATTGTCAATATTTGTGTGCTGTATCTGCAACATGATAATATCCTCAAGGACTTGAGGTATTTATATGCTCATTATTAGAGTCATTATGCATTTAGTCATTAATTCACACATTTAGTCAATCTTCTGTTCAGTCATTCAGGCATTCATTTATACATGCATTTAGTTTTCAAATGTTAATCTGGTGTTAGTATACGCCAGCCACTGTCCTTGGCACAGAAATGTGAAACATTACACTGTCCTAACACCAGCTCCTGACTGGTTTCATTTTGTCTTCAGTTCTTCTACCTCTTATAGCCACTCTCTTTGACCCTTCAGTTCAACCCTTCCAGCTACCCTCTCCCGCAAATGTTGGAGACTGAAACACAGCACATGTTAACTAGTATTGTTACTTATGAATTAGACTTCATGTCACTGATAAAAAGGCTTAGGCAATATATTAGCAAAAATAAATAAAAAGTCTCCACCCCTCATAACACAAGTTGTTGGGTGCCATCAAGTCGATTCCAACTCATAGTGACCCAATGTGACAGAGTTAAACAGCCCCATAGGGTTTCCTAGCTGAAGTCTTTACAGGGGACAGATCACCAGGTCTTTCTCCCATGGAGCCACTGGGTGGGTTCAAACCGCCAACCTTTCATATAGCAGCTGAGCACTTAACCTTTGTGCTACAAACCTTTAAAAATCGTCTGTGATGTGCCAAGTTTCCCTGGTTAATGGTAAAGCCAACCATGTGGATTCTTGTGCAAATTTAATAAAATTAAATCCGTCTTGAACCCCCTCATGCCTACTAAGGTGCCTCTCTTGTGCTAGCCCACCACTCCCAGCCAGTACTTCCAGGCTGCCCTTCCATTGAGCTGTTAAGAGTAAACTCATTGAAATCATTCCCATGAATGTGTAAATGGGTTTTGACATCTTCCAGTCTTGCTCGTGCTTCATTATCTTAAATGGCTACGTGTCCAAAAGATTGATATAGTGGCTGGGGAACTAACATATAAGCAGAGGAGAATATGAAACCAAGCCTTTCATACATTTCTGCAACCTGAACATATCTTCTGCTACAAAGATGTTTAAAATTCATAGCATGAATAGCTAATTAAAAGTATAAAATGCTTTCTTTTCTCCTTTGTTCCCATGAGTAAATCTTTCAAGAAAAGTCAGGATCCCCAAGTTCAAAGGCCCACAGGAGCTAGACAGGATGCATAAAGGAATGAAACAAGCTGGTCTAAGATAAACCCAGTGGAAGCGAGATGGGAAGGCCCCAGATGGAGAGAGAGCCCCTGCATGGCTTCCTGGGGTCGTGCCTCCTCCTTCCACTCTAGGAATGAAAGTCACACCAGAACTTCTGAGGTTTCAGGTTAATCCAGAAACATGGATCTACTGATTTTTAAAGATTAGCAACTGATTTCATTTTAATTGCAAAAGTCAAAACAAAAATTGTACAAGGGGCAAAAAGTGGCCCATGGATAGCCAACAATAACCTCTGCCAAGTTATCCTTTGGTAAACTAGAAGGTCAGCGAAAAACAGGAAGACAGTCAACAAGATGGATTGACACAGTGGCTGCAACAGTGGGTTCAAGCATAACAACAGTTGTGAGGCTGGCACAGGACCAGGCAGTGCTTTGTTCTGTTGTACACAGGGTCGCTATGAGTCGAAACCAACTCCACGGCACCTAACAACAAGATCTCCTTTGCCAGTTTAGGCAGCTGTGGCCATCTTAATGTTAACAGCTAAGACCTCATATGAATCAATTCCATTAATCCTAACACCTGTCCTATGAGCTAGGTACTATTAATAAACCAGTTGCCATCGAGTCCATCCCGACTCATGGCAACTCCATGTGTTACAGAGTAGAACTGCTTCCATAGGGTTTTCTTGGCTGTAATCTTTATGGAAGCAGTTCATCAGGCCTTTCTTCCACGGAGCTGCTGGGTGGGTTCCCGCCGTCAACCTTTAGGTTAGCAGTCAAGCCCAAACACTTTGCGCCACCCAGGCTCCTTTTAGGTTAGTAATTGAGTGCAAACCATTTACACCACCTAGGGACCTCCCAGGGATTCCAGATACTAGTAATACCATCTCGTTTTATAGGTAAAGAAATTGGACACAAATTGATCCCCTACTTGTCCATGCTGGATAGGGCTGAGATTCTAGCCCAGACGTAGACAAGACAGTCTGCTCTTAACCATACCCTGGTACTGCCTTTCACCTTAAAATAGTTGAGACATTTTCGCAATGTAACAAAAGAACTTTGCCTTTACATCTGATTCAAGTTTGTTGTTTGTTTTTTGTCCCAAGTGTGTATTTCAAATCAACAAATATTCCTTGAGCCTCAACTACATATAAAACACCACGTTATGTGCTGTAACACATTTGGTTTTATCTCCATTAATGCAATGCGTAGAATATGATTTTAGAGGGTAATACTGTTGAAATAGCTTCATCTGGAAATACATCAGTTTGAAAACAGATTGGCATATTATCCACAAATATAAACATTTACAAAAAAATCAGGCGTCATTTGATGGTTGTTGCCATAATGATTCACTGGCACAAGAAAAGTGCTACATGGTGAGAGGTGCCAAAGCTGTTTGACACATTTCAGTGGAGTTCATTACACTCAGGAAACTGAACCAATTTTACTCAACAGTGACTTTGACATTTACAGAAAAATGAAATGGCAGTTTAGAAATGAAAACTTCATGTGAAATCCCTACCAAAAATTTTAAATTGGTTCCATCCTTATGTCATCATTTCTGGAAGATCAACCATGTTATATAGAGATACTTTTATTCACAGCAGGTGGCAACCTATCCAAAACAAAGGTTCTCAGTGATCAGCAAATTGATCTTGAGCAAACTTAATTGGCTGTGAAAGTCTACAGAATAAAGAACATATATTTTTAAAGATTTACTTGTAGGAAGACACATTCTCCTTTACTTGATTGTTTAACTCAGCCTGATGTCACAATTCTGTTTCTTTAATTTGCTAGATTTTGACGGAATAATACCACCCTCCTCCCCCATTCCACCCAAAGACTATGTGGGACTAGGGAGATTTCAGTCTCATACTTGGAGTGCAGTAGGACCAGGAGAGATGTTGAACAGCCAGAAATAACTAGCGGGTGTCTACTTCAGTGATGACATAATGTGAGAAAATGAACTGAAAATTAATAAGGAGGGATTTATTATGCATATGCTAAAAAGTACTATGCTAATGGGTTAAACCATTGGGCTAGGAGGACTTAAGTACAGACAATTTTTACAGAAATGTTTTCTTTGAGTAGCAAAGTACTGTTGTTGTTAGTTGCCGTCCAGTTGATTCCAACTCATGGCAACCCCATGTGTGCAGAGTAGAACAGCTCCATAGGATTTTCAAGGTTGTGACCTTTCAGAAGCAGATCATCAGGCCTGTCTTCCAAAGCGCCTCTGGGTGGGTTCAAACGCCAACCTTTAGGCTAGTAGTCAAGTGCTTAACCGTTTGCACCACCCAGGGACTCCTGGCAAAGTTCTATGTACTAAATACATAGCATTTTTGTTTGTTTGTTTTTATTATTGTACTTTAGATGAAAGTTCACAGAACCAACTAGCTTCTCATTAAATGATTAGTATATATATTGTTTTGTGACATTGGTTACCAACCCCACAATGTGTCAACACTCTCCCTTCTCAACCTTGGGTTCCCCATTACCAGTTTTCCTGTCGCCTCCTGCCTTCTAGTCCTTGCCCCTGGGCTGGTGTACCCCTTTAGTCTCATTTTGTTTTATGGGCCTGTCTAATCTTTGGCTGAAGGATGAACCTCAGTAGTGACATCATTACTGAGCTAAAAGAGTGTCTGGGGGGCCATACTCTCGAAGTTTTTCCAGTCTCTGTCAGGCCAGTAAGTTTTTTTGTGCGTTAGAATTTTGT
Source organism: Dugong dugon (assembly GCA_030035585.1). Classification (NCBI taxonomy): domain Eukaryota; kingdom Metazoa; phylum Chordata; class Mammalia; order Sirenia; family Dugongidae; genus Dugong; species Dugong dugon. Next base: position 36,249,962 of record CM057460.1, read on the forward strand.
TCTACTTTTCTCTCCAGCTCTGTCCAGGACCCTCTATTGTGATCCCCGTCAGAGCAGTCAGTGGTGGTAGCTGGGCACCAGCTAGTTGTGCTGGACTCAGTCTAGTGGAGGCTGTGGTAGTTGTGCTCCATTAGTCCTTATATGCATAGCATTTATTTACAAAAACGATTTCATAATAGATTTTTAAACATTCTCTTACTATGGCATTTGGTTAAAGCATATTAATAATGCTGCTTGACTAAATGCTTGCTGTGTTTTCAATGACAAAACTAAGGCTCTGGATACCAAAGAATGAATGTGCTTGGTTTAATTGTAAGCCTCGATAACATTATAGTAAGATTGCACTGATTAGAATTAATCAAGAACGCCAGAACAAATGTATGCCAAGTCTGAATTCTAAAACTTTAAAGTAATTATATTGCTTTCAAATCTAATATTTACTTATTTGTTTGTCTGCAAATAGTGTAATAGAATCAGCATCTCAAACCAGATAATACAGTTGAGTCACTCAAAATGTTATCAAACATAAGTCACCGGAGAAACAATTCAGTCAACAGAGAAATTTTCTAATTAGCATGTTAATTATTTGCAAATAAAAGGTGATTCCAATGTACCTGAGGAAATTTGAAGACACTATGATTTGTCTTCTCATTCTAGACATCCCTATGAAATATTTTTACACTACTAATTTCCAGTAATCTAAGGAAAAAGGCTTTGCTAATCAAAGGAAAACTTCAGCGCAGCTTCTGCATTAATTATCACTTATTCTAAATTGGTAGAACCTGAATTAATGAGGCCCAGTCTCCTCCTCAATGGCGTGCATTAAATAAAACTGGACTTGACTGTGTACTCTTGTGAAGATTGAAGTATATATGTATGTTGGCTGCCAGGCAAATAATTTTTCAAAGTGTGCAATTATCAATGCTGTGTGTGCCTTGCCCCACTATCCATAAACATCTTAATTACCTTCTACACATCACTAAAATAAGGCTTCTGCAGAGATTCAAACTATTTTTCTAGATCAACCACTTTTGCATATCAAATATTAGAAAATAACGATTGCTTATAGAAAATAGAAACTTCCCATTAAAAACCCAGATCCCAACAAAAAGAACATAAGAAGTAGAGACATAGTCTATTAAACCATTTTTTAAGTCCGTTGCTAAACTGTCATTAGGCTGTAATCAGGCAGTTCCAATTTTATTTTCATAGAGTTTTTGATGTTTCTCATTGGTTTGCCAGGACTGGATGGGACGACGGGAGTGTTTTGCTTTCTTTCCCCTCCCACTACCTAATCTTCTGGTTACTTCCCGATTGAATAACCAAGCCTGCTATTTTAAAATTCAGTATCTATCTATGCCCTTACTTATTTGTCATTTTGGTTTCTTCCTGGTGTCTACAGAGTAATCCGCCACCTCTGAGACTACTTGCCACGTGGTTCTCTTGTAGGCTGGCTGCTCAGAAGCCAACAAGCGGTCCCTCATATCTCCAAGTTGTGCTGCTCCTGGTCCCTTTCCTCCCTTTGTTTGATTGAACTCATGGTCATTCAGCACTTAACAACCCTGCTTTTTGCATGTAAGGTCATGCTTGGAGTGTGTCACCTTTTTTTTTTTTCCGTTACATATTTTTACATGAAGTAAAATCTAAAATATGTATGTCATTCATTTTTGTTGTTGTTGTTGTGTGCCGTTGAGTCAATTCCAACTCACAGCAACCCTATAGGACAGAGTAGATCTGCCCCAGAGGATTTTCTAGGCTGTAGTCCTTATGGGTGCGGATCACCAAGTCTTTTCTCCCTCTGAGCAGGCTAGTGGGTTCCAACTGCCGACCCTTCGGTTAGCAGCCGGCTGCTTAACCATTGTGCCACCAGGGCGCCTTTCATTGATTTTAACTATAACAAATTCTTATCTGATATAATAATAGAATAATGTAAGTATACGAATTACAAGAAGACATATGTTTGTCCCATACTATTTTTACAAGGGTAAAATTAGTAAGCTGAAGCTAGTTCTGAGTTTTTTTCACCTGAATAAAGGTGATTTTTAAAGCCTTCACATAACAAAATGGAAAGGAAAAAAAAGGCACACATTCTATGAATGAGTCCATCTTCCCATGGACTTTCCTTTTTGCCCCTATTCTTTGTTCTCATGCAAACTGATGCTGAGGCACAGGGTATCCTCTGCTTTCTTTACTTCTAAACCATTACTGTTAAATACTGAATTGAAGTCACAAAGCAGAACAATTTGCAGATGAAGTCATTCTGATTGTTAAAACGCTTCGATTCTTTAATTTTAAAAGAATTTTGTCTTGGCTTGGAAATGCTTCCTGACTTTTTTTTTTTTTTGTTAACGTAAGCTGCCTTTGGAGCCCTAGTGGCACAGTGGTTAAGAGCTCAGCTGCTGACCAAAAGGTTAGCAGTTCAAACTCATCAGCCGCCGCTCATCCGGAGAAAAGACCTAGCGATCTGCTCCCATAAAGATTACAGCCTAGAAAACCCTATGAGGCAGATCTATTCTGTCCTATAGGGTTGTTATGAGTCGAAATCGACTCAACGGCAACAGGTTTGGTTTGGTTTGGTTTTTTATGCTGCCTTTTGCAGACTTTTGCAGGGTGTTATGGATGGATTCTGTACATGCAATATAAATGATAATAACTATAATAGTAGTGGTAACAATAATAATAATAGTCAACACATTAAGCTTGTGCTAAGTTCCAGGCCCTGTTCTAAGTGCTTTGCTTGTAATAACTCATTTCATGCTCCCAATACACTATGAGGAAGATACTATAATTATCCCCATTTGCAGAAGAAGAAACTGAGGTACAGTGAGATTAAGTAATTTTCCCAAGGTCACAGTGACTAAGGGGGAGAGCCTGGATTTTAAACCCAGACAGTCTGGCTCCAGAGTTGATGACCATCATTCAATCCCACCTATCAAGAAGTACTAAATGTGAATCACTAAGCTACATATTCAACAGTTTAGAGGTTTGTTTGTTTTTTTTTAACTATAGAATTTCACAGAGAAATTGATCCCTCTAAAAAGCTAAGGTCAAATATGTGTGGATTATAATAATTCATTTTTGCATATTGAGTTTTTAATAAGGACATACCCTGTGAAGCTGATACAAAAAGAACTGGATTATAGCAAAACTAGATGCTATAGCGTACTTGGAAATATTGCTTAAATTTGCATCACTTCAAAAGCTCATTAATAAGCAAAACAAAAGAAGGAAAGAAATATGTGGCATTTTGGTATCTGTGATATTAAAAAGAACTAGTATTTAATATTCAAGTGACAACAGCTTGTAGAGTTTGCACACAACACCCACAGAGATCAGTTTTTCTTTAAAACAGCCTTTAGGAGTCTGTCTTTAAACAGCTGACACCTCCATTCTCTGCCTCCCTCGCTCCTGCCAGCACCATGGGGCACACACTCAGGGCAGCCGCAGACGTGTAATTCTTCACTGCAGGGTTTGTCTATGCAAATAATGGCGAATGTGGGAAATCAAGAAAAATGTAATTTCCACTGAATAAACGTCAGTACCATCTTTACTACTAAAAATGAATGAATGTCTTTAGAGGGCTTTTCTCCATATGCTCTCTCGGACCCATCTATACACCATCCATGAGAGTAGAATCATCACCACTTAGTTGAGCATCAGTCTCTCCCGACCTGTACCAAAGCCACATAATGACATGTATACTGTTGCCTGCCATTTTTCCAGCATGACTAATTGTCACAGTACGAATTTACTCACCTGTGGAATTTTCAACTTCCCCAGTCTGCTGTCAAGAAGATGCATACTAATGAACTAAAGATTTTAAAATGCTGAGCACTATGAAATATTTCATATATATGCCAACAAAAAGCTTTCACTAAGTCACGTGGCTGTAATTACTCATTGCTGGGGGAAAAATGATCACATGTACATTTTTCTGTAATAATAGGAGTCAAGTGAACAAATCTTTTCTGACATAGAGAAAAATAAAATACTGATCCCAAAAAACCCAAACCCATTGTTGTCAGTTCTAACTCCTAACAACCCTATAGAACATAGTAGAACTGCCCCATGGGGTTTCCAAGGAGCAACTGATGGATTTGAACTGCCGACCTTTTGGTTAGCAGTAGAGCTCTTCACCACTGTGCCACCAGGGCTCCAAAATACTAGTCAGATGACCTCAAATGTATTTCTTTATCTGCATTGTTTGGAGTCAATGTCAATTACTATTATGTTCTACGTTAGAAAGCACTTGGTATATTTTTATAGTATTGTTTAAGAAAATATTGCCCTATGTCAAACAGTAAGATCAAGGAGTAAATGATTGGTTGGATTCTTTTTTTCTGAGAATTATGGAAAAGTTTAGGAAGGGTATATATGCATATGTTACTTTAATTGTAATAACTAGTAAACCAATTTGGAACACCTATGTCAAGCAGTGCAATCCTGGGATTTTTTAAATGCTAGGTTTAAGATTTGTCATAGAAAATTATTACCCACAAGTATAACAGCTGACTTTTTTGAAGATCCTGCAGTCCATTGCCCTCACTTTGATATCAAGATATGTTTGATGGACCTGTGAAAATTACATACACATTGTTTGACCAATTTTAACGTATATACTTGATTGCTTATTATACAAGTAAAATTTAGAGATAAAAGCCTGGTATTTCCCAAAGAAATGTGAATAGAATTGTTCATTAAATTCTTATACTCTACTGAATACAAATTGTATAGGGTATTCATTAACCCACTTTAAAAAGAAAAAAAAATTAAAAAAAGGAGTCCCTAGGCAGTACAAACAATTAAAATGTGCCACTACTAACAGAAAGGTTAGAGGTTTGATTCCACCCAGGGGTGTCTCAGAAGAAAGGCCTGGCGAACTACCGAAAATCAGCCATTAAAAACCCGATAGAGCTCAGTTCTACGCTGACATACATGGGGTCACCATGAGTCGGTGTCAACTCAACAGCAACTGGTACTTGTGTAGTGTTATTAGGTCTTATAAGGAAAAATACTTTCCTGGATGAGTTTGGGAAATGCTGAATTAAATATAATCTTACATCATCATCATTGCAAAATGTCACAGAAACTTCCATATGCTAATATGCGTTCAGGAGAGAAGACATGGGGTCTTTTCCAACCTTATTTGACCCAGAACCATTCTAGCACAGCATCTCTCTGCAGCAGAGTGTGAAGAATAGGCTCTGCCCTGACTCACGCCTAGTCCATCTCAGTACCTTCCAGTGAAATTTCAACATTATTTCAATTGAACTGAAATTGTCTGTGATAGTCTTTGCCTTAGACTTGCTCAGGAGGATAAACATACAAATAGAATCAGAAACACAAACTCATTTCTTCTAACCAGATCTCAGCCCACAAGAATTAGTGAAATAATCCCATTCGGCATATTGACCTATGGCAACACTATTACTTAAAATAGATCTTTAAGTGATCGGAAAGGAGAAAGGAAACAGCAGCTTCCTGTTCACACACCCCTTCCATTTAGCACATCTGAAAGACCGGTTTTCCTCATTTCAAAATTGATAGCCAACTTTTTTTTTTTTTTTTTTTTTTTTTGCTATTCAAATGTCTGTCCTCTTTCTCCAGCTTATTTGCTCTCACACTGAATTTTAAGCATCTCTAAAAATGCTTGATATGTTATTACTCTTTCCAGATATCCTCTGAGAGCCAAGCAAAGAACATTAAGGAAGGAAGGAGGAATGAGGCTGGATACAGTGCAGTGAACGAAGGAGCTTCAGGAAGAGGGCCAGTCACTACCCAGAGCCTCGACTGTGTCATCAGCATGAGAACTTATCGGTACTTCTTACTGCTTTTTTGGGTTGGTCAGCCCTACCCGACTCTCTCAACTTCATTAGCTAAGAGGACTAGTGGTTTGCCCGCAAAGAAAAGGACCCTGGAGCTCTCTGGAAACAGCAAAAATGAGCTGAACCGTTCGAAAAGGAGCTGGATGTGGAACCAGTTTTTTCTCCTGGAGGAATACACGGGATCCGATTATCAGTATGTGGGCAAGGTAGGATTTCTTGGGGCACTTTGACGTTCTGGTTTTAAAAGCCTGAAGAAGTTACTTCTAGAAATAGATGGGGAGGATGTGAACTATATTCCCCCGATACAGTAAAAAATTGTTGCTTATGTGGTAAGACTTTTTTTTTTTTTTTTTTTTTTGCACTTGAGTAGTTTCTGGAAGAAGACTGTAGCAAGAAGCTGAGAAATGTTAGCACAGCAACAAAGAAAGAGAAAATGCTCCAGTTGAAAATGAAACGCCCACAACCATCCGAATAGGATTATCATAAATCCTTTAATTTTTACTTGAGCTTGAAAAATGTGGTCCAGCTATTCTATAAAGTGGGGCGTATTAAAAATAGGAACAGAGCAATTAGGCTGCAAAGAATGGAAAGTTCCTTTTTCTCATTCTGAGAGCAAACATTCTAAGCTTTAGTCGGTTGGCCAGGTTCAAAGTAACTATTTCGTTACTCTGCTCCTTACAACGCCACTCATTCTCAGACCAAATGGAGCCCTTTGTGCTCACAACCCACCGCTGCCTTAGATTTGGCTGTTGCTGCTGCTGCAATTTCTTCTTGTCTCAGATAATAGGCATGAGCCGGGTAATTCAAAATATTAGGATTTAATTGTGGCCGAGTTTACAAAAGAGAAACATGGTTAGGTAAGAGTGCTATTTCCAGATATCATCTGACCATTTTATTGTCTCCAGAAAGTAGAGTGAGGAGGCATTGCTATTATCGCCCCTACAGATTACTGGAGCTGAGTCAGGGAAACAGAGCTTGGTTATATTGACATTGGGAGTTTCACTGAAATTTTATCATCAGCTCCATTCTTGTTGCAGAATATCTGCATACCGCAAAGATGTAAAAGCAAAAACAGGGATACAGGTTTGTGCTTTTTAGTTCTATGTTTCCTAATGTGGTGTTGAAGGGAAAAATAATTGTCCTAACTCTCTTCATAGACACACTGGGACGAAACATTATACTACAGATGATAAAATACCTTGGTTTATGATTACAGCTGATTTTCAAACATCTCTTATTAGGATATCACGTAAATAACAAATTTTGCATATTCCAAGGGCTGCATGTTCATACTTCAATATGTGATCAATTATCCCTGAGTAACTGTGTGCAAATATTCTTTTTAAGTATTTCCCACTGTAAATGAAGGGGTGCGGTTCGTGGTTTGGGCTGAGGTGACCAGGCATTGTTCCAATGAAGTGAATTATTAATGCAGAATAAAGTAGGAGAGGAAGTATTCAGGGTCGGGGTGAACATCAACATAGATTCCAAAGCATCTGGCCATGTATTTGCTGGGAAATTCACAAGTTGTGACAACAAAAAAAGAAAAAAGACAGTTGACTTACTTGTTTGTACTTTACTCTATTTCCTTTGCAAAGTCTAAATAACACTAAGTTAATAGAGTTCTAGTTGTTTAAAAAAAAGAATAATTTTATAATCTTTAAGGTGCTTTTTATAACATAAATAGCATTATTGTCATAGAAGATTGAGTTTTAAAAAGTGCTTTGTCTACATAAATTGATCCCACCCTTTTCTCTTCTGCTTTCTTTCTCAAACCATGATGCCATTTTACGTAAAAAAAATACCACCACGTATTTCTAAAGAAGACCAGTATATTTCAGGATACTAGAAACAACAATGGATAAAACCGCATAAGAGTCAGTTTTACAGTTGTAATTGGGAGAGGTAATACTGCCATGGGGAAAAGTTGTGAGCTGTAGACTCAAGCAGATCCAAGACTGAGTAGCAGTGCTGCCAATTGCTAGTTGTGTGGCTCGGGGCAGGTTATTAACCTTTCCAGTCTTCAGTTTCTTCATCTAGAAAAAATGCACAGCAATGCCTACCTCGTGGAGTTGCAATGTAGTTTAAGCCGTAGTAGCTGGCACACAGTAGGTGCACAAAGCAGTTATCACTATTGGCGAAAAATCTATTGCATATGCTCTAGTAAATCAATCTGTAATGCATTCAAGTGGAATATTGATTTTTATGTTATTACAAAAGTAAAATGGGGTAATTAAAGAATTTCTAAGCGGGTAGAAAATGCAGAGAATGCAAAAATCCCTTCAAAACCACAACTTTGACTTGATTAGCTGTACTTGGATATTTTATGGGCAGCTAGATAAATTCCTTTACCTCACTGTCATCTTCCCCTCCCCACCCCCTTGAAATCATAACACATAAGAGAGTAATACCGGAAAAAACAAACCTGTTGCCTTTGAGTCGCTTCCGACTCATAGCAACCCTGTAGGACAGAGTAGAACTGCTCCCATAGGGTTTCCAAGGAGCAGCTGGTGGATTCAAACTACTGACTTTTTGGTTAGCAGCCAAGCTCTTAACCACTACACCACAAGGACTACAAGTGAGTTATTAGCTAGAGAAAAAAAGTCAAGGGCAATATCTGAAATTGTCATAGTTGCAACATGGCTACGTTAGCTGTGTGGAAGAGGTGTTCTTGCACTGTTGATAAGACATTTTCCCAAGTCAGTCTTTAGAGTTATGTGTCATCAGCTGACAAAAGGATCAGTCTATAGCAGAGGTCCCAAAACTTTCTCGGTTCATAGTGCCCTTAAAGTCTCAATAAATTTTTTCACAGCGCCCAAAAGAAATACATAACAGCTGCACGTATTAAATAGTTAGCTCCAAACAAGTATTTATGTTCTAACAACTTAGTGTTGTTGTTAGTGCCCTCGAGTCGGCTCCGCTCATGGCGACCCCACGTACAAGAAAACAAAATGTAGCACAGCCCTGTGTCATATTTCAAGCAATGCTCTGGTGTGATCCATAGGGTTTTCTTTGGCTGATTTTCAGAAGAAGTAGATCACCAGGCTTTTTTTCCTACTCTTAGTCTGGAAAATCCACTGAAACCACTGCGGGGGACCCTGCTGGTATTTGAAACATCAGTAGCATAGCTTCCAACATGACAGCAACATGCAAGCCACCACAGCATGACAAACTGACAGATGGGTGGTGGAACAACTTGGTAGCCATTTGAAAAAATAATACATGTAAATAGACAGAAAAAATATATTTTTTAATCTCATCTCTAAATAAATACAGTTACTTACGAATGGAATGTGTGTGTCTATTTGGCACTGCACAGCTTCTCAATCAGATTGGACATCACCACCCTCATTTTCTTTTCCACATTGATTTTTGTACTATACTTGCTTTTTATCACAACTGGAAAACCAGGCTTCATAAATATATAACATAATCGAAAAGATTGTAGCACCACCTACTGTTGGGACTGTAAACTACCTTGAGCTAGAGAGGTGTCTGACAGTATTTCCCTCAAAATTTTAATATTGCGCAGTGCCCCTATGACTTCCCTAGTGCACCCAAGGTGCCTCACTGCACACTTTGGGAACCGTGGGACTGTAGTTAGGTTGACATATGAAGATGTACACAGACTAATAGAACCTTTGATTGTGCCATTAAAACCAAAACCAAACCAAACCCGTTGGGGTCGAGTCCATTCCGACTCATAGTGACCCTATCGGACAGAGTAGAATTGCCCTGTAGGGATTCCAAGGAGTGGCTGGTGGATTCGAACAGCGGACCTTTTGGTTAGCAGCCCAACTCTTAACCACTGTGCCACCAGGTCTCCAACTGTGCTATTAACCCTATTAAATAATCATTACTTAGGGCCTAACCTTGGGCCCTGCACCTGAAAAGATCGATCTGTAAATGCAACGGCTAGAAGTGTTAACTGAGGAAAAATAATGCGCAGACTGGCGTGAAACATCGTTGCCGAGCAAATAGCACTTAAATAAGAAGGCTATATTGAAGAATTTTTTATGTGTTCGCCTATTTATATTTGTATTTGTGTTGATTTGTTCGTATTATTTTAGGGCAAGTCAGTAGGCGTGGCAGTGATGATGGTGGGGCAGGAAATGTGAGCATGGCTGTGAGGGGCCAAGGGCCCTTGGGTGTAGGAGGGAGAGAAGGCGGAGGTTACGTTCGTACCTCAGAAACAGCCGAAGGCGGAGTTTTGAGGCTAGAGTGGCAATGAAGCGAACAGACATGGTCATACTTTAAAGCTGAAGCACAAGCCACGGCAGTGAGACCTTTCTCCTCCTGCCTTAGTGCTCCTCAGCATCCGACTGAGTTCCGCGGCCAGTAAGGCGAGCGAAGAAACGTGGCGAAGGCAGGGTTGGAAGAGATGCACTTAGTGAGAAGAAAAGTGACGAAGGTCAATTATAGCTGAAATACTGACGAACCAAATTCTGATTTATGAGACAATCTCAACAACTCTACTCCCCTAACATGGTGGTGGTATGCATGGAACAGGGTGGGAAGGAGTAGTCCTGTATTGGTAAAGAGTTTTGTGAGCTTAAGATAGACATGATATTGGTGTAGATATGGACATAGGTGTAAGTAGACCCCTGGGTGACACAAGCAGTTAAGCACTCAGCTGCTAACAAAAAGGTTGGCAGTTCGAGACCACCCAGAGGTGCTTTGGAAGAAAGGCCTGGCAATCTACTTCAGAAAAATCACTATTGAAAATCCTGTGGAGCATAGTTCTACTCTGACATACATGGGGTCATTATGAGTAGGAATCAACTCAATGGCAATTGGTTTTTTGGTTATAGGTATAAGTATAGACACAGACATAGATACAGATTTTTTTTTTCTAAAGTATATAACCATTTGGGGGCAACCTGAAGATGATTCAGCATAAACAACATCTGTGTCACCTGGAAGCATGTTAGAAATGCAGAATCTTGGGCCCACTCCAGACATACTGAATCAAAATCTGCATTTTAGTAAGAAACCCAGGTGAACTGCATGCCCATTAAAATTTGGGAAGTTCTACTTTTAAAAATAACTTGCCTGGGTGTTACCTCACCCAGAGATTCTAATTTAATTGGTTTTCAATGAAGTATTTATGATTCTAATATGTGGCAACATTTGAGGACCACTGCCCTAGGAAAACCTTACTGCCAATAATTGTAACACAGTGTGGCAAGTTCAATGATAAAATGTGCATCCACAAAGTATTATGGATTAATAAAGAAGGGGGGCCAGTCAGACTTGAGAGTTCAACAAAGAGGAGGTGATAATGTTTGAATATGTTTGGGAGAACGTCTTAAAGAAAGAGCAGGTGTTAGCTTACACTGAGGAGAGAGAATTGCTCCCCAATTAATTGGATGCAGAAGCCAGAGCAGAGAAAGCAGGAGGTTCAAAGCATCAGAGGTTTAGAGACTGAACAGCCAGGAAAGTCAAAATGTCACTAAGGTAGTCATAGAACAGGAAGAGGTTCATATTTTCTTGTCAAGAGCTAAAGGGAAGGGTTTTTGATTTTGTACAAAACCCACTTAGGTTATCTTTGACTTGAGTAAACTTAACAGAAGAAAATAAGAGAGAAGCGTTGTGATGCCACATTTTCAGAATCTGCATGACCCTCCTGCCAACTTTACATAATGTAGCAATTTCTTGATGATGACTGATATAAGGTCTAAGATTCAATTCAGTAAGAAAAGAAGAACATCGATAATGTAAATGATGATATGGATATAGGTGTACGTATAAGGAGCCGTGGTGGTGAGGCGGTTAAGCACTTGGCTGCTAACTAAAAGGTTGGCAGTGTGAACCCACCAGCCACTCCGCAGGAGAAAGATGTGGCAGTCTGCTCCATAAAGACTGCAGCCTTGGAAACCCTATGGGGCAGATCTACTCTGTCTTAGAGAGTCGCTATGAGTCAGAATTGACTCTGTGGCAACAGATATAGGTATAAATACAGTTTCTGAGATGTGGGCATACCTTAATACAAAGATGAATATATTTAAAATCTCAGAACTATGGCTAAATTTAGGCAAAAGATTCACACATTATCATTAAACAGCCGATAGCAACACTTAACTTCCTTGTCTCCTCCGTTGAATCCTTCTCGGTGGTCTTTATCTCCTTCTCCCACAATGTACACATAAGACTAATCTCCGTTAGAAGCTTTGGAGATGCTTCTCTTTTCAGCAGCATACTAGATTTGTTTTTCTGGAATAGAATTAGCTGTAAACTCTCATACTCTCTGAAGTAGCTTTTTGGAAGTTCGTGATGGTTTTCATTTTGAGGGTTTTCCAAAAAATTGATATGTGCGTGTGTGTGTGCATGCGTATGTGTGTGTGTGCACGCGTGCGTGTGCGTGTGTGTGTGCATGTGTGTGTGTGTGTGTGTGTGTGTGTGTGTGTGTGTGTGTGTGTGTGTGTGTGTGTGTGTGTGTGTGTGTGTGGTGCACGCGCATTAGGTGAAAGTTTACAGAGCAACTTAGATTCCCATTCAATAGTTTGTACATAAAGTGTTTTATGGCCTTGACTCTGTTCCCCACAATGTGTCAGCACTCTCCCCATTTCTGCCCTGGGTTCCCTGTTGCCTTTCGTCCTGATTTTCTACCACTTCCTGGCTTCTCATCTGTGCTTTTCGGCAAATATTGCCATTTTGGTCTCATAATTGATTGTTCTAAGGAGCACATTTCTCTCAGGTGTTATTTTTATTTTATGGGATTGTCTGTTGTTTGGCTGGAAGGCAGTCTCCAGAACAACTTCATTTCCAGGTCAGATGGGTGTCTCAGGGTCATAGTCTCAGGGGTTCCTCCATTCTCTGTCAGACCAGTAAGTCTGGTCTCTTCTGTGAATTTAATCTTTTGTTCTACATTTTCTCCCTCTCTGTCCGGGACCCTCTGTTGCAATCCCAGTAAGAGCGGTCGGTAGAGGTAGCCAGGCACCATCTACTTCTCCTGGTCTTAGGGTCATGTAGGCTGTGGTTCATGTGGTCCATTAGTCCTTTGGACTAATTACTCCCTTGAGTTTTTGGGTTTTTTCACTCTCCTTTGCTCCAGACTGGAAGAGACCAATATGATATGTGGTGTTTTTTAGAGTTATCATGAAAATTTGGGTTATAGTTGAGGCTCTAGTGCACAGGTCTTACTAATATGCCTTATCCTTGAGTGTTTAAAATTAGTGTCTACCCAGTTCAACAAAAACAACTGTTCTCAATCATGTGTTCCTATAATTACATGATCCAAAATTAGGAAACATTAAGCAGTATTTTATTCATTCTGAAAGAAGGATCATTTAAATGGTGCTAAATGGAGTCCCCAGATGGTGCAAATCGTTAACATACTCAGCTGCTAACTGAAAGTTTGAAGGTTCAAGTCCACCCAGAGGCATCTTGGAAGGAAGGCCTGGTGATCTACTTCCAAAAAATCACCCACTAAAAACCCTATGAAGCACAGTTCTACTCTGATCCACATGGGGTCATGATTAGTCAGAATCAACTCAGCAGCAACTGGCTTACTAGTTATTGTTAAAATATTGCTTTCTGTTATCCCTATTATGTTTTTTTCTTGAAAAGAGCATACATTTAAGATTAGAAACCTGTTAGGGAGTCTCTGGGTGGCACAGATGGTTAAGTGCTGGAGTACCAACCAAAAGTTTGGAGGCTCAAGCATACCCAAAGGCATCTCAGGAGTAAGGCCTGGTGATCTCATCCAAAAAGTTACACCCTTGAAAACCTAATAGAGTGAAGTTCTGCTTTGCACACTTGGGGTTCCCATGAGTCGGAATCAATTTGACTGCAACTAAAAATAACAACAGGGATAAACTGATGGATGATTCATTGATACATTCATTTCTGAGCCCCTACTATGTGTCAAAGGAGCCCTGACGGTGCAGCGGTTAAGCCCTCGGCTGCTAACCGAAAGGTTAGCCGTTTGAACCCATCAGCTGCTCCAAGGGAGAAAGATGTGGCAGTCTGCTTCTGTAAAGATTATCGTTGTTAGGAACTGTTGGGTTGGTTTCGATTCTGTACAACAGAATGAAACACTGCCTGGTGCTGCACCATTCTCACATTCATTGCTATTTTTGAGCGCATTGTTACAGCCACTGTGTCAATCCATCTCATTGAGGGTCTTCCTCTTTTTCACTGACCCTCTACTTTAGCAAGCATAGTGTCCTTCTCCAGGGACTGGTCCCTCCTGATAACATGTCCAAAGTACATGAGATGAAGTGACCCTGCTAGTATTTGAAATACTGGTGGCGTAGCTTCCAGCATCACAGCAACTCAAAAGCCACCACAGCACAACAAACTGACAGATATGTGGTGACTGTAAACAATGGCATCACTAGGGTCGGGGTCACCCAGTGCATTAACTCATGGTGTCCCTCACCCCCCCGTCACCCTGGGTGGGTGGGGCCAGCCCACAAACCACCACCTGGTGAGTGGAACGCACCTCCCCACCCCATCTCCAGGCAGGGCCCGGCACAGCGTCCTGTAGCCAACGTCCTGCTCTCTACCCAAAGGCGGGCACCCCCATCCTGACTAGCAGGTTGGGGGGGGGGTGACAAGTTACCACACTGGGTGATGGGTACACCAACCCTAGTAATACCACTGTTGCAGCCCCTCTGGCCCACCCATCACCACCGCAGACCCTGGGGTCATTTTGATGTCACCCCTCTGACAGTATCTGCACTCCCCCTCCCCCCCCACCCCAGCCTCCTAGCGATGCCACTGGTTGTAAAGATTACAGCCTCAGAAACCCTATGGGACGGTTCTACTCTGTCTCATAGGGTCGCTATGAGTCGGAATTGACTCAATGGCAACAAGTTTGGTTTTTTTGGTTACTATGTGACAGACTATGCTTTAGAGAGTCACTAAACCACTTGCCCCTTCAAGCAGCAGCTTCAGATTAACGCATCATCATAGCTGACATTTACTGAGCATTACTTTGTCCATCACAGTGAGTGTATTAGCTCATTGGATCCTTATAGCCACTCTAACGAATAGGTATTATTCATATCCCTGTTTTACAAATGGGTAAACTGAGGCCCAGAGAAGTCAAGTATTATCTCACATTGCTAGGACCCCAGCTCTCTGACTCCACTGTCTGACCACCTAATACTTAAGTTCTATCCCTTCCCTCAGTACCCTTCATTACTTGACAGAGCCATTGTAAGCCACAAATAAAATGACAGTCCCAGAGCATACTTTAGCACTTAATGATTGCATTCTATTGAATACTACAAACATCTACTGAGAATCTGCTACGTGAAACCCAAGGGTGGAGAGAAAATAAAAAATTTTTTAAGAGACTGCTTTTAAAGAGCTACACAGGTATGTTTGCATTACTATTATGCACAGTCCTTTTACTTTCTTGTGATTTTAATTTCCAGGACACATCAGTGATATGCAAAATAGTTGTATGTGAACATTTTTAAAATTAGACATGCAATTAGTGATCTTTTTGGTCATCATGTGGAAAAAGTGTCTTTTCTCTTTATTTCCATTGATAACCTTCTCTAAACTTGTGTTCTGGTTCAATGACCTGCAATAATCTTCCCTCCCTGAGTCAGGGCAAGTGCCTTGGGCACATCTTTCTTCTTCATCATTTAAATTTAATGCTCAGCCATTTAACATTTTTATATTTCAGCTGGTCAGTGTATTTAAGAGAATGTGCACCCACTCACTCCTTGAAGGTACGTTTTGAAAAGTGTTTTGAGAAGTGACTTCCCAGCTGCCGATACTGGCAGTCATTCTCATTTTGTTTCCACTGTCAACCACCTGATTTCACTTTCTTAATGAGAAAAATTTCAATCTGCGATTTGATGCTAATAAGACGTCCTATGTAGCAGCAGTTCTCTCTGACTCTTCAGCTTGCCTCTGTGCACAGCAGCCCACGAGGAGAGCGGGAAGCTAAGAAGGAGAATGTCTGACCTTGGTCATAAACCCAAAGGCAAATGTTCCACTGCCCAGATCACGCAGGCAGAGTGAAATATAGAAAGCCAAACGGGGCTCAATCTGAATCCTCCAAGTTCCATTTCATTATGTCTCTGGAATCTTTTATCCTCCCTGCTTGCACTTCAATTTGTTGAACAAAATGGAGGGATCAGGGCAAATAAAAGAGAGTTAAGGATTCAGATCCCTTTTGTTCCCACTGTTGCTATTTTACCTCCATGCTCCACAATTGGTTAAACAGAGCTAGAGGGTGTTGGAAGGTTATAGAAGACCTGCATGCTCTTTGTAACACACGCCATCAAATCTATTCCATGCCGTTGTTGGGTGCCATTGAGTCAATTCCAACTTCTAGCAACCCTACAGGAAAGAGTGCAACTACCCCCTAGGGTTTCCTAGGCTGTAATCTTTACGAGAGCAGATCACCAGTTCTTTTCTCCTGCGGAGTGGCTGGTGGGTTCAAATCACAGGCCTTTCAGTTAACAGCTGAGCGCTTAACCACTGCACCAGGGTTCCTTCATCCATCCCAAACCGACCGGTTGCCATCAGGTCGATTCCAGCTCACAGAGACCCTATAGGACAGAGTAGAATTGCCCCATATGGTTTCCAAGGCTGTAAATCTTTATGGAAGCAGAGTGCCACATCTTTCTCCTGAGGAATGGCTGGTGGGTTCAAACTACTGACCTTTGGGTTGGCAGCCAAGTGCTTAACCACTGCACCACCAGGGCTCCTTCTTTCATCTACAAAAACCAAAAAACCAAACCCATGGCTGACGAGTCAATTCCAACTCATCTTTTACCTATACACTTTGTTAATTATTTATTTATTGATGACCTTAACTTGTTGGTACTATTATTAAACCAGGTGACTGATAAATACTTGATCTATGTCAAAACTCTTCATCTTTTGTCATACCATGGTTCTGCCATACACTGTTAGGAGTATAAACATGCAGAATACCAATATCCTAGTTCAAATTTCTTCTAAAATTAAAATCTCTAAAGTTCTTCTAAAATCACTTTAGTTGAATTTCATTTCAAAAATCACACAATAAATCCCTGTCAGGTTGGTAATCAACAGTCAATAGATATTTAAACCACTGAATTGATTTTCATTTCCAATGGTAGCAATGACAGAATTCGTATATTATTTTAAATGTGAGGAGTTAAACATATATTGTAACCAGAATTAATATTTAACTTTTAGAGGCTCCCACCTCTCCAACCAAAAACCAAATGTAACTAGCTGCCATCAAGTCAACTCCAACTCATGGTGACCCCATGTGTGGCAGAGTAAAACTGTGCTTCATAGGGTTTCGGTGACTGATTTTTTGGAAATAGATTGCCAAGCCTTTCTTTCAAGCCACCTCTGGGTGGACTTAAACCTCCAGCCTTTTAGTTAACAACAAAAATGTTACCTGTTTGTACCACCCAGGGACTCCCCCACCTCTCCAATTAAGACTAAAAATATCTTCCTTATGCCTATCCCCTCCCTTTTACCAAAAATAAGCAGGTTTTGGGTAAAGGATCCCTCTTTTGATGTTATTGTTGTTGTTAGGTGCCATCGAGTCAGTTCCGACTCATAGCAACCCTACATACAACAGAAAGAAACACTACCTGGTCCTGTGCCATCCTCATAATCACTGTTATGCTTGAGCCCATTGTTGCAGCCACTGTGTCAGTCCATCTGGTTGAGGGTCTTCCACTTTTTCACTGACCCTCTACTTTACCAAGCATCAGTCCTTCTCCAGGGACTGGTCCCTCCTGACAACATGTCCAAAGTATGTGAGACAAAGTCTTGCCATCCTTGCCTCTAAGTAGCATTCTGGCTGAACTTCTTCTAAGACAGATTTGTTTGTTCTTCTGGCAGGCCATGGTATATTCAATATTCTTCACCAACACCATAATTCAAAGGCATCAGTTCTTCAGTTCTCCATATTCATTGTTCAGCTTTCACATGCACACGAGGCAATTGAAAACACCATGGCTTGGGTCAGGCACAGCTTAGTCCTTAAAGTTATCTCTTTGCTTTTTAATACTTTAAAGAGGTCTTTTGCAGAAGATTTGCTTAATGTGACGTGTCATTTCATTTCTTCACAGCTGCTTCCATGGGCATTGATTGTGGATCCAAGTAAAATGAAATCCTTGACAACTTCCCTCTTTTGATAGCCTTCATCAAACGTGGAGATTATGTTTAGATGTTAATGTGCATTAGAACCTCAAGGAGGCAGTTATTCTTGTGTAGATGCAGGTAGCTGGCAGTAAACTCCACTTGCCTACAAGCTTTTATGTTGTCAGTTATTAAGATGACAATGATATGTGCTCCTCATCAGCATGCTAAATATATCAATATTCTTTGCAAACCTATCTTGTTGTCTGGAATTGAACTCTCGCCTGCTGAAAGAATGCAGAATTCCCCATATGAGGGTAAGAAGCAGATTTTTTTATTGCTATTATTGATAAGTAACAAGTATTCTCAAAGGTTGATGTGAGGAATCAAAGTTGAAATTATGATACCTGGAATAAGAAAGTGGTATGCCAAAATATTTCACAGGGAATGTATTTATAGTTTCTTCCAGTCTTCTGCTCATGGAGAATACATAGTCCCAAGAAAAGAGAGGCATTTTAAAAGATTAAAATGTGTACATCTGTGAAATATATGAATAAATATTTTAGGCGAAGTGGTGTGTTTCAGAGGACTTGAGGGCAGTAATGAGGGCATAACAAAACACTTGAAATACCTCTCTGGATGTGGGATTTAATGCTGACTAGAGGGAATGGAGATTGGCGTCAAGAAGGCAATTGAAGGAGCTTTCTAGGCTATAGCCTTTTTAGAACAGATTTGGAGAGAAAATACATCCATTCCACAATTATCCACTAGCAAGTGTAAAGTTAATGGCATAAGCAGAATGCCTGTATTTGAACCTTATCACCTGTGTAATAGGGGGCAAGTTATTTAACTTCTCTGCCTTCATTTCCTCCACTGTAAAATGAGAGCAATAATGTGACTGAGGTAAGGATTGAATAAGTTAACACACAGAAGGGCTTAGAACAGAGCCTAGAACATAGTAAGTACTTGTGGTATAAGGCTTAAAATTAAGGCCCAGTATTATGCACTGCCTTGCCATTTGGTGGAGCCCTAGGGTGTAGTGGTTAAGAGCCAAAAGGCTGGCAGTTTGAATCCACCAGCTGCTCCCTGGAAACCCTATGGGACAGTTCTATTGTGTCTCTTAGGGTCGCTATGAGACAGAATCAACTCAACGGCAGTGGGTTTTTGACATTTGGTGAAACTGGGAGGCCCTCAAGTTCCCCTTCCCACTCTGCTCGCATGCATACGCCCCCTTAGCCTAACAACCCACTTTATCAAGGGACCAAGTGTATTGCCTTCTTACCCCGGAGTAGCAGGTTTTAGTTCCCTGCCAGCCTGTAGAATTATTCAAATAAGGCAATCACATCTTCCCACAAAAACCAACAGTCACCCCACCAAAAGCCTACCTCCACAGTTCCTGGCTGTTCACTTTGTTCCTGAGTGCATGCGGTATCCTCCTCCCCCTGGCTGTAAGTGCATGTGACTAATAAACTGCTGTCAATCTTATCTGTCCAGTGTCAAGTGTGTTTGGCCATCTCCATTACCCTAAGACGAGAATCCCTCCCTCACCAGCAGAGTGAATAGGAGACAATTAAAACACTTCTCCATATTATGTGTCATGAAGTGTCTAGTAAGGTACTAAGGGAAGATCAGTATAAGGAAAGTAAAGAGAAGGAAAAACCAAAGGTTCACAGATGATGATTTCACTAATGCCCAGTGTTCTTCTGTAAGATCAAGTATTATGGACTAGAAGACGGTGCCAAAGCAGCTAAAACCCATTGCTGTCGAGTCGATTTCAAAGGCAGCTGCAAATACGACTTGTCAACAGCAACTCGAGGGAGAAGCATATATAAAAATATGACATTTTCTTTCTTATTCCAACCAAAATAAAAACCGAGTACACACGACCCTTTCATGTTGCTTGATGATTTCATTTTATAGACCTCTCCTATTAAGGCTACTTATCATTTCATTCTAAAACATCACCGCTTACCCTAGAATTTGATGTCTATTATTTAAATTGCCTGGAAATGTTAGAATCTGGTTAAGGCTTATTTCTTTTCGATAAAAAAAAGTTTAATGTATGGAACAATTCAAAGAAAATGACTCTTGCTCTTGGCATGTGATAATGTTTTAAGTTGGAATTGCAGGTTGTTTTTTTGTTTTCGTTTTTGTTTTTAAATCAGAGTTTCCTTATATTACTGAACTAACATTTATTGTGGGAAAGTTATTCTTGATTTCATAGTTTAATTATCCTGAATTTTTTACCTTTTAGGAGCAAAAGAAGTTCCTTGTTTAAGGTTGAACTTTGACCTTCAGTTTATTGAGTAGTGTTTTGTATTGGGTCGCAGGACTTGCTTTTAATTAGTACTTTAGATATTGAATTTAAGGCTTTGAATACCATATCTGTGTAAGTTCTGCAAGATGCTAAACTACACATCTTACTCATCTTTGTGTTCCCAGTGGTGCTTGGCACAGATTTTTCACATTAGAAACAGCCAAATATTACTTAAATTAAGCTGCAGTGACCACACAGGAGAAAAACCTGCTTTGTGGTCTGAAAACTGCCTCTCAGTTCATTGATGTGGATGGTTTCCTGTAAATACCACTGATAGCATTTTACATCCTTGGGTTGGCAGCTGAAAATCTAAAGTCTTTAAAGTTCGAGAGTGTATTAAACAAAAAACTTTTGAGCTAAATTTGTCATGAAGTCTTCCCATGGAAACTACCTTTGGAAATTTCATATCAAAATGGCACAAATATTTTATGATACTGTGGGAGAAAACTCAAGCTTCCTTAATGCACTCCAGAGAAATAAAAGACAACACACTTGTATACACGTAAAGCTAACAAAGATTTAAAAAAAAGAGAGAATCTATAACAAATAATAACATCATATTCATAAAAGCTGATTCCTTTAAGACATTTGCTAATGAAAATCAGACATTATTTAGGGTCTCAGTATAAGAAAGTTTGAAATGAAATAGGAAAAAGTCAAAGAGAGTTGAAAGATAGAAACAAAATTCCTTCTTCTTAAAATTCCTAAGAAGCCACATCGTACAGACAACTCAAGTGTTCAGTAACAGAAATCATTTAAGATCCAAGAACATTGATTGCAATGATTCACAAAAAATCAACTATAAAGAGGAGCATGACAATACAGGGATAGGAAATTTTATATAATCATTAATTTTTTTTTAACCAACTGATATTCTTCTAAACAACATGTTTTCAGTTCTCATAGGAGAAATAATCATTTTTGAAAAATACTCTCATCTTAACTCTTTATGTTTATGTTATGAGTACAATTCAGAAGGGAAACATGAATGAGGAAATGCAAAGAAAATTCTGCTTTTGCAGAACTTTATTTTTGTATAAAATAGTTATACAAAACTTTAACATGCTTTATTGTTTTGTTCTCATAAATTGTGAAGCATAAGAATCTGGCTTATTTCCTTATTTGCCCTATAATCTGGAGCCATACATATATATACAAAAAAAAAAAAAAAACCCACTGCCATTGAGTCGATTCTGACTCGTAGCAACCCCATAGGACAGAGTAAAACTGCCCCATAGAGTTTCCAAGGAGTGTCTGGTGGATTTAACCTGCCGACCTTTTGGTTAGCAGCCATAGCACTTAACCACTACCCTCTGGGAAGCCAACTGCCCCTTTAGGAATCAAGTAAAAATCAATTGCCATTGAGTCAGACTCGTGGTGACCCCATGTGTTGCACTCCATAAAGTCTTCAAAGCTGTGACCTTTTGGAAGCAGATCACCAGGCTTTTCTTCCAAGGGGCCCCTGGGTGGGTTCAAATCACCAACCTTTAAGTTAGTAGTTGAACACTTAACTGTTACGATTACACAGGGACTCCTGGCATCAAGTAAAGTAGAAGGGATTGTAAGCAATTGTTTTCTTAACCTCTTTTTATCTTGAGTGTTCTATCTAACTTCCCAACCACATGTAGTAAGTAAAAAATAAATAAATAAAGCAGGGGGAGCCTATGTACCTTGTATTACAGCTTTGATCTTGGCGGTTTCCAACCTAGCTGCCTTTTAAAGGGAAATGCCATTTTATAATCAAACAGAAAAAATTAAGTGACTTAGGCAAACTCAGATGACAGTACTTCGTTCAGTTTTATTTCCTTTTCAACAGTCTAGACAACATTTACATGAGTTTCAAAATGAAAATGTGGCACTCAGAATCTTTACTGCAATGCAAAACATCAAGTAACATTGCAAGAAGGGCAGGGCATGGGATGGGAGAGACAGAACAGAAAACACAACACAAGAGAAATCACCGCAGGTGAGACAAAAAGGCATCCCAGGTTATTTTTTAGTAGATTATCATTGCAGAAAATTTGTGATGAGATTAGGAGCAAGGATAATACTTCCTCATATTTTATCGGGCTTTAAAGTTTATAAAGTGCTATCATGTGTACAAGTATGCTTCATGTGATCAACATAAGCACTTGGCCAGTTGAACATGATTATATTCTTTTGCGTTTGTGAGGAAATAGATTTAGAGGAGTTAAGAGACTGTATTTCCATTGCCAGCAGAGTACCAAAGCTGAGACTGGAGTCCAACTTTCCGACACAGTTAAGTCTAGTGTTGTTGTCGTCGTTGTTGTTAGTTGCCATCAGGTTTGCTCCGACTTATGACGACCCCACGTACAACAGAATGAAACATTGCCTGATCCTGCACCAGCTTCACGATCATTGGTATCTAACAATCGTTGGAAGTCTGATGCTCTTCCCTTACACCATAGTATTAAGATATTAAAGTAGAAGAAAGTATTTCTGACATGGTGGGTGTCTTAATTATCTAGGGCTGCTATAACAGAAATACCACAAGCAGAGGGATTTAACAAAGAGAAATTTATTCTCTCACAGTCTAGGAGGCTGGAAGTCCGAATTCAAGGTACCAGCTCCAGGGTATGGCTTTCTCTCTGTGTTGGCTCTGGGGGAAGGTCCTTGTCATCAATCTTCCCCTGCTCTAGGAGCTTCTCAGCACAGGGACCTGGGGTCTAAGGGACACGCTTCCCTCCTGGTTCTTCATTCTTGTTGGCATGAAGTCCCCCCGTCTCTCTACTCGCTTCTCTCTTTCATATCTCAGAAGAGATTGACTCAAGGTACAGCTCAATCTTGTAGACTGAGTCCTGCCTCATTAACATAACTGCCTCTAATCCTGCTTAATTAATATCATAGAGGTAGGATTTACAACACATAGGAAAATCACATCAGATGACAAAATGGTGGACAGTCACACAATACTGGGAATCATGGCCTAGCCAAATTGATACACATTTGGGGGGGGACCCAATTCAATCCGTAACAGTGGGGAAATGAAACAGTACTTCAAAGCTGGAGCTCAGTTAGAGGGGCACTCAAGTTCATGACACTAATATCACAGTGAAGTCACATTCCCCAGTGTGACCATCCAAACAGTATGCATCTCTCTTCACTGAGAGTTTATTTCTCTTAAAGCAAAAACAGCCCTAAGTTGTTCAAATCACTTAAGAATTTATAAGTTGATTCCCAAGCAAGAAAAACTAATAAACCTGCTCATAATCTTCTTTCCTAGAATTGCTCACCTTTCTTTCCTTGACTGTAAGAGTAGGTTACTGAATTCAATTTAATCACCATTTTATTCAGCACATGCAGGATGCTTGAGAGTTATGAATTTGAATAGGAAATATTCCCTCCCTCAAGCAAATGACTTGTTTTATAAAGATATAGATTTAACTTTTTAGATCCCAAGGAAGAGTCGACAAAAGAATATTACTGCTGGTGAAAAAAAATCATTTTAGAAAAAGTCCATTAGCTATGAATGAATACTTTTTTTTAAATTTCTGCCGTTTGAATCATCATGTCTCAAATGTCTGCATTTGTCTGCTAATATTGTTTTCCAAGATGTGTGTGTCAGAGAGAAAGAGACAGAGGGAGAGAGGGAAAGAAAAAGGGAGAGACTGAGAGAGAATGTGTATGTGTGTGTGTGTGTGTGTGTGTGTGTGTGTGTGTGTGTGTGTGTGTGTGTGTGTGTGTGTGTCCTTAGATTTGGCAATTGCTGTAGGCGAAAAGGTAGGATTGTAACTGGTGAGTTACAATGCCTTGCTAAATCAATTTTTGACTGGGTCTCTGGCTCTCATTTTGATTTACCACTGGCTTTTTGAAAATGAAAATGTTAGACTAAGCAGGAGCTGAGACTAATGTCGCAGTCTGCCAAGACGAGGGCCTTGGACTTCGAAGCCAAGTGAATGCAGTAAACAATGCCTTTTGTGGGGAATAACTTCATGCAGTTTAAATAAACTAAAAAGCATTTGTTTAATTGATAAATTCCAAATGAACAACAACATCTATTACGTTTTGTATAATTTGTGCTGATACAATTTACAGATAACTCTGTCTGGGGTCTAATGTAATAAATACAATGAATCAGAAACTTTTTTATTCACTATGGAGGATGCTGGTTTACAGCCTGCTGTAGCGAGGAAGAGCATTGACGTTGAAGTTGGGCAAGTCTTGACATCATTCCTGGCTTGGCCCTTCACTTTGGGTTAACTCTGCCCTCATTTTCCTCATCTGAAAATGGCAGGAAATAAGGTTATCTCCTGGAGTCATTATGAGAGTTAATTGGTGTAACACACAAAGCACCCTCACAGTACCTAGCACATAGTAAGTGCTCGGCAAGAGTTGGTTTCCTTCCCTCTCACCCTGGGATTCTTGAAGGACCATGTGCAGTTTCAGTTCACCTTGTATTTCAAAGATTAGTTCCCCATTTCTGCTGTAAAAAAATTTCTGCATACTTAGTGGCTTAAAACAACACAAACGTATTATCTTACAGTGAGAGGTGCAAAATGGGTCATATAGGGCTAAAATCAAGGTGTCTACGGGTCTGCTTCCTTCTGGAGATTCTTGGGGAGCTATGCCTTCTGCAGCTTTTATGGGCCGCCTGCATTCCTTGGCTAGTCACCCCTTTCTCTGCCTTCAAAGCCAGCAGTGTAGTATCTTCAAATCTCTCTTCTCTCTCTCTCCCTCCCTTTTTCTCCCTCCCCTCTCCCTTCTGTTTCCATTGTCACCTGACTCTGATTCTCTCGTTTTCTTCTTTCCCTTGCAAGAATCCTTGTGATTATATAGGGCACAACCGCATAATCCAGAATAATCGCTCCATCTTAATCATATCTGCAAATGTCTTTTGCCAGGTGAAGTACCATACTCACAGGTTCTAGGGATTAGCACATGAACATCTCTTGGGGGCAGGGGGAGCATTATTCTGCTTACCTCAACTACTATAGCACTAAAGTTTTGTTCATTTAATAGTTACTCTGGTACTTTTGACATTAAACTCCAGGTATTGAGTGTAAAAGATAAATGTCAAGGGAATTAATATATTTCTCCCGCGTTTAGTTCTAAAATTCTTTAGCTTTTAGCACTTTGTCAAAAAGTCCCTTCCACATAACACAAGGTCTGTTTCAGTGGTTATTAACAAAAGATAAGAGATTGAACCCTTAGGTGTTATTTGAATGCATTTAAAAAGTTACAAGGTACACAAGATAGAAGAGTGGAAATATGGATGGATGGATAGACAACCTGTTGCCGTCAAGTTGATTTTGACTCATAGTGACCCTATAGGACAGAGTAGAACTGCCCCTTAGGGTTTCCAAGCTTGTAAATCTTTGCAGAAGCAGACTGCTACATCTTTTTCCTGTGGAGCAGCTGGTGGGTTCGAACTGCCGACCTTTCAGTTAGCAGCCGAGCACTTTAACCACTGCATCACAAGGGCTCAGGATGGATAGATAGCTAGGAAGAATTAGATCAGTAGTTCTCAACTGGGGGCAATTTTTTTATCCCCAGGGGACATTTGGCAATGTCTAGAGACATTTTTGGTTGCCACAATTTGGGATGGTGCTACTGGCATCTAGCAGGTCAGGACCAACCAGGGATGCTGCTAAACTTCTTATAATACACAGGACAGTCCCCCACAGCAAAGAATTTTCCAGCCCAAAAGGTCACTAATGCTAAGGTTGAGAAACTCTGAATTAGATAGATCTTTGTAACTCAGCACTTGAAACACTGTTTGGCTTCAGTAAGACTTTAATGTTCATAGAACTGAATGTAAACATCCCAGAGGAAAAAATGTGTGTCATGGTTAATAGAACAGACTGTGGTGTCACACTGCCTGGAGTCAGATCCTGCTCCTATTTGGCTGTGAAATGCTGAGAAATTACTTACCTCTTATCTTTTCTCAGTTTCCTCATTTGTTAAGAAGGGATGAGATTAGGGTCGTGATGAGTATTAAATTTTATAATCTATGTGAAGAGTTCAGCACATCTTCTGGCCCCTAAAAACCAAAACCATTGACTTCAAGTCAAGTTCAACTCATAGCGACCCTATAGGACAGAGTAGAACTGCCCCCATAGTGTTTCCAAAGCTGTAATCTTTACGGAAGCAGACTGCCACATCTTTCTCCTGTGGAGCAACTGATGGTCGAACCGCCAACACTTCTGTTAGCAGTCAAGCACTTAACCACTTGCACCACCAGGGCTCCTTTATAGTATGAGCTTAGTAGATATCTGCTATTATTATTTGAGGAGCTTTGGTGGCACGGTGGTTAAGAGCTCGGCTGCTAACCCAAAGGTCAGCAGTTGGAACCCAGCAGCTGCTCCGTGAGCAAAAGATGTGGCAGTCTGCTTCCATAAAGATTATAGCTTTGGAAACCCTATGAGGCAGTTCTACTCTATCCTATAGAGTGGCTATGAGTTGGAATCGACTCGACAGCAGTGAGTTTTTCTAATTATTATTTGTCCAAGTCCCAACCAGACAAATTGCCAAAGGATGAATCAAATAAGAGAATGTTTTAAGGTAAAATATTCCCACTGTTATAAAAGTCAATCAAATTATTTATATTCAATAGAAGAAAATAATTTTTTAGCTCATTATAAGAGGCAACATGGTGTGATAGAAAAAGAACATGAAATATAGAGGCAGCCTGATCTGAGGTTTTGTCAGATAAAAAGAGATATTCTAGATTCATTTACTTCCCATTTAATGTATCAAGAGATGGGCCTGGTCAACTAGAATAAAACTTGCTAATCCCGTGTATACATATAATCACCAAATATTATTCGTGCTCAGCTCTGGGCTGCAGGTCATGTTTCCACCCCAGTTGTCTTTTCAGGTGTTATAGTGGGAATTGGCTCTTCCTCCCACCCAAACTCACTTGATGGGAAATTCCTAAAACTGAAGAAGGGATTCCACATTCCTGGCTCTGAAACACGCAAACACATACTCTCATTTCTACTCCCCTGAGACAAGTCCCAGAGGGGAGCAATGGCAAGATTATGGATAAAGGTGAAAGCAGAGTTGTTTTTGCCCATTTTCCCTTGGAGCAATGATGTGGTGAGGGAGAAGGCCCGGGTTAGCTCCCAGGAGCCTTCCTGGGATTCTCCAGGGCAAGAAACGATGGAGAAGACACCATAGGTGATACCTACTGAGGATAAAGCAACCCTGTAGCCATGACCACATGGGCCAAGAGCAAGAAAGAAGTCATAGACCCCAATGGATGTGTGATAGCAATGGGGAAGACAGGGTGACACTAGTCACCTTGACCCTGGAGAGCCGAGACCATGACTCCACCTGCTTTTCTACTGAGCAAAGTAGTGGATGAGAGACTAAGGAGGAAACTAATCGCCCTACAGAGCAGAAGGCCAGAGGGAAGTACAAGGGCCACCTTTGGCTCAAAAAGCGAAAAGCCTCCTAATTCCCCTCTGATACAGTCCATATAAGACCCTCTCCTTCATGCACCCAGATGTCATCTTGGCCAGGATCAGGGGTGGGGGACAAAGCAGAAACCAGAAAGACCCAGGTTTATCTAAGAGAATCATCTTAAGAGACTGTGCTATTGAGTCAGGCAGACTTTACTGGATTGCACTAAATTATTGACTTGATATTCAAACTAATATCAAGTTCCTCGTACTCAATGGGATTAGGGCTTGAGGGATAAGCTATAAAAAAATACGGAAGCTTCATCTTCCCTTGCACATCTGAGTGCAGTGTGAGAAAATATGTGACCCTGAAACTCAAGGGAAGAAGTGTTTCTATTTTAGCTGACTTTATTGCTTTTATTACCCCAGGCACATACTCAAGGCCTCCTCTGATTTTCTCCCACACTGAGCTTTGAAACCATGCCACGCGCGCATACTGTTTACTAAGTCGTTTTTCTCCCATCAGTAATCTAAGCTTCTCCAAGTCTTCTTAAACCATCAAAGACCATACAAATTCTTCAATTCTACCTTGTCTAACTTATAAGTTCCTTGTGTACTATAAGTCAGCTTTTTACTTACCTTGTTATTCCCAACTAAAGATAATAGCACTGGTGACTAATTTCTTCTTTTATTCTGTATAAGATACATATGAGTCAGTATTTCCAAGACAAAATTGAAAGTTTGTAAAAGGCAGGTAGTAAGATGTTTTTCATTCATTGCTTTATGCGATTCCACAGACCAAAAAGTGATTTTAAGTGTTCTTGGTTGATAAAGTCGAATTATTTTATTATGGAACAATGTTTCAGTGAAAAGAAGGACTTTCTATTTGTTGTCCATTAGTTTCTGTAACAAGGACAATACTTGAAATACGTTCAGTAAAATCCTGCAGCTTCTTCACCCTTAATAGGTGATTTCTTCTAACCCAGCACTCAGTGTACTTCTAATGTAACTGTTCTGTTCTTTTCAACAAATCCAATACAAGTTGATTTTATTGTATGGAGATTTAATTAGTTATTAAAGGAAGTTTCTCCGATCTGAGGCAATAACTTGAATTCCTCCCTCAGATTGCTGCCCCCAAGTTTGACCATGTGCCTAATGTTTGGTAGTTGTTGTTAGATGCTGTCAAGTTGGATCTGGCTCATGGTGACCCCATGTACAACAGAACAAAATATAGCCTGGTCCTGCACCATCCTCACAACCTTTGGTATGCTCAAGTCCACTGCTGTAGCCACTGTATATTTTGAGTACCTTTCAACCTAGGGGGTTCATCTTCAAGCACTACATCAGAAAATATTCTGTTGTGAGCCATAGGGTTTTCATTAGCTGATTTTCAGAAGTAGATCACCAGGCCCTTCCTCCTCGTTTGTCTTAGTCTGGAAGCTCCATTGAAACCCGTCCACTATGGGTGACCCCTGCTGGTATTTGAAATACCAGTGGTATAGCTTCTAGCATCATAGCAACATGCAAGCCACCACAGTAAGACAAACTGACAGACAGGTGGTGGAATGTTTGGTAGTAATTGATAAACTATATGGCAACTTCAGGAATATATATCCTTGATATACGGTTATCAAAAAAAAAAAAGCAAGCTAGGCAACAGAGGACTCTAAGATTTATTGATTGCCTGCTATGTGCCAGAAACATTGATTGATTATTGATATCCAATTTAATCCTGACAACATTCATCTATTTATTCGTTCATTGTTTGCAGTCATTAATGATTGAGTACCTACAATGTGCAGAAGTGAAACAGATTTGGTGCCCTCCCTTATGGAACTCACAATCCAGCTAGGAAACCACTGTAAAACAAGTCATCAAGAAAATAGAATGTGCTATGGCTAAGTGGGGAATGTGTTGAGCGTGCGTGTTGCAGGGAAATCTAATTTAACAGATTAGGGAAAGTTTCCCTGAGGTGATAAAGATTACGCAAACTTGACACATGAGTTGAATTAACCAGGTGAAGATTTTAAAGATGGCTTTATGTCCAGGAAACCACATTCAGGCAGCCTTGCTTATGAAAAAGAATAACGTACCTTCAAGAAACTGCAAGGAGTATGGCTAGAACCAGGAGAGTCAGGGAGACAAGTGGTTGATGAGGTTAAAGAGAGGGGCATAGGCTGTGGTGGGCTTTGGAGGCCATATTAAGAAGAGAACGCGGTGGCTTTATCCTACAAATAAAGAAATGCTGAAGGATTTAATTAGAAAAGAGTAACTTGTCAGAGTTGGTGGTGGTGTTGTTGAAAGTTGATTTACTTACAGAGAGGAAAATAGATTGAAAGGAAGCAAGACTGGATGTGTGTTAGGAGGGCCTCATTGCAATTGGCCAATAAGAAATGGTGGTAGCTTGGAACGGGGTGTCAGCAGTGGAAATGGAGAAAAGTAGATGAGTTAGGATATATGTGATAGAATAGGCAGGATTTGGTGACTTAGTGAATTTAGGGATGGAGGCAGAGGGGAGGGTCTAGGGTGACTTCCTGGTGGCCTTTGCAGAGATGGGACATACAAGAGGAGGGACAGGTTTTGGAAAGAAGGTGATGAACTCAGTTGGGACATACTGAATGTGAGTTGTCTAAGATTTGTCTGGGATGCAATTGTACCCTTGACTTTGGATCTCAAGAGAACGATCTGCCCTAGAATTATATATGGATTTGGGCATCAATGGCACATAGATAGTAATTGAATCCATGAAAATAGATGAACTCATCTGAAGAGAGTATGTAGAATGAGGAAAGACTAGGACCTATGGCAAAGACCTAAGGAATACCAACATTTAAGGGGCAAATAGAGCAGGAATATAGCTGGCAAAGATAATTATTGTGAGTTCCCTCTTATAGATGAAGGAATAAAGACTAAGAGAATTTAATAAATTCAGCTGATTAGTAGGAAATTCAGAATTTAGATCCAAATCTTTTCGCCTTCACAATCTACCTTCTGAATACTTCTTGTTTATGATGCAAGATTAATTTACTGAAGCCTTTCTCTGAGCCAGGCCTTCTGCTAAGTGTTTTGTATACATTATTTTATTTACTACTCAAAGAAATCTACCTGTAAACTAGGTATCATTATTATTCCCATCATGTGAATGAGAAAACTGAGACTTGGAGAGATTAGGTAACTTTGCCAAGGTTACATGGGTAGTACGTACTATGAATTTAAACCCACTTCTTTCTCTTGCCCAAGTTCATGCTTTTAACCATGTGATTGTATTCGTTAATTCAGTGCTTCTCAAACTTTAGCAAAAAATTACCTGAAGGGCTTCTTAAAACACAAATTGCTGGACAACACCTCCTGTGTTTTTGATTCTGGAAGTAGGTTAGGCCAAAGAATTTGCATTTTTCACTAGTTCCCAGGTGATGCTGAAGCTGCTGGTCCAGGGACCACAGTTTGAGAACCGCTAAGTTAAGGTAGAGGCAGAACTACTGTAACAAAAAAGTTCAAAATATAATGCCTGAAGTAAGATAAAATTCATTTCTATTTCACATTACAGGCTGGACAGACATGAGATTATTCCAAAACCCAGGTTCCTTCCCTTTTGTGGCACTGCCATGGCCTAGGGCTCTGTCCTCATCAGTGTGGTGAAGGCCAAGTCACTGCCTCATTTGTACTACGCTGAACAAGTGTATTAGACATAATCTGATTTTTCATTTCAGCAAAAAAAAATCGCAGACTTTCTTCCCTAGGCTCCTTTCAGGCTGTTGTAGGTACCTTCCCTATGTTGCCATCTAGATAAGACTTTTGTTTAACCAAAAAAAAAAAAAACCCAAACCCACTGCCACCAAGTCAATTCCAACTCATAGCGACCCTATAAGACAGAGTAGAACTACCCCATGGGGTTTCCAAGGCTGTAAACTTTACGGAAGCTGACTGCCACATCTTTCTCCCACAGAGCAGCTAGCGGGTTCACTATGAGTTGGAGTTGACTCGACAGCAATGGGTAAACTTCTGTTTGTTGTTGTTAGGTGCCGTCAAGTCAGTTCTGACTCAAAGTGGCCCTATGTACAACAGAATGAAACACTGACCGGTCCAGCACCACATCACAGTCATTATTATGTTTGAGCCCATTGTTGCAGCCACTGTGTCAATCCATCTTGATGAGGGTCTTCCTCTCTTTCTCTGACCCTCTACTTTACCAAGCATCGTGTCCTTCTCCAGGGACTGATCCTTCCTGATAACAGGTCCCAAATAGGTGAGACAAAGTCTCACCATCCTCACTTCTAAGGAGCACTCTGGCTGTACTTCTTCCAAGACAGATTTGTTCATTCTTCTGGCAGTCCATGGTATATTCAATATTCTTTGCCAACACTATAATTCAAAGGCATCGATTCTTCTTTTGCATGCATATGAGGTTATTGAAAATACCGTGGCTTGGGTCAGGCCCACCTTAGTCCTCAAAGTGACATCTTTGCTTTTCAGCACTTTGAAGAGGTCTTTTGCAGCAGATTTGCCCAATGCAAATAGGTCATTTGATTTCTTGACTGCTGCTTCCACGGGCATTCATTGTGGACCCAAGTAAAATGAAATCTTGGACAACTTCAATATTTTCTCCGTTTATCATGATGTTGCTTGTTGGTCCAGTTGTGAGGATTTTTGTTTTCTTTATGATGAAGTGTAATTCATACTGAAGGCTGTAGTCTTTGATCTTCATCAGTAAGTGCTTCAAGTCCTCTTCACTTTCAGCAAGCAAGGTTGTGTCATCTGCATATTGTGGGTTGTTAATGAGTCTTCCACCAATCCCAATACCCCATTCTTCTTCATATAGTCCAGCTTCTTGGACTTTTTGCTCAGCATACATATTGAATAAGTATGGTGAAAGGATACAACCCTTACCCATACCTTTCCTGATTTTAAACTATGCCGTATCCCCTTGTTCTGTTCAAACTTTTGTTTAGACCCTGTTTTCTATTTCAACAATTCTTTTGCTTAAAAGACTCCCATATGGTTACTGACACAGATAGTGACTAAGTGGCACAAAGGTAATGGGAGGAATGGGGCCACACTGGCTAGCTTCATAAACCACTAAAGATCTGTATGATTAATTTTATAGCTTTGAATTTGATTCAAAGTCACGTTGGGAGTTAGCACAAGTAGCAGGTAAAAAGCTGCTGTGTCCCCAGTGGCACAAAGCACCCAGCAGTCAAAAATGCTGGCATTGCTTTGGTGACTTCTTCCATGGGGCCATGTCCATATCCACAAATGCTTGTATTTATCTGCCATGGCACTGCATTAAAAAATAAAATAAAAAAATCAACAGAGAAACAGAAAAACCAAAAGCTCCTTCTGGAACAAAATGCTACAGGTACGGTAGTAAAAAGGCCTGCCAGCCACAGATGAGATGTGATTTCTGAGGGAAGTGGTTAATTTTTCCTTGATGGTGAATTGCTAAAAATGAACCAGATGATTAAACTTAATGGAACAGCCACATTAAACTGAAATTAGTAAAAACATGCCTTGGGCAGCCTACAACCTTTTATTTCCTGTTGTTTAACTTCTATCTTTTACAGCGGCCATGATGAATGACATCACAAAAGGAAAAATCCAATTAAAATCTAAGTGCTCAATAAACACTGCTTGTCACCACCGCTCTCCCTGGCACTGATGTCTTATGGTTTCCTCTTTCCCCCAAGAACAGAGAAGAGAGGGGGCCCAAGGGGAGCTGAGCAGAAAGGGGGGAGAATGGGGAGAAGAAAACAAGCAGGCTCCTGGAAGTGTATGCTGCGTGCACTTCGTCAGACTCAGATATTGCACTTTGGGGGGTTGAGGTTAAATTGTCTTCTTATCAGACAGTGCCTGAGCGAAGAGATTCATATTCCCACTGGTTTTCAAATATTGATAAATCAGAATGGAGATTGGCCCAGCAACCTCTCCGTTCACACTCCTATTGGGTGTCTCCTCTGCCTTTTTATATGGTCTCCGGTGTTTGTTTTGTGAGTTATCGAAATGGTCTCTCCTGACAGCTAAAAATAAGTTTCTGATTACTTTTACCTGAATAAATCTTTTGACCAGATGTGGTATCCACCTACCAAGTGTGCAACAATTATATGTTGAAAGTGATGGAAGAACTGGCCAAGGGGAGCCTACGAGCTAGTGGAATGCAGAATGTAATAAATCACATGTAAAGCCAGCAGTTACCACCCGGTAGAAGAACACCGACTTTTGATAACAGATTTTACCTTGTGTTAGCAAAATTGGGTTTTCAAAGTCCTCAGAACAAAGTTCTCAAAGTCATAATAAGAGCAAAAACATTCTTATGATGAACTAAAAGCTAATAATAATAATAGCAGTATCTTAAATTTGGAAGGCACTTGATAATTTATAAAACAAATATCATGCCTTTATTGCATGTTTCTGTAGCAGTTAATGGAGTATGTACATGTAGTCTTTAATTAGATCTTCACAACTGCTGTGTCATATAGTTCTCATGATCCTCATTTTACTGACAAGGATTGTGGCACAGGGAGGTTAGTGGACTTCGCTAAGGTCTTAGATTAGGTGAGTGAAAGAGAATGAATGTGACCCATGCTTAGGACTTGGGGTACAGTGCCCCCTGCTCTGTGCCAGGCTGCTGACCATGGCTGCCCTGGAGCGAGGATCCAATGGGCAACGACATTGGTTTCCTTCCTCATGAATTAATGAAATAGCCTTTTAAAAGCTGTCTTCAGTCATTAGAATTTGACAATGAAGAGTTAAAGTTTCCCCAGTGGCTCTTTCTGTGCAATCATGGTTTCAGTGTTTCCTTAGCATATCACATTACACAAATCATGTAGTCTTCTTGTTTTACATTTCTTATTGCGTTTCCCTCACTTCTGAGCAGTTTCCTTCCCATTTGAATTTATCTTCCATTATTTCTGCCAAATTGCTTTCGAGGCTACTAATTGTATGAATAATATTCTTTTCACCAAACTCTGCTATTAACTAGCGTGAGCTCTGTGGTATTGGACACAGTGTTCCTTCCTATCCGGAAGAATGAGGAGGTTGCACTGAATGACCTACACGTCCTCTTTTTGCGCTCAAGTTCCAATCTTCTGAGTCTTTCACACTCGCTGTGTGATTGTGGAAACACTACACAAACACTTCATAATCATAAAAGTCTGTTTTCTTGACTTTCAAATGATGAATTTAATTAGTTCATGCTTCCCAAGGTGTGTTTCTTAGAAAATTATTTATGGGGGATACTAATACGGGTGACACCCAAAAAACATTCTTTAAGCAAGAAAGTTAGGGAAACCTAGATTAAACAAAGTCAGGAATAGCTTTGAACTGCAGGCATTAAAAAGCTTTCATATGTTGGTGGACGCTGGGTCACCCCAATAAAGGGGCAGGATATGCATTATTTCCCAAACTAATTGGACCACAGAACCCTTTTCTTTCAGCATTTTGTATAAGTGATATTCCATAGAAATCATGGAATTTTTAGAAAGGCAGGGTTAATTTTTTTGTTTGTTTAAAGAATGATAGGGTTAAATTATTTTAAAAGCCCCTTTTTGCTCTGAGATTCTATTTTCAAATCTTTTTGCAGACACTTCTCTGAGTATTTTGTGCAGTATTAATCAAGAGGACACAGGCTTGATATATCTGTTGTTATTGTTGCCATTGTTGTAACATTGCCCATCCTTTGGTTTAGTTGAAATAAGCTAGAGATTAATAGCCTTTCCACTAAAAGTACCTTGTCTTATGACTCTTAGGATTTATAAATAGTTTTCCTCAATAAAAAGCACTTTTTGATCATTTGTGAATAGGGTTTGATTATCTAAAGATCTGTGAGATACTGTTTAAACTTTTGTTGGAAGGGAGAAAGAGGGGAAAAAAGGCAAGCAATAGGATATTCAGCATTGTGGAACTAATCTTTGGGAGATGTGCTATTTTTCCAAGTTAGGATCATCATCTTCCACTGGAAAGGTATGTTAGCCTTCATTTAATTTAAGCATTTACCGAGAGCCTGACGATTAGTCATCAATGCCTTTGCTAGATTACCTTCAGGAGCAGGCAACTCCCTACCTCATTAAGGAAAACTATTAAAATTTAGGCTAGCTCAAATAATTAGAAAGTCCTTTCCTATATTAAACTAAAATCTGAATGTTAAAGGTCATTTTTCTCCCTGACCCTGTAAGTTTCAATTTGAATTTCATCTACATCTTCTGAGAAAAGTGATTATAATCGTCATCATATTAGACTCAAGGAGATTGAGCAACTTTCCTAAATTCACCAAGAAAGTAAAATGTAGAGGTAGAACATACCAGGTCTCTCTAATTCAAAAACTCAAGTCCTTTTCTCAATAGTATATTATTTCTTTAAATAGTATATTACTTCTGTACATAGCAATGATGAGGAGCATTTATTAGCAAAATCTGAAAACTGTTCAAATAAGATAATGTAATAATGTAGTAAAAATCAGAGTTTCATTCTGTTATTGTTGTGTACTCTCAAGTCGATTCCAACTCATAGTGACCCTACAGGACAGAGTAGAACTGCCTCATAGGGTTTCCAAGGAACAACTGGTGGATTTCAACTGCCAACCTTCTGGTTAGCAGTCTGAGCTCTTAACCACTATGCCACCGGGGCTCCAGTTTCATTCTAGTCAGGCTAATATGCCCTTGGGCATCATGCTATTACTCTGGCCCTAAGTTTCCCTTTCTTCAAAATAAGAAGGTTTATTAAGTTATCCCAAGCTCTATTCCAGTTCTGGAAGATTCTATGATTATAAAGAAAGATGTTCATTAATGAAAGGCATTTACTACTAAGGATTTATGTAAATAGTAAAAAGATAAAAACCTGAATCAGTTACATAGGATTAAATGAAAGTTGAGATGGCATGCATCATAAAGACAAACTCATTCTAGGATCACGTGCTTGACTTTTACTTTCTTTAATTTTTGTTTTTCTACACTAGTTACATTCAGACCAGGATAGAGGAGATGGATCACTTAAATATATCCTTTCAGGAGATGGAGCAGGAGATCTCTTCATTATCAATGAAAACACAGGCGATATACAGGCCACCAAGAGGCTGGACAGGGAAGAAAAACCTGTTTACATCCTTCGAGCTCAAGCTGTAAACAGAAAGACAGGCAGACCTGTGGAGCCCGAGTCTGAATTCATCATCAAAATCCATGACATCAACGACAATGAACCGATATTCACCAAGGAGGTCTACACGGCCACCGTGCCCGAAATGTCTGATGTCGGTGAGTGAGCTGTGAGTCTTCAACCAAAAACAAACACTCCTCTAGAACAGCATTCGGTACCACACTGAATGCACTTAGATGCCAAATTCTAAAAGTACCATATTTCAAACAATCCATTTATGTCCTTTTTGTAAGTGCATCCATGTTTCTAGATATTTCTCTAGTCTTACTTATGTTCTTATTTTTAGGAAAATAGCATTTCCTCTAATGATGGGGGTATGAAAAGTGGCAGCAGAGGTTGGGGGATGGAAACAGAGACCATCTCATCTACTTCCTGTCCCACCTCACCTCCCAAAGCAGGAGCCTTTAGCCTCTGACTTCTCTCTACTTTATTTCTTGGGCTAGGAGACAGCAGCTTTCTCTATTTCCCTTAGCCCACTTTGGTATTAGGCTCCAGATAAGGACCTCCCCAGTGGAAAATAAAAGCTTAATTTACAGAGTAACAACAGCTGTATTTTTAAGAAAAAAACTTAAAGAAAAGGTTTTTGTTTGTTTGTTTAAGTCCATGAACAATATGCAGATGATGTCCAAGGGATATATATCCTTTACTAATTGGTGGAAATCGTTGGTGGAAAAACATGACGTTCACGATTGTGAATTAATATTTTATGCATAATTCTACTACCAACTTTAAATTTAATATGTGTGGATTTAATTTGTTTAATTGGGAGAAGGTAAACCGGATTTAAATTTAGAAAAAAACTCTACTGATATCACTCTTAGGCACATTAAAATACTTCGTGGGAGACACTGACAAATTCTAAACTACTTGTAAAGGGTTATTTTTATTTTTGCTCAGTATCAAATTCTAAAGGGCTGAAATTACATAATAAAAACTTTTCTAACTCTATAATCCTGTGAGTCAGAGATGGAGACGTTTTAGTTCACAGATCCAAGAGTTTGAAAATATCCAACCCACTGAAATGGTTGTAAAACATCCAAATTTTTTCTCATGAAGAAATACAGCTAATCTCATTACTTAAAACCACTTTGTTTTATTAGAAAAATAACAATTCCTCACCAAAGCAAACAAGAGGACTGAAATTCCTTTAGAAGAAAATTTGTTAGGAAAAAAATATGTTTTCTCTATCTGGTAAAAGGCAGGATGAGTTAATGAAGGGTGATCTCTTCATCAGCATCATCCAAGGCTGTTGCAACTAGATACGCAGGTTGTACACTGCACAGCTCTAGGGAGTGCCATTCACTTCTGACATCATTATAGAACTGAATGTTTTACAAAAACTGAGAGGCAATAAGCACTAATGTGCATTCAAGAAGGAAAGATTCTTGGATGCAGGCACAGTATTATGTTGATCTTCATCAGTATCATGAATTAACATGGCATCATTGTGATATATAAAAGCATCCTAGAGAAGTTAAATAAAAGTAGTGTCTACCAAGGGCAAGGTGTTATAAATAGATATTGGTGTCAAACAGATCTGAGTTTGAAACTATCTCTAGTAATTACCAGCAGTGTGTCCTGCAACAATTTACCTGATTTCCCTGATCCTCCAGTTCCATATCTATAAAAAATAAATATCAACTCCTACAAGTTATCATGAAGATCGGATGAGAAAACAGCCCCTAGTATGATGATATCTGGCAACTAATAGGCACTCAAAATGTCCAGTTAATCATATTTTAAAAGCAATCAAATTTTGTATTTATGTCAGATAGGAACTTGGGTATTTGTTGATTTCTACTGTTACCTAAAATCATATAATGATCTCATTTTCCCCACCACCCTTGCTAAATTACAAGAGTAAATTCTCTGCCTTATGCAGCATTATGTCCTCCAGAACATCCAACACCCAACATAGTACAATAATTTGTTCAGTAAATAAAATGTTGATTGTTGTTGTTGTTGTTAGGTGCTGTCAAGGCTATAATCTTTACGGGAGCAGATCACAAGGTCTCTCTCCTTCAGAGCCGCCTGGTGGATTCGAACTGCCAACCTTCTGGTTAGCAGCCTAGCTTTTAACATTTGTTCTACCAGAGCTCCTTAAATGTTGGTTAGATATTACTAAAGGATTGTAAAAATTCTAATATGCCCTAAATGCAACTTCTCTTCTCCCTTCATGCATGGGAGAACTCTAGCAGTATAGCTATGGCTTATTTTTTTTTAATATAAACATCAAAAGTCAGCTATAAAATGATCTTAATCAGAGGATCTTACGTTTCTTTGAAATCACAGACCCCTTTGAGAATACATGGACCTTCTTTTCAGTGAAATATACATGCAGCCATCCACATAAAAATTTGCATGGAATTTTAGGGAGGTTAGGCAACTGTGGTCCCTTAAACAAGAACTCTGATCTGAAACATCATAGCTTTCTTTGTATACTTAATCTACAACCATCTCTGGAATTACAGGTTCCAGATGTTTACACTCTACTGTTCCAATTAATTCTTTATTTAATCCAAAACTACTTTTTTTGAGTTCAAAGTCCTTCAACTTCTTAGAATTATCGAATATTTTTATCATTTGCGATGCTTTTATTTGCAAGTAACAGAAAACCCAACTCAAACTAAATAATAAAAGTATTTATTGGCCATATTACTTAAGTCCCAAATAAAAGTGGGCATTGCACATATTCAGTTGGTCTCTGTTTCTCTGTAATTTTCTGTGCTATTCAGTGGGTAAGGTTTGTCCTCACACTAGCATCTCTAAGGTCACAAAATATCTGCTGCATTTGCAGGCTTCACATCGACACCATCACATTGCAGCAGAGAGAATATCCATGACACAGAATTTCCAGCAACATCATGTCCCTGATCCGGTAACCCCTAAACTAATCCCCTGGACATAGAAATGCCAGATTCTGATTGACTGAGGCCTGGGTAACTTGCAAGAAACCCTGTAGCAAGAGTCTAATCAAATCCACCCTTGGAGATAGATTGAAATCAGTCTCATCCAAAGTCATGATCATTATCATGTTTATCTTTAGAATAATACATACAATCTTTATAAATGTTGATGACATTCTTTTAGAGTCAGGAATCCTAGTGTTTTAACCTAACATCCACTTCTTTGCTTTGATAGTTTTTGAACAATACTAAGATCATGCTTGTCTTTATGTCCCTGTCTCAAGGATCAGAAATGGGGCCGTAATTTATTTTCATTTTGTGTTTCTGTCATTACAGGCACTTTTGTTGTCCAAGTCACTGCAACAGATGCTGATGATCCAACATACGGAAACAGTGCTAAAGTTGTCTATAGCATCCTACAAGGGCAGCCCTATTTTTCAGTTGAATCAGAAACAGGTTCGAATTCCTTTTTGACCTTTTTACAATCTGTAATTTGAATTGACATGCTCAGCAGAGCTAGCATATTTTTCATAAAAATAATCAGTGTGATTGAATTTCCTTAGATCCATCAACCCAACACCAGTGATGTATTTGTAAACATGACATCCAGAGCGTTTTAATCAAGAAATTTGACAATGACTCTTTCACCCACCCTATTTACAAGGGGTAGATTCAGAAAACATATACGTTGCTTTATTTTTTCCTTTCAGTTTTGGGTAAAGTTAAAAGATCAATCCCTTTTGATAACCATTAGACTGTTCACCAATATTCCAATTCTTCTTTTTCTAGTTACTTGGTAGGATGCAACTCCCCAACCATCCCTGAAGATAGAAGTAACCATGTGATTTATTTGGGCCAATAAGATGAGACCAACAGTGGCAGGAGTCACCTCCAGGCAGAACTTTTAGAGTAGGTGCTCAATCTACCACACTCCTTCCCCTTGCCACAGTGGTCATGGAAACCTATGTAGAGATGGGGTCTCCAGCCTGGATGCTTGAGTATTATGATGAGTGGAGTTTACTGCTGGCCCACTCTGAGTGTGAGCAAAAAATAAACTTTAGATTTATTAAGCCACTGAGATTTTGCATTGTTGGTTATCACATCATTGTCTAGCCTATCCTAACTGATACAGCCCTAATCCAACAGAGCAAATTGCCTTAATAGGATTCTTTTTTAACATCTCATTTTTCTGTACTTCCTCCAAAAAGTAGCATACTATCTGCCTTAGTCATCTCATGCTGCTGTAATGGAAATACCACAAGTGGGTGGCTTTAAAAAAGAGAAATTCATTTTCACATGATTCAGGGGGATGAAAGTTCGAATTCAGGATACCTCCTCTAGGGTAAGGAGCCCTGGTGGCACAGTGGCTAAGTGCTCAGCTGCTAACCAAGAGGTCTGCTGTTCGAACCTACCAGATGCTCCACAGGAGAAAGATGTGGAAGTCTGCTTACGTAAAGATTTACAGCCTTGGAAACCCTATGAGGCAGTTCTGCCCTGTGCTATAGGGTTGCTTTGAGTCAGAATCGACTCCATGGCAGTGGGTTAGGGCTTGGGGCTCTAGTGTAAGGCTCTCTCTCTCTCTCTGTTGGCTCTGGGGGCAGACCCTTGTCTCTTTTAGCATTCCTCAGTTCCTTGTCAATCTTTACCCTGTTTCCAAATAGGATCACATTCACAAGTATAGGAATTAGGAATTCAACACATATCTGGGGGTGGGACACAATTCAGTCTATAACACTATCTTATGATGATTTGTTTTTAACAAATATCATTTGTATTATAAAGTAAATTCTACACATATTCTTGCTATCGTAATAGGAGTTGAGCTTTTATACTTTTTTTTTCAAAAATCTATTATTGTTAGTAGAAATCAAAACTTTTCTAGGTTATTTCATCTAGTTGGAAATCTGTGTGTTAAAAGGAGTAATGAACTTGGAAAGAATCCCAAGGAGAAAGAAAATGCTGAATTGAAAAACAATGAGGGTGAAAAATCAGACTTATTCAACTTAAAGGACAGAAGGCTAAGGTGATCTTCTGTATTTAAATAGAAAAGTACTATTATTTACAGAAAGAAAAGCAGCTGCACTTTCAGGGAAGCCAGGACTATAGGAATAAAATTGACCTGTTGTTTGAGGTATTCCTGTTAAAAAATAAAAAAAGGCATTTTCAGCTTCATTAGTTGTTAAGCACGGGAAAGTGCTACCAGAGAAGGTTATAAAGTCTTGCTGGGTAATTTTTTAAGGAATGTTGTTAATTTAAGCATAAATCCTTTATCAAGAATAAGCAAACTTTTAGAAGTTCTCTCAACCAATTATTTTATAACTACCTAACAATAGACATAAATTTAACTTAACTTTAAAGTGTTGGTCACTGCTGGGAGCAGTTGAACTAATGTTCACATCAGCTTCAGGAAAAGGTAAATTCTCAAGGATCATACAAGATGATAATTATGAGAACTGATGCTGTGTTTTCTTAAGACCGTAGTTTTGTGGCTTAGAAAATTCCCAGAACATTCCTTATGGTCGGTGTATTTGAGGAGCAATTAGCCAGTTCAGTAAAATGAAATGCAAGAATCAGTTCAAGTATATGAGCTTTCTTCACAATTTCCCCATAATACACCTAAGTGTCTTTTATTAAGCAGCTACTCTAGAATACCATTATACCACATGCCAAGTTATATACAACACTTAACATTTATACTACTTGCAGCCTGTACTTACAGGATTTGACTTAGACTTATTTTCATTCTATTATAGCTTGTTTGGGTTTTGTTGTTGTTTGGTTTTTGGTTTGGTTTGTTTTTTTTTAAATGTCTCCAGCTCCCTGCATGATTGTAATTTCCTTCAGTATAAGGGCTCTATATAACCATTTTTATGTCACCCATGATATCTGCACAGTGCTTTGCATATTGTAGACAGAAATCTGTTTGTCTGCATAAATAAATGATTCCGTAAGGTATTTTTAATACATCCCTTTCCACTCCTTAATTTCACATCCAAAGGTATCATCAAAACAGCTTTGCTCAACATGGATCGAGAAAACAGGGAACAGTATCAAGTGGTGATTCAAGCCAAGGATATGGGCGGCCAGATGGGAGGCTTATCTGGGACCACCACAGTGAACATCACGCTGACTGACGTCAATGACAATCCTCCTCGATTTCCCCAGGGTAGGAACATTTGTAAAACTCTAACTTTAAGAATGATATTTATTTTCCACGTTGTTATTGTCAAAAGTAGTGAACTTAGTAAGAACTGGGAGTCCCTGGGTGACGCAAATGGTTAAACTCTCAACTACTAACCAACAGGTTGGCGGTTTGAACCTATCCAGAGGCACCTCAGAAGAAAGCCCTGGTGATCTGGTCCAAAAGGTCACAGCCTTGGAAACCTCATGGAGCACAGTTCTACTCTGCACACATGGGGTCGCCATGAGTCGGAATCAACAGAACAACAATGGCTTCAGTTTTTTGGTTTATAAGAACTGGCATCTATTTTGGAGCCCTGGTTGTACAGTGGTTAAGAGCTCAGCTACTAACCAAAATGTCAGCAGTTTGATTCCACAAGCCACTCCTTGGAAACCCTACAGGGCAGTTCTACTCTGGCCTATAGGGTCGCTGTGAGTAGGAATCAACTCGACAGCAATGGGTTGGCAAGTTTTTGGAGAATGAATTGGCAACCACGCTCACCCTTAGTAAATGTGAACATTTATGTTTCTGTACTGGTAATTAGCTGAGTAATTTCTGATATGAGTGTTGTTTTAAAGGCAGCGTCATCTTATTCTTCCTTATTAAAAAGACTACCACAGACATAAATTTGCTTGTGCAGAACATATGTATAACAAGCATGCCACTATTTGTTAGGAAGAATGTGACTTTATGTTTTGTGAATTTAATCAGGCATGTAATCTCTTTTAAATCCTCACAAAGCTATGTGAGGAGAGGATTTATCATTTTACTGTTTCTAAAAATACAGCTGTGGAAATAACTACGTACTTAGTCCACTTGTAGCCATAAAGAGTTTCTGTATTAATTAGGATACCAAAAGTCATCTCTAAATCATTAACTCTCATGATTAGGTAGGATGGGGAAAAAGAGAATAACAACATTCACGAACGCCCACTTTGTACCAAGCACCCTTTTAAGGAGAGCAGCCCAAGTGGGAAGTGATTTTAATGCAATTTTTGTTCTGAAACAAAATCCCTTTCTGACCATGATCTCCTGAGTTACCGGAGTGCTGCCTTCCAGGAAACACAAACTGTTCACTCAATCGTGGCAGTTTTTAAGGATGATCAGCTAACGTGGGTTTCTTTTAGAATGGAGATAGACATGGATGAACAGGAAATAGTTTTATTTTATTTGTTTACATATTTCATCAGAGTTAGCTAAAGATAAAAAACAGAATAACTAACTTCTGATTTGATGGGTAGAAGAAAGGTTTTATAAGCCCCAAAGTTTCCCCCACAGAGGCCTGAAATGAAAATACTAGGATAACCAACACTTTGCCCAAAAACCTCTTTCTCAATATGGAGATGCCCCATGGAAGGATAACAAGGATTCACCAGCAGCTTGGTACCAGTGAGACCCTTAGCTCACTCTGCTCTCTCCTTGGATAGCATGTGAGTGGTTACTGGACAATGCGCCAAGGCAAGGGAAGAGAGAATGTCAAATGGGGTACCAGTTGCTATCAAGTCAATTCTGACAGATGGTGACTCACTCCGTGTGTGTTGGAGTAGAACTATACTCCATAGGGTTTTTAGTGGCTGATTTTTTTGAAGATTTCCAGGCCTTTCTTCTAAGGTGCCTCTGGGTGGACTCCAACCAATAGGAAGCCTCTAAAATGATAATTGAATACCCTAGAGAAGAACTTGGCCTGTCTTACCATTTTACCAAGGATAAGCCCGATACTCAGGGGATTGATGTTATCGGATCATTCTATTTTAGTGGTGTCATAGTCTGTTTAATTTTTTTCCAAAACTAT
The DNA here is from genome assembly GCA_030035585.1 of Dugong dugon. Lineage (NCBI taxonomy): Eukaryota > Metazoa > Chordata > Mammalia > Sirenia > Dugongidae > Dugong > Dugong dugon. Next base: position 36,294,545 of record CM057460.1, read on the forward strand.
TGGCATGAATGATTGGCAAAATATAATGGCTGAGAGTAGCATAAGTTTTTTCTGCCATTTTAGTTTTTGGTTCTAAATACATGCTGGCCTGGCAGGTCTAAATGGAAACTCCGCTTGAACTAATTTTGCATCCTGAGGATATAAGAAAATGTATACCTCTTAAATATAAGTTTTGAGTTAGTAATACAAATCCAACTATGGAAGAAATCTATGTATAGAAAAAACGACTGTAATAAAACGTAAAAGAATTAGTCAAAAGAAAAAAAAAAGAGCATTATCACATAACGTATTTACCTATATCCCTCACTCTGCAGCTAGACCCAGCTCCATGGATAGGGGAAAGAATGTCTACTTGGATACATCCTCCAAACTGCTGTAATTTATTTCCGCCTTGTCATTAGCCATGGTAGAAAGCACTCCTTTAAAGAATACTTAGTAGTCGGCTTACAGTCACAGTTTAGGTTAAGTTCGTTTATATTCTTTCTGTTAGATCACACTAACAGGAGGCTCTGAAGCCTTCTGTGCCCTGCTCTTGCAGTTCAGTCTTTCTCACAATCACACCGTAAACTTTGAAGCCTGTTTACAGGACAAGAAAAATGCTCACCATTTGCAAGGAGACGGGTCATAAAAGAGACAAAATATCCGTACCCATCATGAAAGTAAAAACGTAAGGAGAATAGGACACCATTAATTATTTTGAGTAAAGCACACATCTGCCTGCATCTGTGGTAATGTCTGAAAGAACTGTTAGAAAAAATATATATATATATATTTTGGTTGTGATAGAGTATGCTTAGGCTATGTTTGACTTATATCTGTCTGGTGATTAATAGGTACATACCAGTTTAAAACCCCTGAATCTTCTCCACCGGGTACACCAATTGGCAGGATCAAAGCCAGCGACGCTGATGTGGGGGAGAATGCTGAAATTGAGTACAGCATCACAGAGGGAGAGGGGCTGGACATGTTTGACGTCATCACTGACCAGGACACCCAGGAAGGGATCGTAACTGTCAAAAAGGTGATGCCTTTTTTTTTAAATACCGTACAAATAAATGCATTTCATTTTCTGGTTTCCAGGTTACTGAGTGCAATTACATCTCACATACAACATTCCTTTTGATTTTGATTTTTTCTAGTTAGTAAGCAAAAGACTGATTCAAATCACACCGAGACCTCTTTGGTTGGCTTTTAGAGGTGCAAAATAATTTTAAGCATTCATTATTTCCATACTTTCAGTACTGTTTTATTAAGAACCTCCTAAGTAAGTAATGGACATCCTGGTGGTGTCGTGGTTAAGGGCTATGGCTGCTCACCAAAAGGTTGGCAGTTCTGATCCACCAGCTGCTCCTTGGAAACCCTATGAGGCAGTTCTACTCTGTCCTATAGGGTCGCTATGACTGGGAATTGACTCAATGGCAATGGGTTTTTAAGTAAGTAGTATCAGATCCCTGGTGGCATAGTGGTTAAGAGCTCAGCTGCTAACCAAAAAGTTGACAGTTCGAATCCACCAGCTGCTCCTTGGAAACCCTATGGGGCAGTTCTACTCTGTCCTATAGGGTGGCCATGACTGGGAATTGACTCGACAGCAATGGGTTTTTGTTTTGTTTTCTGTTTGTTTTGGTAAGTAACATAAACAAATTATATACATAAAAATACATCAAATCATATAAATGAGCAATAAAGAAATAGTGCGAGACATGGCTGTAGGTGCTGGCAGTGCAATGGCACATACAACATGATGGCCTCTGCTCTCATGGAATTTCTAGTCTAGTGGGGGAAAGAGAAAAAGGAAGGAAATGGGCAAAAAAATAAACGTCTAACTACAAATTGTGATATACGCATTGGAAAACAGTAATACGAGCCACAGTGATCAAGGTGGCCCGAAATAGAGAATTTATAAAGCTGACATTTATCAGTACTCACAAAAATAAATTAATAACACAAACTTCTAACCACCTCTTTAGCTACTTTTTATAACACCACAATAATAAATTTATTACATTCTGAATTTGTAGTTTTTCCCTCTGTACTTACTCATTATTTATCCCCCATAATTGTCTAGCATCACAATGCAATATATAAAAGTGTGACCAAAAATGAAACCCAATAAATATTGTACTTTGGGGCTAAAATAATATTTATTTTGTTAAATTTTTAAATGATTTCACTTTTTTTCATGTATAGTGTAATACTTTCTCTCTCCTTTAGCACACTAGCATGTTTGCTGGTAAATTACAAGCATATCTGGTTATAAATAACAATACTTTTTCTTAAGCTTTGGATTACATGGCTTAATATCTGGAAACACAATAAAACATGTTTAAGTGACACCCAGACTGATGTGTTATACTATAACATAATTAGGACGCTCATTAGTATACATTAACCTTTTACATTTTCTTGGTGCCTTATCAGATTCGAACTGAAATTTTGCCTAGCAGACTAAATCACATTCACTAACATCTTGATTAATTGGGTTTTAGTGAGCCTTGTCATATTATCATCTAAAACTAAAAGTCAGCAATAAGCATTTGGGTTCACTCTGTCTCCAGAAGCAGAGACACTTTTCCTAAAGACCTTTGACAAACAATGAGCAGTCTTCTTTGGCAAATAATTAGCCCAATGCCCGTATCAGGATATCATTTGGGATACCATATCATCTCACACACACACACAAAAAAAAAATCTATTAAAAGAAGAGGGAATCCTGATGCAAACCTGTGATTCTCAATTCTGGCTGCACATAAAATCACTGGGGAGATGTTTAAAAATACGGGTACCCCATTGTTTAGGAAGCAATGAGTATGTTAATGGTGATGGAAAATTTGGCAACAGATATAGGTGATGGTTGCACATCACAATTAATGTAATCAATGTCACTGAACCCTACACGTAAAAAATGTTGAACTGGCAAATACTGAGCCACATACATTTTTACCACCAGTAAAAAAATATACGTATACGTATACAGACTCCCATCCCCACTCCATATATATTCTGGTTTAATGCTCCAGGCTAAGGACCAGACCTTGACAACTTTTAAACCCTCCTCAGGTAGTTCTAATTAAAGCCAGCTGTGAGAACATCTGACATAGAATAATCTGCTGCATATTTGCCACCTTGCCTCTGGCATGGCCCCCTCTAGTCCAGTATAAGGACTTAAAAGACAAAACAAAACAAGGATCAGTAACAGACTCTTGCTTCCAGATTCTCTTTCCTGCCCAGTACGATGCCCTGCACCTCACCACCCATGTCCAAGTCAACAGCGGGCATGGATTCAGCCCACGCTTTCATCAGGGTTGTGTGGCATCTGAACTTTTTGCAGACTTTATAATTGCTTCCCGCCCTGTCGTCTGTGTGTAGGGAAAAAAGTAATTACATTTTATCTTTCATGCCTTTGCCCAGTATCACATTAATGTGTCATGAGCAATATGATCACATTCATTTATCTGTGATTTGCACAAAAGCTGGTTCATGTCTTGGCTTTCTGTGTCTTAGCTGCTTGAAAGATGTCCTTTTTCTTTCTAAGCTTTTGGACTTTGAGAAGAAGAAAGTGTACACCCTCAAAGTGGAAGCCTCCAACCCTCATCTTGAACCCCGTTTTCTCTACCTGGGCCCATTCAAAGATTCGGCCACGGTTAGAATTACGGTGGAGGATGTAGACGAGCCTCCTGTCTTCAGCAAACTGGCCTACATCCTACAGATAAGAGAAGATGCTCACATAAACACGACAATAGGCTCAGTCACAGCCCAAGATCCAGATGCTGCCAGGAATCCCGTCAAGTAAGCGCACTTCTATAACGTGTCTCTGTTATAAGTTTCAGTTCATTTACATTTAAGTATCTGCCTTCAAGTTGGAATGGATGAGTCCCTTTTTTCCAACTAGACGGTGGTGTTTTCCTGAAAAACTACTCTAAACAACACGATTACTCTCCTTGCTCACTACATAAATATTTTTTAGCTGTAGCATAAACCTGAAAAACACAATTTTTAAAAAATATATATATATATGAACTATAAAAAGTTTACTGCTTACGTAGAAGTGGTATAAGGTAAAGCAGTTGAATGGCCTGGGATTTCTTCTAAGGTCTTAGATTTGCCCAAGTGTAATGTGGAGGAAATACCGTGGTTTTTAACAAACAAGACACTGGGCTTGAGAGTCTGTTTTTCAAACGTAAAAGAGCCTATCATGTAACACTTAGGGCAGAATTATGCTCCATTTGGATGCATATTTTTTTCTTTTGCCAACTTGAATAAAAACATGAACTCTGTTTCATGATATATATCTATGAAATCCTGGGGAAATTAATAGAGCTGAATCACAATTTATACTACGTAAGCAAGCTCTATTTTCCCCATACTTCCCTTGTACCTTCCTTGTAAATCATGCTCCGATAAAGGCTCACTACTCTTTGGAGCCACTGATGCTTCAGAATTCTAGAATCTTATCGTGAAAGCATTGGAGTCAACCAACCTTCAGCCTTCAGCCAGTAGCTTTAGTTGGTTAAATGAGAGAATTGCTAAGCCAGAATATCATTGTGCAAATTATTCTCCATAAATAACGTAAGCAGCCTTAAAAACTGGAGGAACTCTTCTCAGGCAGTCTACACGTATATCCTGGGGCCCTCCTATGTGCCAGGCATGTTCTAGATACTAATGATACAACAGAGAATAGCACAAAGTTCTGAACTCCTGGAGCTTACATTCTAATGGGGACATATTGATAATAAATAATTATAATATTATAAGTGTATAGTATTCCAGGTGAAAATAAATTCTAAGCCAAAAAATAAAGCAGAGGATGGGAACAGAGAGTATTTGGGGTACTATTTTAGATAGCACTGCCAGACTTGGCCTCAGTGGTGGTGAGTCACTTGAGTAGAGATTTTAATGAAGTGTGGGTGGGTGGAAGGTGCACTGATATCTAGTGGTAAGAACATCCCAAAAAGAGGAAAAAGCAATAGTAAGGTCTGAGACCAGAGCAGGCTTAGCATGTTCAAGGATCAGCAAGGAGCCTACTTGACTGGAAGAGAGTGAGCGAAGGGGGAGCGATAAGAGGCAAGGGGGAGGTTTGGTGGAGTGGTGAGCATGGTGGCTCACACAGGGGTGTGTCAGCCATGACAAAAACTGTATTCTATTCTGATTGAGGGGCCCTGGTGGTACAGTGGTTAAGAGCTCGGCTGCTAACCAAAAGGTCAGCAGTTCAAAACCCTGTGGGACAGTTCTACTCTGTCTTACAGGGTCACTATGAGTCAGAGTTGACTTGATGGCAATGGGTTTTTATTCTGATTGAAATGGGGACCATTAGCGAGAATTGAATAGAAGAGTTAATAATCCAAAACTATATTTTAAAAAGATCCTATTGGCTGCTACATGGAGAGTATTAGATATTTGCAGATAAAAGAATTTGAGCCTGTCAGATAGTCTTTTTCTGGTTTCTTAGCCATTGAGCATTTTGTTCAAATGAAACCTTATGACAAGCCCCACATATAAAACACAAAAATGCCCTACTTATCTCAGAGAATAATTTTAAACATTGGGAAAACAGAGTCTGTTATTTTATCGTTGTACTAGAATAGCCATGGACACCTTGGACTATGGTCAACTCACAGTAGCCACATATGAACTCTATGGACCAAATGTTCCTCTGTATACATTTAATATTGTCAATAAGACAGAAGTGAATGATGGCTTTCACCTGCCTAGAACAATTAATTTTTAGTACTTTCACAATTATTAGGTCACTTGGAATTTGTTCTAATTGCATAAGAAACAATCTCAGCCAGTTGATGTCAAGTCCAATTTATAAGCATGAGTGCTGAAAGTTTACAAGTATGTGCATTTTGTTACTTCTTTGTTCAGACAACATGTTTTTCAATGAAAGAGATAATGCCTTCTGGGAATTTAGGGCATATTTCTATGTCTATATTACTCATTTAATACAGAATACTAATTTTATCCACTGCATTATTTTATTTTTTATGCGAGGACAAAACTAGCTTGTCAAAGTGGGTTGACTGTCAGCTAATTTTGAAGTTTTTTTTGCAAACCTTCCATTGGTACATACAGAGTACTAGGATGAGAATTCCACCAGCGTCTCCATGGGTGTTATATCCATTATCCTGATCAGGTTGTACCCACAAGACACAGACATGCTGTTGGCAATAGTGAAAGCTGTTTTAATTAGTCACAGATAACAGACAATGTACAACAGGGAAAGTTCCATCACGAGCGGTCCTCCCTGGCTCAAAAGCTGTCTGGGCGGGATGGAAAACTTCCACGGGTGGCCCTTCTCTTTGTAGCATGGACGAAGGACTTCAAGGATCTTGCCCTACCCAGTTTTATATTCCATGGGTTGTATATTTCATTACACATAGTGCAGTGCAAATTTTCCCACCTGATCACCCGAAGAGGGTAATCTGACATGGGGGTGCGAGCCTGCAATTGTTAGCCTGGAATTGTATCTCTTTAGCCCTACTGCTTATTTTGACAAACCATTAGGCTTCAGAGGGGAAGTGCAGTGGTTTGCCCCGAAGCCCAAAGATGCTAGCGGGGAGCAAGGAACAGAGAGTAATTATACCCATTTGGGCCATCCGAAAGACTGCCTCCTCTCAGCTACATGAGAAGACAAATTATTGAACCACAGAGTACAATTCAGTCTTGGGGTGGGGGTGGGGGTGGGGAGGCAAGGGGAGAGTTACCTAGCAGAATGGTCTGTTGTAATCAGCTGGGATTGATCACTCTTGTTCCTTATCAGTGATGTCTACAATTAATCTGACTGGACGGTAGGTGTCCTTGATATAAACTGGAATTACTTTGGAAAGAATAGCAACAAACAAATAAGGCTTCATGTGATAGCATCTTTCCTAAACAAATGTGGGCCTTTTACATTTCCTACTCATTTTTAAGTCTCCCAATGAAGAGAAAATATAGTTTTGGTATGTCCTAAATAGTTACTTTCTCTTGAAAATCAAAAGCCACCTTCAACTGAAAATTCCTCACCTCTTGCCCATATTTTAAGACTTGATGGGAAAATATAAATACTTGTAAAACTTAAAACATAGCAGGAGGAAAAGAGCCAAAGAAAAAGCTTGCTGCTGTATATAATTGTAAAAGCTTATAAAAGCAACAAGCAGCATGTCTTACTTTTGACATGTTTCATGAGGGAAAAAAATATGTGTGTAGATAATTATAAATTTCTTACAAAGTCTATGGAGATTGAGATTTCCTTTTTGGTAATTATATGCTATAAATATTCATCATTTTCAAATTAAAAATGAAGAAAGGTGATCAAGTAAGTTTTGTGTGGTTGCCTAAATTTCTAATAAATGTTGATTCGTGACATAAATGAAATAAACAACTTTTTCATCTGTTTCAAACTTTCTGATGATAAATATCTCAGGTAGATATAAATTGAAAATGAATTCCAACCCAACTTGATATACGTGTCCTTTGTGAACTTTATTACTTCTTTTTAAAATCAGATTTAAATAGCTTACAATAATTTAGACCTCACTAGATAACAAACTCTGGTGGTGTAGTGGTTAAGACTTTGACTGCTAACCAAAAGGTCGGCAGTTCGAATCCACCAGGCGCTCCTTGGAAACCCTATGGGGCAGTTCTACTCTGTCCTATAGGGTCACTATGAATCTGAATTGACTCAATGGCAACAGGTTTAACAAAAGGAGTCTCTGGTTGGTGCCAATGGTTAACGTGCCTTAAAGGTTGGAGATTCAAGTTCACCTAGTCTCCTGATGAGAAAGGTCTGGCAATCTACTTCCAAAAAAACAGGCCATTGAAAACTCTATGGAGTATAGTTCTACTCTGACACACATGGGGTCACCGTGAGTTGGAATCGACTTAACAGCAACTGCTTTAGATGACAAAAATTAACTTTATTAAAACACGTTATTATAACTCACTAGTTATATTTTAAAGCAAAATAATTAACTGAAATGGACTGTTGGAGATGGTATTCCACTGAAAGTTGGTAACAAACATCTATTTTTCTTAGAGCAATCATGATAATTCCACATGTGTAGGACGACTTAGGTAATTTCCTTGCATTATATTTCTACTGAGCCTATGTTTTTAAATCTCCTACCATGATATAATTTTCAAGACTCCAGCTGAAATTGGCAATTTCTTGCTCTTTAATGTCCCCCAAAATGAAAATTTTAAAGAGAGTACACACACACACGTATGTTGCTATTCCAATAACTAACAATAAATCTATAAATAAGAAAACATTTCTCAGAATTGACTAGTCTTCCATCAGTTTCGGTGTTAAAGACTTTACTTCTTTGATTTCTAAGATGCCACTCTTGGTTTCCTTAGGCTTTCTCCAAACTTCCCTTTTCAAATATTTATTGAGTTTCTACTCTGTTTTAGGTATGCTTCCAGTCCTTGTGGGTTTCTGTTCTTCCATTGGTCTTTAAGTGATTCTGTCCTTAGCACTTTTCCCCCTTGACATTGAGTAGGAAATCTATATCGCCAATCAAGTTCTTTATCAGATTAGGTATCTCCCCCTGGACTTTCCTTAACTCAACGTATCAAAAATAGAACTGACAATCTTCCCCAAATCCTGTGTTTATTCCTCTTCTATCTGTGTGTGGCAGCTCAATCAATTAGTGATCTTTGTTAAATATTCTCTTGCCACATACACATTAAAGTTGTGAGGTTCTAAAAACTTGACTTAAAATGTAACCATTACTACATAAATCGGATCCAAATTACATATAAAAAAGAAGTGTTAGTGGTGATTCTCAAGATCATCTAACTTGCCTAGCAGGTTTACTGTTAGTACCTCAATGGTAAAGAACTAATTTTTCAGACTATTTTGTTTAATGTTAAATTATAGATATGCAAATAGGCACTACAAAGTAGAAAAAAATTAATATAGCAGGTATTCTGTGAATAGTTTTAAGATATGAGAGTAGCAAACACAGAGAAACCCTTTCTAAATTCTTTCCCCATTTTCAGGTATTCTGTTGATCGTCACACAGACATGGACCGAATATTCAACATTGATTCTGGAAATGGTTCGATTTTTACATCAAAACTTCTTGACCGAGAAACACTGCTGTGGCACAACATTACAGTGATAGCAACTGAGATCAGTAAGTCCAACCTAATGTTGCTGCTGTCCCTGGTTGGTGGAGTGGCTGTCCCAGCAAGGGCTCTTGGAGCACTGCTGAAACTCCTCACCATGTATGGATGATCCTGCTGAATACATATTGAGAGAAAGAGCCCAGCCACAGTTTGCAGTAATGTTTCTTCTAGACATATGTTGCTTCATTCATAAATAGAGGGGCAACTGTGGAAATTCTGCAGCTTGGAAACAGTAAAATGCGAATACCTCTCACAAATGAGACTGAGTTTGTACATGTTGAATTTTATTCCAAAAACCTTATAAATCAAAGCATTACAAAGGCAGCTGAAACATGGAATCAATTATGTTAGAAACTGTGTGTGGGAAGGTCAAGTATACTCTAAAATGTAGTCATTATTTAGAAATCTTTTGGATATTCATCCTCAAGATTTCTATGGAATTTCTATTTCAAAATCTTTAGTGAAGAATCACAAATTTCCACTTTTTCATGGTACGTGAAAGTGAGCGATACAAACCATCAAGTGATCAATAAAATGTTTAGAATAAATTACCATAGCAGTCTTTCTGAAATTTAAGGCAAAGCAATATAGTGCCAAAAGAGTGCTTAAATGAAAATTATTCTATGCAATGAAAATTGTGTGAACACAATGTGTAGACCTAAGTGTATAAAAGAAGTATAATCTTTAAATAATGTCTAAAAAAAATTTTTTTAAGGCTTTTGAATTATAGCTCATCTTTAGTTTTCAATTTTAAAAGTCCTTAACATTTTTAGCTCTGTTTGGGTATCTAGTGTGAAATATTCCACATCATATGGTGTATTACAGTTGTATTCTTTGTCAACGTAACTCATGAGATTTGAAGTGGCTGAAGGATATTGGGTGGAATAATATATAACGAATATGGGCCAAACAAAGCATTGCTTTTTGATAGTGATAAGGACACCTCATTCAGCTCATTATAAATTTGTTGGGTAAGAATTTGCTCTCCAGAATGTATGTGAAGGTACTGATGAGGGTACCAGTGACAGAGCACACTAAAAGCTTTAAAATTACAAAATTATTTGTCACTAAAAAGGGCCATTTATATAACATCATGAAATTTATTTAAGCTTTTTTTGTGGAGGATCTCATTCTAGTTTATGTTTTACTGAAGTAGTCATTTCATAAGTATTTTAAGCTTTGGGCCTTAAAATTTCTGTTTTAAGATTTAATATTTCTATGACTTATTTGAAAATATTCGTGATTAAGATCTTTTAAAGGTTCAGCTTCAGCAACTCTAACTTTTGAGGAATAGTGTGGATAAAATTTTAGATGCAAGGGACTGTAGGAATTTTATTGTCCAAACTTCTTAATTACCTTTGACTTAACGGAAGCCAAGAGCTTGTATAAGACCAGCTCACTCCCACTCCAGAGCCTTTGCATTTCCTGTTTCTTCTACCTGGAGAGCCAGAAATACTCACATGCCTTCATCCTCTTCATTCATGTCTCTATGTAAATGTCATTTCATCAGAGAAGCTGTCCCTGGCTCATCTGTTTAAAGTAACACCTCTATCTCTCTTTGTTTAATTTCCATAGCACTTATGTCTTAGTCCTCTAGTGCTGCTCTAACAGAAATACCACAAGTGGATGACTGTAACAAAGAGAAGTTTATTTCCTCACAGTAAAGTAGGCTTAAAGTCCAAATTCAGGGCGTCAATTCCAGGGGAAGGCTTTCTCTCTCTGTGGGCCCTCCTCAATCTTCCCCAGGACTAGGAGCTTCTCTGCACAGGACCCTGGGTCCAAAGGACACGCTCTGCTCCTGGCACTGCTTTCTTGGTGGTATGAGGTCCTCCACTCTCTGCTTGCTTCCCTTTACATTGGATCAGGGATGTAACCTTAGCAAGGGTATCACAATCCCCGCCCTAATCTTCTTTAACATAAAATTACAATCTTAAAATGGAGGACAACCACACAATACTGGGTATCATGGCCCAGACAAATTGATACACATATTTTTGGGGGGACACAATTTAATACATGACAACTTACCACCAGCTGACACAGTATATATTTGTGTTTACAGTTTCTCTGCCTCTATTAGAATTAAAGCTCCAGGCAGCAGGCAGCCCCTGAGTGGTGCAAACAGTTAATGGGCTCCACTGCTAACAGAAAGGTTGGAAGTTTTGAGTCCAACCAGAGGTACTCAGGAGAAAGGCCTGGTGACTATTCTGAAAAATCAACCACTGGAAAAGAGTTCCACTCTGACACACATGGGGTCACCATGAGGCAGAACTGACTCAATGGCAACCGGCTACGGGTCCAGGAAGAAGGATCTTTGTGATGTTCCCTGTGTGTCTCAGCACCATAATAGTGGCTGGCACATATTAGACACTCACTAAATATTTATAGAGTGAACAAATGAATGAACATATGAATGAAGTGAATGAACTAGAGCTGGGGTGAGAGGTCGCATCTCCTGATTTTTATTCCAGGAATCTGTTTTCCATACTATCCTGGAAATCTATCATGGGAGACAAATGAAATACTTCATTTATGTCAGGTCTTCAAACATAGATTCTGCTCTATCATTATTCTAAGTAAACAGTCTGGGCTTTGGAGTCAGGCAGACCCAAGTATGAATCCAGGCTCCATTCTTACTAGCTCTGTGAATTTGAATATATTACTTAACTTTTCTCTGCCTTAGTGTTCTCATCTATAAAATGGGGCAATGTCTGTACCTACGTGAAAAGTTTGTAAGGATTAAGTAAGATAATATAACAAAGTGCTTGGCATAATGTCTAGCTCTTGTTCAGCACTCCAACTAAAATGCTAAAGACCAATAGCAATCCTTTGGTTTTCTGGTGCCTCATCCATACCTCCCACCCCACCTCCCCAAAACCTTCCTTTTGTCTGTGTTTTCCATCAGCCTATTTCTTTGACTTCCTTTAAAATCTGCCTCTAGAATGCCTCTTCTGGTAGCTTGTCTTTATTTTGTGTTATCCTAGGGTTTATTATATAGTTATCCACCATTCATCTGTTAGTTTGATTAATATGGCGGCTTGCATATTGCTATGATGCTGGAAGCTAGGCCACTGGTATTTCAAACATGAGCAGGGTCATCATCCATGGTGGACAAGTTTCAGCAGAACTTCCAGACTAAGACAAACTCGAAAGAAAGGCCTGGCAATCTATGTACAAAAATTAGTCAATGAAAACCTTATGGATCACAATAGAATACTGTCTGATACAGTGCTGGATGACGAGCCCCCTAGGCTGGAAGGCACTACGCAACAGGCGCAACAATAGACTCAAACGTCAATGGTCGTGAAGATGGCACAAGACTAGGCAGTGTTTTGCCCTGTTGTGCATAGGGTCCCCATAAAGTTGGAGCTGACTGGACAGCAACCAACGACAACAACATTGTGCAGTTGTACTACATCAACACCAGCAGCTTTGTCTCCTAAGTGTTTTCAGCAGGTATATCTTAACTCTAGATGTATCTACTTCTTCTTTCTTGTGACCACTTTAACCTGTGACACTCACAGCCACCTCGGCAACTCTAGATTGCATGAATGAGAATGAAGGAGTATGTACGTGTCGCCTACTGAGAATTAATGCTCAACATATAAATGCATTTTCCTTTCTTTTGGCATGTTGCAGATAATCCAAAGCAAAGCAGCCGAGTACCTCTGTACATTAAAGTTCTAGATGTCAATGATAATGCCCCAGAATTTGCTGAATTCTATGAAACCTTCGTCTGTGAAAAAGCAAAGGCAGATCAGGTGAGTTTCATAAGAAAGCACATTCAAATTTAAAGTCAGATTAATTTAGCTCTGCTAAAAATTCAATTGATACACAGAGCTGAGAGCTAGTCCTGAATTATCTATGAAGTGAATGTTAAGGAAATTAATACTATAAACAAGAACCAGGACTAATGTTTGAACTTGCATAAGAAAACAAACAGTTTTTAAGAACTTGGAAGTTCATTGTCTGAAAGACTGATGCTATTCCAAATTGGTCTTAAGTTTTCATTAAAATATATTAGTCATAGCTTTATTGGAAAAACATTTATTGGTGAGCAGATAGGTTTAATTACCACATATACATGGAAGTAATACCTAGAACATATTTTACAAGTACCTGTTATTCATATTTTCACTTATTCATGTTGTCTATTTGTACAAGTAATACTATGAATTGAATGTTTTACAGTTTTCCACATTTGTTCCCACCTGAAATAGATGCCAGTGATATAAAAATTATGTTACAGTTCATCAAAATAGAAGTGCATGTTAAGGCACATGTTAAAGTAGGAAGCTAAAGTTACTACGTTTTATATGCTCGTTTTCTTTTTAGCTTTTCTGAAAGTAGATGGCTTATACATACAGCAAGCCGGCATTTCTAAACAAGCTGTCCAAATAGTGCCTCCATTTTGTTAAGCTGCAATGTTGTATCAAATAATAAACAAATCCAGACTTAGATAGGGAAAGACTCTTTTCAGAAAGAAAGACCACCGCAAGCAAGAAAGGAACAATTAATTACATTGGAAGAGGGGTCTATTGCAATAGGGAGAACACTCTGACCGTAAGATCAGCAACCATCCCAAGAGTTAGGCACAATGAGTTTGTCTTTCATAGAGGTGAGAGTAAACAGCACTAGAAGGAGCCAGGTGTGGAGAAGTACAATAAAAGGGTGGTGTGATCAGTTAGTAAATTAGAGAATGTTTTACGCTGAGGCCAGCCTATTTTCAGGGAGGGACCCTTAAGGAAGGGTTGTATGTTGGCTCTGGCTGAAGGTGGGCCAAAATGCAGGGACCTGGGAAAGGAGAGAAGTTTTACCAACGTTTGCTTAATGAGCATTTTGTTTCTGATTGATCAGTGGCGACCAGCAGTTCAGTTAATCATTTCTGAGGCCAAGAATGGGAATTTGGAGGGTTTATATCTGGCAATTGTCACAGGTAAACAAGGAGGCATCTATGAGTCTTACCTAAGTCATATGGGGAAGAGGGCTCTTTGCAGTAAGCTGTTTTCCATAACCCAAAGGGTGGGGAGATTTCTTTAAGGGGCACTGTTTCCAGGATCACAGGGGTCAGGTAAAATTCAGCATTTTCAATCATCATAGATAATTGTGATATTTTAAAGCTTTCTATCAGTCTAGAGCAATGTTTCTCAGCTGGGGGTGATTTTGCCCCCCGGGAGATATTTGGCAATGTCTGGAGACATTTTTGATTTTCACAGCTAGGAGGGTACAACAGGTACTGAGTAGGTAGAGGCCAGGTATGCTGCTAAACATCCTACAATGCATAGGACAGCCCCCACAACAAAGGATTATCCCCTGCTCTATGATTTTCTAACCCATCGGTTCTTTGAAGAGAGTGTATTCATTGTTTTTTTTAAAATTACCATTTTTTATCATTTATTTTAGTTTTGTTGTAGTTAAGAAATCATTTTTTAAATCAAAATGAAAATCACCTAGTCAAGCAATTTACTACAAAACTGTAAGAAATACTTTTGAGTTAGCAAAATTCTACTGCTGCTTTATGGTTTCATTTTAGTTGATTCAGACCCTACATGCCATTGACAAGGATGACCCCTATAGTGGGCACCAATTCTCATTCTCTTTGGCCCCGGAAGTAGCCAGTGGCTCAAACTTCACCATTCAAGACAACAAAGGTAAATAAATGAGCACAAGTTACATTCTTTGTCTACATGTCTAGATCTAGATCTGTCTATTCCTATCACAGTTGATCCAATACATGGTGTGGTACCCACATACATTCACCACTTTGCTTTCTGGTTCCAGACAACACCGCAGGAATCTTCACTCGGAAAAATGGCTATAACAGACAAGAGATGAGCACTTATCTCCTGCCTGTGGTCATCTCAGACAACGACTACCCAGTCCAAAGCAGCACTGGGACAGTGACTGTCCGGGTCTGTGCATGTGACCTCCACGGAAACATGCAGTCCTGCCATGCGGAGGCCCTCATCCACCCCACGGGGCTCAGCACGGGGGCTCTGGTTGCCATCCTTCTGTGCATCGTGATTCTACTAGGTAAACTGGTTCTCCCTACATCCCATCTCCCCATGGTGTGGGGGACACACTGTAGCTGTGACACTCTAGATTTATCCGCCTCCCCCAGTAAGGCATACAGCCTGATCTAGGTGAGTAGAGTTACATGCTGAGAATGTGTATTGTTCGACCCTGAATTCGTTTTTGCTTGAAAATGGCTTTGGAGACCGATACAGATGTGAAACTTGCCCATGTCTTTGCCTACCTGGGAATCCTTCCTCCAAAACAATCTCCTGTCTATTAAAATTCTTGGGATGAATCTCAGGGGGATTGGAGGACAATATAAATATGCCCTTTTCATTTCATTTCTTGTTTAATATTTAATCTGGCAAAACATTGTGTAGTTTTAACAAGTGGAAGTTGTCGAGCATGGAGTATATGATGCTGTTTCTACAAAGGCAAAGTTTAAAGATCAAGGAGAAAGGGGAAAGAGGAGGGTGGTGACTTTTTCTCTGTCACACAGGAAAATAAACCCTCTGCAATTTTCTTTATCTCAGCAAATTTATTTTGACCTACCCATTTAAATGACCGCCTTTTTCCCTCTCTGGTAGCCACATACATAATGTCTATTATTTCTCAGACTCTTGATAATAACTTTTATGACGAAAGAAATAAATCTGGGCCCCACAAAGAAATGAATGTGATTAACACAGAGAAAGTCAAGGTCTAACAATGATTCAAATGAAATTTTTACTCCCAGCCAACTTATTAAGCACGCAAGTTGGGCTCAAATTGCTGAACAGTCCCTTGCCTGTTTGTGAACCAAGGAATCAAATATTAGCTAATGCAACCCTTCCAAAAATAAAAGCAAGATGTGAAAACCTTGCCTACACAATGAAAAAAAATGAGTCAGGATTAACCTGGATTACACAGGAGTGAAAAAACTCTTTAAAAATGAAGACCTAGTGGCTTGGAGAAGAATAAAGGAGGACCTACATTTCTCAAGGAACGGCATGCCTAGGGATCCCTGCTTAAGAGCTCCACTTTCCAGATCGACTTCGCTAATTATAACAGAAGCCTTGAAACTCAACTCCAGAACTGTGATTCTCTTTGTCAACCAAGATTTGAGGAAAATATTTTAAGATACGAGGATAAATAAAAACTGACAGTGTGCAAAGACAAATCAGTGTTTCTAATGGTGTGAGTCTGTAAAAATAATTTTGGTAAAGGAGGACATGAACGTTCTTTTTGATTAAAAAAAAAGATTATTTTTAGAAGCCCTGAATTGGCAAAACTGTACTCAGGTAATATTCTGTGGACTTCTATGGAAGGAGAGCCAACTCCTGTTTGATAAAGTTTATTTGTACGTTCCTTCGCTATCTACCCATTTAATTTTCTCCTTCCTCTTCTTGCTTCTAACTCACTCACTTTATCTGCCCTTGTCATTTCCTTCCTCCATTGAGTTTGCTGTCTCCTCGGAAACAGACCAAACCCATTGCCATCAAGTCGATTCCGACTCATAGCGACCCTAAAGGACAGAGTAGAACTGCCCCATAGGGTTTCCAAGGAGCGGCTGGTGGATTCAAACCGCCGACCTTTTGGTTAGCAGCCAAACACTTAACCACTGCACCACCAGGGCTGTCTCCTCATCACTCCTAATTTGCCTCACTGCCTCCCACATCTTGTCTAGTCTCTTTGGAATTCTGTACCTAATCCAAAAAGGGAAAAATGTGATGCAATTTTAGGAGGCTCACGATGTGGGCTGGGCACTGTGCAAAGGGGCTTCATAAATATTTTTCTCACTTAATCCTCAGAACTATCTGGTGTATATTTATCTGCATCTTATCTGTGAAAACCGAGGCTCCAAGACGTTAAGTCATAGCCAGGTCACACAAGTTCCGAGCCCATGTCTTCTCCCCACAGAGGCTTGGTACTTCCATGCTCCTTCCTTTGCGAGCTTGTGGAATGCAGGGCAATTGCCAGGGTGGAGGAGAGCACAAACTTACAATGGGACAACTGAGGAAAGTGGAGGCAAACTTGAGAGCTTTTCAGAAAAGGAAAGCCACGTTGATACAGAAGGAAATCTGGAGTCAAGAAAGTAAATCATGTGACATCTAGTATTTCACAAAAATAAAACAACAGTAAAAGCAACCACTACATCTCACATCTCTTATGTTGCTTTAGAGTTTGCAGAACTTTCACATTTATTAACTCGTTCCTTACAACAACACTTGGCTTAAAAGGGTCAAATCATTTAAGTTAACTTAGGTCTTCTGATCTCAAAGGTCCTGCTGCCTTCTAGTTTTTTGGGATTTGAGCACCAATTTGTCCAAAAAAAAAAAAAACCCAAACCCGTTGCCATCGAGTCAATTCTGACTCATAGTGAACTATAGGACAGAGTAGAACTGCCCCATAGAGTTTCCAAGGAGTGACTGGTGGATTCAAACTGCCAACCTTTTGGTTAGCAGCCATAGCTCTTAACCACTACCCCACCAATTTGTCCGAGTACCCCGAAACACAAAAATAACCTCACTGCTGCCCTCTGGCGCCAAGGGGCAGGGGAAGGGGGAGGCTCCATTGCTGGTGAAGGAATCTTATCAGTATATCACTTTGTCAGAATATTTTTTCTCCATGTGCTTAGAAATTATGTTTTCAGTTTTTAAAAGTTAGCGCTGAGAAAGATCTCCCTTTAAACAATTAAACTCTCAAGAAATTCTGTTTAGATGTGCAGGGGCCAAATAAGAGATACAGGCAATTTTAGCTGTGGAAGGATTAGGCAGTGAGTAAATGCCTTTGACTTACTGAATGTGGCCCCTCTTTTCTAGACAATTGTACTTTGAGGAAATCGCTTCAGATGTGCATAGGAAAACTATAGGCAATTTAAGTTGCGGGAGAATTAGGAAGTAATAAATGCCTGGTATGTTGCCTTAAATTACTGAATGAACTTGTGTACATCAGAATTTAATCCTTTGAGAGACAGTTAGCTTGATTCTGTTCTCTAATCCCAAAGGCCATCCTTAGTTATAACCATGTGTTTTGCAAATTCATGTCATCGATCACACTGGAAATCAGCATGAAAGGGGAGATCATGGGCCTCCCTCTGCCCAAGCCTTACAAGGCTCCCCAGTACCCCAGCTCCCTCTCATCCAGCCACATGGTCTCTTAGCTGTTCCTGAAATACCCAGGCACGCTCCCACCCAGGGCCACCCCTAGCTCTTTCCTCTGCCTGGAATACTCTTTACCAGATAGCTCCTTTGATAACTCCTCATGTCTTTGCTCAAATCTCACTTCTTCAATGATGCAACCTCTCCCCTAAAACATGCACCATCTCCCACACATACACAGAAACACCCCCCACCCTCCTTACTCTGCTCTACTATTTCTTGTTTACATAGCACTTATCACTTTCTAATAATTTCCCTGTTACGCTCATTGTTTATTTTCTGTCTCCATTCCTTCCTGACTCTTTTAGGGCAGGGTTTTTAATCCATCTGTTTATTGATAGTGCCTAGAACAGTACCTGGCACAAAGTAGGCACTAAATAGCTATTAACTGGATGGATGGATGGATGGATGGATGGATGGATGGATACATACTCTGAATGAAGGTGACAAATGGAGCATTGAAATACTCTCTGGTGGCAAAAAAAAAAAAAGTGTGTATGATTACACAACCACATTCTTGAAAATGGCAAGATTGCACATTCTTTAGAAATATTCTATAATCCAAACATGCCTCAAAGCACAGTAATTAAGAGTATGGGCTTTTAGTGTGACCAACCTGGATTTGAATTGAATTTTTTGAATTGTTTGTCCATGTGACATTGCTAAACCCCAATTTTGTCTTATGTAAAATGGAGTTATAATAATGCTACCAACTTTGTAGGGCTATTAGAATAATTTAAATGAAATTTACTGGGTAAACTAAAGGAGCCCTAGTGACCCAACAGTTAAGCACTCTGCTGCTAACCGAAAAGTTTGTGGCTCAAACCCAGCCAGAGGCTCCATGGGAGAAAGATCTGATGATCTGCTCCCATAAAGATTATAGCCATTAAAACCCTATGGGGCAGTTTTACTTTGTCAGTCGGGGTTGTAATGAGTTGGAATCAACTTGATGGCACCTAATAACAACAACAGTATGTAAAGTGCTTAGCCTAGTGCTTGGCACAAAGAAAACTTTCAATAGATGTAACCAGTTATGGTTACTAATACTAATAATGTCTGAAGTTTTAACATATAGACACATGGGTGTGCATATATCCATTATTATATGTGTAGATGTACCTTGTTGGCATTAGTTGCCGTAGAGTGGATTCCGACTCATGGCAACCCCATGTGTTCTGAATAGAACTGCTTCACAGGGTTTTCAAGGCTGTGACCTTTCAGAAGCAGATCACCAGGCCTTACACTGGAGGCACCTCATGGTGGGTCTGAACCTCCAACCTTTCAGTTAGTAATCCAGCGTTTAACCATTTGCACTACCCAGGGAGCCCCATATATATACATACCCAGTGAAAAGCCATCATTCTGTAATTCTTATTGCAAGAATTCAATTTTCATGGCTCATAAAAATTGGACCATGTTATGGGTGAGATAGTAAAGAGATATACTGGCACTTCCTAGGATAAATTCCCCTGGACAAGCTCACTTCACCACTGCATTTTGTGCCCTGGTTGGCTGTTTTCTCTCTAAGATGTCTCTATGCTTTTACTGCCCCATAGGGTTTCCAAGGAGCGGCTGGTGGATTTGTGCTGCTGACCTTTTGGTTAGCAGCCAAGCTCTTAACCAGTGTGCCATCAGGGCTCCATATCCATTTGTAGATGTGTCACTCTGCAGGTAGCCAAATATGTCCTACCCAAGTGCTAAGAAACACCAGGAGTCACTTAAATACAATTCTTGCTTTCTCTCTAATTTGAGTCAGGAAGAATAATCAAAAGAATGACCATTCTGAGTAATGAATTTACAGGACATGAGCCTTTGAAAGATAAAAGAAGTTCTTTCTTGCTTAAATTGTTTGTTCTGTAGCTCAAACAGAAATCATTTGGTCTGTACAAAATTACCCCCTTCAAATGGGCTGAACTCAAAGTCCACAATGGCTTCCCGAACTGTATCTGGGTCTCTCCAGGTATCATCTGTAACAATATTTCTTTATATGTAGAAAGGTATGCAAACATTTACATCTCTACTTTGAGTTTTAAGCTGATTTTACACTTTTAAAAGAAGGCATAGTGCAAAAGTTATTTTCGATGTGGAGTTATGCAAACCTTTCAACACATTCCCGAAGGTGCCAGCCTTGTCCTTACAACCAGCATTTTAGGTGTTCGGCATAATTTGCACTCTTATTGCAGAACTTTCACTGTGCTTGAGCTTTTTTATTTTATTTTTTCCTTACCTTGAAACTAGTCTGCCATTTCAAAGCAAAAAGGAACTACTGACAAAATGTGATGGCGTTTTATCATCTGCTTAAAATGTAACCTTCTTACAAATATTTACTCCAGTTTTGGGGTCTCGGTTTGATCATATTTGGAGACAAGTGCATCTTTAAAGGAATAAAAGTTGAGTCTGCAGTTTTCGAGAGAACTTTTAAAACTTCCCTTTGGAGCACAGTGTTTCTCCCTGACATCAATTGGGCAGCAAATTAACTTTCCTTCCCTTTCTGTTTTGTTTCTGCTTCCAGTGACAGTGGTGCTCTTTGCAGCTCTGAGGCGGCAGCGGAAAAAAGAGCCTTTGATCATTTCCAAAGAGGACATCAGAGATAACATTGTCAGTTATAATGATGAAGGTGGCGGTGAGGAGGACACCCAGGCCTTTGATATTGGCACCCTGAGAAACCCCGAAGCCATAGAGGACAACAAATTACGGAGGGACATCGTGCCCGAAGCCCTTTTTCTGCCCCGACGAACTCCAACAGCTCGTGACAACACCGACGTCAGAGATTTCATTAACCAAAGGTTAAAGGAAAACGACACAGACCCCACTGCCCCGCCCTACGACTCCTTGGCCACCTACGCGTACGAAGGCACCGGCTCGGTGGCCGATTCTCTGAGCTCGCTGGAGTCGGCGACCGCGGACGGAGATCAAGACTATGATTACCTTAGGGACTGGGGCCCTCGCTTCCAAAAGCTGGCAGATATGTACGGAGGGGTGGACAGTGACAAAGACTCCTAATATGTTGCCTTTTTTTCTTTTCCAATCCGACACTGAGATACATGAAGTGGCTCTTTATATTTATCCACTACTCTGTGAAGGGTTCTCTGTTCTACTGGTTCCAAAAGTCAATGGCTGCAGTCTGTGTGGATCAAATGTTAGAGACTTTTTTTCTAGTACACTTTTATGCGCTTCCAAGAGGCACATTTTTATTTTTTAGTGCATCCAGTTTATCAAGTCAGTCCAATAGGTACCATGCTGGGGGAGAGGACAGGGGGCCATATTTCCCCTAGTTCTTACAGGGCAAGTTTGGAAGCTGCTTAGTTCCACCGGCCTGGTTTTTTTTTTACTGCATTTCATTGACTCAGGTCAGGTGGCTCCTTTGACTGTACATTTCACATGCGAATGGGGTGAGGAATTGTGCTTTAATGATAAAACTACTATTTCAGTAAGAGAAATGAGGGAGGAATGTATCAGCTCACAAAGAGATAATAAAACTCTATATGAATGTGTACTTCCTATACAGGAAACCCTGTGAAAGCTGGAACCTGTGTAAGGGGGAAACCTGTCAGAAGGGAAACTCAAATATTTTCTACTAATAGCGATAGAAACGGGGTAATACTGCACTCTGTCAAAGGCAGAAAATTTGCGAGACCCAGAAAAATAAGGCAGTCCTGTCAAGCTCCGCAGCTCTCATCAGTTTCACTGTATTTAAAATGACAAAGAATTTAAAATGACATTTGCCCATCCTGTTTATTCTTCAAGAATTTTTCTGGCACCAACTACTATTCAAAACATCAGATCCACCACTGTTTTAAGATTGTTGTGAATAGAAGCAAATTTAATGGTAACACTTAAAAACGACAAAAAACATAGTAAAAGTTCATTACTTTCTGCTAACTCATAATTATATACTGGACATGCAAAAGTTTGTCCTTGCACCATATGAGGGGAAATGGGAAGATAGCTAATAATGTTAACAAAGGAAATATTTAGCATATTTTAAAGTTTTTGGCCACCAAGTGTATCACGGATCACTTGAAATTATTTCAACATCAGTAAGCTAATTACAAATAAGTCTAATTGTTTAAAAAGCTCTTGGAAGAACTGTTCCAAGATAAATTTTAACTCCTTGCCTGTAGTTGTCATTAGTATTATTCTATATACTTGAAAGTAGCAGTTTGAAGTGCGATAATTCATATTCTTCAGATACTTCTTACACAACTAAGAGGAATGAGTAAAGCTAAATTAAAAAAGCTCAAGTCCTTGCTCGCAGAGTTTAATGGAGAAGTAAGAGCCAGCGCACTTGAACCTGATACCCTGTCCTTCATATCCAGGAGCATCTATATGTTTATATAATGTGATAGATATAGACAGACAACATTGGGAAGGTGGTGAAAACCTGCATATTATATGTTTGGGAGATGCTTAAAGAGGAAAACTTAGATCCCTTTTACAAGAATGTTTAAGATCACAATTAAAATGATAGCTGACTTTCAAAAGCATTAATATTTTTTCATTGGTTTTAATTTTGCTTCCATGGCAACCCCGCCAGCCTTGTCTTTCAACTAATGAAAAAATGATGGTCTCAAAGTATGACAGAAAAGTAATGTAAAATCTATCCAGTCTGTTATTTCTCTAATTATGCAAGTGGTATCATAGACAGTCATTATCCAGAGGACTTAACTGAACTGAACTAATCCTTTGGCAGGTTCAAATCATGGATTTCCTACAGCTATTCTAATGATTCTTGTCATTAGAATCTTACATTGTTTGGCAATCAGAAATTTCCAAAGTACTGTAATGAAAATATCCTTGTTTTGAAAACTCAAAAAACAGACTATGTATATAGAATATGTACTTAAGAATATGTTGACTTCGTTTGTTAGTCTTAGGGATTTGTTTTCAATTAATGTTAATTTTCTACAGATAATCTTAGTATCATTTCCATTTGGGGATAATGTCATATCAGGACATATTTTCTATTTGGAAACACACTGTTGTTTATTTAAGTTTTAAAATAGGCATATTACCCAGGAGGTAATGACTGTACTTTTAAAACAAAAGAAACATAGTCTTTCTGGTTACCCAATTAGACAAGAGTGAAAAATTTTACAACCATATTATTCCTTGTGTTTCCTAAATGGTTTCCTAATTTGGAATAGATTTCCCTGTATACTAACAAGCTTTTCATGCTTGGGCTATTTCCTGCTTACAGAGTTTTCTTTTTCTAGTTCTTCACATGCACACACGCACCAATACACAGGCATGCAAACAAAATGCTAAAAGAGGGCTTCACTGTAATGAATTGATACGTATCGTAGTCACAGTAAGTGTTAAAAAAAGATAGCATAGTAAATTTCATTAATAAGAACTAGTCATTCGTAGCAATAGACAAGCACCTTAATCACACGATTAACTATAAAATTGCAGAGCTCTCCATCCTTATCTTCTTGTCATGTAACAAATTAAGTCAAGAAAGATAGTCCTGTAAAAAGAAAGACATCATCAAAAGTCTGCGTTTTGAACTTTGGGCATTAATGGGAAACCTGTCCAACTTTAAGGGAAGATTTACTTTCTTCTCCTAAGCAAAAAAGTAAGTAGTTCTACAGAAGCATATTTGAGATGTGATTGGCAGGGTATTTTTATCCCACCTTGAAAATGTCACCGTGTATCAAGAACAGGTTAATGTGACTAAATATTGAAATAACTGTTTCATCTTTTACCACAAAAGCTGATGATGAAGTGACTGTCTAAGAAAATGAATCATTTGAGACTGGGGTTGAATTGGTACCACTTAGTACTGAAAACCCTATGGAGCAGTTCCACTCTGTGCACATGGGGTCGCCATGAGCTGGAATCAACTCCATGGCAACTAACATGTACTCAATTTAGTACTAAGGTTCTGTAAGTATCAAGTGTGAGTGATACTTTCGTATCATTAAGACTCCTTGACTTCATGAAAACAGTAAGAGTCACAGTTCCATCATTCTTATGCATAAGTCTCACTTCCTTCCCATCAAGGTACTATCAGGTCAAACACCACTCCGTGTGCAGATTTTTTTCAGGTGCTAGATCCCAGGTCAATGTGAAAGACTGCTGGAGAAAAACTAGTTTTCAGCTCTATTTTCACATTGTCCTCTCTCCTTACATTAGACGTTGGTGATGAGAAAGATAGAAGGAGAGTGGAAAGAAGTAACATTTTACTATTTGCTTTAATCACTGAGAAACTACAATTCATTAATTATAAGCAGATTGCTTTTGAGGGGGTTATTTCAAGGACTTTAAGGCCTCTCTGATTTTTTTTTTCTCCCTCTTTTCAAAGGGGGAGAGCTAAGATGTTCCCTAGAACAAGCCGAATGTTTGAAACATTAAGCCATTGTGCATAAGTTTAAAGCCCCTTCACTTCATGGTACTTTCTGCTGAAAGGCATGCAAAGCATTACCTCCAACGAAGTAAATAAATCAAATGGGGGAGAAGGAAAGATAGCTCCATACAACCATAAGATAGGGAATCTCGGTCTGTAAATAGACGGTTTTGTTTCATTTCGTTTTCCAAACTTTACTGTAAAAGTGTATAAAGGGAGATTCAGACACAAATTTACTCCATTTTTAGACAGAACAAAACCTGGCAATTCAATTTTAACTCAGTATAAAAATGTATGGCTTGATTTCATTCTCAGCCCCCAAAAAGTTGTGCAGAGTTTTTAAAAATTGAATCTGTATCTTAGAAGCATCCAAATTGTATGCATCCAAACTAACTTTAGAATGTTTCCATTACATACATTTTTCAGTACATAAATTTTAGATGTCCTATTTGCTGGGCAATACCTTTCATGGAATGCTTCACCTGGGAATGGATATTTCATTGGGGGTAATATGTATAAACTATGAAGTGGGTATTCTTGGACTCTGTATTTGAGGCCTATAAAAAGTACGCAGTCGAGAGGGGAAAACAGAGTTGATTACTAGGAGCAAACTAAATATTTAAATCAGGTTCTTGTCCTTAACAGCTCAATTCATTTTCCCCAGGACAGAACCACCAAATGAATTCTTTTACCCTAGTCTCTAGTTTTGAAGTGGTGGCATTACTTCGGAAGAACACTAAAAACCATGATCCCCACCATTTTGAGAGGTATCCTCTGAAAAGGATCATTTTAAGGTAATTTTACTTTTAATGTTTTTATCTAGATGAAATCTTTCTCCGGATTGTGACATTGAGACAAGGGAATTCAAAATCCAAGCAGTCCACTGTATTTACATTAACGCTACAGCCCAGCGTTTTTTTTAATCAGATCGTAAGAATAGAAAGATTAACACTTGGTATGTGGATCTTCAAACGAGGACCATGTCCTAAGCTCTGACAAGCATCTTTCTTTTCTAGAAAATACAGAATTACATTATGGTCTCCTTAAAAGTTCAATGACCATTACTGTTACAGCATTTTTAATCTCCCTTTGGCATCTTTATGGAATAATTTTCTAAAGGGATAATTCTCTCCTAAAAAGATGGTACCCCGACCATATTTAATGTGGAGAGCAATACCCTGGTAGAAAGGAAATACATTGACTCACACACTTGTTCAAACTTAATAAAGAAATAGCTCATTTTTAGAGCCAGGGGTTTATGGTCTCTGCATCGTCAATTTAATTTAAGCATTGCTGAGACAATCTTTAATCTACTCCCCATTTTGTAATACCTTATTTATGATGCATTTTCATTTTTTAATTTGGGGGGAACATTAGCCCAGCAGAGCTAGCAGATGAAAGTGCCAAAAGGAGGTCAAATGGAAACAAAGGGTATTACCCACTGTATTTCAGACGCGACCGAGGCACTTAGCTGGAGAGCCACTGGGTTATTAGATTAATTTCAAAAGAGCTTTTACAAGTTGCTTAATTCCTTTTTTTTTTTTTTTAAAAACCCATGGACCACAAACTCAGATTTCTCCTCAAATGGGGTTAATTTGACAAATGAGGCATGGACCCAGCGTTGTAGAAAAACATCCCACTCTGATGAGATCTTGGTATTTCTTGGGAGACTACACTTTATGTAAATACGTCTGGAGGCACCTTCTATAAGCTTTTAGTTTTCTATGATCTATTAGTTTAGTGTTTCTTAAAGAATCAAATGTATAGAGTTACTAGGCATTCAGGGGGAATGCTGTGTAGCAAACGTAAAACTGATCCTGCTCGGAAGAAACATAGGAACACTTCAAAACCACTGTACTATTTTGTTTGTGATCCTTTTCATTGCTTCGAAAGTAAACTGCATAAGAATAGGCCTTATAAGAAATGCAATGTGCATCTTCAGTAGTACCAAGCTGAGGCAATTTGGCATTCTCCTACTGTGATTTGTGATCTTAAACCCCGAAAATAAAAGCTTTTTCGTATTGATTGTTTTTAATTAAAAATACTCCCATGTATAAATTGAAACTGATGCCACCGTCAGAGATTGACTGCCCAGAGTGTTCTGTTCATGGCGTTTTCTCAGTATTGTTCATGTCTTCGGCAATGAGAACACCTAATGGAATACAGTCGCTGTTCAGCATTCATCAACATTTCCAGTTAGGGAGATTTTCATAACGTCACAGTTTACATCAGAAACTTTTCTGTATTAAAAAGAACAAGGCTGAGACATGACCTTTTAGCTCCCTGAGGCCGGGCCTTTTGTTGTAGTCAGATGGCAAATCCGAGCTCCTTGAAATGGCTTCTTTAGTTTTGTTTTGTTTTCTTAGATTTATGAATTTGAAAAGAACGCAATTTAAAAAGTGATTTCTCACAGAGTAAATATACCTTTTGCAAATCAATTTTTGTAACAAGTTATTTATATGATATTACTTAATAAACTGGTTTTTTTCTAACTTGCTTTTTTTTTCCAAGTTTCTCAAACTGTTGCTTTGTAATCACAGAGATTTTTTAAAAATGTACGTGCTGATACCCACTTTATCTTTCTGAATCTGCTGCCTTTCCCACTCAGATAGCTAACTAAAGCAGACTTGTTATACAATAATTAGCTTGTAAACAATAGTTTCCACCAGCCAGCGATATAAATCATTGACACTGCCCTGCAGACGACTTACTGCTGGGACATCAAGAATTATAGTGTTATTTATGGAATTGTTGTATTAAGGAGAAAGCTGTTTATCCTCATGGTAATTGCTTTGGATGAAAAGGATGGTTCTTTATTTTTGCCCATCCCAAATCTCTATTCTTTATTTTACCCTCTTAAAAACAATTATCTATGGATCTCTCATTTCAAAAAGAAAGAGAAGAAGCAGGAGCCAGACAAGAATGAATTAAGACAAAAATCCTCCCAGCATTCTGATTCTATGAGTAAATATAATGTTTTTAGCATATTCAAGCCATAATATTTTTCATACCTATTCTTTTTTTAAGCTGCCTCCTGTTTTTTACAGAGGCTGTTTCATGATTTTTACCAGGGAGAATATGTAACTTTGCAAATGGGATTTTTATTTATTTATTCATTTGTTCTATATATATTAAGTACTCCACTGTGTGCTGTGGAATATTCAACAGTAAGCCAGATTCTTATATTTTCCCTCCTCTCTGGAAGTGCAGAGTCCTGAAGAAGAGATGCCATAAGCTCATAAGTGTAGTACATGCCAGAAGGTGGCATGGAGATGTCTTAAGAGAAGTACAGATGAAAGGGCTACCTGAGTTCATATTGTTGTTGTTCTGTGCCATCGAGTCAATTCCAACTCATGGCGACTCTATAGGACAGAGTAGCACCGCCCCAAAGGGTTTCCTAGGCTGCAATATTTATGGGAGAAGATGGCCAGGTCTTTTCTCCTGCAGAGGGACCAGTGGGTTCCAACCTCTGGCCTTTGGGTTAGCAGCCGACTGCTTAACCATTGCTCTACCAGGGCCCCTTACCTGAGTTCACAGGAAGGAGAAACTGTTTCTGCCCAGGTGGCGGTGGGGGGGGTGGGGAGTTTAGGAATTAGGAGGATGGAGATAAAGGGAGGTGAGAAATGGGAGAGAATGGCAATCCAGAAAGAGTAGCAGAGGAAACAGGAAAGAAATAGATGTTTAAGGAGAACAGAAAGCAATGCAAGTGGTCCCAGCTGAGGTCCGTGAAGGGGACTAGACTTGGAAAAGTTACCTGGCACAGACACAAAGGGTCACAAATGCCACAGAAATTGTTTTAATTTTTTGCTTTTGTTTCTGTTTTTTGCCATTCAGTTTAAAGCTAACTTGGTAAAAAGTGGAAACCCACATAGGGAGTGATGTGACTAGAAGTACACTTTTTGAACAATATGTACAGTATACAGTAGTGTCTGCACAATGCTCTAGAGCAGGTCCCCACCCTTCAACTTTGCACCACCTCCAGGCAGGGGTACTTCTGAGGTGAAGACAGCAAGCCGAGTCTGCAGGATGTTAGGAAACTTCCCTGACCTTATGGTAACATAAGAGTCCTTGGGTGGTGCAAGCGGTTAAGTGCTTGACTACTAGCCAAAGGTTGGCGGTTCGAATCCACCCAAAAGGTTGGCGGTTTGAATCCACCCAGATGTGCTTCAAAAGACAGATGATCATAGCCTTGAAAACCCTATGGAGCAGATCTTCTCTGCATATATGGGGTCACCATGAGTCAGAATCCACTTGATGGCAGCTAACAACACGGTAACATAGGCAGAAAGTGGGCAACGTGAAGTTCAGAGAAGCAGATTTCTGCAAACACTTAGATGAGTTCAGCCCCTTTTCCATCACCATAACAAACCACTTCCCATAAAAAGTATTTGTATGGTAATTACATAAATGGAGTCCCTGGATGGAGCAAACAGTTAAGTGCTGGGCTACTAATCAAAAGATTTAAGGTTCAAATCCACCCACAGGTGCCTAGGGAGACAGGCCTGGCAATCTGCTTTTGAAAGTTCACAGCCTTGAAAACCCTATGGAGCAGGTCTTTCCTTCACATATGGGGTCATCATGGGTCAGAATCGACTTGACAGCAACTGGATTTTTCTAAATTATATAAATAAAATTATTTTTTATTTGAAGGAGAATGGTAACTATATAAATAAAATAATATTAGTGCAATAGACCATACCCTAAATCTCCATAAAAGCTTATTTCTCAGTCTTATGAAGTCCAGAGTAGTTTGTGGACCCTTCTCCCTCTTGTAGCTATGTTACCTGGAGCACACCACATTCAAGGTGATCGTGGCAGGGGAGGGGGGAGAGTTGGATGATCGTGGGATGTTTCTAAGGGCAGATTCTGAATATGGCTTATAACACTTCTGGTCATATCTCATGGGCCAGAACTCAGTCACATGATCCCACCTAACTCTGCAGAGTCTAGGAAACATAGACAAGCATATGCGTATTTTGTGAGCACTGAGAGAGCTTCTACCACATATAAGTTGTCAACCTGGCAATATCTTTTCCGAGTCGCCTCACTTTCAGTCAACATAAACAGTATCCCATAACCACGAGGGAGTTAGCAAAAGAGCAGGTAGGAAGTCCCTTGCAAATTCAAACATAACCCCCTTTTAAGAGGCAGCTGTCCAAAGCCCATGGCAGACATTGCTAATCAACTAACACACTCTTTCATAGATCTCCTAGATATAGGCTTGGAATCCCTAACAGGAATGCCCCGAGCAACCACCAACAATAGAATAATGTTGACTTATTTACCATCCCAAATCTAAGGATTCCATTCTTCAGGAAAAGACTTCTTTCATTCCAGTTTTGTTGATCACCCAACACTGACATTTGGGAAGAACGTTCTGGTCTTGGGATTGTTAAAAGTTTGGAATAAGTAAGGAAGGTAAAAGGCTCGGCCTGCCATTATAAATTAGCACACATTTTTATTTCATAAATCTGAACCAGCAAACATGTATCTCTTTGGGCAATTCAGATATTAACTTCAGCTTGGTATCTCCTCTCGGTGATACTACTAAACGCTTACATTCCTTCTGCAAATATCGTGCGAGAATCTACTCTGGGCCAGGCACAGAGCAAGGCAATAGTGTAAGAGGTAAACCCTGCTCAGTGCATTCCTTCCCATCAAAGGCTGCCACAGTTTAACCTCTCACTATTAGTAAGAGTTTGCCTGACTAAACATTTTGTAATGGATGACATCCTGATTCCTTAGAGCACTTTTCTAGGTCTCATATTCCTGAACTCAATACTTTTCTAAATATGCTATGAATAGATATGGCTCTTTACAAGAAGGAGATTGTCTTCTACCTCTCTCTCTAATATACTTATTCCTTTTTTAAAATGTCTCCCTTGACATATTAGATCATCTTTATTGCTTCCTGAGCCATTTAGCCTCAAAAACTTAACTTTTAGCAGTGAATCTGTCTTGTTTTCACATTGGTAAGAAAATGTCTCCTTAGAGTCGGTAAAGGATAGGTTTTATTAGAGCTTTTAACTTTGCTTAGCTGCCTGATAATAATAATGCCTTGCTTTCATACAGCACTGTAGAAATAACTATCATATATATATATATATATATATATATATATATATATATATATATAAAACTTAATATAACTCTCTCAAAGCCCTGTACAATAAGCTGTACCATTCCCGTTTCAAAAACAAACAAAAGAAGAGTGGGGTCATTTGCTCCTTGGTCGCATCACAGGAATGAGAATTAAACCCACTTTTTTTAACACAGGCTCTGCAATCCTACTACTGAATCCCACATTTTCTCCTTTACATGCAGAGCCCAACCCCATCTCAAATCCCAAATATTTGACAGAAATATTTATTAGGAGAAAAAAAGAATTCTTTTTTTTCCTTTCAGACAAATTCAAATGACACTGGACTCTGCTAATGGCTGCAGCCTCAAAGATATTCCCCCCTATAAAATCAGCCCAAATGTTCTCTAATGAAAAAAATTAAAATCTGAAAAGCAAAATGACAAAAAAAAAAAAAAAAAAAAAACCCAAAGCCATTGCCGTCGAGTCAATTCCGACTCATAGCAACCCTATAGGGTAAAATTGCCCCATAGGGTTTCCAAGGAGCTGCTGGTGGATTCAAACTGCCATCCTTCTGGTTAGCAGCCAAGCTCTTAACCACTATGCCACCAGGGCTCCAAAAAGCAAAATACTGTCTATTTATTCCATTTTTCCAACTGATTTTATTATAAAATTGAAACAATGTTCCCAAGGAAAAGTATCTCCAAGAAACATAAAATTTCACCCAAGACTGCAGAAACTCTAATTGTTTATGTAAGAATAATCTTGACATATTAATACTTCAAATATCAGATTATTGTGCGGCCTCTGTAGGGTGGCAATGCCCTATCATAGGAGAAAGACTTGGAAAGGAATTAGGACTTCCGCTCCTCACAAGATTCCGATTCTGTACCCAAAGGAAAAGTCATGGAGGAAGAAGGGAGACTTGCTCTGGCCATGAACAACTGTTGAATCCAGTTCTCCACTCTGATAGCTTGGCATCTGAGATGCCCTCAGGAAACGCAGCTGCCCAGCTAGGTAAATGTCTGTGTGGCACAATAGCAACTATAAATCTTTGTTTGCAAACTAAAAGAAACATAGCTTTCCTGAGCTCTCTGTAAACCAACTAAAACCACTTGTCATGGAGTCGATTCGAACTCAGGGCAAGGCAGCCTCGTATGTCAGAGTAAACCCGTGCTCCACAGGGTTTTCAGTGGTTGATTTTTGGGAAGTAGATCACCAGGCCTTATTTTGAGGCACCACTTGGTAAACTGAACTTCTAACCTTTCAGTTAGCAGTCAAGCGTGTTAACCATTTGCACCACTAGGTACTTATTTCTCTATTTAAAAAACCATTGCGTCAAATCGATTCTGACTCATAGTGATCCTATAGGACAGAGTAGAGCTCTCCTATAGGGTTCCCACGGCTGTAATCTTTATGCATGCAGATTGTCACATCTTCACCCACAGAGTGGCAGGTGGGTTTGAACCACCCATCTTTTCAGTTAGCAGCCAAGCGCTTAACCACTGCGCCACCAGCACTCCATATGTCTCTATAATTGAACTTAATTGCTGTTTTGAGCCTTGATTCCGATGAGCATCAGGGACTCAACTTTAGTCATTTTAGGGTTTCTTTCCATAACCTTTCACTGATATCACAGCGAAGTTCTAAGGGGCTAAGGTAGTGTCAGGATTTGAGGTTGGGAGAAGATGAGACAGAGTCAAAGCTTAAAGTTAACCTGCTAAGGGGGCTAGGGGGAGTAGACGGGTTCCAGAAAAAAATGGCAATTCTCTATTCTCTGTCTTAACCCTCCACTCTGTCTTCCCAACCATCACGAAGTGGAGAGACTGATACTTATTGATTGGAAATTTTTTTTATGCTATTGTCATTTTGTCTCATCCTCAGAAGATCTTAATCAAAATCTTAAGAAAAACACCTGATTCTTTCCTGGCTAATGGTTTTGGCAAAGATTCAGGAAGAGCTGAAAGTTACCTTGGAATGTCACTATTTCAAATGTAATGCCAATTTATAACAGTGTTTGTCTATCTATAAGCATTATAAAATGTATTCATTTATAGTATTAAATATATTAAATATATTAAGTTGAGCCAGTCTTCAATTATTTCTGAACATTTCTTACGTGAAGACTACTTTACTACCTACTTTATATGTAAAATACATTTTTGTTATCATAAATCAAAAAGATCATGACAAAGTATTTTCTGATTTGTGAATACATTTATATGAAAAATCCAACAAAGTTATAAAAATTAAGTCACAGTTGGATATATATTTCACAATAGTTTGTACTGAAAACAATAAACTTGTTAATCCAGACGGCCACCTCCTTTGGATCCAAAGAAAAAACTATCTACCTTAAAAGAATTTGGCAAAATGATACCAAGATCAGATGATAGCTACCAAGCGAGAGCAGACTGAGGAGCAGATTTATTGTGACATTAGGACTTAAACCCAGTTTCTGAAGAAGCACTGAAACCTAGATGAAAATCACTGGGCTGCTTCGGTAAAAGGCAAATTCCCCGGCCCCATTCCAAAAATAATCAGGGTTACTAATACTTGCCAGGCCTTGTTGTTAATTGCTATCAAGTTGGCTCCAACTCATGGTGACTCCATGTACAACAAATGAAACATTTCCCAGTCCTGCACCATCTTCATGATCATTGGTATGTCAAGTCCATTGTTGTGGATGCTGTGTATTTTAAGTGCCTTCCAACCGAGGAGACCCAACTTCCAGCACTGTATCAGACAATATTCTATTGTAATCCATAGAGTTTCCATTGGCTAATTTGGGGATGTAGATCACCAGGCCTTTCTTCCTAGTCTTAGTCTGGAAGCACCACTGAAACCTGTCCACCATGGGTGACTCTGCTGATATTTGAAATACCTGTAGCATAGTTTCCAGTAACATAGCCATAGGCCTTAGGCATTCCTAACTGTGGAGGCCCCATCATCATCATACCAAGCACATTAAAATGCACCTACACTTTGCCTTAAATACATGAATTAAGTCGTAGTTTATTAGTTTACATAACATTGTTATACACACCATCACACTTATTAATTTTATTTTTGCATTTTTTGTATTTTGGAGCCTTTTTTTTTTTTTTTTTTCCCCCCCCAGTGTTTTTAGGCTGTAGTTCCTCTAAGAGAGACTAGGTGCTGGGTGTATCTTGCCTAATGTATTAAAAGGCATCATGGAGAAAGTGGAGAATGAGATTTGGGAATCTGCATTTATAGCAAGTTTCTGGGTGATTCTTCCACACACCAAGGTTTGAGACAGAAGCAAAGCTTTGAAGCAACAAAGCCAAAGGAATGCTCAGTAAATTGTGAACAGATCAGTCTGACTAGCAAAAAAGGTTCTCAAAGAGATACGGAGGAAGGTAAGTTCTAATATTTTTGCACATCCCTTCCAATTTTCCTACACCTATTAGATGCAAAGCATGTGCTTGTCTAGCAAATAATAAAGGGATTAAAACAGGTGCCCTCCCTTGAAAAGGTTGCAAGTTTCTAATTAAAATACCAGGAGTAACTCTTACACTTTTATTGAAAACCTCAGGTGAAGCTCCCTACTCCCTCTCCCATCTTCTTTTCAGAGCTTTTCTGGCTACTTTCCCCGCATGTGTCTGTCAATAAGTAAATACTTGAAATCCCTCCAGAGTTGGTTCACCAGTCTTCCTAAGGATTTGCTTCTGTTTCTCTCTTTTTAAAGTCAGCTGTTATTCTATGAGCAGCGGCTGGGGACCACCGCCTCTCCCAGAGCCCAATCAGAGCTCCGCTTCAATTAGCTAAATTGGAAGAAGACACAACTAAATTTCCAATTAAAGTTCTAAACGAGCTATTAGAACAGACGTTTTTTTTAAATCTTTTCAGAGAAAGCTCTCCTAATAGTCATTTTTTTAAAGGTAAAAATCCTTAAAGGAGAAAAGGTGAGCACAAGCAGATCAATTAGAGCTGTTAACTGTTCCTACTAGGAAAGTTCAGTCTTTTTCACTTATGTGGTTTGGAAGTGAGCCACTTATTCTTTTTTTATTTCAGTTTTTATTAAATTAATACACGTATATTGTTTAAGTGTCAAATAGTTCTTCTAAGCTTATTTTAAAAAAAAAAAAAAAAGGCAATTCCTGCTCCATCCCCATTTCCTTATCCACAGCAAATCCTCTTCTACTCTTGAAGATATTGCTTCTAGTATTTACTTCCGTATTTCTAAATAACATGCTTCTATTAGGTTGAATCATAAGAAATGACTATTTTTATAGATGAAGAGTAGTTAATACCAACAAGTTCGGATGGTTCAACCTAATGCTACCATTTCTTGGGTTTAC
This sequence comes from Dugong dugon, assembly GCA_030035585.1. NCBI lineage: Eukaryota > Metazoa > Chordata > Mammalia > Sirenia > Dugongidae > Dugong > Dugong dugon. The sequence continues at coordinate 36,329,564 of CM057460.1, forward strand.
AGTTTTTAACATTGTTTACTGACTTCCCACCACCGAGAGCAAGGGTTTTGATTTACCACAACACGCCAACCGCACGCAAGAACCCGCGCATGCGCACTCACTTCTCCTTGCCGTCTTTCAGATATAGTTACAGCAGTTTGTAGTTATCAGTTTTAGATAGATATTTAGATATTATCACTATCTAAATCTTGATCACAGCTGATCCTTAGAGTGTATTAGAATTTCCCTTCCGTTCTTGTACAACTGTCTTGGTTTCCTCGGAAGGCCATGACAAAGTACCACAAAGCGGGTGGTTTAAAAAACAATTTATTGTCTCACAGGTTTGGAGGTTAGAAGTCTGAATTCTGGGTGTCTGCAGGGTTATATTCTCTGTCAACTCTAGGAGAAGATCCTTTGTCTTGTTCAACTGCTGGTGGCACCGTGTGTTTCTTGTCATTCTCTGGCTTGTAGACAAACCCTCAACAGGGTGTCTTTCCTGGGTGTGTGACTCTGTCTCCCTGTCTTTTCTCCCCTTTATAAAACACCACTCACAAGGGATTAGGACCCAGTATGACCTCATTAATTTAACTGTTAACATCTACCAAGAAAATCCGTATTTTCAAATAAGGTCACATTCACAGGTACAGGGATTAGAACATCAACATATTTGGGGGAGGGGGATGCAGTTCAATCCATAACTTTATTTTTTCCTGAAATTAGCAGTTGCTTTTTTTCTTTAATTTGCCTAGTTTTATATATACTTATTAAAATTCAGTCCTAAACTTCCTGACAGATTCTTAAATTCCTCTCAACCATGTAAAGGAATCTGTCAGTTTCTCTTTTGCTTGCAATACCACTCCAGAAATTCTCCATCTCTTTCACGTCATGAATAATTTCTTTTTTTAGATTTTCTTCCACTCCCTGCTGCTTAATTTCTATTTTTTCTGAGTTTCTTTTTTTCTGTTCGTTCTGCTCTTTGTCTTCGACACTAGAAATCTTCCTCAAATGTCTGGTGATCTTTAGCTGTCTGTTCATATTTAATAATGAAGCACCAAAAATCTAATCAGAAGTCTCTGGGTGGTACAAACGGTTCATTCGTTTAGTTGCTGAACAAAAGGTTGGAGGGTCCAGTCCACCAAGAGACTCCTCAGGAGAAAGGCCTGGTGGCAATCTACTTCCAGAAAAAGAGCCACTGAAAACCCTATGGAGCACAGTTCTACTGTGACACACATGGAGTCACCATGAGTTGGAATCGACTCTAGGACAACTGGTTTGTGTGTCAGCTGGTGAGCATCATCACAGGGTGACTGAAGGAAACTGGTGGTTTCATCAGGGCACCCAAGTGTCAGCACTGATGAATCTGTCTTGGGTCATTCAGTTTCCACTGAGAGGACTCCTTCTCGGTCCTCCCTCAAGGTATAACCCTGACTGCCAATATTCAGAGAGTTTAATATGGGGGAGGGTGGTGGGAGACCCCAGTATTCAGAATACACATTTTCACTTGGTCTCCCTGTTTGAGGTACAGCTCTCCCACCTGCCCTCAGTTGTACCTGCTGCTCCTGAGTACAGGGCCTCTCTGATTTAGCTTTTCCAGGGAGTAAACCTCCTGCCTTCTGCTGGGATTGTGAGAGAATTGAGGAAAAAAAGTCACCTGGCTGTGCAGGGCAGGGAAGAGGATCTGCGGTCTAACTGCTCCAGATACAGACTGACAGCCAATCTGTTTTCTGCCACACCCCACACCCTGGCAGTCAGAAGTATCTGGCACCTCTAATTGCTGATCTTGTCTGAGTTTCTTTCGCATTATGACTTAGCTTGCCTTTTATTGGATTTCCACCCCTTTGGTAGAAATTAGCTTTTAGTTTCCCCCGTTCTGCTAAATAAGTTGCCACTCATTTATCCTCCTTTCATCTTATAAATTTTATTGACATCTCTCATCAGCGTTCACCACTTTTTTTCATTCTCTTTGTTCTGTGGGTTTTTAGTGGAGTTTCCGGAGGGAGTAAGTAAATGTATGCATTTCCATCCAATGTGTTATCCAGCAATTATGTTCTTTTCATATTCATTCAGTTAATGAATATTGATAAACATTTTTGTGACAAATACTTGGGGCTACAACTTTGAAGAAGACAGACACGTGGGATTTACAGTCTGACAGAAGAAAAATAATAAGCAGCTATACTAAAATGCTGTGATAGAAGTGTGGGGTGCCATGGGATGGACACACATCAAGGCTTCTGAAAGGAATAAATGATGATGCTAAAAAGTGGAAAAGACTCAGGCAGGAGAGGCGGGGAGGAACGTCCACACCCTCTATGAGAAGACCCCAAATTGACAGAGACCATGGTACCCTGGGGCACAGTGTTGGGGTGATGTTGAGGTGAAGACAGAGAGAAGAGTGGGGGAGAGCTCATGAAGAGCATTTTAAGACATTTTGGGGAGTTTGGACTTTATCCTAAGATGGAAGCCACTGTAAGATTTGAAGAAGGGGAGTGACATTAGGTTTTCTTTTGAAAAATAACTCTGGCTCCAATGCACAGAATAGCTTGAAAGGCAGGTGGAATTACAAGCAGAGAGACATTAGGAAACTAGTGTAATAATTCAGACAAAAGCTGAGAACACACGAGACTAAGACAGTGATAACAGGTTTTTTTGGGTGTTTTGTTATATCTATGGGTTCATGAGAAGAGAGTTTGTAATTGACTGGATTGTGGACCATCCGTACAATTTTCTAGACTGAGCATTTATGTGGCTTGTGGTCTTATCATAGAGGATCCAGGGAAAGAAAGATTCACAGGAAAGACGTGTTCAATTTGAGTACACTAAGTTTAAGGTTCCTGGGTATCCTAAATAGTTTGTGCTCATCTGTTAACCTGCAGGTTGGTGGTTCAAATCCCCCAGCAGCACCCTGGAAGAAAGGCCTGGCAATCTATCTGTAAAGAAAATCTTATGGAGCAGTTATCTGTAACGCATAAGGTTGTGATGAATCAAAATCGACTTAAGGGCAATGGGTTTTTTTGTTTTTTTGTTTTTTAGTATTTTATTGCATTTTTGTGAAAGTTTACACAGCAAATTAAGTTCCCATTTAACAATTTGGTTTCATTTTCCACATTGTGTCAACATTCTCATTATTTCTGTTCTGGTTATTCTGTTTCCATTAATCTAGCTTCCTTTCACCCCCACCCCCCCTTCTCATTTTTGATTTAGGGTAAATGTTCATCTTTGGTCTCAGGTAAATGATCTTTTTTTTTTTTTTAAGGAGCACAGTACTTATGGGTAGTATTGTTTATTTTATGAGCCAATCTGTAATTTAGCTGCAAGGTGACCGCCAGGAGTGATTTCAGTTCAAAGTTTAAAGGCTATCTCAGGGCTTCTCCAGTCTCTAATCTCTACTGGTCCAGTAAGTCTGGTCTTTTTTCAGGAATTTGAGTTTTGTTCTACAATTTTCTCCCATTCTATCCAGAACCATCTATTGTGTCCCTCATCAGAACGGTCGGTAGTGGTAGCCAGGCACCATCTAGTTCTTCTGGGTTTAGGTTTTTTTGTTTAAGTTTGAAGTATTTGTGTGACATTCAAGAGGAGATGCCAAGCAGCAGTAGAATACATGAATCTGAAGGGATTTAGATGTAGCTTTGAGAGTCAGCAACATATAATTTCAGGCATAGGAATGGATGAGATCATGTAGAGAGTCTGTACAGTATGAAGGGAGGAGCCAAAACTCATGGCCATGGAGTCGATTCCAACTCATAGAGACTCTATAGGACAGAGTAGAGCTGCCCCATAGGGTTTCCAAGACTGTAATCTTTAAGGAAGCAGATTGCCTCATCTCTCTCCCGCAAAGCAGCTGTTGGATTCAAACCACTGACCTTTTGGTTAGCTACCAAGGGCTTTAACACCACTGCACCACCAAGGCTCTTGAAGAGAGAAGACACAGGGCAAAACCTATTGAAACAGCAAAAGTAGGAACAACCAACCTCTTCCTTATACTTCTCATTCTGACAAAACTGTAGAAAAGTATCAAGCATGCGATCACCCAGAGCCTCGCTTCTCGCCAATACTTGATCTATTGGTGGTGATATTTTGTGTATTTCTATTGGCACCTCATGTCATGGATTAGCAGCGCCGTTTTTAATACTGGAAGGAGAGTCAACAACATCTTTAAGACTAACCAGACTTGAGAACCAATTCAGAAAACTCATCCTTATAATTTTGTTTCTCTGGAACTATTCTCAGTACCAAATGTCTTAGGCTGGGTTCTCTAGAGAAGCAAAACCAGTGAAGCAAGTGTGTGTATATATATATATATATATATATATATATATATACACACACATATGTATATATACATATATAGAGAAAGAGAAATTTATATCAAGGAAATGACTCATGCAGTTGTAGAGGATAGAAAGTCCCAAGTTCATGGGTCAGGTGTCAGGCTTCTTCCGATTTACATAGCTGCAAGGGCTGACGAACCCAAGATTGGCAGGTAAGAAGCAGGCTTCTGGCTCAAATCCCAAGAACCTGAGGTCAGATGATGACAAGCCAAACACAGGGCCCGGAGCAGAGCAAAAGCCAGCAACCTTTGCCAGAAGGTCCATATATATTTGATGCAGGCCACAACCCTAAGGAAACTCCCTTTCAACTGATTGGCTGCTCATAGCAGATCTCATCATGGATGTGATTACATTATATTAGACCTCATCACATAGGTGATTACATCATTACGTAATTGCCAAACTACATCAAACTGCTGAGAATCATGGCCCAGTCAAGTTGACACACAACCTTAACCATCACAGTAAAGAAACTGTTACATAGATTAAGAAAGATTTTCTCAATGTCTAGTAGGAAAGCTAGGAGAATTGGTGTTACCAACATTAGGGGAAGAGTTATATTAAGGCTGGAGAAGTCAACAGTATCAAATGTAACTCAGAGGTCAGCGAAGTAAGGACTGAAAACTTCCAATGGATGTAGACACAAGAAGATAACTGATGACCGTGGCTATAACAATTTCTGTGGGAGACTGGGACATAAACCAGGTTGCTATGGATAAGGATGTGGAGTCAGTGAACTTTGCCAACTCTCTCTACAAGTTACCAAGTAAACTAGTAAGTTGATAGATTTGAGTTCAGGAAGTTCTGGAGGTCTGTGAAGGAGAAGGCCCGATTATCTCTATTGAGAGTAGGAGAAAGAGCTGAAAAAGAGAAGGCTTTTCACATAGCATTAAAAGCCAAGTTTATGGTCAAGACTATGGAATTGTGGTGTTGTTGTTGTTAGGTGCCATCGAGTTGGTTCCAACTCATAGTGACCTTACATATAACACAACAAAACACTACCTGGTCCTGAGCCATCTTCACAATAGTTGCTATGTTTGAACTCATTGTTGCAACTACTATGTCAGTCCATCTTGTTGAGGGTCTTCCTCTTTTTTTTGCTGACCCTCTACTTTACTAGCATGATATCCTTCTCCAGGGACTGGTCCCTCCTGATAACATGGAACTGTGGGAGTCTCAGTCTCTATACTGGTGTGATTAAAGTTTGAATCATCTCCTTTTTTTCCAAAAATATAAGAAACGTGATGTGATATAAAGCCATTCATCTTTCCATCAAACGTGTAAGCTATGTAGAGAATTTAGGAAACAGTCATATTTATAGAACAATTGAGTGGCATATTCATCAGTATTAAAAATTAAGTCTTTTGACAATCTAGTTCCCAGTTTGGAAAATCATGTTTCTTCATAGAAAAAGCCTTGAAAGATTTCTCTTAAACACCTATTTGATTAAGCCCTTCCCTTACCTTCAACGGCGACATCAGGTTCTTACAGAATGAGAACAGCTTCCTATACTAGGAAAACCCTCCCCCTTCTAATCATGAGACCCCCCATGTTGCATTGCATTGACACCTTTTATTTTAAATCTGTATGATTATCTCAGAAATAGATGACCTATACTCAAGCCAGGCTTGTCCCATTTCACCTGGAAATTTTTTTTAAATATTGGTGCTTGGATTATCTATCTTTAATCAAATTTGCTCTAGGTCTACTCCTCCATAAAAGAAAACAAACAAACAAACCAAACCCATTGCCATCAATTCTAACTCATAGCCACCAGGAGTCTTTTTAAAATTCTCCCTGGTTATCTCTAATATATAGTGTATCTTTTGGAGGACAAAGTTGTTAAAGGGATGCCTGGTCGTGTTACCAATGCACGTAAGAAATAACTTTCCCTACCATTTACAATAGAGAATCAGTCCTCTTTTATTTCTGCCTTGTTGGTAAAGCCCTTGGAAATGATACACGCAGGGTCAATGTGATACGTTATACATCTTTGTTATCCATCACTGTACCTGCCATGTTATGTACACAGTAGGCCCCCAATGAATACTTATTGAAAACCTGAATGAAAGAATTTTATATCTTTGAAGAATATTCTTTAATATCTATTCTTCAGGAGTGTCAAGCTGTGTCTAAAAGTAATCAAGTGTGACAATTGTAATATTTTCCTAAGCTTTTGTACCTTAAATTTTACACGTGTTCACATTCATTTTCAGAGAGCGAGTGCATAAAGCACCTTTTTCATGTTTGCAATGATCTCGCATATTACAGATTCTCAGTGGCTGACTATCACATGCACTGACCTTGAAATCCCCGGGTACAATATTGGATGGTGGCTGAGGAAGAGACACTGGATTTTTTTTTTTAAGTGTTGAATGTTGCAGCTGGGCTTCTTAATCAGGAGAAAAGAGGTTGAATACCTGGGGGACAAGAGAAATACACTGAAAGACAATGCTCAACTCTTCTGAATAGATGATAATGGAGAGGAGAATGGTGCTGAGCAAGCAGAATGTTCAGGATATTAGTGTGGGCCACGGAAAAACGCTGCACAATCAAAACTGATGAAAAAACATCGCATCCAGCAGCTTTGAAAATATGGGCAAAAACCATTTTCAAAAGTTCTGTTATTTAAAAAGTAAGATTTGGGATTAAGATTGCTTTCTGGAATTTTGGGGGATTCTTTATTTTTAATAAACAATTGTTTTCTAAATTTGGTCATTTATGTAGGATAGTCTATTGTTGGGATGAGGGTCTGTCAAGGAGTAATTCTAGAGCAGAAATTTCCAGATGGGGGGAAGAAAAGCACTGGCTTAGATGAAAATAATCAATTTCCAAGTGGGGGTTAATGAAATTCTTTTTATTTAAATTTACTCTCGTCTTCCAAAATGCCCAAGGCATTTAATGTGGGTTTTGCTTTCAGCACACTCTGGCATGAACTTCTGTTTGTTTCTGGATTCATTTATTCAGTCGTTTTGAGAAGCATTTGCTGTGCACCTGCTCCATGCATCGTTCTTTGCAAAGCTATGTCAGGGATAAAAAAGTAAGATTCTTGCTTATCCTAGAGGAGTTGCTAAATATTTTCATGCTGGGAATGGTTCAGAATTGTTCATTAAAAATGGTTTTATGTGCTTTCACCAGTTAGAAGGAAAAATTACTTGATCCCTTTAGCTATTTTAACCATAATGGATGCTTTTCTAACTAGTCTGTTATGTGGCTTGAGTTAATAAACCCCCAAGGAGAAATTAATAGGCTACCTTTCCATCTGCAGAATTCGATACATTGAGTCATGCTTCAGAGTATTTAAGAGTCTTTTACTTTGCATAATTTTGCATAGAGTGGAGAAAGAAAAAAAGCTTTACAGAAAGTATTTTCTCTCATTTGTAGTAAAATTTTAGAATTAGAATAATAGTCCATACTGTTAGTGTCCTTCCTTTATTTTATAAATTACTAATTCCTTTCATGGAATTAAAGAAGAAAATCATAATAAAAATTAAACATTTAAGTATTTTATTGATGTAAAAATAGTATTTGGCATGGCTATATATAATCATTTGATATCTGTTCTTTTGATTATTAGCTTCTTGTTCCTATATTTTCTGGGGAAGAAATCTTTTTTTTTTTAGATAATTTTCAAGTTTGGAGGAGAACAACATACCTTAAATGTGCTGACAGAGCAGTATTTTTATTATAACTTTCATAGTATTTATTTGATCAGACAGAATTATGTTACAAACAAATCTGCATCATACATTTTTCTCAAATATCAGAATACCTTGTAATTAAGCAGTATATTCAATTATCAGTGTTATCATCCTTTGAGAATGCATGTTATATCTATAAAGCCAAATCTGATAATAAAATATATGAATAGAAATGCAAGGTGTAAAACCCTGTATTTTTTCTTCTTTGTTCGACATTTATTGAATTGCCTATTGTGAGCAAGGTACTTACTAGAAATAGGAAAATGAATAAGACTTTAAAATGTTTATTAGCTGGTTTATTATTTTTCCCTGCTACCCAAATATCTGCAGGTAAACAAACAGGAAAACCAATGAACACAATAAGGTGTTATTGTAGACACCTGTTGAGGAGTCTGTCCAGCTTTGGTTGCCTGAGGACTGCGTTTCCCACTCTACTATGAGTATGTTCTCCCGGCCATACCTTATTAGACAAATGCTTTAGGTAGCTCAAGTTTTGTTTTTGTTACTGATACCCAAACAAAATTTTATTGAGAAAACGATGACAGGTAAGAGGTCTGGGGTACAAACAACAGGCAACAGTCAGATTCCAGATCACCATGATCAAGCACCATTTCCTGGTACCAGAAGGAAGTCCATTGTCTCCTCCCACCTCCAACATGGAGGAGATGCTCTGACTGATGAGAAGAAGCTGGTATAGCACATCTTGTCCATACATGCAGGCAGAACCAAGTCCCCACTCTACTAGCTACCAAAGCAATAGTAGTTCCACAAAGGGACATGCCCACACCCAATGTTTACTCAATAAGAAACAAATCGGCCTAGGCCTTCAGGTCAAATCTCCTTTCCATCCTTCACTCAGCCACTTGCACAGGTGTAAGGCTGCCACTTCAGGCAGAAGTGGTATGTCACCTCACAGACTGTAGAAGGCAGATATTGGGCAGCAGGGAAAAATAATTTGCTTCAGGCTAAAGAAACATGCCTGGAGTAAAAATCTAAGGCAATGGCGACGGCAGCTGAGCTCCCTCACACTGTCTTGTCTTAATGTAAGTCCCTATTCCATGGTGCTCTTGAGGACATTCTTCAAGGGAAGGTGGTCCATTCCATCATGGGGGAAGTGCCTTAGTGAACCAGAGTAACCATCCCTTTCAGTTTTCACATAGCCACATTCCCAGGGCAAAAACAAGTCCCAGATGAACCAGTTCAGGCCATTTTAGCATCACTTAATAGATCCTGAACCACCATCCCAGGGGGTTAGCCTTTCACATCTCTCTCTGAACTCAACTAACTTTATGTGGAAGGCCTTTGTCTTCCTTGCCATTTGACTTTCATCAGGTTGTGTCTGTAAATCCCAGGGTCTCCATACGCTTGAATTTCAATGTGATACAGGGTAATTTGACCTAGGGCTGCAAACTGGTTCTTCCCGGTTCAGTCATGGCCAAGAAAGTGACACCGGAACAGACCTGAATTTTTAAAATTTGGGTGAACCAGAATGGGAAAGATTACAGGTAGAAGCCTTGCTAGAAACTCCTGAGTTAGGAGGCTAATCTCCCTCTTGGAAAACAAGGGCAGTGTGCACGTTGCACAGCAACCAAATCTCTTGCCCATCCATTTTCAGCAGAGGCAGAAACAGCGGTGCCTCACTCAACAATGACAGCTGGCCCTGCCCCTTTGAATGTGTGTCACTCTCCACAGTCCTGCAATAATCCAGTCTGATGCATCAGGCTCCTAGGAGGGCTTACTACGCATCTTCCGAGTCTCCCATTCCAGAGGTTCGACCAGTGATTTTTCCCGTTCCAGTTATTGTTCTGGTTCACTCAAATTTTAAAAATTCAGGTCTGTTCCGGTGTCACTTCATCAGCCACGAATGAACTGGTACAAACTGGTTCAAAGCCCTAATTAGACCAGCCTTCCCAGGCAACCCAGAGTTTTCTGTGCAGACGGCCCCATCTCTGCTCCAGAGTTCATCAGATCCTAGGACAACCATAAAGACCCACTAATAGCTTTGAGTCTGGCCTGAGCCTGTGTGAGACACATCTGCATAACTATGGGTGACTCTTAATCCAAGGTGAACTCTCTGTCCCTTGAGAAAGTAAGTGCCAGGGTTTTTCAGTGATGCAGATAAAAAAGCCTCTGTTAAGGCACCCAGCTACCTAAGAATGAAGAGAACTCTGGGCAAAATGTCATTATCTAACTCATAGAATGTTTCTGGAAGAAATGATGCTCAAATTGAGTTTTAAGGATGAATAGGAATCTTCAAGCCAGAATTGGCAGAGTAGTCTTTCAAGCATAACTCATTGCCATGGAGTCGATTCTGATATGAGTTAGACTTTCAAGTATAACAAAAACAACAACAACAAAAAAAAACCCTGTTGCCATCAAGTTGATTCCAACTCATGGCGATCACGTGTGTTACAGAGTAGACCTGCTCCATAGGGTTTTCTTGGCTGTAATCTTAATGGAAGCAGATCACCAGGCCTTTACTTTGATGGTACCACTGGGTGGATTCGAACCGCCAACCTTTACGTTAGTGGCCAAGAGCAAACCATTTGCACCACTCAGGGACCTTTCAAGCACAGAGTGGTGAAAAAATATGCTTCATTCTTGTAAAGACAAGTAATTTAGTAAGACTAAAGCCAATAATAGGTGTGTGAGAACTCCAGGGCGGAAAGACTGTGCCAAGGAGTTTGAATTTTCTCCTGGAGCTACAGGATATCCTAGAAGGAGTAAAAGTAGAAGAGTGACAGACTCAAATTAGCAAAGCAGAAAGTTCAAAACAAGAGCAATGTAGAGAATTGAGTAAAGCCCTGAGTTAGGAGGCTACTACAGCAATTTAATCAAGAAGTAACGAGGGTTTCTAAATAAGACCGCTCCATAAGAAAGAAAAAAAGAGGAGATAGTTCAGACTGACATGTGACAGAAGTTGTCAACTAACTGAGGGTGAGGAAGGAGGAGAAGGGAAGCTATGATGACTACCAGCTTTCTCATCTGGTGACCGTGAGATTGGCGGACAGACTTGGAGAAAAAGAGTTAACTTTATATTTTGGTTTAGCCACTGTTCACAGACGTGTTGGAATATTCCCTGACATCTTTTCTTCTGAGACTTATTAAGCTAGTGAATGATATGTATTAGTTTTCCATTGCTCTGTAACAAGTTACCACAAATGGTGGCTTAAAACAAGACCCATTTATTAAGTCACAGTCTGTAGGTCAGAAGTCTAGTACGGAATGGCTGTGTTCTTTGCTCTGGACCTCTCAAGGTTGAAATCAAGGTATCGGCTGGGCTGGGCTAGGCTGGGCTCCAGAGAAGAATCTACTTCCAAGTTCCAGGTTGTTGGCAGAAGCCAGTTCCTTGTTGTTGTAGGACTGAAGTCCCCTTTTCCTTGGTGGCTGTCAGCCAGGAGCTACCTTCAGCTTCTAGAAGCCACCCGCAATCCTTGGCATATGCCCCTCCTCATCTTCAAAGCCAGCAACAGCATGTTGAATCCTCCTAGTGCTTTGAATCTCTCTGATTTCCTCTTCTGTCACCAGCCAGGAAAAAAACTCTGATTTTAAAGGTTTGTTTGATTAGATTAGGCCCATTCAGACAACCTCCCTTTTACCATATAGCATAACATAATCATAGAAGTAACATATGAGACAAAGGTCATGGGGGCCATCTGAAAATTCTGCCTAAACCCATTGCCATCGAGTCAGTTCCAACTCATAGCAATACTGTAGGACAGAGTAGAACTGTCCACTGGTTCATAGACTGCCGCATCTTTCTCTCACGGAGCAGCTGGTGGGTTCAAACCACCAATCTTTCAATTGGTTGCCGAGCACTTAATCATTGTGCCACCAAACCAAAAAACAAAACAAACCTGTTGCTGTTGAAGTCGTTTCTGGCTCACAGAAACCCTATAGGATAGAGTAGAACTTCCCCATAGGGTTTCCAAAGAGTGGCTGGTGGATTCGAACAGCCAACCTTTTGGTTAGTAACTGAGTTCTTAACCACAGTGCCACTATTGCACCACCAGTGCTCCTTAAATTCTGCCACACCTGAAAAGAGTGGAGCTAAAGGAAGCAATTTTCCTCCAAAACCATGGTGGTATGAAGATAGTATTAAGATCAGAGTAGAGAGTTAAATAAAAAACCAGAATCAGAGAGCCAAATGGAAAAGTCGATGGGTCTCCAAAATCATAAAACCAAACCCATTGCCAATGAGTCAATTGTGACTCATAACGATCCTATACGACAGAGTAGAACTGCCCCATAGGGTTTCCAAGGCTGTAAATCTTTATGGAAGTAGACTGCCACATCTTTCTCCTGAGGAGTGACTGGTAGGTTTGAACCATCAACCCTTTGGCAAGCAGCCAAGCATTTTAATCACTGTGCCACTAGGGTCTCCAAAGGAAAGGACCAAAAGCAGAAACTGAAAGTAGAATATGGACCCAGAAGAACAAGAGATAGGAGTATTAGATTTCAATGAGCCGAGAAAAACAATGGAGATACTGGGCTGAGTGCTGGGGACCATGGTCTCGGGGATATCTAGCTCAATTGGCATAACAGTTTATATAGAAGATGTTCTGCATTCTACCTTGGTGGGTAGTCTCTGGGGTCTTAAAAGCTTGTGAGTGGCCATCTAAGATACATCTACTGATCCCACTCCATCTGGAGCAATGAAGAATGAAGAAAACCAGAGACACAAAGGAAAGATTAGTCCAAGGACTAATGAAACATAACTATCACAGCCTCCACCAGACTGAGTCCAGCACAACTAGATGGTACCTGGCTACCACCAAGGACTGCTCTGACAGGGATCACAGAAAAGGATCTCAGATAGAGCTGGAGGAATATGTAGAACAAAATTCAAACTCACAAAAAAAGACCAGACTTGATGCCCTTTATCACCACTGCTATGTAACATTGTGCTGAAGTTCTAGCTACAGCAATAAGGCAAGAAAAGAAATAAAGGGCATCCAAACTGGTAATGAAGAAGTTAAACTGTCACTGTTTGCGGTTCATATGATACTATACATAGAAAACCCTAAAGACTCTACGAGAAATCTACTGGAACTAATAGATTCATCAGAGTAGCATGGTACAAGATAAACATACAAAATCTGTTGGATTCCTATACACCAATAAAGAGAACAACGAAAAGGAAATCAGGAAAACAAACCCGTTTATAATAGCCCCTAAAAAATAAAATACTTAGGAATAAATCTAACCAGGGATGTAAAAGACCTATACAAAGAAAACTAAAAAACACTATTGCAAGAAACCCAAAGGGATCTACATAAATGGAAAAACGTACCATGCTCATGGATAGGTAGACTCAACATTGTGAAAATGACAGTTCTACCCAAAGCAATTGAGAAATACGACACAATCCCGATCCAAATACCAACAACCTTAATCATTAACTTTATACGGAAAGGGAAGAAGCACCAAATAAGTAAAGCACTACTGAAGAAGAAGAATAAAGTTGAGGACTCACACTACCTGACCTCAGAACCTACTATACAGCTACAGTATTCAGAACAGCCTGGTATTGGTACAATGACAGATACATTGACCAATGGAACAGAATTGAGAACCCAGTTGTAAATCCATCCACCTACGGTCACCTGATCTTTGACAAGTGCCCAAAGTTCATCAGATAGGGAAAAGACAGTCTTTTTAACAAATGGTGCTGGCAAAACTTGATATCCATCTGCAAAAAAATGAAACAGGACCCATACCTCACACCATATACAAAAACTAATTCAAAATGGATCAAAGACCTAAATATAAAGCCTAAAACTATAAAGTTCATAGAAGACAAAATAGGACCAACACTAAGGCCTTAATACACGGCATTAATAGGATACAAACAGTAACCATCAACACACAAACCCCAGAAGATATGCTAGATAACTGGGATCTACTAAAAATCAAACACCTATGCTCTTCAAAAGACTTCACCAAAAGAGTAAAAAGAGAACCTACAGACTGGGAAAATTTTTTGCACAGTACAAGTCAGGCAAAGTTCTAATCTCCATAATCTGCAAGAAAATCCAACACCTCTACAACAAAAAGACAAATAATCCTATTAAAAAATGGGCAAAGGAAATGAACAGACACTTCACCAAAGAAGACATTCAAATGGCCAACAGACACATGAGGAAATGCTCCCAATCACTAGCCATTAGAGAAATGCAAATTAAAACCACAATAAGATACCATCTCACCCTGGCGTTACTGGCACGAATCAAAAACACTAGAAGTAACAAATGTTGGAGGGGCTGCGGGGAGATCGGATCTCTTATGCACCGCTGGTGGGAATGCAAAATGATACAACCATTTTGAAAAATGATATGGCGCTTCCTTAGAAAGCTAGAAATAGACATACCATTCGATCCAGCAATCCCACTCCTAGGAATATATCCTAGAGAACTGAGTCGTCACTCGAATAGACATATGCACACCTATGTTCATGACAACATTGTTCACAATAGCAAAAAGCTGGAAACAACCTAGATGCCCATCAACAGACGAATGGGTAAACAAACTATGGTACATACACACAATGGAGTACTATGAGATGATAAAGAACGATGATGAATCTGTGAAGCATCTCATAACATGGATGACACTGGAGTACATTATGCTGAGTGAAATAAGACAATCACAAAAGGACAAATATTGTATGAGACCTCTATTGTAAAAACCCATGAAAAAGTTCACACACAAAAAGTAACAATCTTTGTTGATTACCAGGGATGGGGGCTGGGGGGAATACTAAATAGGCAACAGATAAGTGGTATCCTGGGTGAAGGGTGAGACAGTACACAATACAGGGTACACTAGCACAACTTGTACAAGGAAAGGTCATGGAAGCCCCATAGACACATCCAAACTCCCTGAGGGACTGAATTGCTGGGCGGAGGGCAGTGGGAACCATGGTCTCAGGGAACATCTAGCTCAATTGGCATAACACAGTTTTTAAAGACAATGTTCTACATTCTACCTTGCTGAGTAGCATCTGGGGTCTTGGGGGCCTGTGGGCAGTCATCTAAGATACTCCACTGGTCTCACCCCTTCGGGAGCAAGGGAGAATGAAGAGAACAGAATACAAGGAAAAGATTAGTCCAAAGGACTAGCGGACCACAGCTACCAAGGCCTCCACGAGACTGAGTCCAGTACGGATAGATGGTGCCCAGCTACCACCACTGACTGCTCTGAGCAGGATCACAACAGAGGGTTCTGGACAGAGCTGGAGAAAAACGTAGAACAAAATTCTAACACACAAAAAAAGACCAGATTTACTGGCCTAAAAGAGACTGGAGAAACCCCGAGAATATGGCCCCGAGACACACTTTTAGCTCAGTGGTGAAGTCACTTCCAAGGTTCACCATTCAGCCAGGGAGTGGACAGCCCCATGAAACAAAACGGGACTAATGAGGCACAGCAGTCCAGCGACAAGGACTAGAAGGCAGAAGGGGACAGGAAAGCTGGTGATGGGGAACCCAAGGTTGAGTAAGGACAGTGATGACGTGTAGTGGAGTTATTAACCATTGTCATAGGGCAACATGTATACTAACTGTTTAATAAGAAACTATTTTGTTCTGTAAACCTTCATCTAAAGTGAGAATAGCAGCACAACTGGAAGAGCAGAGTCGATGTCACTGAACTGTGCATGTAGGAATTTTTGAAATGGTGTATCTTTGGTTATGTATATTTTCACCAAAAAAAAAAAAAAGGGTCGAGAAGGGAGAGGGTTGACATGTTGTGGGGTTGTTAACCAATGTCATAAAACAATATGTGTACTACTGTTTAATGAGAAACTATTTGTTCTGTAAACCTTCACCTGAAGTACAATTTTAAAAAAATCAAATTAAAAAAAAAAAAAAAAAGACTTACTGGTCTGATGGAGACTGGAGAAACCCCAAGAGTATGGCCCCCAGACAGCCTTTTAGCTCAGAAATGAAGTCACTCCTGAGGTTCACCCTTCAGTCAAAGATTAGACAGGCCCATAAAACAAACAGTAATTCACATAGCTCAACCATGTGTACGAGACTAAATGGGTACACTAGCCCAGGGCCAAGGACGAGAAGGCAGGAGGGGGCAGGAAAGCTGCACAGATGTAAATGGAGAACCCAAGGTCGAGAAGGGGAGAGTTTTGACATGTCACGGGGTTGGCCAATATCACAAAACAATATGTGTATTAATTGTTTAATGAGAAACTAATTTGCTCCATAAACCTTCACCTAAAGCACAATTTTAAAAAAAAAGGAAAGAAAGAAATGGAGAAAAGGAGCTTTAGTTAAAATGGTGACTAAGCAAAGGTGCGTTGCCTCCCTCCGAGGCCCTTGTTACAGAAATAAAATGGTTTTGAAACAGTGAAAAAGTTACTGAACTTGAACTAGAGAAAGTTCCTCCACATGTCATAACTTCGAAGAGATATAATAGTGATGGAGCCAAATTAAAACAAGCAGAGGAGTTCCTGGAAAAATCTTAGCAACACTCCCCAATTCTGAAGGCTGAGTGTTAAAAACAAGAATGTGTGTCACAAGGGAACCACAATCATTTGGAAGCAGCTGTGCTGTGAGCCCAAGAGCATGGGCCAAACTACCCACCAGAGAACTGGAGGATAGCTGGGCTGGATGATATGATGTAATAAACAGAGAAGGCACAGCCACAGCTTGTGCCTGGAGAAGAGGTTGGGACACACCAAAAACTAGACATAAATATTTGGAAGACAGCTAGCAGAGACTCAACATATAGATAAATGGAATTTCTGAAAAAGACACTAGAAAAAACACAACAGAAGCAAGGCACTAACTGAGAACTGATTATGTTTCAGGCACTGTGCTAAGCTCTGATCATGTATCATCTCTACCTATGCTCTTCATCATTCTTGGGGACAGTCACAGCCTTGTTGGTGACTCATCCAACAACCTGACTTCTCAGTTCTTAATCTGTTCACTTCTCTGAGCTCGAGAGTCCATTCCAGCTGCTTATTCAGTATTTCCACTTCTGCTGTTCATAACCATCTCAAACACAGCATGTCCAAACCTATATCCTCCTCTCCACAGTCCTAGTCTTCTTCTAGGGTTTCCTATCTAAGGGAAACCTTCCTCCATCCTTTCTGTTTGTGGAAACTTGAAACCTAGGAGCTTTCCACAATATATCCTTTCCACTCATTCTCATAGCCAAGCCATTACCCAAATCCTGGTACATTTATCTCGTAAATATCTTCCTAACCCATGTACTTCTCTCCATATCTACACCCTGACCCAGTATCACCATCTCTCTGTTGGAATAACTTGCCTACAGGTCCCCCTACATCCACTTTCCAGTCCGTTCTCTACACTACAGCCAGAGATATTTTCAGATCACAAATCTGATTACTTTGTGTCTTAGTCGTCTAGTGCTGCTATAACAGGAATACCACAAGTGGATGGCTTTAACAAAGAGAAGTTTATTTCTTCACAGTAAAGTAGGCTAAAAGTCCAAATTCAGGGCATCAGCTCCAGGGGAAGGCTTTCTCTCTCTGTCTGCCTTCACATCAATCTTCCCCTGGACTAGAAGCTTCTCCGCGCAAGGACACTGGGTCCAAAGGATGCGCTCGGCTACCTTCTTGGTGGTATGAGGTCTCTCCCCCACCCCCACCACCCCTTCCCTTTCCATTTTATCTCTTGATAAAAGAGGAAATTCTCTTATCAACCTCAGGGAAACTCTTTTATCAACTCCAAGGAAACTCCCTTTACATTGAATCAGGGATGTGACCTGGGTAAGGGTAGTGTTACAATCCTACCCTAATCCTCTTTAACATAAAATTACAATCACAAAATGGAGGACAACCACACAATACTGGGAATCATGGCCTAGCAAAATTGATGCACACATTTTTTGGGGGACACAATTCAATCCATGACACTTTGCCATCCATGCCTAAAACAATTCAGTGTTTTCCCATTGCTCTTAGAGTGAAGTGAAATTCCTTAACATGGACTACAAGACTCTCGTAGCCTAGCCTCTGCTCCTCACTCGACCTACTCTCTATGCACTGGTCTTTTTGCTATTCCTCAAACACATCGTCCCTCCTCACCAAAAGGGTTCTGTACATGTTGTTCCATTCTTGGAAATGATCCTCGCTCACCCCCATCCTGATTTACCTATTACTCATCTTCAATCTCAGCTCAGGAATTACACCACCTAGGTTCATCCAGGTACCTTTCCCATTCCCATACACCATACCAGTTACCTTCCCTTCTTATCGTTTATCACATTGCAATTATACATTTCCCTTGCACTGATTTCATGTCTGACCCCAGTAGGCTGTAGGCTTCACTGGGGCAGGAGCATTGTCTGGTTTTGCTCACAATTTATCCCCGTCACCCACCCAGCATAGCATCTGGCAGGTCACAGGGGCTCAGTAATGTGTGTTGCTTCAATGAATGCATAGTCTATTGAATGAATGAATGCTTCATCTAAGTATCCAGCAACACTAGAAGACAGCCAGACTCGACTCTACCACACTTGGGTTTCTGTATATTCTTCTTATATTTCATATAGATTTCTTTAGGAGTTTTGATCTGATTACTGTTAGCATTTAATGATCAATGATAGATTATTATTGTGAATTGTAAACTTTTCACCACAAAATGCCTTTATTTTTCTCATTTAATCATTTTTCCCTTCATTTCAACTTTGAATTATATTTACACTGCAAACCCTGCTTCCTTGGTTGTTGTAGGGGTTTGGGGGGGTTTTCTTTTGGGGAGGAGAGTTCATTCACCTTTAATTTTCAACCTTTCTGAGTCACTTAATTTTAGATGTTGTCTCTTGAATATTTCATCTTGTGGAGTTTTGTTGTTAAACAATATGAGGAGTGGTTTTTTTTTGTTTTGTTTCCCTTTCTTACAATAGGCAGTTTATTCCATTTATTAATCTGATGATCTCTTTGGTTGTATAGTTCTATATATTTGTTTTACATTTTTTCTACATTTTGTTATGTAATCTAGGTTTCTGTTTCATGTGATTTTATGTCTATAATAAAATTTTACTTTTTAAATTTTATCCTTTTAAATATATTTCAATATCTTTTAAAATTGATTCGTCAACCTTAGACAATATCCATAAACTTCCTTTAACATATATCCCAATGGCTAGAAAAGGACATAACGTTTGGTAAAGTAGAGGGCCAACAAAAATGAGGGAAACCCTCAATGAGATGGATTGACACAGCAGCCACCACAACGAACTCAAACATACCAGTGGTCATGAAGGCTGCCCAGGAACTGGCAACGTTTCGTTCTGTTAAATATAAGATGGCAATGAGTCAAAGCCAACTTGACAGCAACTAACAACAATAGTATATATTCTTCTAAATTTACACACTCCTCCACAACCTGATGTAGTTGGTTATATTGTTATTTTAAGTTATTCTGGTGTTATCTTTGTACATTAAAATAGTGCACTTAAAATTTCATAATTTAAATTATCAGCATTGGTTAGAAATGCTCAAGCTCCATAATGAAATATGAGGAAATTTGTTCTTCCTCCAATCTCCACTTCCCCAACTTCCTGATTATTGTACTTAGATCATTACTCGTATGCTGTTAATTTATAACTTTTACATTCTCTTCTATTGCCATAATTCCCAGTTTTAAGTCTTGGTGTTATATCTAATTATTTTCAGTGTTCATCAGTCTTCATATTTTTCTATTCCTGAGTTTTTTATTTTCATTTGTCTCTTACTTCTTGGTTGGTTGGACTTCATAAAAAATGCTAGTTAGTACCATATTCCCTGAGTTCTTTCATATATGTCAAAATGATTGTTTTATCTGTAGACTCAAATGACATTTAACTGGGTATAAAAATCTCAGAACACTCTCTTTCTCTGAAGACTTTGTTGTGATTGCCTCACCATTTTCTAGCATTGAGTGTTACCAGGAAGTTTAATGCCAACTTGATTTTCCCTTGATAAAGGTGAATTACTTTATTTTCTGGCTTGGTTTTATCCATTTATTCAACAAGTAGTAATTTAATCTCTGCTATTTATTGGATGGAGCCCTGGTGGCACAGTGGTTAAGAGCTCGGCTGCAGTTCGAATCTACGAGCCACTCCTTAGAAACTGTAAGGGGCAGTTCTATTCTATCCTATAGGGTCCCTATGAGTCAGAATTGACTCGACGGCAACGAGTTTGGTTTTTTGGTATGTAATGGGTACTATTCTGGCTGCTAGATCCATATCAGACTCTTTGTTCTTGACATCCACCAACATTATCACTTACTGAATGTCCTAGGACACAAAGACATGGTGTACACCTTCAATCCATGGAATCAAGCCTTCTTTTATGGCAGTAATTTTTTTTTCTTTTTAACATTAAAACACTTTCAGGTTTCCATTTATTCTGTTCTCTGCTTTATGTAAAAGTCTTTATTTGAAATTTATATTCACCCTATGATTTAATTCACCTGATGTGTATTATCCATTTGCCTTTTTATTTTTTTCTCCTCATCACACCTGCTGCTATTTTTTCCTCTTTCTTCCTTCCTTTTTTCCCTTCTTCCTTCCTTTCCTTCCTCTCCTCCTTCCTTCCTTCATTTATTCTTGCAAATATCTAGTATTTCTTTCATCTATCAGTCTATGCTCAAGCTCCATAATCTAATCATGACTCATTTTTAAGTGAAAGTAGCTCCATCCTGTTCAGCTTTTTGCTGAAGAATTGTGTGAGAAATAAAAGGAGGTGTGAGCTATGGTCACAGGGGCCTAGTTTCAGCAGTGCTGTCTCAGATGACTTTCTTGCCAACTCTGCTGTGCCTTTGCTCCAAGGCATGTCTTTTCCCAGTGGCCCACATTCCCTCTGGAAGCGAGCGGGGAAGTCTCGTAAGGCTCAAGTTCACTGAGTGGTGACTTGGCATTTATTTTCATTCTCCTGAACTGAATTTGAACCCTTGATCCAAGCTGATTCCATGTGCATATTTGAAAGGCAGTAGGGCGTAGTGGTTAAGAGCTCAGGCTCTGCATTTGAATCCATGCTCTATCACTAGTTAGTTGTATGATCTTGAGCTAGTTGCTCACCCCTTCTGTTCCTTAGTTTCCTTATCACTTGTCATTGTTAGTTGTCATCAAGTTGATTCCAACTCATGATGACCCCATGTGTGTCAGAGTAGAACTGCTGCATAGGGTTTTCAAGGCAGTGACCTTCCAGAAACAGATTGCTGGGCCTGTCTTCCGAGGTCCCTCCCTATGATGAGGCTACAATTATTATCCCAATTTTACTGATAAGGAAGGAGGCCCTGGGTGGTGCAAACAGTTAAGTGCTGAACTGCTAGCTGAAAGGTTGGCAGTTTGAACCCATCCCGGTGGTGTAGAGGTTAAGAGCTTGACTGCTAAACAAAAAGTCAGCAGTTCGAATCCACCAGCCACTTCTTGGAAATGCTATGGGGCAGTTCTACTCTGTCCCTGTAGAGTCATTATGAGTTAGAATTGACTCGACAGCAATGGGTTCATCGTAGGGTTACTCTAAGGATTACATGAATTGGTATATGTAGTCCGTTTAAATTGATGCCTAATACATAAAATAATCAATAAATAATGGCCATTGCTATCGTCAAGCTTGTTATTAGTGGTATTATTATTATTCCCATTACATGACTCCCACATGTTTCCTGCAGAATTAATAGTTTTTCTCCTTCCAATCCTATCTGGTCTGCAGTTCCTTGGTGTGGGATGTGGAGTTAATGGTTCCCAGTAAGGGGTAGCCATTGAAACCCTTCAGAGCTGTGTCACCTAATATTAGAGAACTCTGCAGGGAGTATCGACTGTAGAATGTGAGTC
Source organism: Dugong dugon (assembly GCA_030035585.1). Lineage (NCBI taxonomy): Eukaryota > Metazoa > Chordata > Mammalia > Sirenia > Dugongidae > Dugong > Dugong dugon. The sequence goes on from CM057460.1 coordinate 36,351,384, forward strand.
TACTTTGGACAACCTCCCAGATTTGGGGCCAAACGTCCCTGTATTTAGAAGCAATTCTTCATAGTTTGGGATTGTGGCTGTCTCCTGGTTTTATTAAGAGAGGAGTCCATCTTTTTGTTAAGAGTTTGTGTTGCTTTCAGTTGATACCAGAGTGGAGTTTAGTACAATTATCCTTATGTTGCCATCTTCAAGCAGCAATTCTTAATATTTTTAAATCCAGGAATATTTTTAAATAAGTGAGAGAACGGTGAGCTCTTTCTTTCTCCACTGAAGCTTAAATATGAAGACATTTTAAGAAGGATTTAAGAGTTAATACAATATTCATAAAAGGACAATTTAAACCTTAAAATCAGTTCCTAAGGGAGATTATTAAATCTCATTCCAATTTTATACTTATGACTAAATATTTTTTATTTAGAAAATGGTTTTGCATTAGAAATGGAAAAATAGTTATAAACTCTGGTAAATACATTTCAAGTTGTCAATTTAAACTTCTATGAAATTTTAACTGGGCATAAATATATTTTCATATTTCTATACAAGTAGAAATACTTGTGTGTGTTGTACACACATACACACACACACACAGGCAGTCCCCAACTTATGACGTATTCAAGTTACGATGAACTGCACCAATGACTGTCTTTATTTTTTGTAATTTGGGTATTTTTTATGTATGTATTAAAATTTATCTGTAAGTTTACATGTAATGATTCTAACCCCTAAAGACAAATAAAGATTAGATTTATAAAGATACTGGTATTAAAGGCAATAATAATGAAATCTAAAAAAAATTTAAAAAAGAAATATTTGACTTAACATCAGAACTGACTTGCAACAGAGTCATCTGGACTGAACCCCATCATAAGTCAGGGACTACCTGTATATGTTGTTGTTAGGTGCAGTCGACTTGGTTCCACCTCATAGTGACCCTGTGTGCAACAGAACAAAACACTGTCCAGTCCTGTGCCATCCTCACAATTGTTGCTATGTTCGAGCCCATTGTTGTAGCCACGGGGTCTATTCACCTCCTTGAGGGTCTTCCTGTTTTTCTCAGACCCTCAACTTTACAAGCATGATGTCCTTCTGCAAGGACTGGTCCCTCCTGATAACATGTCCAAAGTACATAAGATCTGTATATATAAAACTATATATGTATATATATATGTATGCATACATATATATATATATATATATATATATATATATATATATATATATATATAATTTCTCAAATAATATCTGGTTTCAACCCATCCTGCCCAGGGCACAGTCACAGAGTCTAAATTTCATGGATTTTACTTTCCCTTTCACTCCATGTCTTACTTATTATATTAAGGGAAGTAAAATAATTGAAACCAACTAATCGTTATTTGGTACTGTTATCGTGATGATGATGATAACGACAATGACTCACATTTATCACAGTGGACTGGGTACTATATAAGTAAATTATTTCATTTTCTTTTCAAAACAACCACACGACGTAGGAATAATTACTAGTTCAACTTCACAGATAAGGAAACTGGGGTTTCGGGGGTTAAATGACATACCCAGTATCACTTGACCAGCAAGTGGCAGATTTGGCGCAAAGCCAAATTGGCTCAAAGCCCATATTTCTAAATAATGTACTAAGCTATCTCTTCCCCCAACCCCTCAATGCTTCCTACCCAGCGATATGAACATCACGATATTCATTTAGAAGGGAAGAAAGTGAATTTTCAATTCAATAATTTGCTCAAGGTCACCCAATCCCTAAGAGTGAGTGAGTCTTAACATACGTCAATGCTGTTTTCACTACAGCTCTTAAAAATTAGAAAACCAAAGCTATGTGTCCTAGAATACAGAGTGAGAAACTTTTCATCAAGATTTTAAAATTTGCATATAATTCTTTTCAGGCCTACTTTCCCTGTACTAAGGTAGTGAGGGTAGAGGGAGAGGACAAAAGAAACCACACTCTCAAGACATTCTTTTCCACTGATGGCCAAATCTTCCAAAGCATGAATGAATCTCCAAAACAAATGACCACTTGGCTGTTAAGCACAGGGGAAAAGAAATTTCCCTGAACAATGGTGCACATAAACTGAATTTTTGAGGTATAACAAATATGATTCTCCTTGAAGGTGATTTTTTAAAATTCAGGTTGCCGAAGTAAGTCAAAAGAGACAAATATAGCTCGTTGCTTCTATATGCTGAGGTTAATCATAAAATGCATCTTTGTTTTAAAATCCCATGAATGTTGGATCGGAAACCATCCAGTCTCAGCTCATAAATGGACCGTTCTGTTTTAAACTTTGACAAATGACTCCCTGGCTTTGTTTCTCTTTACCGAGAAGGGAAGCAGTGGCCTTCTGGGGCAGCTCCTTAAAGATATTTCTATGAGATTTATGTGGCACAAAGTGCTCTCGAAGACAAATCAATATACCCAAGTAAAGCGTTCTACTATAATCACACTGATCAAGAAAAGTGTTTCTTTGCCACAGATCTGTCATTTCTTCCTTTCATTGTATGGAGCTGCCTAAAGGTTTTATGTCCCTGAAGCAAAGCTCTGAATGAGTCTTCAGTAGTGTAGGATATTAGCAGAATACCATAAAATCAACCATTACTCTGGACACCTGATTTCCCATAGGAAAATCATGCAAGCTGAAAGTCAGCGGGGGAACTGTCAGAGAACAAAACTACTGAAGAAACATGGGCCTGGATTATGGCCTTATAATTAGTTGTTATCTTAGTTTGCTAGTGTGGCTGTAACAAAAATGTTGTAACACATGGGTGACTTTAACGAACAGAAATTTATTTTTTCACAGTTTAGGAAGCTAGTTGAATTCAGGGCACTGGTTCTCGGGGAAGGCTCTCTCTGTCCACTGAGGGAAAATCGTTCTCTCAGCTTCTCTAAACCCAGTGTCCCTCAGTTCCTTGGTGATGTCCCCGTGGCATCTGCTTTCCTCCATTTCAGCTTGCTTGCTTCTCTTTATATGTAATCTGCTCTTTTTATATCTCAAAGGTCATTAAGTTTAAGACACACCCTACACTGATATGGCCTCATTACCATAACAAAACCCCCTATTCCCAAATGAGATTACATTCACAGGTACAGGGGTTAGGATTCCAACACATATTTTAGAGGGACACAATTCAATCCATTACAGCTATAAACCTAAATTTACACACAACATTGAGCGCATTTATTTCGCAGTCTATAACAACCATACAGTTGTAGGAATGATGATCTCCTTGCTCCACACTGTTTCTGAGGGAAGAGTTATAGATATCCTGATTATTGAGGAACCATATTCTCACCATTCCCCATCTGGAACATTCTCCACTTCCAGCGGCTGCACAGCCAGCAACCCTCCCCACTCTGGGATCCAGCCTTTGAGCGCCACTGCCCTGCTTTTTCTTTAATGAAACTGAACAGCGCCCTGACGAAAATTTTCCTACTTCTTGGCATTGAAATAAGTGGAGTGAGGAAAAAAAAACGTCTGGCTCAAGATTGTGGGTAAGAATGTATTTAAGAAGGAATACAGGGTAGGGACTGTTGTTAGAGTTTTAGAGGGTCAATAAATACCATCCTCTCTCTTCTAGGGTTCTGAACCAACTGATAAATATGACACAGGAGACAGAAGAGATGAGGATCAAAGTGTCAGCTGTATTATTGGTAAAACTGAGTTGAAATTGTGGCTTTAGATCAGCAGTCAATAGGGCTTGAATTGAATTTATCTCCTGAAAACAGCACCCCTGCCCTGGGAATGCATCATGTGAAGGAGCAGAGCAAGTAGACAGATCTGGAAGAAAGAGGACCCAGAGCCAGGTAGAAGGTTCTCCTTGGGGAGAAGGGAGGGAGGAAGTGAGGTAGAGAGGGAGGGGAGAGAGTGTTTTTGCTGTACTTTTTCCTCTGGCAACATGAGGAGTGTGAAGTAAATGTCTCGCTGTCTCCACCCCCAGCAGATCTCAAGCTTTATTTTGTCCTGTGTTTCACTGAGAGATGAGGTCATCTCTAGTCATCTTCACTCAGAAACACCATATACAACCAAGATGCAACAAAACCAAGTATCTCCCCTCTCCCCCTTCAACTTGCTCATCTTTCTATTGTTCTTAACTTGGAAGAATGACATCATTGTTCAACCATGGACCTGGGATCATCCTAATTTTCTCCGTCCACATTGAACCAGTCACCTATGTGACTTGTGGATTTTTTCTCTTATTTGTCTAACGAATCTGCCTGCCCCTCTCCAACCCAGTAGCCAATGCTTTAGTATAGCCTCTCATCATCTTCCCTTTGGATTCCAGCACAGTCCTCCCAGCGGACTTCTCTGCCACCTGCCATTCTCCACACTGTTACAAAAGTAAACCTGCTAAAACCCCAATCTGACGACTTGTCGTTAGTTGCTGTTGAGTCTGCTCCAACTCATGGTGACCTCAGGTACAACAGAATAAAACATTGCCCAGTCCTGCGCCATCTTCACAATCATTGGTATGCTTGAGTCCGCTATTGTGGACACTATGTATTTTGAGTGCTTTCCAACCTAGGAGGCTTGATTTCCATCATTACCTCGGGCAATACTTTATTGTGATCCATAGGGTTTTCGTTGGCTAATTTTCAGAAGTAGGTCACCAGGTCCTTCTTCTTAGTCTGTCTCAGTCTGGAAGCTCCGCTGAAACCTGTCCACCATAGGTGACCCTGCTGGTATTTCAAATACTGGTAGCGTAGCTTCCAACATCACAGCAACAATCTGACCACAATACCCCATAAAATCCTTTAAGTTCCTATGTAAGTACTAGGAAGCCTACCTGATCTGCCTTCCTCTGTCTCTTTTTCTAGACAGAGCCTGGAAGAGTTAAGAGCCTAGAGGCCACGACAATTCAGGGTCATAGGCTTTGATGATGAAGAAAGTGAAGAGAAGATCTGCTTGAGGTCTTGAGAAAGTCCTCATTGTCAGTGAGGAAAATTTTTCTCTCATGCCACCTGGAGGTACCTCCCTGGGAGGAAAACCCCAGGTGTTCTCTTAGGCCATGTTCTAAGGTGCTGTTCTCTTTAGGACATGGTGTAAGTTTTCATTTAGAGGCTCTGTTCCACAGAAGAAAGCCTGCATCCCCAGCACTGACTGTAAGCCAGTGGGTCATTTTAATCCTCAGGGACAATCTAAGGAAGTCCATTTGACCCTCATACTAAGCCTCATTCTCCTACGGCTCTATCAGCAACGAAGATAAAAGTCTAATCTCCACCTACCTGACTGGAGTTTTGATTCCAAACTTGCTTAGGGAAAAATGGATGTCATTCTAACTCACTCATACTCCAACACTTCTGAAGACCCTTGATTCTGCCCCTGGGTTATGGCTCTGCAATGTTAAGAGCTCAACACTGTAGAAAAGGTCATAGTTAAATATATTTGCTCATAAAAGAGGTGAATTACCTCAGAGGGTCCCCATTGCTTTTTAAGCAATTAAGGATCAGCTGCCACAGAGGCCGGGTGGTCTTTATTGCTCCCTACTTAGAGAGCAGATCCCTGAGTGGCACAAATGGTTTGTGCTTGACTACTAACCTAAAGGCTGGTGGTTCAAACACACCCACAGGCACTGCAAAAAAAGAGGTCTGGTGATTTACTTCTGTAAATATTTCGGCCAAGAAAACCCTACGGATAAGTTCTGCTCTGTAATACACGGGGTTGCCATGAATCAGAATCAACTCAATGGCAATGGGTTTGGTTTTTTGGTTACTTGGAGAGCTTGTTGGTCTCCAAAACAACTTATGCCTTTGAGTTCTTCATTTTCATGAATGTTACCACCCTCTTTCTAATCACCCCAATATCAGAGCTCTATATCACCACCTTGTATTCCTTCTTTAACCCTTTACAACCAATTTATTAGCAAACCAGGAAGATTCTACCATCTCAAGTTACTCACACCCATCACCTACTTCCATTTCTTAGCTGCCACCCTATTTCATTGCTTTCCATCTGAATACTACTATAACTTTCTAACTGGTCTTTCTGAATTTTGTCTCTCTGCTACAATTTATACAATTCACTGCTGGCAGAATAATATTCTCAAAGGGCATATTTGATTATGTCTTTGCCCTATTCAAAAACTGTCAATGGCTCACCACTGCCTTCTAAATTAAATAAGATTCCTTCTGCTGGAATTCAAGTAATGTCTTTCACATTAAGGTTCCAACTTCCCTTTTTCAGCCATTTTGTATTGCAGTCATGCTAGATTAACTACCAGTTGCTATCAAGTCGACTCCAACTTATGGTGACCCTATGTGAGTCATAGTAGAACTGTGCTCCATAGGCTTTTCAATGGCTGATTTTTCATAAGTAGAGCACCAGGACTTTCTTCCAAGGTGCCTCTGGGTGGACTTGAACTTCCAATCTTTCAGAAGCAGCCAAGTATGTTAACCCTGCACCACCCAGGGACTCCACTAGATTAATTAGGGTCGCCATAATACAGCCCTACATGTTTTTGCCTCCTTGCTTTTGCTAATATGTTCTTACTTCTGATGATGTTTTTTTTTCTCCCCCCTAAGATGGATCTTGAGATGAGTAGGCACTAATAGGCAAACCACAACTATTTCATGAAACGTTTTCTTATCCTCCCAACACTAATGAAAGGTTCAGCCTCTCTCTTTTTTTGACACCATAGTATCAAAATACTTTGTGCTTTTCTTATTGTGTTCTTTTTATTCTACTACTGTGGACATATATTGATTTCCCTCTTCCTTCTGACAATTAAATTTTTCTTTGAGCCATTGCTCCTTTCGTATTCTCAGCCATGTGGTTTGGATGTAATCACCCTGCCTTCATTTTCAAGTGAAAATAAACCAATTAACTTTCCTCTCCATTGCCCACCCCTACCCGCTAGTCATGATATTTTGCTTAAGGAGGAGGACCCATTCAAGCTGCATGAGGCTTAATCGATATTTGCTGAAGCTTTGGGAATAAAATCCTCCCTTATTTTGCATAGGAACTCTAAGAAGACATAGTCTCTTTTCTCGGATGGCGTGGTGATGTGTGAGGTCTAGAATTGCAGAAGACATTTTTGCTAGCATGAGGGAAGCCAGCCTGAAGATAAATGTGGCACACAGTGGTGGGGACCAGCTAAAAGAATCATGGAGAAATTGTAAGACAGTTATTTTCAATCTCAGAATCAAAGAATACTTAGAGCCAAGCCTAATTTTGTACTTTTCAGTTACATAAGTTGATAAATTCCTAATTTTGTGTTTAAGTTAATCTTGGAGTTCTGTTTTCTGACTCCAGCAACAAATATTTCTTCCTCATTCTAGACCTATGGTATCTTCTCCTTGGACCAGGACTTAAGCTCCTATAGTGCAGCTCAGAATGCCTTACATAGAAGCCTTTTAAATATCATTTAATGGGATTGATTTGTGCAATCAAAAAAAAAATTTCCTTGGATTTACTTGGACACTTTTTTTTAAGGAAAATAGAATGATACTCATTAAATGTGTACTGGATTGAATTGGTTACACTGATACTTACAGAAAACACATTTTATCAAGTAGAGTGATTATGGAAAATAACTTTTTACATATTTTTCACATTTTAGGTTGTTTAGGAAAATAATCAGCAAGCTCTTTTTAATAAACTAGAATTTTTTTAACGAAAAATAATTATTAGACATAGTCTGCAATGGTAACCAACTTATGAAATTTAACTATCTAGGCCATTTGTATATTTAACAAACTAGCACTAACTCATGGATATAAGGAGTCGCATTGATATTTTAATAACAAAATTATAAGGGTTCTGAGTCCATATGCTTAACTACAGGAAGGTCAGACTTTCATAAACTTCAAAAGCCCGAAAGGTCATTTTCAAGAGTTCAAAATTTATCCCAGGTGTGGCTCATCTTAGAGGGTGGGCAAAGTCAGACCCTCTCATGAATGTGTGGCCCCAGAGTTTCAGACTTAACTGAGCCTTAATCCCAAAGTTGGAGAAACCAAAACAGTGCAGACCTGCAGTATTAGTTTTCTACTGCTGTGTAATAAATTTTTCCACAAATTTGTTACAGCTGAAAACAACATTCATTTATTATTCTATAGGTCAAAGGTCTGAGGAGGCTTTCTGACAAAAATGGCGCTCTAGGCAGAAGCACCACGCCGTCCCTTCACAGCAAAGATCCGAAAAACTAGGCCGAACAGAGAATACCACAATCCTGAAACCCTAAAACATCAAATGAAGAGATAAAGAACTCAGCCAAGCACCAAATGGAATGAGAAAAATGACAGAGAACGGAGAGCGAGGAGAGATTCATGCAGAGGTCCCCTACCAGCTAATGCAGCGCAGATCCACCATCTTGGACTCCTATCGGAGACCAGCAAACAGGGGATACGAGAAAACAGCCTCATGGAGCGTCCTCATGGAGACAAAACAAATGGTAATTTGCGAAATATGCTTTCCAACCCCCAACCCCTCTTCACCCCGACTCGGCCTCATCTGCTTCCCGCGGCCACAATCTCTTGACCAGGAAACACCGGCTGCTTAGATTCCACACACCCGAACGGGCGACTCACTGAGGGCCATTTCCTGGCTGCTGGTGTTGCTTTTTTCCACTTCTTTTCATTTATTCCTTGCCTCTCGCCACCTCCCTATCCTTTCGCTCGAGTACCTCACTCCGTGTGCCTTCATTACTTCTTCCTGAGGGGCTGCAGAATGCTGGTAATTTGCAATATATGCTTTCCCACTCTCTACCCTTCTTCACCCACACTCGGCCCCCTCTGCTTCCTGCAGACACCATCTCTTGTCCAGAAACACCAGCCCGCACTAGCTGGCTCTCTGAGTGACATTTGTTGGCTGCTAATGTTGCTTTTTTTTTCTGCTTCTTTTGATTTGTTACTTGCCTCTCGCCACCTTCCCCTTCTTTCGCTCAAGTACCTGGCTCCGTGCGCCATCTTTGCTTCTTCCTGAGGGGCTGCAGAGCACTGGTAATTTGTGATATAGGCTTTCCCACTCTCTACCCTTCTTCACCCACACTCGGCCCCCTCTGCTTCCCGCGGACACAGTCTCTTGTCCAGAAACACCAGCCTGCACTATCTGGCTCTCTGAGTGCCATTTGTTGGCTGTTAGTGTTGCTTTTTCTTTTTTTCCTGCTTCTTTTTATTTCTTACTTGCCTCTCAGCACCTCCCCCTCTTCCGCTCGAGTACCTGGCTCTGTGCGCCATCTTTGCTTCTTCCTGAGGGGCTGTGGAGCTCCATTCAAGTGTGAAGCTGCTTCACGGTCTGGGCTACCACGCTGGTGGGATCCTAGAGCTTTTGTTCATTTGCTTGTTTTGAATTGTTTGTTTGTTTTCTTTTCCTTTTCTTGAGTTGGGAGCCCTTTCTGGCCAGGCAGAGCTGTGTGGCAAGGAGACTCCCCTTCGGCTTCCACAGACGTGCAGAGGGATCCCTCAGAGCATTTCTTTTCTCGTTGGGTTATTTTTTTTTCTGTTTTTTGGGGGGCCTTTCTTGTTCTTTTTTTTTTTAATTTCTTTTGTTTTATTTTTCCTTTTTTCCCCTTTTTGATTTTCTTCATTGCTCAGTTTTTCTACTCTCTATATCTTCCTTCTCCTTCTCTTCCCTGAATACCTGGCGTTGTATACTTCTATGCCTTCTAGCCAGGCTGTACTGCAACACCTGAGAGCAACTTCCCCAGAGCTCATAGCTGCACCAGTGGGATCCCTGGGAACTTTGCAGTTCTTTAACTTTTCTGATTTTTATTTATTCATTCTTTTCTTTTCTTCCTCTTCCCCTTTCTGTTTTTCTCCATTTCATAGTCTCTTATCTTTCCACTCCAACAGCAAGCTCCCCTAGCATTCTTTTTTGTTTTTTTGTATGTTTTTGGCTCCTGTTCGTCTCTCCCCTCTCTCATATCAATCTTAGCTCCACACATAACAATCTCCCGGCTGTATCCTGCCTACCTGCACCATGCGCTTGACATCACACCACCAAGCAGCACAGGCATGGCCCACTGGAACCTGCCCTGCACTGATTACTGACCCGCTCTGGTGGCTGTAGTAAGTGCCACAAACAACCCGTCCTGGTAACTCCTCTTCAGCTAGACCTGCCCTGCAGTACCATACCTGAGTGAGTGACACTGCCAGTTGGAGAAGGAGGCAAAAAGTATTGTGCGCACAGACAAGCAAACAACAAAGAACACACAGTCTGCCTGCTCAGACCTAGTCAAATTTTTTTAAAAAAAACAGGATGAAACAAATAAATCTACAATCAATAACGAGAAAAATAACTACTGAATGCCCCGAAGACAGCAGACAATATCAAAACATTTACAAAAACAGGACAGGATGGTTCCAGTAGGCGTCCAAAATAAAATACCAGATGACTCTCCAGTGGAAGAAAATGCACTAGAACTACCTGATAGGGAATTCAAATATTTAATACTCATAATTCTCCAAGAGCTGAGGCAAAAATCTTACAAACATGAGGAAAAAATAGACAAATTCATGGAAAATACAGACAAAAAATTGGAAGAATTCAGAAAAATAATGCAGGAACAAAATACCAAAATAAATTCAAAACTAGAAATTTTACAAAGACAACAATTAGAAATCCAAAAGATAAACAACAAGATTTCAGAAATGCATGGTGTCATAGAAGGGCTGAGAAGACAGGATCAGTGGAATTGAAGACAAACAACTGGATACAACTCTGTTTCAGAAAAACTCAGAAAAAAGAACAAAGAAAAATGAAGAGACCCTGGGAGTTATGTGGGACACAATTAAAAGCAAAAATTTACGAGTGATTGGATTCCAGAACATGGGGAGAAAACAGAAAACACAGAGAGGATCATTGAGGAACTGCTGACAGAAAACTTCCCCAATATCATGAAAGATGAAAAGCTGGCCATCCAAGAAGCTCAACAAACCCCATATAGAAGAGACCCCAAAAGAAAATCACCAAGGCATATCATATTCACACTCGCCAAAACCAAAGACAAACAAAGAATCCTGAGAGCAGCTCGTGAAAAACAAGAAGTCACATACAGAGGAGAAACAATCGACTAAGCTCAGATTATTCGGCAGAAACCATGCAGGCAAGAAGGCAATGGGATGACATATACAAAATCTTGAAAGAAAAGAATTGCCAGCCAAGAATAATATATCCTGCAAAACTCTTGTTCAAATTTGATGGTGAAATTAGGTCATTTCCACATAAACAGAAATTAAGGGAATACGTAAAAGTCAAACCAAACTTACAAGAATTATTAAAGGGAGTTCTTTGATCTGAGGACAAATAGCTTCAGCTCAGAGGCAGAACATAGGACGCAGGATTGTACGAGCCAGATACCAACCTAGGAAATGAACTCTCGAGGACTACCCAAAACCAAAAGAAATACAACAGAGAATCAGAGCAGTTAATCAATAAATGACAACAACATCAAAACAATAAGAGAGGGAATAAACGGCATAGGTATAGAACCTTTTAATGGAGAGGAAGGCAAGGCGACACCAAGTAATGGTAGACAGCTTCAAACATAGAAACATAAGGGTAAAATTCATGGTAACCACAAAAAAAGTTAACAAACATACTCATTAAAAAAAAGAGGGAAAACATGAAGTCTCAGCAAAAACAAAACCTACAAAAACAAAAGAAATGAAAAAAAAATCCACAAACAAAAGTAACTCAGCACAAGAGAGTAAGAAGAACAAAGAAAACTTCAGCACCACAAAAAAAAGCAATACAAAATGACAGCAACAAACTCACGTCTATCAATAATTACACTGAATGTAAATGGACTCAGTGCACCCATAAAGAGATGGAGAGTCACAGAATGGATAAGAAAACAGGATCCATCAATATGCTGTCTACAAGAGACACACCTTAGAAACAAAGATATGAATTTATTAAAAGTCAAAGGTTGGAAAAAAATATATCAAGCTAACAACTACCAAAAAAGAGCAGGAGTGGCAATTCTAATCTCAGATAAAATAGACTTTAAAATGAAATCTACCATAAAAGACAAAGCAGGACACTATATAATGATTAAGGGGATGATCCATCATGAAGACATAACCATAATAAACACCTATGCACCCAATGACAGGGCTCCAAAATATATAAAACAAACTCTAACAACACTGAAAAGAGAAATTGACAGTTCCACAATAATAGTAGGGGACTTCAACACACCACTCTCAGTAAATGACAGAACTAGGAAGAAACTCAGCAAAGATACAGAAGACCTAAAGGGCACAATCAGCCAACTTGGCCTCATAGACATATATAGAATACTCCATCCAACCCTGCAAAGTACACATTCTTTTCCAATGCACATGGAACGTTCTTCAGAATACACCACATCTTAGGCCACAGAGCAATCCTCAACAAGATCCAAAACGTTGAGATAATTCAAAGTATCTTCTCTGACCACAATGCCATCAAGGTAGAAATTAACACTAGAAATAGCAAGGAAAAAAAATCAACTACATGGAAGCTGAATAATACCCTGCTTACACATCAGTGAGTAATAGAAGAAATTAGAGATGGAATCAAAAAATTCCTAGAATCAAATGAGAATGAAAACACATCATACCAAAACCTTTGGGACATAGCAAAGGCAGTCCTCAGAGGACAATTTAGAGCAATAGATGCACATATCAAAAAAAAAGAAAGGGACAAAATCAAAACATTAACTACAGAACTCAAACAAATAGAAAGAGAACAGCAAAAACAGCCCACAACCACAGGAAGAAAGGAAATAGTAAAGATCAGAGCAGAAATTAATGAAATAGAGATCAGAAAAACAATAGAAAGAATCAACAAAACCAAAAGTTGGTTCCTTGAAAGAATTAACAAAATCGACAAACCACTGGCCAAACTGACAAAAGAAAAACAGGAGAGGACACAAATAACCCAAATAAGAAATGAAATGGGGGACATTACAACAGACGCAACTGAAATTAAAAGGATTATAACAGAATATTATGAAAAAGTATACTCCAACAAATTTGAAAACCTAGAGGAAATGGATAAATTTCTAGAAACACACAGCCTACCCAAACTACAACAAAGTCATGCTGAAAATCTGAACAGACGCATAACAAGAGAAGAGATTGAAAATGTAATAAAAACACTCCCAACCAAAAAAAGCCCTGGCCCAAATGGCTTCACCGGAGAATTCTATAAAACATTTACAGAAGAGCTTGTACCAGTAGTACTCAAGCTATTTCAGAGCATAGAAGAGGAAGCAACACTTCCAAATTCATTCTATGAAGCCAGCATAATGCTGATACCAAAACCAGGCAAAGACATCACAAAAAAAGAAAATTACAGACCAATATCTCTCATGAATATAGATGCAAAAATTCTGAACAAAATTCTAGCCAATAGAATTCAGCATCATATCAAAAAAATAATACACCACAACCAAGCAGGATTCATACCAGGTATGCAAGGATGGTTCACCACTAGAAAATCAATCAACATAATCCACCACATAAATAAAAGGAAAGAAAAGAATCACATGATCATCTCATTGACACAAAAAAGGCATTTGACAAAGTCCAACAACCATTCCTGATAAAAACTTTCAATAAAATAGGTATAGAAGGGAAATTTCTCAACATAATAAAGGGCATCTATGCAAAACCAATGGCCAACATCATTCTTAATGGAGAGAGGCTGAAAACATTCCCCTTGATAACAGGAACAAGACAAGGATGCCCTTTATCACCACTCTTATATAACATTGTGCTGGAAGTTCTAGCTAGAGTAATAAGGCAAGAAAAGAAATAAAGGGCATCCAAATTGGTAATAGAAGTGAGACTGTCCCTGTTTGCAGATGATATGATACTATACATAGAAAACCCTAAAGACTCCATGAGAAATCTACTGGAACTAACAGAAAGATTCAGCAGAGTAGCAGAATACAAGATAAACATTCAAAAATCAGTTGGATTCCTATACACCAGTAAGGAGAACGATGAAAAGGAAATCAGGAAAACAATACCGTTTTCAATAGCCCCTAAAAAGATAAAATACTTAGCAATAAATCTGACCAGGGATGTAAAAGACCTATACAAAGAAAACTACAAAACACTACTGCTAGAAACCCAAAGGGATCTACATAAATGGAAAAACATACCATGCTCATGGATGGGCAGACTCAGCATTGTGAAAATGTCAATTCTACCCAAAGCAATTTACAAATACAACGCAATCCTGATCCAAATACCAACAACATTCTTCAAAGAGATGGAAAAACTAATCATTAACTTTATATGGAAAGGGAAGAACCCCTGAATAAGTAAAGCACTACTGAAGAAGAAGAATAAAGTTGGAGGACTCACACTACCTGACTTCAGAACCTACTATACAGCTACAGTAGTCAAAACATCCTGGTACTGGTACAACGACAGATACATTGACCAATGGAACAGAATTGAGAACCCAGATGTAAATCCATCCACCTACGGTCACCTGATCTTCGAAAGGGGACCAAAGTCCATCAAATGGGGAAAAGACAGTCTTTTTAACAAATGGTGCTGGCAAAACTGGATAGCCATCTGCAAAAAAATGAAACAGGACCCATATCTCACACCGTATACAAAAACTACTTCAAAATGGATCAAAGAACTGAATATAAAGCCTAAAACTATAAAGTTCATAGAAGAAAAAATAGGACCAACACTTCAGGCCTTAATACATTGCATTAACAGGATACAAACCACAACCATCAACGCACAAACCCCAATAGATAAGCTAGATAACTGGGATCTTCTAAAAATCAAACACCTATGCTCTTCAAAAGACTTCACCAAAAGAATCAAAATACAACCTACAGACTGGGAAAAAATTTTTGGACAATACAAGTCAGACAAAGTCTAATCTCCATAATCTACAAGGAAATCCAACACCTCTACAACAGATGACAAATAATCCTATTAAAAAATGGGCAAAGGAAATGAACAGACACTTCACCAAAGAAGACATTTAAATGGCCAACAGACACATGAGGAAATGCTCCCAATCACTAGCCATTAGAGAAATGCAAATTAAAACCACAATGAGATACCATCTCACCCCGGCATTACTGGCATGAATCAAAAACACTGGAAATAACAAATGTTAGAGGGGCTGCGGGGAGATCAGAACACTTATGCACTGCTGGTGGGAATGCAAAATGCAACCGTTTTGGAAAATGATATGACACTTCCTCAGAAAGCTAGAAATAGACATACCATTTGATCCAGCAATCCCACTCCTAGGAATATATCCTAGAGAAATAAGAGTTGTCACTTGAATAGACATATGCACACCTATGTTCATGGCAGCATTGTTCACAATAGCAAAATGATGGAAACAACCTAGATGCCCATAAACAGTGAATGGATAAACAAACTATGGTACATACACACAATGGAGTACTATGCAACGAGAAAGAACAACAATGAATCTTGAAGCATCTCATAACATGGATGAAACTGGAGGACATTATGCTGAGTGAAATAAGTCAATCACAAAAGGACAAATATTATATGAGACCTCTATTGTAAAAACCCATGAAAAAGTTCACACACAAAATGTAACAATCTTTGTTGATTACCACGGATGGGGGGGTGGGGGGAATACTAAATAGGCAATAGATAAGTGGTATCCTGGGTGAAGGGTGAGACAGTACACAATACAGGCGAAACTAGCACAACTTGTACAAGGAAAGGTCATGGAAGCCCCATAGACACATCCAAACTCCCTGAGGGAAGGAATTGCTGGGCAGAGGGCTGTTGGGACCATGGTCTCGGAGAACATATAGCTCAATTGGCATGACATAGCTTATAAAGACAATGCTCTACATTCTACCTTGGTGAGTAGTGTCTGGGATCTTAGAAGCCTGCGTGCGGCCATCTAAGATACTCCACTGGTCTCATCCCTTTGGGAGCAAGGGAGAATGAAGAGAACAGGATACAAGGAAAAGTTTAGTCCAAAGGACTAACTGTCTACAGCTACCAAGGCCTCCACCAGAATGAGTCCAGTACAGCTAGATGGTGCCCGGCTACCACCACTGACTGCTCTGACCAGGATCACAACAGAGGGTTCTGGACAGAGCTGGAGAAGGATGTAGAGCATAATTCTAACTCACAAAAAAAAAAAAGACCAGATTTACTGGCCTAAAGGAGACTGGAGAAACCTCGAGAGTATGGCCTGCAGACTCCCTTTTAGCTCAGTGGTGAAGTTACCTCCGAGGTTCACTGTTCAGCCTGGGAGTGGACAGCCCCGTAAAACCAAATGAGACTAACGAAGTACAGGAGTCCAGTGACAAGGGCCAGAAGGCAGAAGGGACAAGGAAGCTGGTGATATGGAACTCAAGGCTGAGTAAGGATGTTGTTGATGTGCTGTGAGATTGTTAACCATTGTCATAGGGCAACATTTGTAGTAACTGTTAAATGAGAAACTATTTTGTTCTGTAAGCCTTCATCTTAAGTGAGAATAACAGCACAATTGGAAGAGCGTAGTCAATGTCACTGAACTGTGCATGAAGAAATTTTTGAAATGGTGTATCTTTAGCTATGTGTATTTTCATCAAAAAAAAAGTTGAGAAGTTAGAGGGTTGATATGTTGTGGGGTTGTTAACCAATGTCATAAAACATAAAACAACAAAAAAAAGTCTCCAGGGTTTGTGTCTGGGTTCTCTACTCAGGGTCTCACAGCTGAAACCAAGGTGCTGTCTGGGCTGAATTGGTGACTGGGGAAAAATCTGCTTCCAAGACTTTCAAGTTGGCAGAATTCAGTTCCTTGTGGTTGTAGGACTGAAGTCCCTGTCTCCTTGCTAGCTGTCAGCCAGGGACTGGTCTCAGTCCTCAAGTTCACCCACATTCCTTTGCACGTGAGCCCCTCCATCTTCAAGCCAGCAGCAGTGCACCAAATTTTTCTTTGCTTTGAATCTCTTACTTCCTCTGTCTCTGACCTCTAGACCCAGATTTAAAAGACTCATGTGATTAGATCAGGCCCACCCAGATAATCTTTCTATCATAAAGTTAATGATTTGGGAACTGAATTACATCAGCAAAATTTCTTCACAGCAGCACTTAGATTAATGTTTGCTTGAATAAAATAAAGTATGTGCACACCAGGATTTAAAAATCTTGAGGACTACCTTAGAGTTCTGCCTACCACACCTGCAGAGGTAATGAAAGACCACGCCTACCCAAGAGAATTCAGCTGGATCTCACCAGGCAATAATGATTCTTCTGAATCTTGAGTCTTCCTGCTCACTTCAGAAGGATGTGGGTCTCTTTTACTTCCCTACCACCACGGTGATTTGAAAATCAAGCCTAGCACCACTTCTCCTCATTTCCTCTAAATATCAAAATAACACCAACAAAAATTCCACCTATCACCCCCAGGGAAAATTAGCACTTTAGGTACAATGCCATCTCCAATCATGCAGAGGGAAAAAATATTTCTTCCCACCACTCTCTCAGTTCCTTCCCTCGCTCCACACTACTGCCCACCAACAGCAAGAGCAAAGTTTCCAGAATCACAATTCTAGCTAAGCTGTAATAAAAATGTATGCTCCTAAAATAGACATTTAGTGCCTCAGTCTCAAACATCTGCAACCACATTATTACTGGCTTCAATCTACTCCTCTAGAACAATGAATGGGTACAGACGTACATCTCATAAAGACTGTCAAATTAACAAGTTTGCTATAATGCCTCTTGAAAATTACAGTTTTCCCAACAATGACTCATTAGTTTCCTATGGTATCTGTAACAGATTACCACAAACTTTGTGGCTTAAAATAACAAATTTATTATCTTACAGGTCTGGAGGTCAGAAGTCTGAAATGGGTTGGCAGGGCTGCATTCCTTCCGGAGGATCTAGAAGAACATCTGTTTCCTTGCCTTTTCTAGCTTCTAGAAGCCACCTTCATGCCTTGGCTCATGGCCCCTTCATCACCTCACTCTGACTTCTGGTTCCATCACACATCACCGTCTCTGACCCTCATGCCTCCTTCTTATAAAGACCCCTGTGATTACATTGGGCTCACCTGGATAATCCAGGATATTCTTCTCAGCTCACAGTCCTTAACTTAATCACATCTGCAAAATTTCTTTTGCCATGGAAGGTAAAATATTCACAGGTTTGAGGGATGAGGATGTGCATATCTTTGGGAGGGCATTATTCAGCCTACCACACTCCTCTTGTTCAGTATAATGACTTTTTCGTCCAAAAACATACCAAATAAATGGACTGTAAAAAGTGATATTCTGAAAGTACACTTTCAGGCAAAGACACACTCGCCAATTTACTCACCCTAACAGATTCTTAATCTTCAGCAAAATTTTACTTGCATGTGATATTAATGATATTGTTCAATAATTTCCACATTTGGTTGGATCACCTTTCTTGGGAATAGGCATAAACATGGATCTTTTCCAATCGGTTGGCCACGTAGTTTTCTTCCAAATTTCTCGGCATAGACAAGTGAGCACTTCCAGCACTGCATCCGTGTTTATTGAAACATCTCAATTGATATTCCATCAATTCCTGGAGCCTTGTTTTTTGCCAGTGCCTTCAGTTCAACTTGGACTTTTTCCTTCAGCACCATCAGTTCCTGATCATATGCGGTTATGCAGATGACACCACCTTGCTTGCTGAAAGTGAAGAGGACTTGAAGCACTTACTGATGAAGATCAAAGACCGCAGTCTTCAGTATGGATTACACCTCAACATAAGGAAAACAGAAATCCTCACAACTAGGCCAATAGGCAACATCATGATAAACAGAGAAAAGATTAAAGTTGTTAAGGATTTCATTTTACTTGGATCCACAATCAAAAACCATGGAAGCACCAGTCAAGAAATCAGATGATGCATCACACTGGGCAAATCTGCTGCAAAAGACCTCTTTAAAGTGGTCAAAAGCAAAGATGTCACCTTGAAGACTAAGATGCGCCTGACCCAAGCTATGGTATTTTCAATCACATCATATGCATGTGAAAGCTAGACAATGATAAGGAAGACTGAAGAAGAATTGACGCCTTTGAATTGTGGTGTTGGTGAAGAGTATTGAATATACCATGGACTTCCAAAAGAACGAACAAATGTGTCTTGGAAGAAGTACAACCAGAACGCTCCTTAGAAGCAAGGATGGCAAGACTATGTCTTACATGCTTTGGATATGTTGTCAGGAGGGATCAGTCCCTGGAGAAGGACATGATGCTTGGTAAAGTACAGGGTCAGCGAAAAAGAGGAAGACACTCAACCAGATGGATTGACACAGTGTCTGCAACAATGGGCTCAAGCATAACGATTGTGAGCATGGCGCAGGACTGCGCAGTGTTCGTTCTATGGTGAATAGGGTCCCTATGAGTCGGCACCGACTCAATAGCACATAACAACAAAAACAAACAGAATCTAGTCAGAGAATATCATCTGGAACAAATTTAAATCACAGACACGTTTTGATGAACCCAATACATTTTGCTTTTTGTACCTCAACCTAGCGAGAGACATGAAAAGGTCACATCCTCTACCAATCTTCAGTCTGTTGTGCCCTTACACTATTTCCATGTGTTTCAAAGCACTCTCGTGTTTAGTCTTTATTTTACCCTAATGATATTTTTCTGTGCTCAAATTTATATTTAAGTGCAGTTTGAGTTCAAGATAACCATGAGATCTGAAACAGTTGAAAATCAGGTGAAGAAAATGGTGTATAAAGAAAAAGAGTACAGTAAACCTCCATTACATTACATTTTATGTACAAACTCTATGTTCTTTGCAATTGTTGTCTCTTAACTGTTTAAACTTGTATTAATTATCCAGTTGATATATTTCTCTCTCTGAGAAATTGTTTGAGTACCTCAGTTGAGGACAAAATTCATTACAATTAATGGAAATATTTTTTCATGTAACAGCTTTTCACTTAACCCAAACCCATTGCCATCGAGTCAATTCCAACTCGTAGCAACCCTACAGGACAGAGTCGAATCACCCCAAGAGGTTTCCAAGGAGCACCTGATGAAATCGAACTGCTGGCCTTTTGGTTAGCAGCCATACTCTTAACCACTACACCACCAGGGTTTCCACTTTTCACTTAGTGGTAGGGTTTTCAGGAAAGAATTATGTTGTTGGAAGAGAGTTAGGTATACTTGCTTTTAGCCAACTCAGAGGCCCATTCAGATGGTTCACCCAGAACAAAGGATCTATTCTTTAGAAAGGAGTTCTGACACCTCCACTGGCTAGACAACTTCGAACAGTTTTTAAATGACAGGTTTTCTAACTCCTACCCATCAAGACTTCAAAAATCCTAGGGTTGAATTTCAACCATAGCACCTAGTTGTTGTCATAAAATATGTGTATGGAGCTTGATTTTGATTAAGTCTCTTTCTGAATTGTCTGCTGTGAATAAGCCCTGTCCTACCTAGGTGGCCAGATGAACGGCTGAAAGCAAAGGCCAGTTTTCAGATATCGCATTCGAGCGAAAGCAATCTACCCACAGTGCTTCCAGGACACTGGTATTGGGAAAGCAAAATTGTGCTGCTAGAGGTCACAAGCTCCTATTCACTTTTCTGTGGCCACATGAACAGACTTTTTCTTTGGTGGGTCCATAATACAGTTGTGGAACAGCATGATTGTACTCCTGGTGCCATGAGTTGAAATTAAATTTAACAACAAAATCTCAATTCATTCTGTGTTTTTCAAGAGTTCTGCAAAGATATGTCAGGCAGAAAAATTTCCTTATTCCCACTAACTGTTTCTACCAACCTTAAACCAACTGGAACTGATTTTGGATGCAGAATATTTGTATATTTACTTGGATCTTCAGACTCTATGAGAACTTGGTAACATGCTGAAAATGCTACTTAGCTTATGTTACCATTCATATCACTAATTCATCTGTCCCAGAATGTATCTCTACTCTTACTGTTCCATCAGCCCAAGAAGACAATGAAGGCTCTTGACCAGAGGGGTTGGTGCAGAGGCCATGCAGACCATTAAATACATAAATAAAAAGTGAAATGTTGCAGGGGGCCATGTGCTCAACAACGCTATAAGGAATTGCTGAGCTGTTTCATAGACTCCTATGAAGTCACAGTCCTTTGTTCTAACAACCATATACAGGCAATCCCTGGGTTATGAACATCCAATTTATGCAGTTTTGAACCAACCCCTGTAAAGCATACAATGACAATTCCTGGATCATTAAATGAACTAGTACCAGAGTTCTACTAAGAACAATCTGTCAGTTTCTACCTGCAAGTTCTAATTCACTTCCTTCAGGTTGCAATCCTTTGTGAAACTGATAAGGCAAGAGAAAGGAAAAAAGAAAGTGAGATTTACTGAGCACCCAGCCGTGCAGACACAGCGCGAACAAAGACAAGAGCTCAGAAGGCAGTTAGTCAGACAGTGACCCATCCTACCTGACCGAGGTACATACAATGGTTCATAATAACAAAAGGGTGCTACTTTGCAATGTGCATCAAAACATTATTATCATTATTACAATACTATTATGTTGGAGCCCTGGTGGCACAGTGGTTAAGAGCTCGGCTACTAACCAAAAGGTCAGCAGTTCAAATCCACCAGCTGCTCCTTGGAAATCCTATGGGGCAGGTCTGCTCTGTCCTACAGGGCTGCTATAAGTTGGATGGACTCAATGACAACAGGTTTGGTTTTCTGGTTTGGTACTATTATGTTAATGATGTTTTAGTGTATCTGGAAGTGTTTCTTTAATGTTTTTTTATGCCTAGAAATGTACACTATATACTAAGACAAACATTTGACTAACTGACATTAGATGTGAACTGTACCTAACTGTTCTGACTTACATATAAGACCCAGAGCTGTCTGACCACAAACACTGTGCTTTTAACTACAATATTACTCCTCAAATAGAAATTATTTGAATCTCTTAAATTTGCAAGACTTTGTGTTTGTCTAGATTAACTTCATCTTGCTTGATTTGGCCTATTTTCCCAGAACTGTCAAGACAGACTTAGGAACAGAACTCATTCGTAACACAAGGACTGCCTGTATTTTAGTCATGGGTCAAATGACCTCTGATTTTAGACATAATCCCCTAGCTTCTGTCTGTCACCATGCATCTAGGAGTGGACATGTGTGAGGTTGGAAGATCAGAGACTGTCACAGACTATTACTTCTGGGGACTCTAATTGTGCTCCCGTGACCCAAGGGCAACATGAGAAAGAGATAATGAATTAGTGGTGTAGAGCTCAAGCCAAACCCAACATTCGTGTTTAAGCCCTAAGAACCACTCCCAGCACGTTTCAGAAAAGACTATCTAAACTCCATATTTACCATCCCAAGGCTCCAACTGCTATGATACAACCTTTGATACTATCCCTTCTAAATTAACTTTTTTGAAAAGCCTCCCCATATCAGCTTTGCATGTTATTTGTTCTTCTCTCCTGCTTCTTGCCCCATTTCCTATTGGCCTGTGGTTGTCATAGTCTCCCATCACGAATACCACCAGTGACCATCAAGTAGATTCCAACTCATGGCCACCCCATGTGTGTCACAGTAGAACTGTGCTCCATAGTGTTTTCAGTGCCTGATTTATTGGAAGTAGATCACCAGGTGTTTCTTCCAAGGTGCCTCTGTGCAGACTCCAACCACCAACCTTTCAGTTAACAGCCAAGCATGCTGTTTGTACCACCCAGGGACTCCTATTCTCCCATAGATTCTGAGAATTCTGCACAGATCTGCAAAGTCACCTTGTGATGCACTGTATTTGAAATACCGAGAACACTTATTCAGGTGTACTTTTATCATTAGTGTACCTATTGTTTGTCTTTTTTTTATTATAAAACTATAGCTAACACAGATTTGCCAATTCAACATTTTCACATGTACAATTCAACGAAACCAATCACATCAATAATGTTGTGCAACCATCACCAATGTCTGTTGTATACATATTTTGTTAGCATATTGTGCTGCAGCATGTGGCATAAATACACATAATTTCGTGGGTTTTTTTTTTTTTGCCAATTTAATTTATATCAAAGTAACATGGACATATTATAAGAAAAAAATCAAATATAAAGAATAATTTATGATGGAAAGAAACAACCCCCATTCCGTCTCTCCAGAAACAACCTCTTAACTATTTCTGCTTTTTAATTCTTATAGTTATTACCTCCCACGTACTAAACAACATGCACATGAGATGTTTGAATTTATCAAATTTACCTTCAGCCTATTGTCTTCCAGAAATGAAAGATGAGGATTTAATTAACTTACACAATCATCCTCTCCTCTCTTACCTCTTCCTCCTTATACTATTTGATGCATTATCATTTTTATTTCTTTGCTTGTTTATCTTTAATTACTTTAAATAATATACTTATGCCTCAATTTCCTCTGTAGCAGGTTCAATTTTCCCAAGCCATGTTCTTGGGCATAAGATGGATTAACTTTATTTTCGTAACTAAAAGACCCCATTTCACCAGCTGGCAGAAACTTTAATCTTTGTCAATTCCAAGCAAAATTGGCCATTTTACATTTAAACTCTTTAGAGTCTAACTTAAGTCTCCCTTCCCACCCTTTTTTCTGGGAGGGCAGATCATTTCCAGGGTGATTATGTGGTACCTAAGCATTGAGGGTAGGCTTCTAGTCTATGGTTGACCTCTGTCCTACTTGGCATCTTGGAAGATGTAACCTCTACCGTCCCATCTTTGGTCATGAGCAACTCTGTTGACAACCACTGAGCTGTTGAAGGCCCCACCATGATCTCTGGTTATTAGTCCATGTGGTTTGTGTCATACATGTTCGGAAAAGAGACCCGCTTCAGATTCACTGGGAGTCCCTGGGTGGTGCAAACGGTTAACATGTTCAGCTGCTAACCGAAAAGTTGACAGCTCCAGTCTACCTAGAAGTGCCTCAGAAAGAAGTCCTGGCAACTACTTCTAAAAAATCAGCTACTGAAAACTGTATACAGCAAAGTTCTACTCTGACACACATGGGGGCACCATGAGTCTGAATCAACTCGAAGGCAGCTTGTGGTGATGGTCAGATCCGCTAGCCGTCTTAACCTTTCTGAAGCATGAACAGTTTTTTACTCCCTTATATGACTATGCGGACACAGGAGACTCAGCAAGGCTGTCTCAGGCCCCCTGTGCCTTGGCCACTACAATTCCAGTTTTATCACTACAGCCCCACTGTGCTAGGAGGTGAGGGGACTTCTGAGAGGATTGCTGTTTAGCTTGCTGCCTCCAAGGAGTTATACATGTGGAGAGCAGTGCACCACCCCTTTCTACCCTTCATCTTCAAACCTGCCCCCTCCCACCCCAGGACTGGGGTTGGGGGTGATGGGCAGAGCAACCTCCCAAGTACTTGCTTCCTTCTAACTCTCTAAATCTCTAACCTCCTTCCTCAGTTCAGGCAACCCTAACTTTATGCTCTGATTTTGTCAGGGGTTTTTCTTTGGGTACTCAAAACCAAGCTTTTCGAATTCAATGACATATTTTTCCTCAAAATGCCTGGCTATTCCAAATCAGAAGTCTTTGGGTTTCAAGAGCACAATGAATTTCGAAATCATACTTAAAATCTCAAAAGCCAAGAATTTGACTGATGCAAGTGGCTATGTCAACCTTCCTTTAAGCAGTAAGTCCAGAATGCCTCAGCCTAACATACTATATTTATTAGGAGAAAGATCTCAAGTTTAAATACCAATAAAAGGTGGATGGAGGGGAGGAATTACCAGATATTACCCCACTACTGACTCCAGAGACTTAAGTCAGTACCTCAGTTCCCCCCTGTATAAGATGAGGCTGTTAGAGTCCCTCTTTGTCATTCTAACCTTCTTTCTCCGCTGCATCTCCTCACAGTTCTGTCTTTCCTTTTATGTTGCTGTTCAGTTTCAAATGACAGAATACCTGATTTTTACTGCCGTAAACAAATATGAAGTTAATTTACTCAAATATCAATAAATCCAAAGATAGGCAATCCAGAACTGATACAATGGAAAATGATGTTATCAAAGACCTGGATTTTATCTTTCCACTATGCCATTCTTAGCATGTTGGTTTGTTGCTCAATGGTTGCTAGATATTGTAATTCCAGGAATTACATCTGTGATCCAGGCAGGAAGAAGCAGGAGAAGAGAAGAGAGGCTTGGGACCAGCTGCATCTCTTTCCTTTATCTATAAAGCAAATGTGTCCCTAGAGCAGTCCCCTTCATAAACTTCCATTTATGTCTTACTGGCCAGAACTGTGACATAGGGCTACCATTAGCTGTGTGGGTGAGTAGTTGAGTATTTACCTTTATAAACTCTATAGTACATACAGGTAACAGTGAAGCAGGTTGGAAATGTCTGTTGAATAATCCAACTTGTAGTGTCTATCAAAGTCCACCCTTCGGCTCTTCAATATCCATATATTCTTAATATCAAGTACACTTACCCCTTCACCAAGAGAGACAACCCCAGAGTCTCATTCAGTTGCTGTATCAAGCTTGAAGTGTACAATGTCCGAGTGATAGTCTATCCTCTCTGCCAGGTGTAGAAGGTTCTTCTTGGGGTCAGGTGATCTATGGACAAGAAATAATATGCCTGATGTAAAACAGAGGAGAAGAAACAGAATAACTGAAAGACAAAAACAAAACAAAGTAAAACCAAAAGCAAAATAAAACAAGACAAAAAAACACCCATTTGGAAAATGAAAGAATGGGAA
Organism: Dugong dugon; assembly: GCA_030035585.1. Taxonomy (NCBI): domain Eukaryota; kingdom Metazoa; phylum Chordata; class Mammalia; order Sirenia; family Dugongidae; genus Dugong; species Dugong dugon. The sequence continues at coordinate 36,377,036 of CM057460.1, forward strand.
ATTCACAGAAGACACTGTTCCAATGCATAGATCAGATCTCACTATAGCGAAGTAGATTTTTTGTTCTGTTCTCTGTAGGAAGCTCCTTTGGTCTTTCTCCTGCCTCTCCTTCTACCTGCTAGGAGAATCATTCTTGACCATTGTCTTCCATAGCGCATTTGAGATTGGTCATTTGAAAGTATGTTCCTCCAGAATAATGTATGATTTTGCAGTCCATTTCCTACTGGTATAAAATCAGGGGTCTGGGAATTGCCATTGAGTGGCGGTTCTCAAATGTGGGTGATTTTGCCCCTGCCACCCCCTGACCTTGGCATGAGACATTTGGCAATGTCTAGAGACATTTATGTTTGTCACAACTGGAGGTTGGGGGTATACTACTGGCATCTAGTGAGGAGAGACCAGGGATGCTCCTAAATATCCTACAATGCAGAGGACAGCAAAACCCCCACCCCCAACACACACACACACACACATGGCAAACAGTTATCTGGTCTAAAATGTCAACAGTGCCAAGGTTGGAAAACCCTAGTCTGGGTCAATCACAACAGTCTCATTCACATTTCTAGTTATTTTATTGGGTTTCTAGTGAGACCCAATTCTAGCCAATGTGACCCTAGGAAAAATCTCCTGGGACACTTATGGAAAAGATACTCTCGCTAATAATAAGAGATACATGGCAAAAAACAGCATTCTTAACTTACTCATGTAATACCTGCTGCTGTCTGTAACTGTGAGGAAAGAAACTACTAACATGCTGAGGATAGTGGAACAGTAAGATGAAAAGCCCAAGTCCTTGATAACATTGCTGAGCTGCTTGATTTAAAAGCTCTGGGTCTCTTCTATCTCCAGACTTTTCTTTATATGAGATAATAAATGTCATCCCTGCTCAAGTCCGTTTTAGTTGGGTTTTCCGTTACTTGCAGTTGAATTCATCTAACTAATACAAGTTATCTTGGTCTTTCTTTTCCATGTTGCTGGTTGTTGTCCTGTGACTGATGATGCTCCCTGTCTTGTCCAATGACTAATGAAGTTCTTTCATACTGAAGAGCAAAACACTGGGAGACTGGTGTGGCTTTCCTCTGTTGTTTTTTAAGTAGATCTATAACTGAAAGGCCTTCTCCTTGGATGATTTTGGCTGGGGAGCCTGCTGACATGGATGAGGCTTATTGATTGGCAGTTTAGTTTTAGAATGAAGGAAGAGTGAGCTTCTGTTTGGCTGCAAGTCTGCCAAGAACAGAATGAAGAGGGATTTACTTGAGGTACCAACACACAGCTTGGACCTTATTTTTTCTCAGAGTTCACATTTGTTTGAGAAAACAGCCTCTACTTCTGCTCGTTGATTCATTGGTTGGTTGGTAGGTTGGTTGGTTGGCTGGTTGGTTGGTTGGTTTGGCTTGCAGATAAGTCTTAGACTTCTTGCTGTTCAACATACAGAGCTCTGCAGCCCACCTGTGCAGTTGTTCCATAAATATACCTTCAGTTAGTGTCTCTTAGTCCTGTTTTACCTTACAACTTGATGTAGAATCTACAGTCTCCAAGTTTCTTGGCTCCCACTTGCATTGCTACCCCCATATTGTATCTGTGCTTTCTTACTTCAACATATTTCCATTTGTTTTCTGTCTCCCAAAAATTCATTTAATTCTCTCATCCACTAACAACCCACCTCGGCTTGCCCTTAATCCTGATCTTTTCACTATGGATTAATTCCTGTTTATATTTCTATTCTTTTTTCCCCAGTGGTTTTTGGAGAATGTCAAAAGGCAAATGTGTGCTTACTCTGCCATCTTAACACAAAAGCACATATTTTACAGAGTATATCCCATCACACCCTTACATATCATTTCTGAAATAATTCATCACACATTATCTGGTATCATAAAGATGAAGATGGGGTCAAGGTCAAAATCAAGATTGAGATCCAATTTACCAAAGCTCTAGGAGCTTGAACATAGTTTTTGCCTGGATTAGAAGAGTTGGATGGCATTTGTTTTATACCATGGCTATAGGCAGAATTTGGAAAAGTTTTGCCACTAAAGCCTATGTGAACTGAGGAATATTAACACTGGCAATGTGCAATGACAATCATGATCTCTTTAATTTATCTCAGATAGCTAGCCCATAGGTCATAGTATTTTTATTATTTTTTAATCCATCTAGACAGATTGATGCCTGCAGATAAAATAACACAGCAAAACCTGTGAAAGCCAGAACCTGTGTAAGGTGGAAACCTGTCAGAGACAAAAAACTCAAATATTTCCCACTTATAGAGAACAACAGAAAAGTGGTAAGACTGCACTCTGTCGAAGGTGGAAAACTTGTGAGACTCAGACAACAAGGCAGTCCCGCTGAGCTCTGGCTCTGACAGGTTTCCCTGTACATGAGTCTGGAAAGGTGGAATAGAGTTGAAGCCGTCTATGGAATTTAGAAATCCAGCCCTAGTGATTAGAACAGAGTTTTCATGAACAAATCTCATGGAAACTCTCTCTTTCATTAGCAATATTACTATAGCAACGTGAACATCAGCCCTGATTTTAGGAGAAATTAATCTCTAGATTTGAATTCCCATGATCCTCAGAAGGATAGGAGAGATGTAAGAGATTTTCTGAATAATTATTTTGCACTTCCAAAATCTTAATCTGGCATTGTTCCAGATTTATAAATTTAACCAGGATGGAATCTGAATGTCGGACACAGATACCATGGATCATAACATCAGAGAATATCACAGACTAAGTAGCAAAAAGCCATCAGACACATGAGCAGAGAATCAAAGGGTGGTGTCTGGAATTGTGAGTGAATTGTTTTACCTCCTCTAATGAAGTCCCTAGCAACAACATAGGATGTAGAAGGCCCAGCCAGCAGCCTGCCTCATTTCTCGCAGTTAACACCGCACAGAGAGCCTCAGACTCATCCTACCTACCTAGGGAGACTCCTTCCTACAATAAAAGCTCAGGAAGTGACTGCTGCTCTTGGTGGCAGTAGCAGCAACTGTTCTAATCACAGCATCTCTACCTTCGACCACCTGTCCCCAAGGCTTTGGCCTTAGTGGCTGGCTTCCCCTGCCAAAAATCTAGCATTTCTAGCCACTGCTATGTTTCATACCCTGCATGAAACATGCCCAATAGGAAAACCATTTCATGTTCACTTTCTTGCTTCTAGAAACACCCACGTGTATTCATGGTAAGTAGAGTTTTAACAAAACTCCTGTGAGAACTGTATAGACGCAATGCTAAGCCGAGATTTTTTTAACCCAACCCTGTCAAATGCTTCCAGTGTGGACATATTTTAAAGCTCTGCAGGTAAGAGAACAACTGCTTATTTGCAAGGTTGTGCTGGCCACTTATTCCCCTACAGTTACTTGATGGCACATATTTATCTCATTACCTTTGAATGGACAATAAGACATACCTAAAAGAGAAAAGACCACATAGGAGGAAATTCTGCATTAGATTGTCACAAAGCAACCTAGGCGGAAAATAACAGACTATTAATAAAATGCTAAACTAGAAAATAAGTACCTGAACACCACGTTTGCAGTGTAACATAGATAGAGAGCAACACCGAACTGTTTAAGCTCTAACGAACCTAAAAAGGAACACCAAAAATATCCAAACAAGGCTGTAAACCCATTAGAGTTTTACAGTATTTGTTTTCAGTTAGTTGGAGGATTTTCTGGTCAGGCTTAGATTTCTTGGTTTGGGGCAGATTCTCATTTTAAGGCAGTTTTCATAGCTACCAATAATTACTTGTAAACCAATAGTGGATATGGATGTGTGTGTTTGTGTGCATGAGTGTGTTGAGATATCTGTGTGTTGAAATATCTGTGTGTGTGTTGAGATACCTCATTGTGTGTTATCTGTGTGTGCGTGTTGAAATATCTGTGTGTGTGTTGAGATACCTGTGTGTATTGAGATCTCTCTCTCTGTGTTGAGATCTGTGAGTGTGTTGAGATCTGTGTATGTTGTGATGTCTGTATGCATGTATGTGTTGAGATATCTGTGTGTGTTGAGATATCTGTTTGTATGTGTTGAGATATCTATGTGTGTTTTTGTGTGTATATTGAGTTATCTGGGTGTGCTGAGATCTCTCTTTCTGTGTTGAGATCTGTGTGTGTGTTGAGAGCTATGTGTGTGTGTTGAGATGTGTGTGTGCATGTGTGCATGTTCTCTGCAGAGCGAAGAGCTTGTAGTCCATGATCCCGCTTGCACATGGTCAGGACTGCAATAGCACATTCCTGGAAGGTCTCTGCTAACTACTGCTTCGGTTGCCTTTTCACACCCATGGCTCAAACTGTTCAGTCAGCTAAAACGGATAACAAGTGACCTGGCACAAGTTACAGGAATTTGCAGGACAAGCTCCAGAAAGCACTCGGCCAAATGCCTGTGCAGTTCTATTAGACAACCCGCAAATTCTTCTGGGAACGGTCCAGAGGGCTCTTTGACAGTGAGCATTTCTGAGGCAGGGCATCTTTAAGCTCATCTTGAAGTGAAGTGAGAGCATTACTTGAGAAATAAGTCATTTCCAGGGCTGAGGAGTGGCTGTATTTTTAATTTATCTATTGAACTTCAGTCATGATGAATAATCATCCTACAGAACATATCAGTTCTTCACAAGGATGTCAATACCTGAAGCAGAGTGAGTGGCTTGTGGGCTTCCTCACAGGACTCAGGAACACCAAATTTTAAATGGCAGAATAAAAATGCCCACAGACCTTGTACAGTCATGATTATACAGAAGAATTGTTTGTCTTCATACCTAGTTTTTGTGTTATTTTTGTTTTTTCCAGCAAGCATACTAAAACTTAAGTCATAAATGTATTCTTGGTTTATAAGAGCAAGGAAAATTGAGTGTTCCTTAACTGCCTTTCTTCTTCCATAATTGAATTTCTGGTTGTGAAATGCTCCCAGGGAAGGGAGGGAGGGAGTTGAAGTTCTCTGAGCTCTTAGCTGTGTCCGATCCTATGTCTAGGGCTTCACATATTTTATCTCATTTAATTCCTGTGCCATCCGAGGAGAGATTTGGCATTATTGGCTCAATTTTACAGACAAAGAAATTAAGGTTCAGAGAAGCTGTGTAGCTTGCTCAGGCCACATTAGTGTCTTAGTTAGCTAGTGCTGCTATAACAGAAACACCACAAGTGGATGCTTTAACAAAGAGAAATTTATTCTCACAGTCTAGGAGAGATTTGGCATTATTGGTTCAATTTTACAGACAAAGAAATTGAGGTTCAGAGAAGCTGTATAGTTTGCCCAGGCCACATTAGTAAGTGTCTTAGTTATCTAGGGCTGCTATAACAGAAATACCACAAGTGGATGGCTTTAACAAAGAGAAATTTATTCTCTCACAGTCTAGTAGGCTACAAGTCCAAATTCAGGGTGTCAGCTCCAGGCGAAGACTTTCTCTCACTGTCGGCTCTGGAGAAAGGTCCTTATCATCAATCTTCCCCTGGTCAAGGAGATTCTCAGGCACAGGGACCCCGGGTCCAAAGGACAAGCTCTGCTCCCTGTGCTGCTTTCTTGGTGGTATGAGGTCCCTAACTCTCTGCTCACTTCCCGTTCCTTTTATCCCTTGTAAGATAAAAGGTGGTGCAGACCACACCCCAGGGAAACTCCTTTTACATTGGACCAAGGATGTGACCTTAGTAAGGGTGTTACAATCCCACCCTAATCCTCTTTAATGCAATCTAATCTTGCCTCATTAACCACAGGCAGAGTTTAGGATTTACAACACACAGGAAAATTGCAATCACAAAATGGAGCACAACCACACAATACTGGGAATCATGGCCTGACCAAGTTGACACATATTTTGGGGGGACACAATTCAATCCATGACAGTAAGTTTTATGTAATGCATGACTTCAAAGACCGTGCTTATCTCATGGCCCTATTTCTTTGAACCAACTCAAAATATTAAGTAAAAATGGTGAAATGGTGGTTTTTCTTCTTGACCTATCTTTGAGATGAAACCACCATTGGTTGTACTCTTGTAAATTACATTATATTACATTAAGCCCTGAAAATCACAGAAACTCATTTCTGTCTTGTTCTGTTTTTATTTGTTTGAGGGTGCAGATTGCCTTATTTTTATAGACTGAATTCAAGATTGATTCTCAGTCTACTTCTGAGATAACCCAAAGTAATTTACAAGCTGAAGCACAATGTAAGATGTGACATTTACCTTCAAAATAGAACTGAGTCAGTCAAAAGGAAGTCATTCATTCATTCAGTCACCCAAGTATATATTAACAAGGCTCTAGAAGTAATCTTCTAGAAGTCTATAGTAAGGAGGTTCTAGAAGTCATTTTGCCAGACCAAGGTTAACTCATTATTACAGTTAAGTACTGAATAATACTCTGGTAACATAGAGGGAAAGGAAATATGTTGTATTACAGAGTTTTTATTTTCTAATAAGCTAAAACTATAAATTTCACACTAGAAATAAAATTGTTCCTGGAACAAAAATCAAATAAATAAGTCATATAGCTCTTTCTAGAAAGGGCACTGAATAACCTAGTGGAGAAAACCAAAACTACCATTTTGAAAAGGGCAAGACATGCTGCTCAAATGGATGATTCTTGAATCGATCCTTCATACACTTACACTTTATAGGAATTAAAGTCTTGGTCATCAGATAACATGGATCAATAATTGGCACAGAGAAGCATTTCTGAACCATCATAGTACAAGTTTCCAGCTCCCTCATTACACAGGGAAAAATAGCTTCACTCCAGAAAATTTGTTTCTGAAAAGTGAATCCAAAAAAAGACACCATTTATCTATTTTTTTTTTTTTAGAATGGTATGCTAATCTTCCGAAAGCCAGATATGCATTAGGTCTAAAATATGCAGCACAAAGCACATGTATCAGGTATTGTTTAGTTTTTGGTTTGTGGGGTTTAGATGAGAACTTCTCAAGGTACAGACAGAGGAAACACTATCATTTCTTTGTGATAAACCATTTCTTCCAAGCTCCTTCCTGACCCCACCCACTTTTTCCTGATTTGGAGATGGGAAGAGATTGAATGCAGTGAAAGTTCTTCGTGGAGAATAGAGGGAAATTCCACAATAACAACATGGTAATATAGTGGTAAGATGACATCTGTGCATATGCCTGAAAAAATCTGTTTCATGATTCTTTTCTTTTCAAAATACGACTGTTTTTCTTGGACCTCTTCCTACCAGATATTCTGCAAGTATTTGGCATTTTTGACAACTCCACTATTTTTAAGACTGTCCTTTCTGTTTTAAGGATACAAGTGCTTTAGAGATTATCCCTTTCCATTTTGGACCACTTCCTCTCACTCCTACTCTGGATTCTCTCAACTGTATACCTGTACTGCTATGCTCCAGTGTCCCCATCTAAAACAAAGGTATTTGAATCCCTGCTCTCCTCAATCTATAATCTTTCTGAAGGAAACTTATTTGTTTCTATTGTTTCCATTGTCCCCCCGATTTTTTGATGAAATCTCTCTTTCACAATGTTGCCTCTCAAACGATGTCATCAGAGCTTTCTGTTGCTTGCTAGATATCTAAGTGGGCTCTCTCCTCAGCATCTTGAACACAACATAGCAGGAACAAGGCACAGCTTCTTGTACTGTGCCTCATTCTACAAAACATAGGTCAGATACTGGCATTACCAGCCTTCTAGATATGCAGAGAAATTATTTGCATATATTGATAGTTTTACCTCAAAAACTTCTATAATGGTGATATTTTACCATATTTCTGGTTATGGATCTCTTTGAAAGTCCAACAAAAACCATGTGTCCTTGTAGGGCCATGAGAATGAACCTCTCAGATCTCCAACTGCAGGGAGCATCGTTGGTGGAGGACCCCAGTTACTGTGCTCAGAAATCAAGCTACAGCAGTTGCACCTGAGCTATGCTTCTGATGAGCTATTCCCAGACAAGGACTGAGCACAGCAGGAAAACTAAGGCAGTGCTTTCCTGGGAGCCTAGAGAATCTGTGGTTTGGCTTGAAGATTCCCCAATGGCTTTCCTGAATCTTCCTTAGACTGCACAACAGTCTAAGAGGCTTCTGCCCAAACTGTCTTCCTCTCTTCCTTCTCTGAGGGTTCTCCCAGCCTCTCTCAGCTCTCTCCTCATTTTTCCCACAGACATTTCCCCCAAGAAATTTCTTAAATGTTCAATCTCTTCTTGGCATCTGCTTGTTGGAGGATGTGGTCTAACAGAATCCTCTTCCCAGTAATATGCATAAATGCACTTCCACAAAATCTGGCACACACCTTTGAGGTTCATACATGCCCTTAGTCCATCCATGGGCCTTGTAGGGTTCCCTGAGCCATCACATTAAGAACCCTACCCTAGAGCCTGCCCTATCCTCTCCACCCCCTCACCCTTCCTCTCTACCTCTAGTTCAAGCTTTCCTCCTCTTTCACCTGGTACTTAACACAGTCTTAGAACTTATCCTTCTCCTCCCAAACGTCTCCTTTCCAGTCCATTCTTCACAATCTCCAGAGCTTCTTTCTAAAGAGAAACAAAATCTATTTGCATCACTTGCCTGTTCACAAACAACCAACTACTTGCCATCACTTATAGGCTATCCCATTGGTCAAGGTCTCCCTCCCGCACTCATACCCCTTCAGCCAAAACAGGTTTCTCGTCATCCTTCAAGCTTTTTCCATATCCTGAAATGGTCTTTCCCCCAGTTATGCCAGTTAAAAATTATCCTCTTTCTTTTAGGCCCAGTTTGGACGCCATTTCCTCCCCAAAGTCTATTTGCTGCCTTTATCACAAAGCTCATCATAAATGACTTTTGAGGAGCTGCCCTCCCCACTACATTATAAATTCCATAGAAGACTGTTAATCATTCCCTCCCCTACAGAGCGGTGCTTTTCCTGTAACAAGTTCTCAGTATTTATTGACCTGAACAACACCTGATGCCTACAGAATAAACTCAAAACTCATCAGACTGACTTTTAGGGTCCTGTATAAACATGTTCCACACAGCACCTCCTTATCCCATGGCAAGGTTCTTATCCTCAAGAAGCCTCACATGATGACAAGTTTTGTGCCAACAACTTTAACATGATCCTCATAAACCAAACATGGATCCTTCCTGTTAGCCAAGCTCATGAGGATGATGTATGAAACCAGAGTGACAATAAGAACTACTAGTTATAGAGACTAGAATACTTGAAACATCTATGATCAGTAATTTTCTCTCTGTAGGCATCTAACCAAAAAAAAAAAGCCCATTGCCGTCGAGTCAATTCCGACTCATAGCAACCGTATAGGACAGAGTAGAACTGCCCCGTAGAGTTTCCAAGGAGCGGCTGGTATACTCAAACCACCAAGCTTTTGATTAGCAGTTGAGCTTTTAACCGCTATGCCAGGATGCTAAGTTACAGTCAAAAGAATGCATGATGAGTATAGAAAGAAAAAGATTGGCTTAATTAAATATTTATTGACATCATTTATTCATTCATTTATTCATCTAATTGAATAATCTACTCAAGTCCTCTGATGCTGGCATCTCCCCATAGATGTGCTCCTGTCAATGGGAGAAGAGGACTAGAAATGGTTTGGGTAGGACTCCCTCTTTCCTGACAAGTCTTGATGGGCACAGCCAAATTTCCTTTTGCTAGGCTTCTGAAACTATTCTGACTTTTTCTGATTTTTTCCTTGATATGTGTGAATTTCATATATTTCATCTTGTTACAGTGCAATCCCTAGGCCAGAGATACATACCTCTCTGTATTTAAGGTGATCTGGCATATCTATGTTGTGGTCCTTATGTTTTGACAGTCTTCTTTCCCCCATCTTCTTGGGGAAGTGCATTACTGTGGACTTCAAGCATCTTTCACTTGTTCCCTTCATAAAGTTTCCATCCTGGATAACCTGGTGTATTTTTCCTGAGAACAGATCTCACTCAACTCTGCAATAGCACATTCTTTCTACCTGAGATGGCCAAGCTCTCTGTCTCTCCAAAGCCTGCCCCATACTTCAGGAATGAGATCAGATTCCATCTCATTCATGCACCCTCCTCCTTAGGACTCCCACTCATAGCTGAATACCACTTGTTGGTCACTTCATCCTGTGGTGTCTGGGTTTTTATTTAACCTTCTATTGAGTAATATCATGTATCTTCAGCTAAATTGTAAACTGTTTGAAAACAAGGATTTTGTCTTACAAAGTAACAGTTCAGATATCCATTATGTACTTGCAGAGAAAGGGAAGAACTTCCCTGATAGCCCCTTCTTGTTACTTTCTACCATCTAGGGTCTTCCCTAGAAGATCCTTTCTGACCAAGGCCCCTCCTGACCCTGTCGTTCCTCACACTCACAATGGGCCTTTCTGCCACAGTCTAGACATAAATCCTACTGGCCCCACCCCGCGTCTCCTGTCCCCTACTTCTGCCCAGCCCCAATCCTCTAGACTTTCTTGCCCCCTTCACAGTCCCTGTGGTACTTTGGTCCTCCCCAACCATCTGTTTCCTACCCTCAGCCAACTCCACGAAGCACCCTGGGCTCCAGCCTAGGAAGTTTAACCTCAGCCTCTCCATCCTCCACCCCATCTGTACCTCTTCCTAAAATAGGGAGGTACATGCTGCATGTACTGCCCTTGGAGTACCTATCCCCTACCTTGTCTCCCTTACCCCTACTAAGAGTGGATCACCACTGGAGACCCTAGAAGCATAGCAATGATTGCCCTTCCCAACTAGAGGGAGATGACTTGGTCCTCCAATCAGGACAAGGTGTTCAGCTCTGTTGCCGTGCAGGGGTGGCCTCTGTAGGAAGAACTTTAGGTTCTGGCTCTGACGTGATCAGCACCCCAGTCAGCACCAAAAAAGCCACAAGCTAAGTACTGTGACAGCATGGATTCCTCTGAGGCTAAGGCCATGAGGCTCAGACCAGGGGTGACATAGTCATCAGGCATGGGTTTTGGGATCTAACCACAGAGTCATGGTGAACAATCAGGGGCTCTCAAAGAACTGCTGCTTTGCCATGTAGGGTAAGGAGAAGCTCTGGGTAGCCAGGTTCTCTCAGATGTCCATCCTCTGGTAGGACCTGAAGACTGTGCCTGACTAGGTCTGAAAGGCCCAGCTGCCTCCTGCCACCTGCTTCTGTCGACTCTAGCAGCCACATTCAAGTACATGGACAAGCAGAGGACAGATGAACTCAAAGAAGATGGAAGCAGAAGTTAAGAATCCTGGTCAAGGAAGAATCAGTAAGTCTGAGAAAGGAACTAATGATTTAAATATATAGATTGGTTTGGGACATTCAAGTTCTGAGGCTTTGGTTTTGGTTTTTGGTTCCTAAACACTGGGGCTCCTGCTTTAAAATACCATGACTTGAGTTGAATAATCCTCACAGTTAGGGATTTATGGCCCAAATTCCTCCAAATTACATCTGATAACGAGTAAACCCTTCTGATTCAGAGGGCCTCCAGTCAATTAATTATAAGACCAAATCATTTTTGGCAGATGTCATCCAGATTGTAATTGGTTCATATCCAACTATCTCATAAAACAGGTAAATTTATTTAGAAACTAAAATAAGTACATTTTTCAATTAATGCATCCTGGAAGTTTCATCAGAACACTGCTTTGATCAAAGCTATGTTATCTATGGGAACATTATCCAGGTTTTATACAGTCATTGAGGGGAACTAGTGACAACTACTCTCACAGTTTACAGGCCCAAAGCTTCTTGTCATGCTCTTTAGTGTAAAATTTTCGGGGCTTAATTAATCATGTTTTCAAGACCCAGGAAGCTGCAGAACTATTTCCTAAGAACAATTCCAGCTTTCTGCATCTCAGCTCCAAGAGGTGGTCGAATGGCTACCCATCCAAGTAGAGAGCATAGTTGGCCTACTCGGATTTCATAAAATAGCATCAAATTACCATCAGTTTATTTTTTATTTCCAAAGGATATAGTTCCATCCTCAACTGACATGTTGACTCCCTTTAGTACCGGACAATTTCTGAAAATATAACACCAAACTATCAACTGTCCAATTCTTATCAAAACCTCATGTTGAGAAAAGTGATGTCAAGGGACAGTTATTTAAAATATATGACATAGATGACCCAATGTCACATAAAATCTAGCCTTAGATCAAATTTGACATCAGAAGGCACAGAACTGAATCAAGTTATCTTGGTCCCTACAGAATTGCTTTCCCTGAGCTGTACCATGAGTGTTAAGCCCTTAGCTTTGATTAAGCAACACTAGAAGGAAAGCCTTCTAGAACTAGTTGCCACATTTACTGTAGGGATATTGTTTAAAGACATTGTCCTCTTGGTCACTCAGTGCCCCCTATAGGAACCTAATGGGAAATGCATTTTGGAATCCATGCTAATATAATCTATAGCCACCCAGAGAGACATACCATTTTTTAACCCAAATAACACACGCCTTCTATGTTTGTTCGCCAACTGCACCCTCCCTCCATGAGGTTTCTTCGTAAATGCTCTATACTAATTTTTTACAGCAACATGTAAAAAAAAAAAAATTGTCATAGTGGAGCTTACAAAATTACCTCACAGGGGAGGGGGAGCATGCGTTATTTGCGTAAAATACAGTAAACCTTGTTAAAATCACAGGTGTTGCTTACTCTGGGCTGCAATAATTGATACGTTCCAACATCCTGATATCAGTATATTGGTGCCTGGAAGAGCTCCTTAAGGCAGGACTTTATGGATGTATTAAAAAAGACCAGTGGGAACTATACACTTTACACTTATAGTAAACTTGAACTTCACTTAGTTATGATGACTGAGAAACACTGGACAATGGAGTTGTACTATAGGTTTCTAGACCAGAATAAAGGGCTTGGCTGGTTAGGACTCCAAGAATCATTTTGCTTCCTCCTCCCCTTGCTTCTTCAGCTCCTGCTGGCTTTTGTGTTCCACACTATTCTTGCCCCACCCTAGTCTGAGTTGGAATTTTCTTTCTTGTCTCAGAGCACTTTCTGTGAGAGTCTGCTGTGCCCTTAGTCTAAGTTCACTTCACATGCAGCCTTCAGCCACTGCCAGCTGAGGAGGCAGCCTCTTTAAGGGCCTTCTGCTCAGTTCATTCATGACCCCAGGGACAGCCAACTGCCTGTCTTCCCTTGGTGTCCTCAGCCCACACCCTCCACGGCAGCTTGTTCTAAACCCTGCTGAGAATTTGCATTTCTACCCCAGATATACTGAATAAGAATCTGCATTTTAACAAGATCCCCAGGTGATTCTTATGCATAATAGATTTTCAAAACCACTGTTCTACTAGTAAGGAGCCCTGGTTGTGCAGTGATTAAAGCAATCAGCTGCTAACCGAAAGGTCAGCAATTCGAAACCACCAGTGGCTCCACAGGAGAAAGATGTAGCAGTCTGCTTCCGTAGAGATTTACAGCTTTGGAAACCCTATGAGGTCGCTATGAATCAGAGTCAACTCAAAGGCAGTAGGTTTTTGGCGGGGTTCTACTAGTGGTTTTCAGATTTGGTCCCTAACCAGCAGCATTAGCATCACCTGGTAACTTGTTAGAAATGCAAATTCTCAGCAGGGGTTTGAACGCAAGAACTGGTTTGAAGCCCTGATCTCAAGCAAGCTAGGTAATCTCTCTGAGCCTTGGTTTCTTAATCTATAAAATGGAGGTAATATGACCTACCTTGGGTAGTAAGGATTGCGAACCTCTGCTTTTGTTGAAGATGAGTAAGAAAGAGAGATATGGAGAAAAAGATGTGTTTTTCTTCCTTGACAATAAAAATGAAGCAATTCATCTCCCTTTTTTTTTCTTTGACTCTCAGGAAACTTAAGAGATAAATTTAACATTTAATTGTAACAGCAATGTAGACAAAAATCTTCAGACCTGTAATTCTGAGTGTTTATTGCTCCTGAATCGTTTGTTCCTACTTTTACCTATTCCTTTGTCCTTATTTTCAAATCACATTCTTGGTTCATTATTTTATGTGGCTGCTTTACTTTTTATTAGGTAAGTTTTGAGCTTTGCTTGAGTTTTGTGTTTGAAGTCTGTCTCAAATCTTTTATGGAATGAGATGTGGTACATATAAGTATGTGCTGTGAGAGAAGTTCCCGTGAACATTTTTGTAGCTCTACACAATAATACACAAAGCAATCTCAAACCCTATTTTCCCTAATCCTCCCAACCACCCCCAGAGGTAGGTGTTATTAGCTCCCCTTCTGAGATGAGGCGACTCAGGCTCTGTGAGTGGTTTTCCTCAGATCATTTCCCCTCTCCCAAATGTCAGAACATGAAGAGCAACCCAAGTCTTTCGAATCCCAGCCTAGTGCTTTTCCACTGCCTCTGGGAGGCCCCTCCACGGAGCCATTGGCTGTCTTCAGGTGTGCTGCTGGGCTTAGTAAATAACGCCGGTAACAACAGCACATGCTCACTGGGCACCTACTACGTGCCAGACATTTTACACGCATTATCTCATTTGGTGCTCCCCACAAACCAGGAATGCGGCTGCTATATTGTCCTCATTTATAAACCACGAGCCGTGTAAAGGCAGCTCCCCAAGGTCACACGCTAGTATGGGGAGGACTTGGGATTTGAACACAGGTTAGTGCTCCTCCAGAGCTCTTGCTTTTAACCCCCACCCTCTAAGCTACTCATTAGTTCTGGCACCAGCAGTCCTTCCTGAGGGCAGTGTTCAAAGAACTCAGGGCTTGTGTGATGTCACTGTGTGGCCACGTTAGAAGCCGACCGCAGCAGCAGGCTGTCCCTGCCTCCCTGACCTCTCCCCCAAAGGAAGCTGGCTATACGCGGGCAGCAGGGTGGCCTTCGCTACTAACCTGCCGCTGCTCGTTCAAGGAGCAGGCCTCTATGATCTCGATGGGATCCATGGGAAAGGGTCACTATCACAGCCTCGTGTCCCTATTCATGCTCTACCGGAGGTTCGTCCTAAACTCTGTGATTTTCTTAACATTCTCTTGGCTGCCAGTTTTAAGACCCTGACATATATGGTAATAATAAAACACACATCCTACGTACTGGCCCTTTGTAGCAACCTGGTACTATTTTTTTGAAGTATAATTATTACCTTAAAATCTATTCTTTTTATATTTTGAATTTATTCAGCTTTTAGAGTCTTTCAAGATATGCTTTTAGGTTACAATAAACTAGGCTTAACTATTCCCAGAAATATGCAAAGATGGAGATTTTAAAAATCTTGGTTTGTGTCCCAATTCTTTTAATGTTAGGAGCCCCAGTGGTGCAGTGGTTAAGCGCTCAGCTGCTAACCAAAGGTCAGCGGTTCAAAGCCACCAGCTGCTCTGTGGGAGAAAGAGGTGGCAGTCCGATTCCAAAGATTACAGCCTTGGAAACCCTACCGGGTGGTTCCACTCTGTCTTATAGGGTTGCTGTGAGTTGGAATGGACTGGATGGCACTGGTTCCCCCTGACCCCTTTTCTTTTCTTTTAATGTTAATAGGATTATTTTATTTTCTTGGTTGGTCATCTCCCCTCTCAGCTGAAGCTCCAGGTCTGTCTCCTTTGCTGCTCCATCCCCAGCTCTTAGCAATACCTGGAGGTCTGGTCTCAGTTCACTACTAGATGTCCCATCTCAGGCAGCTCCACAACTTCTTGTAGCCGTGCTTTTATTTAGGTTCTTCTCAATTATGAAATGAGGATAATAGCTACTATCCTTCCTACCTCAGGGGGTTGTTCTGAGGATCAAATATTACATGCTAAAGTGCTTTGAAAACCATTATGTTGCCATAAAATGTAAGATAGCCACCACAGTACCTGGTGCACACTTCTGATAAATGGCATGTGGTTTAGGGACATGCCAGCATTAATTACAAAGACATTTGTGCTTGCAGCCTCATTATCTGGAAGAAAAGTAGAAAATTCTATGACTCTGTCATTTTGCCTACTAGCAGTGAATCACAGGCATCGACTTGGGAGCTGAGGTGTTGATGACCAGCATTTTCGTCCAGGTCATCATGATCAAGCATGCAGAGAAGATGGGAAGAACAGCGTGTTTGGAGAGTAGTCTCCTTTACCGTAAAGTGGCATTTTTCAATCTTCTCAAAGCAAGGGTCAGCAAACTACACCTGTGGGCTGAATCCAGCCCACTATCTGTTTTTACACATCCATCAAGCTAAGAATGATTTTTATATTTTTAAATGGTTGAAAAATATCAAACCGAAAAAAAATCCAAACCATTTCTGTCAAGTGGATACTGACTCATGATGACCCCATGTGTTACAGAGTAGAACTGAGCTCTATAGGGTTTTGTTGGCTATCATCTTTACAGAAACAGATCGCCAACTTTTCAGTCAGCAGCTGCATGCAAACCATTTGTGCCACACAGGGACCTGCTGAAAAATAACAAAGGAAGAATAATACTTTGTGACACGTGAAAATTATATGAAATTCAAATTTCAGTGTTGTCCTGGTTTTCTAGTGCTGCTGTAACAAAAAAGACCACCAAGTGGGTGACTTTGTTGTTGTTAGGTGCTGTCGAGTCGGTTCCGACTCATAGCGACCCTAGGGACAACCAAACAAAACACTGCCTGGGGGGCTTTAAAGAACAGAAATTTATATTCTTACAGTCTGGGATGCTAGAAGTCCAAACCGGGGCATCAGTTCTAGGTAAAATCCCTTCCTTGTCAGTAGCCGCAGGCATTTCTTGGCATTCCTTGGCTTGTAGATGTTTCCTCATGTGGTCTCTTCTCCGTGTGTGTGTGTGTGTGTGTGTGCGTGTGTGTGTGTGTGTGTGTGTGTATGTGTGTGTGTGTCTGTGTGTGTGTCTCTGTCTAGTCCACTCTTTTTAGAAGGCATCTCTCAGAAGGGATTAGGGTTAGGGCCTACCTCACACCAGTATGACCTCATTTACATGACAAAAGAAGGCCCCTGTTCCCAAACAGGGTCATATTTACTGGAACAGGGATTAGGACTTCAACAGCTTTTTGGCAGACAAAATTCAATCTATAACAAATGTCTATAAATAAAGTTTTGAATTTTATCAATAAACAGTTTGTGAAAATGTTTTCTTTCCTGTAATACAAATAACACCCCCAAATGTTATATAAATACCTACGTAATATTCTTGAATTTACCTCATTGCCCATAAAGCTGAAATAAGTGCTACCTGGCCCTTTATAGGAACTCTGGTGGTGTAGCAGTTAAGAGCTCAGCTGCTAACCAAAGGCTGGCAGCTAGAATCCACCAGCTGCTCCTTGGAAACCCTATGGGGCTGTTCTACCCTGTCTTATAGGTTTGTTGTAAGTCGGAATTGACAGTAACGAGTTTGGTTTCTCTGGTTTGGCCCTTTACAAAAACATATTTGCTGACCCGTATGAGTCAGAATTGGCTCAACAGCAACAGGTTTGGTTTGATTTGGTCTTAAAGCATTCATTCTTGGCAAGGTGGCCCAGATATGACCAAGCCCTGTGTGTGGTTCTCAGATCTCTACCCCCAACCCCCAATTGGTTGTACTCAACACTTGTTCTTTATTTTATCGCCCTCTTCCATGATTGAGCAATAGGTATTTTACTCATGCGCTGTCTTGGGGGAAACAGAAGAAAAGGATTTATAGTGCTGCATTTTATGCCACCTAACACCCTGGTATTAGAAGCCCTGGTGTTAGGAGCCCTGATGGAGCAACGGTTAAGCACTGGGCTAACAGAAAGTTTGGGGATTCAAACCCACCCAGCAGCTTCTCAGGAGAAAGATCTTCTCCCACAAAGATTACAGCCTAGAAAATCTTATGGGACTGTTCTACTCAGTCATATGGGGTCGCTGCGAGTTGAATCGACTTGATAGCACCTAGCAACAACAACAATACCTATTAAAGGGGGCAGTGGTGGTTCAGTGAATTCTTACCTTCCATGTGGGAGACCTAGGTTTGATTCCAGGCCAATGCACCTCATATGCAGCCACCACCTGTCTGCCAGCGGAGGCTTGTATGTTGTTATGATGTTGAACAGGTTTCAGCAGAGCTTCCAGACTCAGACTAGGAAGAAAGACCTGGCAATCTACTTCCAAAACTCAGCCAATGACAACACTATGGATCACAAAGGTCCAATACACAACCCATCATGGGGATGGCACAGGAAAAGGCAGTGTTTTGTTCAGTTGTGTATAGAGTCACCATGAGTGGGGGGCTGATTCAATGGCAGCTCATGACAACATCCATTTGATTTTTCTCTGCCCCACTCTACCTCCACCTCATGCCTCCTCTGCTCAGCTGCCCATCCTCCTCCCTCACTGCCCTATTGGCCCAGCCTCTGAGAATCAGTGGGCCCCATTTTCAGACTCTAGCTCCCACACCTTTCCTCCAAGCTTCTCTCTCCCTTTAGTTTTATCCCAGGCCCTCCAATCTTGCAAGCCCACACTTACCACTTAACTCTGCCTTGAGGTTTACCAGCAAGTCCCTCCTTGGAGGAGGGGGTTATAAATGACAGATGAGGTTTTCCAGATACACCGAACACTGGGGAGTATGTGGTGCTGGGAGTGCCTTCATTAGTGGTTTGGATGTATTGGCAAGTGCTGCTGTGGTTTTATGGATTTCTTGAATATGGGAAGAAACAGAATATGGCTGAGAAACATGGAGACAGGCCTATCCTATAGGAGATGAGGGATCAAAAGTGAGAGGAGTCATTTTCCCAGTGTGTGCAGTTAGCATGGTAAAACTGGAAAGCTAACCCCAGAAGTAATTGTAACTATGCCAGGCTGGTACAAAAGCAAAGTGCTGTGGTTCTGCGGGATGTTTGCAGATGAGGGTGGTTTATCATTGCCAGCGCTTTATCTAGTCTGCAGTTTATGTTTGCTATGTATGTTATACAATATTGAAAATAAACTTCTTTATGTGGCTTTGGTGAGAGAGACTGACCCAGGAGAGCTGAAAAGTGGAGTTGTCAGCTGCCATAGTGTTGGCCTCCAACTCATGGCGACCCCATGTACAACAGGATCGGACCATTATGATCCATAGGGCTTTCATTGGTTGACTTTCGGAAGTAGATCGCCAGGCCTTTTTTTCTAGTCCATCAGTCTGGAAGCTCTGCTGAAACCTGTTCAGCATCATAGCAACACAAAAACCACCACTGACAGACAGGTGGTGGCTGCGTATGAGACGCATTGGCCGGGACCCGAACTCACGTCTCCCATATGAAAGGAGAGAATTCTACCTCTGAACCACCGTTGCCATCTGAAAAGTGGGGGAGGTGTACACACCGCCAACGCTCCGCGCATTTAACGACCTGGGTCAATTCAGGGAACAACCTCTCGATTAGGGAGAGGCGCCTTCCCTGGGGGAGCTGGGAGAACAAACGAGCAGGATGAAGTCGGCTGAGGGAACATCCACCTATGGAACCAAGGACAGAATGTCACTGATGACTTCCCGACAAGAGCCGTTTCCCCGGGAATACTCTGTTGTAAGAAAACGAAAGCTTATTTTGCCACCCACTCCTTTAAGCAGAAATGAAGTCTTAGCCAGTAAAATCAGACTGATTAGCACAGCACTACAGAGGAGCCTCAAGGGTCTGATTTCACAGCCCCTTTGGACCTTCTCCTCAGGCAGTTAAGCGTTGACAAGAAAATCCCTATTCTTTATGTTGCTTCTTCAGCCGCATCATTTGTGAAACAATTTTTAAGAGACGAAACACAATAGACCCGCACACTTGTGTTTCTTTTTAACAGAGACGACGCTTGAAATTTCAAGCTAATCTTTATCCCCCACACCCAAGCCTCAACCACTAAATTAAAAAAAAAGCGGGGGTGGGGGTGGGAAGGGTACAGACATCCCTTGTGTTAACTCAGCAAGAGTATGTGATTTGTAAGTTTCTAAAAATCCTTCCAGACCAGCTAATTTTGACAAAACTACTTAACACTTCAAGCAATGAACTACAGGGCATAAAAGTATAATCTGCAGAGAAAAACCTTAATCCTCTGTAGTAACCTATTTGAATCTCCTCAAACACATTTTGGTGTGTAGGCCTGGAGAATTAAGTCAATTGTTTGATCTGAGAAGAAAGGCAATTAGGCCTCTCTTGATCTTTCTGGCTGAATTCTAGTCAGGGGCATCCACTGTGCTCAACAGCCACATTTGAGACCACGATTCTTATAATAGAGGTGAGCATTAGAATCGCCACAGTTAAGGGTCTCGCTGCATTTTCATTATGAGTTGTATCCGGGAGTTTCAAATCACAATGGGCTAATATTCAGCATACAAATGATTAGCCTCCTGCACATTTTTCTTTTTTTTTTTTTTTAACTTCATTTAAAACTTCTTCCTTAACCTTTGTTACCTTAAATATACCAGCAGAAATACAACTTTCAGAAGCAGCTATGTGGGTGATGGGATGGCCGTATTCTTTCACGCTGGGATATTGGCTGAGATCTGATGGGGGGTCTCTTCAAAGGATGTCTTCGGCCCACCGACAGGGCAAGACAGAGAGCTGGATTCTAGCGGGGGTGGTCTTGAGGGAAACCCTGGGGGTCTGCCTTTATATGCTTACTAACAGCAGCTCCTGAATTTATACGGCAGAGCAGCACACAGACAGCAATCGTAGTTGAAAGTGGCGGCTGGAGCTGTGTTCACTAGTTGCCGTAAAGTCGCCTCCGACTCATGGCTACCCCACGTGTGTCAGAGTCGAACTGTGCTCCACAAGGCTTTCAATGCCTGATTTTTTGGAAGTGTGTCACCAGGCCTTTCTTCTGAGGCACCTCTGGGTGAAGTCAAACTTCCAACTTTTCAGTTAGCAGTCCAGTACGTTAACTGTTTGCACCACCCAGGGATGTGTTTACATAGTGTGATTCTTAAAAAAAAAAAAGAAAGAAAACAGTTGCCACTGAGTCGATTCTGACTCATGGTGACCCCACGTGTTACAGAGTAGAGATGCTTCACAGGGTTTTCTTGGCTGTAATCTTTTTTCATCTGTGCTTTAGGTGAAAGTTTACAGAGTAAATTAGTTTTAAGACATTGTTTTATGACATTGGTTGCCAACCCCGCAATGTGTCAACATTCTCCCCTTCCGGACCTTAAGTTCCCCATTTCCATTTGTCCAGTAATCTTTACAGAAGCAAATCACCAGGACCCTCTTCTAGGCACCCTGGGTGAGTGTGAACCAACAACCCTTCCGTTAGTTGTTTTTGTTAGATGCCGTCGAGTCGTTTTTGACTCATAGTGACCCCATGTAACAGAGTAGCACTGCTCCAGAGTTTTCTCGGTTATAATCTTTACAGATCACCAGGTCTTTCTCCCGTGGAGCCACTGGGTGGTCTGCACTGCCAACCTTTTGGTTAGGAGCTGACTTGACCGCTGCACCAGCAGGGCCTTCAGGTCAGTAGTTGAGTACAAACTGCTTGCAGGACCCAGGGACCTTCGTATGAGTATACAAGACTGAAAAAATGCCACTTGCCATTAACAAAGAATACTGGAGAGCGAGTTGCTGCTGCAGGTTATGGGGGTCAGGTAACTAAAGCCTGCCCAAGCCACCCCATAGTGCCATCACTGATGACTAAGCCTTTCCTTGGGTTTCCATGGCTCTACCTCATCATCTAAAATGATGCTACCAGAGCTGTTGTCTGCGTTGTCCATTTTGTGTGAGCACCCTGCCTTAGAGGGTAGAAGAGAAGGACTTTGGGGAAGACCAGTGAGGACAGGCTTCTCTGCCTCCTGCCGCATTCCTCTGGGCTTGGGTGCAGGCCTTCGTTTGAACATTGTTATGGATTGAATTATGTCCCCTAAAAATAAGTGTTGTAAATCCTAGCCTCTATGCCTGTGACTATAATTCCATTTGGGAATGGGTTGTCTTTGTTATGTTAATAAGACAGGGTTAGTGCAGGGTGTATCTTGAGTTAATCCATTTTGAGATATAAAAGAGATTAAATAAGCAAGTGAAAAGTAGAGATGGGGGAAGAGAGATGCCAAGCCACATGAAGACTGCCCAGGAGCAGAAGCTCAAAGAGACAAGGACCTTTCTCCAGAGGGACAGAGAGAGAAAACCTTCCCCTAGAGCCAGCCCCCTGAACTTGGCCCCCTGAATTGCAAGAAAAACGACTTCTTCATTGCAAATACCTCTCTTCAACAACATAAACGGCAACTATACACACGGAGCTTGCCAGATAGAATACACAGGAATCAAATCGACTACATCTGTGGAAAGAGACGATGGAAAAACTCAGTACCATCAGTCAGAACAAGGCCAGGGGCTGACTGTGGAGCAGACCATCGACTGCTCATATGTGAGTTCAAGTTGAGGAAAATTAGAAAAAGTCCACAAGAGTCAAAGTACGACCTTGAGTATATCCCACCTACATTTAGAGACCATCTCAAGAATAGATTTGACACACTGAACACTAATGACCGAAGACCCGAAGAGATGTGTAATGGTATCAAGGACATCATACATGAAAAAAGCAAGAGGTCATTGAAAAGACAGGAAAGAAAGACTAAAAGGGATGTCAGAAGAGACTATGAAACTTGCTCTTGAAGGTCGAGTAGCTTAAGCAAAAGGAAGAAATGATGAAGTAAAACAGCTGAACAGAAGATTTCAAAGGGCGGTGGCTCCACAAGGCAAAGTAAAGTATTATAATGACATCTGCAAAGACCTGGAGATAGATAGAAAACCAAAAGAGGAGAACAAGCTCGGCTTTTCTCAAGCTGAAAGAACAAGTTTGTCTGCTAACCAAAAAAGCTGGCAGTTCGAATCCACCAGCTGCTCCTCGGAAACCCTATGGGGCGGTTCCATTCTGATCTACAGGGTTGCTACGAGTCAGAATCAACTCAACGGCAATGGGTTTTGATTTGGATTCAGATCCACTGGGGCATGTTGAGAGAGAGAAGAGGAGTGTAACCTGGGAAACTTTAGCATTTAAGGAACAGGCAAAGGAAGAGGAATTCGTCCAAGAAATTGAGAAGGAGTGCAGCAAAGACAGAACCCTGGAGGAAGAGCAAAGTTTCAGGGATCTGCAAAGGTTAACACTATAGAAACTAAGAAAGACCTGTCAGCGAGGTAGAGGGAGAATCAGAAAAAAGAGATGCAGAAGTCAAAGTTTTGGTCAAAACAGTTTTGGAGCAGTGGGTAGAAGACTCAGTGGAAAGTAAAAAATAGAGGCAGAGAGGAGACGCTCTCCTCATAAAGTTTGGCTGTTTTCCTGATACTGACAGCACCAGAGAGATAACCAGACTGTTTTCCAAACTCTGCTACAGTTAGGAATCGACAAGGTATTTGAGTCCCTTACTGTTTTTAAAGCACTTTGAATTCCTCATTTTAGAGTCCCCTGCAATGTTATTAAGAGTCCCTGGGTGGTGCAAACAGTTAAGTACTCAGCCACTAACTAAAAGGCTTAAGTTTGAATCTACCCAGAGGTGCCCTGGAAGAAAGGCCTGGCAATCTAATTCTGACAAAATCAGCCATTGAAAACCCTTCCAGTTCTACTCTGACACACATGGGGTCCCCATGAATCACAACTGACTCAACAGCAACTGGTTTTATTATTTTTTTTGCAATGTCGGTATATTCCCAAACTCTAAATTACACAATTAAGCAATAATTCACTTTATTATACCTTTTCCCATGCCCTCCTTAGTTCTTTATGCCAAAGCTAGAGCTTTAAAAACTAAAGCACATCTTTAAATGTTAAAGGTAACTGGGTATCCCTGGAATTTGGAGTCATTTTATTGTTGTATTTTTTCTGTTGTATTGTACTTTCTATAACTATGATGTGAAATAATGAGACTGTACTTTGTAGAGTTAAAACACTATGGAGATTTCAAACAAGGTATTCTGGACACAGCACACAAAACCTTCCCTGTTACAGCCTTTCTGTCATTTAACTTATGATTTAAACATTATTTATTCCCCCCAAATTTGAGAATTGGCACTGTTGAAACAATTACTATTTCAGGATAAAAAATTGAAATATACATTTGCCACAAATTTTGAACCTAAATCTGATCAAGTCTTTAGACTTCATACAGGAGATAAAAAAGTAAATGACACCACAAGAAAGCAATGCATCAAATCCAGGGAAGTGGGCATTCCTATGGAGAAACTGATTGGGTTTCTTGAACTAGTCATGAAAAAAAGGGGATGGGAGACTCTTCTAGATTAAAAGCAATTTAAGAGATAAAACCCACATGCAGTGGGTCCAGTTTGAATCGTTATTTGAACAAACCAGCTGTACATCTGAATACAGACTGGTTATTAGAGGTTATTAAGGACCTGTTGATAATTTTGTTGGGTGTCGAATGGTATTGTAGCTAAAAAATAAAATATCCTTATTTTTTAGAAATGCATACTGAACTTTGAAGAGGTGAAATGTGAGGATTCTGTGATTGTTTTCAAAATCTTTTAGGAAAAATGCTTCGGGGGGAAAAGCATACATGAAGCAAATACGGCAGGATGTCAATGCTGATTAAATCTAGTTGATGGGTGCATGGGGTGCATGGGAGTTAATTATACTAGTCTCTGTTTTTATATGTGTTAGAAACTTTTCATGATAAAAACTTTTTAAAATTTAATCATCTGACTTATTCAAAACAGGTCAATTAAGATGCTTAAGTAATAAATTTTAAGTAAGGGGGAGAACAGGAAAGTTTATTAGGCCCCTGGCCTGAGGAGCAGAGCATGGTTAAGCAAGAGCCTATGAGCCAGGCACAGTGCCCCTGAAACAGTGCACACGGTACACACAGTATACACAGTATGCACACTGCACACAGTATGCACAGTACCACAGTATACACAGTACACATACTATACACAGTATACACAGTGCACACAGGGCACACAGTATACACAGCACGGACTGTGCCAGTCTGGGTCCAGGACCAACCTCCATCACTTAATTGCTATGTCACCTTGAGTGTTATTTCTCTTTGCCTCGGTTTTCCTCATCTGTAAAATGGGGATAAATAGTACCTACCTCACAGAATTGTTCAGAGTGAATGAGCTCACTCAAGAACCATATACATGCTAGAAAGCAGTATAAAAGAATCTATGCTATCCTGGGATTGCTAAACAGATCTCAGAGCCCCTTGATAACTAGTGTGTGGGGGGTGGGGAAGAGGTAGACAATACATTACTGTCTGATTAAAAGAAATACAGTACTAGTTCTCCTGTAGAGACTAAAACTTCTAGAATTCTAAAAGTAATTAATTATGCAAATTCTTGTTCAGCAAACACTAATAGGTCTTCAAAAAATGACCTGGAGTTTCCATTTCAAACTTTTTATTTTTGCTGCTTTATAATCCAACTGTGTAGACTTGCCTACTCCCTTCTGCCATAACTGCCTTGTGTATGTACAGACACACACCCCATCAAGGGTGTACATGGATATACACGGCAGCATTGTCTATGACAGCAAAAAACTGCTTACAACCTACACATTTTTCATTAAGTTAATAAATTCTATTATGTCCAGAATTGGCATATAAGCTAAGCATTTATATGCAGCTATCAACAGGGTCCCTATGAATAGAAATCGACTTGACAGCAACAGGTTTTTTTTTTTTTTCCAATCAACAATTATATGTAAGTACAACACTGAAAGAGATGCATGATATATTAGTTAATAAAAGAAAGGCTATGGAAATCGTCTGTACGCTATCCCATTTTGAAAGCACACTTGAGTGCATGTGCTCATGTCTATACACAGAAGGTCTGACAGAATGCATACACAAAATCTACGGGAGGTGGAATCAGTGATTTGTTTCTGTTTATGCTTCATTTCTACTTTTCCAACATTTTCAAAGCAACATTTGTTTCTTCTCCTACTGAAAAATACTTTTTCCAATTTTTCAACAATGCATGTGTAACACTGAGGAGTTCTGTAATAAGAAATGCTCTCCAGCTATCTTAATGGCTGCTCCCTCACCCCTCTTAGTGAGATCACCCTGACCGCCATACTGAAACCTGCACCCATCCACCTCCCTGCTTCATTTTTTGCTAGACTCTACATCACCATCTGACATGCCATGTTATCCTTCTTTGTCTTTTGTATACATTTCTGCACTAGCACATAAGCTCCTCAAGGGCAGGGAGTTTTGTTTGTTTGGTTCGTTCCCTGCTGTATCCCCAGAGCCTAGAACAGTACCTGATCCATAACAGGCACTCACAGTATATTTGCAACGGGCAAATTAAAGAAAAAAATTGATGTATTGCATTGGGCAAATCTGCTGCAAAAGATCTCTTTAAAGTGTTAAAAAGCATAGATGTCACTTTAAGGACTAAGGTGCACCTGACCCAAGCCATGGTGTTTTCAACAGCCTCACATGCACACGAGAGCTGGAAGACCGAAGAATTGACACCTTTAAATTATGGTGTTGGCGAAGAATATTGAATATACCATGGACTGCCAAAAGAACGAACAAATCTGTCTAGGAAGAAGTAAAGCCAGAATGGTCCTTAGAAGCAAGGATGTTGAGACATTGTCTCACATACTTTGGACATGTCATTAGGAGGGTTCAGTCCCTGGAAAAGGACATCATGCTTGGTAAAGCAGAGGGTCAGTGAAAAAGAGGAAGACCCTCACCAAGATGGATGACACAGTGGCTGCAGCAATGGGCTCAAACACAGCGACGACTGGGAGGATGGTACAGGACCGGCAGTGTTTCCTTCTGTTGGACGTAAGATCCCTAGGAGTCGGAACCGACTTAACGGCACCTAACAACAACATATATTTGCTAATGAATGAAAACACATTTCTATTGAAAAAGAAGTTCTGTCTTTATTAATAAGAAACCAGTGATGTTCAGTTAAAATAACATTTTTTAAAAGCATCATGTCTTTTAATGTAATGCTAGCCTTTTAATGCAGGGGCCGCTTTGAGAAACCAGATGAATGCTATGAACCCTCCTCTTCCTGTGCCCCACCTCCTCCCAAAACCCAAAACACACAGAACTGAATACAATTCTAGAAGGCGCTCAGACTTCATTGAAGCCCTTCTATAATTAAAAAGTCCACTGACCCCAGGTGAGAGCACCTGACTCAAAGCATCATCTGGCCTAGAATATGCCTGTTCCCATTCTACAGATTCAAAGAATATATGTGACTCATAGCACATCATTTTCCCAGTTAAACTTTAAAGGGATTCCTTCTACAAAGGCTCACTGCTTCAAGAGGGCCAAGTTCAATATCTGCAGCTGAGAACGTGACAAACATCCATATAAGAGTTGAAATATCTAGTTAATAATCCAGAGATTTCAAAAAGTATAGAGGTCTAATACAGTGTAGTCAAAATACCTAGTAAAGTGAATTTTTCACCTATCAGCTGGAAGTCGGGGATGACAATATGAACTCGAGATAGAAAACAATGATCTATTTTATATAGAAGATGCTTCTTGAATTTTTTTCTTTACTGAGCAAAATAAGAGGGAATATTCACATCCACCAAAGTCAAGTGTTCCATAAAAAGAGAAATCAAATACTTTGTAATAAAGACCAACCTGTTAAAAACAGAATATTAGATCAGTGAAAAAAAAACAACAACAGTTGACTCTGTGTTTATTTCAACGGGCACACTTCGTTCATTGTCTGTAGGAAAACCAGACTAGGTCTCAATGGGCAACAGTCACGGTTATTACGCACGTAATACACCACCACTTCCATGCCCTTCTTTATTTCTTTACGTCTTCAGTCTCATCTGGTTCTCTCTCTTGATGTTCTCTTTCCCACCTCATTTCTTTTAACTCTTGTCTGTATTTCCGTTCAATGAACCGCTTCTGATGGGCCATCTGGGGAAAGTTATCTGACACAAGGAGACATATTTTATATTTAATGAAGGACAGCCACCATTGCAAAGAATGATGCAAATTAAACATACAGACATGTATTTGTTTGAAATGTATGTACAGTCATATGAAACGTATGTAGTTGTATTTTGTGAGCAAGAGGCGAAAAAATCATTTATTTTTGTTCCCTTATTCTTCCAGCATTTAGAAACACATTAGGAGTTCTGGATCGGCACCCCTGAGTCTAGATTTCAGTATTTGAATATAAAAGGCACCAAAATATGCAGATATGGTAAAACACAGATGCAGGTTTTGGAATGCCTCCAATCAGATGCTTTAACATCATTCTCCTATCAAGAAGTGATTTTCAGTGAGAGACTAAAGGATATAATAAAAGGTAGCAGTATATTTTTGAAAAGCTCAAATTAAAAACCTCAAACAGTCACATTATCATACCATTTTTTAACCAAGAATTCAAGTTTCTACAGAAGAGTTGGAAAAAAAAAAAAGACCAGATGGACAAAAGGACATTCTAAGTTGATAGTCTATTTCCGAAGTTTACCCTGAGAGGTTCGTTTATGTACTACCTATGAATGCCCTCACACGACAACAGCAGACACGCATAGCTGGGACAGAGACCTATGGCCCACAGACTAAAATATTTACTATCTGGCTATTTATACAAAAAGTTGACCAACCTCTGGACTATACCATAATTTACTTAAATACTTCCATACTGTTCAACAGGAGTCCTGGTGGTACACTGGTGAAGCAACTGGGGGCTAACTGAAAGGCTGGTAGTTTGAACCCACCAGTTGCTCCTCGAGAGAGAGATTTGACAATCTGCTTCCGTAAACATTACAGCCTTGAAAATCCTATGGGCCAGTTCTATTCTGTCCCATAGGGTCGCTATGAGTCGAAATCAACTTGATGGCAATGGGTTTTTTTTTGTTTTTTTTTTTTTTTGGTACAGGTACTATTTAACATGCAGATACAGGTAATCCCCAGATTACCAATGAGTTTCATTCCTAAGTCTGTCTTTAAGTCAAATTTATATGAAAGTTGGTATAGTTAGGTATGGTTTGTATCTAATGACAGTTAGTCAAATGTTTGCCTTAGTATACAGTATATAGTGTACTTTTCTATGCATAAAAAATTAAAGAAACACTTCCAGATACACTAAAATATTAACATAATAATATAGTAATAATAAATATTAATTTTCATGCACATCGCAAAGTAGTGCCTGTTTATTATTATGAACCACTATAAGTACCTCAGATTTTTAATATGATAGGCTTTACAGGGATTGGTTCATCACTACAGGTTGTACATAAGTCAGATGCTCTTAACCTGGGGCCTGTCTATGGTTAAAAACTTCTTTTTCTTTGCTATTATAAACAATGTCATAATTATCATGGTACAGAAACCTTATTTCATTTCCCAATTATTTCCTTAGGTGTGATTCATAGAAATGGAATCTCTGGATCAAAGGGTATGAACTTCTTCAAGGACCTGATAAAAAAAACAAACCAAACCCGTTGTCATCAAGTCAATTCCAACTCATAGTGACCATATAGACAGTGTAGAACTGCCCCATAGGGTTTCCAAGGAGTGGCTGGTGGATTCGAACTGCTGATCTTTGGGTTAGCAGCCTGAGCTGTTAACCACTTTGCCACCAGGGTTCCTAATACATACTGCCAAATTGCTTTCCAGCACGTTAAAATCAATCACTTCCACCGTTATGTATGCAGAGGTCTGTCTCAGAACAATCTCTCCAGCACTATTTTATAGATGAAAAAAACATATACAAAACGAAGATAACCTTTAACAATACTGTAAGTGAAAAATAGAACCTCACTTTTATTTCAATATGTGATTGTGCCGTTATATATAAAGGATGAAAAGTTCCCCAATAGAGTCAACTTAAACTCCCAGTGAAGCTTCTGTCGACTCTGGATCCTGGCAGGACTAGCTTCTGTCCACATTAACTGCCTGCTCTCTCTTTCATCAGAAGATTATCGTCTGCTGATTTCCACTTGGCTCCTGGCCCTCCTGCCTCTCCTGTAATCTCTGCCAAGGCTAAGAATCCAGCGCCTCTTCACTGCCAGCTTCCATACTTTGCTCTTCCCCCACCTCATTGAGTTTGCGCACTTGAAGCATAATAGAATTGCACTGTTGTGTTTTGCCGACGGGTGCTACTGTGCAGTACAATATATACCCCAGAAGAAATACTCCTTGCACTTAAGACTTCAATTTACAAAAGACTATGCAGATCCCTAGAGCCCTGGTGGCACAGTGGTTAAGAGCTGGGCTGCTAACCAAAAGGTCAGCAGTTCAAATCCACTAGCTGCTCTTTGGAAACCCTATGGGGCAGTTCTACGCTGTACTATAGGGTCGTTGTGAGTCGGGATCAACTCAACAGCAACCGGTTTGTTTGTGTAGTTAATTATGTGATTTGAGTTTATCCAGCTATCCCAGTCTTGAGAATCTATCTCACAGACCTAAAAGCATCAATATATAGACATCTTTTTTCTACAGTGATAAAAAGCCAGAAACAAAGTGTCCACCAGTAATAAAAAGAGTTGAATAAAATATGGTGTATCCACAGTTTGAAACAGTATGTAGCCATTAAGAAAGAATGAATTGAAGCCATCCAGATGACTTGCAGGGGCTGTTCATGATACATTATTGACAAAGACAAGAATAATGCACAGAAGTATGTAAATATGCCATTTTAATAAAACAATGCCAAAAAAGAAAAAGAAAAAGAAAAAAATCTTCACATGCATACTTTTCTGTCTGTATAAGATCTTAGCAGTATAGAGAACAACATGGAAGAAAACAGAATAGGTTGTTCACATGGGTTACCTGGGCTGGGAGAAGCGCTTTATGCAAAAAGGGAAAATAAACATCAAGACGCATTTAAGAATACTTTTTTTTAAAATTACAAACCCATTTTCTAATGTCTCACATTCTACTACACTCTGTGTGGAGAATAATCAGGAAGAAAACAAGATCACATTTTATCAGTACTCACCATTTTTCTATTTCCCCATTTTCTTTCCATCAAACACTCATTATATTATGAATGTGTAATTATAGAAAAAGAGATAGGCTTACATTTTTCAAGCGCATCCATTGCTGCTCCCATCTCCGCTTGCTGAATACTATTTAAAAAAATAAAGGTAAGGTACCCTTTAATCTAAAATTTTTTTTCAGAAACACAAGGTAGGGCTACAAATCATTCAGGCTGATTTTCATGTTTGGTGTATAAAATTTATCTGATTACTGTCACATACCCGACTGCAAAGACAGGAATATACACAAGAGCATGCAAAACTTCCATTTATTTGCACAAAGCCTCTTTAACTTATTCACCCCACACTTTTAATATTGCAATAAAATGCCTTCCATTTACATTAGGTCTCATTTAAGTTTGAATATCCTCACTGTAAAGTTTAAAGAGGCAAAGGATAAAAAAATATATATACAGACATAGATTTCAAATCACTTTTCAGTTTAAGATGTAGATTGGAAGGTTCAAAGGAAGGTGATAACATACATAATTCTTTTTATGTGAAGATGTTAACATTTCCACAAAGCTCAAGTGAATAGCAACAGGAAATCAATGTCTGCACAACATGACACGTTTTACACATCTCCTCAAATGCTTTCATTATGTGCACTCTGTTGGGTAACTAACACTGGACAGAGCTTACCTATGCACCAGGTGACAGGGTTTTCTCAAGGTAGCCAAAGCCCATTACACAATGGCATTCCTACTGTTTGGTGCTGGGGCTTGGTGGGGACATTAATCTTTAGGATCTACTCTGCTATTACCCTCAAACATTCTACTCTAAGTTAAAGAAAAAAACGACAGACTGCAGAGTTTGGACCTCTCAAACAGGATGTTCATTCAAATTAGTTAAAAATATTTTCTTCTCATACCTTGGTCCTTTCCCACAGCCTATTCTTTCTCCCTTGAAATAAACAGCCACAGTGTAGGTTCTGGCATGGGATGGCCCCACTGTCTGCAGAGTCCTGAAAGGGAAAGGAAAGAGCATCAAGTATGGTAAAGTGTTACTTAATCGTTATTGCTAATACAGTACTTGGAGAAAACCCATGTACTTGCTGCTTAGACAGAGGAAGGTAAACGTAACAAGACCCCAAAAGTATGGCCCCCGGACACCCTTTTAACTCAGTACTGCGGTCACTCCTGAGGCTCACTCTTCAGCCAAAGATTAGACAGGCCCATAAAACAAACAATAATACAGGTAGCTCAACCATGTATACCAGAGTAAATGGGCACACCAGCCCAGGGGCAAGGACGAGAAGGCAAGAGGGGACAGGAAAGCTGGATGAATGGAAATGGGGAACCCAAAGTTGAGAAGGGGAGAGTGCAGACACGTTGCAGGGCTGGCAACCAATGTCAGAAAACAATGTGTATTAATTGTTTAATGCGACACTAATTTGCCCTGTAAACTTTCATCTAAAGCACAATAAAAAAAAGTAACAAGTGACAATGGCAGAAAAGTAAAGAGGTAAGTTTACGATCGGCTAATCTGACAGATACAGAGACCTTCTGAAGTAGGAAATTTGTTAAATTCTGCACTGGATTTTTATTTTTATCACTTCCAAAGCAATATGAATAACATCTGATGGCTAACAGTGAAGTGTAAAATATTTTTAAAACAATTCCTAAGTGTGCATATTCCAAGTATCATAAAATTAATAAACTTTTATCAGTGAAAAGTCAACAGTTATATTCTGGTTTTTTTTTTTTTTCAGTGCTAATCACAGCTAAAAACAATAACTCTCTGGGTAATACACCTCAAGCCAGGCCTGCATGGTTTCACATCAAGGATTCTTCCTAATATCTGGTATCTTATCTAAAAGGTCAAAAATGTATTTAATTTCTGAAATATCTGATATCATTTCAAAGGTGCGCTATAATGCCAAGTGCACAATATGATCGCCAAAAAACAAAGCTCCAGGTACTTTGGATTTTAATGACACAGTGCAGATTTCAAATGCAGTAAAACTGATAACTTCATGGAAAAGGGAAATTAAAAGAAGCCAACAAAGATAATAGAATGAACATAGTAATCTTAAAAACTATGTAAAACAACCCTACCATCTTGATAAAAATGAACAAACTCATCCTGTACTTTCATTTGGGGGATTTATGAGAAGGGAGAATAGTAATTTCCTTTGTATTTATATATGCCACAGGATGAAAGGACATGGATAACTCCTTTAAAGCAGTACTTACAGTGATCATGCTTGTGCCATAAGAAGTTTATCATCCTCATTTTATTTATTGAACCTTAATTATCACTTTGATGAGGAAATACTTTGAGCCTTTTATATGATACAGTTTGGATATTCATTATGCTTATTAGGCACACATTAAACTGCTACTTCTAAGCATTTGGTTTTTTCCCAATAAATAAAGGAAATATTGTTTAGCAGTGACAGCTCCTTGGGACAATTTATAGTAGCTTGCTGTGGGGTGACTTAACCTTCTCTTGGTTAAGTCTTTTGCCCTCAGTTTTTCTTCCAGGGTAAAGCCTATAACGTGCTGTGACTAATGAATCAAAACACAAAAAAGGATTTAAAATTCCCAGCTGGCCCGCTGGCGTTTTTCCTTGAGTATGCTGACGTTCAAGGGAGTCCAAATGGGGGCTTTTATTCCAGAAGGAAAACACACACAAATGTGTGTGTTTGCAACCATGTGTGTGCACAGTCAAGAGGTAAAACAGTACTGAAAGTAAGATTTTTAAACATACGTATTTAAAATCACACATCCAGACAATACCTTGGGAGGCAACCTATTTCAATCATCCTTCCATTTGGAACACCTGTTTAAACCACCTCCTACACCAACATTTGAGTTTCTCCAGATAATCATTCTATCTCAGAGTCAACCCTCCTGTTTTCGTCAAGGCATGTTATATGATGTAGTGACCCACTACTCATCTGTGCTCCTTTTGAATGACTTTTGCCTACCACTCAAAGGATAAAGATTTGTCACTAAAGGTATTCAAAGTTATGTGGCAGCCTTTGATGCAGATTCTGAGAAGAAAAATTCCAAATATTTCAGTAACTCAGCCCCTGTAAACAGCTGCCTGGCTTCCTACAGTGACCACTTGAGGGAGGCAGCATATCTGTCAGGTAATAGAGACAGAGGCCAAGAGGGTGAAGAGAGACACTCAAATACTGTTATGGATAAACATACACAATCTTACAATCTAGATGGATAGCCCAGAAGAGATTACAAGAAATAAAAAGAAAAATACAGAAATGCATGTAAAATGGTGCACATAATTAAGGTCAATGAATTGTATACTTAAAAATAGTCAAAATGGCAAAAGTTTTCTTAATTATATTTCACCACAATAATATTTTAAAGTATGTATAAAAACTATTTAATCAGAATTTCTATCTTTATCTCATAATCTTTGTGTGTCTTTGCAGTGTGATGGATCGTTTTTTGTACGGCCTTTCTCCCCATGGTCTTGTAACTCTCACCCAAGTGACTGGGTGGGACTGTGCAAATAAGGTAATTGTGGCTCACCAAGGGGATTGGTCAATTTTGCCATCCCACTAGGCTTAAAAGACAGCCAATTCCAGAGGAGAGAGAGGATCTCACCACCACCAAGAAAGAAGGTCCAGGACTGGAGTGTGTCCTTTGGACCTGGGATCCCTGAGCTGAGAAGCTCCTGGAACCAGGAGACTGAGAGAGAGAGAGAGAGAGCTGTACACTGAAGACAGCAAGACAGTGAGAAGTAATGACAGAAAAACAGCAGCAGCAGAGACAGCAGAACCAGGAGACTGGCAGAAGACTGGTAGGAGATGGCGTGGT
Source organism: Dugong dugon (assembly GCA_030035585.1). Taxonomy (NCBI): domain Eukaryota; kingdom Metazoa; phylum Chordata; class Mammalia; order Sirenia; family Dugongidae; genus Dugong; species Dugong dugon. The sequence continues at coordinate 36,411,552 of CM057460.1, forward strand.
GGGTGTCCCAGCCCATGAAAAAAGAAAGCTGAGTACCTTCAAGCAGGAGGCTTGATGGCGGAGTACAGTGCCTCTGGGCACTTGGTGAAGCTAGGTTTGCTGACCCATACCCATGGAGCTAGAGCTGAGCACCTTCTGGCTGAGTATTACTGGCAGAGTGGCATGCCTTGGGGAATTTACTGGCAGAGCTAAAACAGCTTTGTAACACTTGCCCGAATAGGGCAGAGGCTGAGGGGCCAGAGAGAGGCATGTCTGCAAGCATGGCTGAGAAGATGCTGTCCTGATGGAAGAACTGTATCCTGAGCGTTCTTGAACCTGAATTGTAGCCTGACACTTCCCTAATAAACCCCAAAATTGTGTGTATTGTCCGTGAGTTCTATGTAGCCATTACAATGGATTATCAAACCCGGCAGAAAAGTAGAGAGTGCTGTGGTAGGGATGGTTGGTGTCAGAATTGGTAAAGATGGCAGAGAGAGGAGGCATGTCTGACCTCTGCCTCTTAGCAATCAGCCTTGGGCTGCTGATCTTGATTCTCCTTCCCCCTTGGGAAGTTAGAGAAGGTCAGACACCTTGCCCATGCCATTTTCACAGTCTTCCTACCAGGCAGTAGTTCACCGAGAATTTTAGAGATGGTAGGATGCGTAGACATAATCTAGCGTGGCCCACTTCTATACAGCTAAAGAGACTGAGAGGCCCAAAGAGTTCCAGTGCGACTCTGTCAGGGAGTCTCAAGCCAGGGCTCCTCCACAACTGCCCTACAATGACCAGCTTTCCCTCGAGTCACAGGGAGAATAACTCTGAGCAGGGTGGATCTGGCAACTGTGGGCATAGGGTACTTACTTGTACAAAGGAATGTCTGGCTCTTTTCCTTCTGTCCTAAGTGTCAAGCAACACTGCTGAAGCTGGGATTTGGGGTCATTCCAATCCTGATTCAAAATGAACTCCTGTAGTGAGTCCCCAAAAAAGTATTTAGTTATGCATTCTGGAATCACCGACCTTAAAGCATGCCACTAACTTAAATTATATATGAGCTTACTTTTAATCGTGGAAAGAAGCAGACATTCATGAAAGTATGAACATACTCCAAATCCTTATCAATGTATAGCGCTGCAATAAATGCTGGAAAAAAAGAATGTTTTAAAATAAACCATAATTAAGTGCCATTTATCAGAAAGGATAAGAGACCTAGACTTTTAAGAAATATTTTAATAAGGTTTTCAACTTCAGCATTACCATTTCATCTTTCTTCAAACAAGATTCTACTCTTAATCACCAATATTAAAAGCAGCAACAGAGATGTGTGATTAAGATGCAAAACCAAAGAGCACAAAGACCAAAACTGTATTTGCAAGCAGTAAGGGCTAAATGAATAGTTGGCTAAAACCATACACAAAATGCTGCTGTAGAGCAAAGAAAGAATGCTACCTGGGAACACACCATGTTAACATCAAATAAATCAAGAGATAACTTGAAGATCAGATATGACATCAGAATGAGCACATCCTTAAGGCTTGCCATTCTCAACATCAATCTTGAGGAAACTGCCTATTTTATAAGGATTCTATGTTAAATTTCATGAACAGAATGGAACAATTTACAGATACAATCTGCCCAAATAGAGAAAACCTTAATGACAAAAGTATATTTTACTTTGCATTAATAAATGATGAATCCCAAAGATGAATTCATTAAAAGATATCTTAACCAAGTAAACAAATGGTAGATTTTTTTAAAAGAAGGAATAAAAATATCTTTCATTGAGCTAACATAAATAATAAAAACCAGAGATGATCTATCCACTTAATGTTTTTTGAAATCTTAACCTTTCAATTACTTTTCTTTAGTTGAAAAAGAAATCCAAGTTCCTTGGTTAGATTGCCTTTGCATTTTGTAAATGAGCTGGTTTTACATGGAAGACCTTAACATTTGTATATAGTTCAGTATACAATGCCAAAAATATCATAACAGTTAAAAAAAAAAAAATGTTCTAAGGTCCAGTGACTGGCCCATTTATTTAAAGGTAATAGAAGAACCAATAAAATTGTGTGGACAAGCCTTTAGTTAGCTATAATAGGATTATTTAGAATGTTACCAGACCATTTAAGAAACTGTAAAAATGACATTTGTCCACAGAGCTCTGGGCTCATTCAAAATGATGGATAATGATTTTAGTACTTAGTGAATAAATTACTCTTCTTTCTTCTGTGCACCTATGTGAAGAAGGGTACTGGGTGGCCACACACGCACACACACACAAAAAAGCTATAATTAACAATTACCATTTTACACAAAGAGAGCTGATGGCTAGGGTGGGATGAGGGCATGGGGTGGTTTCCACTGAACACAAGACTGAATATAAAATTCACTATTCACATGTCTTAATTTTAAATTATTCTCCTTCAAATAAGCTTTGGAGAAAGTATAAATAAAAATTAAAATAGAAAAGAGGTTTCTTCAGCCAGAACATAATAATGAGAAAAAGAATAAAGTGTTGGCCAACTTGATTTAAATCTTGACTCCATGGGTTAAGATAAAAGGTTTACTTTGTTGGACTCACATTCCAAAAGGTCCGCCAAGGTCTTGGTCCTGAGGGCCACAGGCCTCTTCGTTTTGTCATTGGTTATGGCGTATTCCTGCATGCCAAGCTCCTCCGCTACCTTGGCTTGGGTTCTGTTATTCACCAAAGAGCTTCGCAACAACTGGCCAAAAGGAATTGAAGTACATTTAGAAACAGTTTCACTGTTGGTCTCCCCCTTGCTCTTGTGTTGGGCCCAACTGGCCTGAGACCGTACCACTTCCAGAACCACCAAGGGAACAGTTGGATTCCTCAAGCATTACCCTCTGACAGTAGTAAAGTACTCTATAGACTTCTAGTTTCTTTTTAAACTTACTTTGTTGTTATTCTGGATTTTTGCCTAACTGACATCTGAATGGTTAATTTACTTGTTTAGAAGCAGTGTAGGGGGGCGGGGGGGCGGGGTGGGAAAGGGGACTCTGTTCAATGATTAAAGGTCATAGCTTCTATTAAGTTCAGTGCTACTACATGAAGGAACTTTTTTTTTAATTGATTTTTATTGAAGTATAATCTACATACAATAAAAGCACCCATTTTAAGTGTACAGTTAGATGAGTTTTGACAGCCTTATACATTTCTATCACTCTAAACAAGTTCCCTGTGCCCCTTTGCAATCAATTCTCTTACCTCCCACCAGACAGACTCTTGAGCTGCTTTCTGTCACTGTAGATTATGCAGTTTTTAAGGAATTTTTTTTTAAAAGTCTAAAAGAAGCTTCAAGTTCCAAAACGCTACGCTAATGCTGATATTATGGGATTTGAAGAAGTGAAGTTTTACTTAAGTATTATTTAAAGGACTTAAATCATTTTATTTATATTTTTTACTGTTGTTAGTATTTTAAAGATTTACATTATAGATCCAGAGTCTCAGTTTTTCATACTGATATCCCTTATCTTTATTCAAATTAAAATATAACTTTTATATTTCAATTTCAAGAAATTAAAGACAAAAATTTCTACTAGGAATTTCAGACAGCTAAGAGCCCTCCAAAAACTATCCAAATACTAACTTTAAACATGGCATGAAAATTACACAATGAATCAATTGTAGAGGGCCCTCATATAACAAGAGTGACGCAGACATTTAACACTCATTAACCAGTCACTATGAGGAAGGTGGAGTCCCTGGGTGGTGCATATAGTTAACTCATTTGGCTATTAATTGAAAGGTCGGAAGTTTGAGTCCACCAGAGGCACCTCAAAAGAAAGCCCCGGTGATCTACTACCAAAAAATTGGCCATTGAAAACCCTGTGGAGCACAGTTCTACTCTGACACACATGGGGTTACCATGAGTCATGGTTGACTCGACAGCAACTGGTTACAGAGAAGGTGGAAGGAAGGTTGCGGGGAGGAAGGTAGATATAAAAATGCAAAGGAAAAGATCCCACCCTGACTACAGCTCACCAAACAAAAACTGAACATAATTATCCCCAGTCTCTAAGATTTGGGGGAAATGGGAAATCTACTCCATGGCAACAGGTTTGGTTTGGGTTTTAACATACCTAAAACTAGAACATTTCTTACAACAGATATAACAAATTATTGGTCTATTAAAAAAAAGAAATTCCTTCCTGCTAGGACACATTCCTGAAAACAGGGATAAGAAGCAGAGAACAGCTGTGAGTTTTGCTGGCATTATACCCCCTGCTGCTCCACACAACACTCTGTTTATCAGATGCAAGTTTTATGCTCTGTGGCTCCATAGTGTCAACTGAGCTTATGAAAATCAAGATTTATTCTCAATGCCTGATACTGCATCCTTGAAAATAGATAAATAAGAAACAATATGTTCTTAATTTGTCTGACAATGATTCATGAAGCAGAAATACAACTGGATCTTTATAAGCTATGCTTGCTGTTGAATCTCAGATGATTATTCTTTGCTTGTCTCTGCTCCCTTCCTCTTTCTATTTTCTCCTACCTCCATCTTTTCTTCAACATAATGTTTCATCAGAAATTAATATTCACAGAGAAGCTCCAAATTAAAAAGGCATAACATATAACATTAACAGAAGACCCAATCAATAAGGAGGCCAGGAGGCCACTAGCCTAATAGCCTGTAATCATGGAATGACTGAGCTGAAGACAGATTTTTTTTTTGGTTTGGAGTCACTGGAGGGAGGGAGTCGTTCTCAAAGTAGAGGCCAAGGGGGGCCAGGCAGGCTGTTTTGGAAATAGGACTGTGACAGGTAGTTTTATGTGTCAACTTGGTAGGCTATAAACCAAAACCAAACCCACTGCGGTCCAGTCAATTCTGACTCATAGCGACCGTGTTGGACAGAGTAGAACTGCCCCATAGGGTTTCCAAGGCTATAAATCTTTATGGAAGCAGACTGACACATCTTTCTCCCACAGAGCACTTGGTGGGTTCGAATCGCCACCCTTTTGGTTAACAGCCAAGTGCTTTAACCACTGCACCACCAAGACTCCCGGGCTATACCAAACCAAACCAAAAACCAAACCGTCAAGTCAATTCTGATTCATAGTGACCTTGTAGTACCCAATTATTGAATCAAACACAATCTATGTGTCGCTGTTAAGATATTTTGTAGATATGGCCGACATCTACAATCAGTTAACCTGCATCACCTCCTACCCAAGAGCTGTCATTGTGCCAACCTTCCCTACAGATTTCAGACTTGCCAGCCCCCACAATGAGTTGGAACCAATATGACAGCAACTGGTTTGGTTTGGGTTTTTTTTTTTTTTTTTAGCCCCTACAATCACAACCACATAAGCAATTACTTGAAATAAATCTCTTACTATGTCTATCCTACTGGTTCTGTTTCTCTGGAGAACCTTGACTAACACTACCCCTACTCTCCTACTCTCTGAGTACAGGTAGTCTCCAACTATGGTTGTATTCAAGTTACAATGAACCGCTGGGGTTTTTTTTGTACACCTTATTGTTAGTAATGTGTACTGTATACAATGTTGCAGTGTATAATTTGCTGATGTTATCATTCTCAGATGTTCACTACGGTATGTTCCAAGATGGGTTTTATAAAGATACTGAAGATAAAAGACAATAGTAACAAAAACTAAAAAAAAAAAAGAGGTATTCGACTTATGTCAGAACTGACTTACGACCAAGTCATGGAAACGGAACCCCGTCGTAAGTCAGGGACTACCTGTATACGCTTTCAGTGAGGGGAGAAAGAGCTTTAGGCTGTGTATATGGAGCGTTCATGCTGTAGAATCTACAATAAGCAGGTACAAATCATGATAAATAACTGGTTATCACACCTCAGCGACCATCTGACAGGGCCAGGGCTCCTCACTCAGCACTGAGCAGTAAAGCTGTCTGACCAGGAAGGTGTAAAACAGTCCTCACTATTTTTGGCAAAAATGCTTCCAGTTTTATTTAAGACAAGCCCAGACAGGTCTTAAAGCAGCAGATAGCCAGGAGAAAGTAAGATATATACGTTAGTGTCAAAAACTCAGAACCTAGAGGTAGGGTCAAGATGGCAGAGTAGTCAGAGGCTTCTGGTGGACCCTCTTACAACAAAGACCCAAAAAAACAAGTGATTCGATTACATATGGCAATCTGGGAGCCCTGAACATCAAAGGGAGAGTTGAGGAACCAGACTGAGTGGCATGGGGAGGCAGATGATTCAGAAGCCGCGAAGAGTTGCCAGACCTGACCTGACGAGAGCCTGACCCCGTCAGGCCTGAGCAGCTTGTGGGTGAGCAGTGAGGCAGGCAAGCAGCCATGCTCAGGGGCACATTTTCCGTGCTGGAAGAGACCCAGAGCCAGAGAGTCTACACGGCCACCAAGAACCAGTGAGAAGCAGCCCTGGATCGGCTAAAGATAAGTAATTGCATACAGCCTACCGCGCGGATCAAAAACACCCCCCTTAGGGAAAAGCCTCTCTCCCATTTACCTCCCCGCTCCCTGCTCTGCACTGGGTCCCGGACCAGCTTCAGAAACTGCCAAGTCCCCTGGGCCAGAAGTAGGATCTGTCACATGCCAGGAGACCTTCTCCCTGCCTTGGAGAGTGAACAAATTAACAAACGGGAAAAAATAAACTGCCAGCTCCCCTAAGCCAGGAACCCAGGGTAGGCAGAGCTCCTTTGCCTAGGCACAGGCATAAATGATCCACGGACTTTGAGTGCCTTTCCCCCTGCACAGGCTTGTGTGGGCCCATCTCAAGAGCATAGGTCCTCATTACCACAGTACAACAGGGTACATACTGGACCTCTAACTTCAACTGTTTCAGCTGTGAAGTGGCAGGTCCTTGATATCTTTCACGGCTCTGCCCATTAAGCAGGGTCTTCACCTACCTACATCAGGGGCCTGAGGACTGGTGGCTCCACCCATGCCACCTAGCCACCTGTGATAAAGACCCATGAATAAGAGATGCCCCCAGTCCTTACAGCAAACACCATTAGGTGCTCACAGTCTGGCTGCAAAACCCACCCACCTGTGTGCTCCAGGAAACAGAGACATGCCTTCCTCCTTGACAATCAGGGGCAGCCGTCAGCCCCCTGCCTTGCTCAGAGTGTGTCCCCCTGCTGCAGCCAGATGCCTGTGCCTATACGAGTCACCCATGCCTGCCTAGGACTGTAAGTGAGAGCCTACACCACACACTTGGTGGCTATCTACCCAGGCACCTGAGCTGAATCCATACAGGAGGAGTGGGCAGACTCCTGAGCTCACATAACTAGTAACAGATCTAACGACATGGTGACAGGACATTACAGCTTCACAGGTGCCAATAACCAAACCAGCTCATACGAGCAGCCTATTCGGGCATATCAAAACAAAACAAGAAGCTAGGACACAGTAAGCGAACATAAAATAAAGAAATATAATAACTTACTGATGGCTTGGTGAAAAGAGTCAATATCAAATCACATAAAGAGGCAATCCAAGATGGCTTCAGCAAGCTCCCAAAATAATTTAGACATTTTCCAGAGGAGGAAAATTTCTGCAGAATACAAAAGATTAATATACAGAACTCTTCAAGAAATTAGGAAGGAAATTAAGTACAACACTGAACACACAATAGAGGAAATTAAAAAGATTAGAGAAGAGCATAATGACAAATTTAACAGGATATAAGAATCCATAGAGAGACAGCAATCAGAAATTCAGAAGACTAACAATAAAATTTCAGAATTAGACAACTCAATGGAAAGTCACAGAAGCAGAATTGAGGCAATGAAAGTCAGAATTAGTGAGACTGAAGATAAAGCACTTGACACCAACTTATTTGAGGAAAAATCAGATAAAAAGATTAAAAAAAAAAAGAAGAAACCCTAACAATTACATGGGACTCCATCTAGAAGAATAACCTACAAGTGACTGGGCTACCAGAACAGGGGGGGATAACAGAAAATACACAGAGAATTGTTACAGATATATTGGCAGAAAACTTCCCGGATATCACAAAAGACAGAAGGGTATCTATCCAAGATGCTCATCAAACTCCATACAAGGTAGATTCCAAAAGAAAGTCACCAAGACATATTATAATCAAACTTGTCAAAATCAAAGATAAAGAGAGAATTTTAAGAGCCACAGGGGATAAACGAAAAGTCTTCTACAAAGGAGAGTCAATAAGAATAAGCTTGGACTACTCAGCAGAAACCATGCAGGCAAGAAGTCAATGGGATCACATGTATAAAGCCTTGAAGAAAAAAAACAGCCAGCCAAGAACTATATACCCAGCAAAACCATCTCTCAAATATGATGGCAAAATTAGGGTATTTCCAGATACACAGAGGTTTTGGGAATTTGCAAAAGTCAAACCAAAATTACAAGAAATACTAGAGGGAGTCCTCCGGTTAGAAAATCAGTAACATCAGATAACAACCCAAGACTAGAACACAGGACAGAGCAACCAGATATCAACCCAGATAAGGAAGTCACAAAAGTAAATCAAAGCTAAAACACTGAAAATAGGTAATTAGATGTCAATATGTAAAAGATGACAACATTAAAACAAAAGAGGGACTTAAAAAATGTAGACAAAGATTTTTCATATGGAGAGGAAGTCAAGGTGATATAAAGAAATAAAAGACTGGTATAAACTTAGAAAAATAGGGGAAAATATTAAGGTAACCACAAAGGAAACTAATAATCCTACAATTCAAAATAAAAAACTAGAAAAATATACTCAGCAAACACAAAACCAACAACAATGAAAAAGATGAAAACAAAATCCATAAAGAAAAATGACTCAGCACAGAAAATTGAGCTGAACAAAGAAACTGTGAACAACACAAAAAAAGACGTCAAAATGACAGCACTAAACTCATACCTATCAATGATTGCGCTGAATGTAAATGGACTAAATGCACCAATAAAGAAACAGAGTGGCAGACTGGATTAAAAAACAGGATCAGTCTATATGCTGCCTACAAGAGACACACCTTAAAGACACAAACAAACTAAAACCCAAAGGATGGAAAAAATATATCAAGCAAACAAGACTCAAAAAAGAGCAGAAGTGGCAATACTAATCTCTGACAAGACAGACTTTAAAGTAGCATCCACCACAAAGGATAAGGAAGGACACTATATAATTATTAAAGGGTCAGTACACTAGGAGGGCATAACTATAATAATTATTTACACACCCCATGACAGGGCTCCAAAATACACAAAACAAACTCTAACAGCACTGAAAAGAGAGACAGCTCCACAGTAGTAGTAGGAGACTTCAACACAGCACTTTCGGTGAAGGACAGAACATCCAGAAAGAAGCACAACAAAGACACAGAAGAGCTAAATGCTACAATCAACCAACATGATTTCATAGACATATACTGAACACTCCACACAAAAGCAGCCAAGTATACTACTTTCCTTTCCAACGCACATGGAACAATTTCCAGAACAGACCACATAATAGGCCATAAAGCAAGCCTCAACAAAATCTAAAGCATCAAAATATTACAAAGCATCTTTTCTGACCATAAAGCCATAAAAGTAGAAATCAACAACAGAAAAAGCAAGAAAAAAAAAATCAAACACATGGAAACTGAACACCTTGCTCAAAAACTATGGGTTACAGAAAAAATCAAGGATGAAATAAAGAAATTCAGAGACTTAAATGAGAATGAAAACACATCCTACCAGAAACTTTGGGACACAGCAAAAGCAGTGCTCAGAGGTCAGTTCATACCAATAAATGCACACATCCAAAAAGAAGAAAGGGCCAAAATCAAAACATTAACCTTACAACTGGAACAAGTAGAAAGAGAGCAGCAAAAGAAGCCCTCAGGCACACAAAGAAAGGAAATAATAAGAATCAGAGCAGAATTAAATGAAAAGAGAATAGAAAAACAATTGAAAGAGTTAACAAGACAAAAAGCTGGTTCTTTGAAAAGATCAACAAAATTGATAAACCACTGGCCAAACTGACAAAAGAAAAACAGGAGAGGAAGCAAATAACCCATAAAGAAATGAGATGGTGGATATCACAACAGACCCAACTGAAATTAAAAGAATCATAACAGAATACTATGAAAAATTGTACTCTAACAAACTTGAAAACTTAGAGGAAATGGACAAACTTCTAGAAACTCACTACCTACCTAAACTAACACACCTAAATAAACTCATAACAAAAGAGATTGAAAAGGTAATTTAAAAACTCCCAACAAAAATAAACCCCGGCCCAGCTGGCTTCACTGGAGAATTCTACCAAACTTGTAAAGAAGAGTTAACACCACTACTACCAAAGATATTTCAAAGCATAGAAAAGGATGGAATACTCCCAAACTCATTCTATGAAGCCAGCATAACCCTGATACCAAAACCAGGTAAAGACACCACAAAAAAAGAAAATTACAGACCAATATCCTTCATGAACACTGATGCAAAAATCCTCAACAAAATTCTAGCCAATGGAATTCAGCAACATAGCAAAAAAATAATTCACCATGAGCAAGTGGGATTTACACCAGGTATGCAGTGATAGTTCAACATTAGAAAAACAATCAATGTAATCCACCACATAAATAAAACAAAAGAACCAAATCATCTTATCAATCGATGCAGAAAAGGCATTTGACAAAGTCCAACAACCATTCATGATAAAAACTCTCAACAAAATAGGGATAGAAGGGAAATTCCTCAATATAATTAAGGGCATTTATACAAAGCCAACAGCCAACATCATCCTAAATGGAGAGACTGAAAACATTCCCCTTAAGAATGGGAACCCAACAAGGATGCCCTTTATCACCACTCTTATTCAACATTGTGCTGGAGGTCCTAGCCAGAGTAATTAGGCTAGAAAAAGAAATAAAGGGCATCCAAATTGGTACGGAAGAACTCAAAGTATCTCTATTTGCAGATGATATGATCTTATACACAGAAAACCCCAAAGAATCCACAAGAAAACTACTGGAACTAATAAAAGATTTCAGCAAAGTTTCAGAATACAAGATAAACATACAAAAATCAGTTGGATTCCTTTACACCAACAAAGAGAACCTCAAAGAGGAAATCACCAAATCAATACCATTTACAATAGCCCCCAAGAAGATAAAATACTTAGGAATAAATCTAACCAGAGATGTAAAAGACCTATACAATGAAAACTACAAGACACTACTGCAAGAAAACAAAAGAGAGCTGCATAAGTGGAAAAGCATACCTTGCTCATGGAGGGTAGACTCAACATTGTGAAAATGTCAATTCTACCCAAAGTGATCTACAGACAGAATACAATCTCGATCTAAATTCCAACGGCATTTTTTAATGAGATGGAAAAATAAATCACCAACTTCATATGGAAAGAGAAGAGGCCCTGAATAAGTAAAGCATTACTCAAGAAGAACAAAGACAGAGGCCTCACACTACCTGATTTTAGAACCTATTATACCGTCACAGTAGTCAAAACAGCCTGGTACTGGTACAACAACAGATACATAGACCAATGGAAAAGAATTGAGAATCCAGACATAAATTCATCCTCCTATGAGAAGCTGATATTTGATAAAAGCCCAAGTCCATTAATTGGGGAAAAGACAGTCTCTTTAATGAATGGTACTGGCATAACTGGATATCCATCTGTAAAAAACTGAAACAAGACCCATAGCTCACACCATGCACGAAAACTAACTCAAAGTGGATAAAAGACTTAAACATAAAATCGAAAATGATAAACATCATGGAAGAAAAAATAGGGACAACGCTGGGAGCCCTAATACAGGACATAAACACAATGCGAACCTTAAGTAACAATGACACACACCAGAAGAGACACTAGATAACTGGGAGCTCCTAAAAATCAAACACTTATGCTCATCAAAAGACTTCAACAAAAGAGTAAAAAGACAACCTACAGACTGGGAAAAAATTTTGGCTACAACAAATCCGATCAGTGGCTAATCTCTAAAATCTACAAGATACTGCAAAACCTCAACAACAAAAAAGCCAAATAACCCAATTAAAAAATGGGCAAAGGATCTAAGATACTCCACTGGTCTCACCCCTTCGGGAGCAAGGGAGAATGAAGAGAAGAGGATACAAGAAAAAGATCAGCCAAAGGACTAACGGACCACAGCTACCAAGGCCTCCACAAGACTGAGTCCAGTACAGCTAGATGGTGCCCGGCTACCACCACTGACTGCTGTGACCAGGATCACAACAGAGGGCTCTGGACAGAGCTGGAGAAGGATGTAGAACAAAATTCTAACACACAAAAAGACCAGATTTACTGGCCTGACAGATACTGGAGAAACCCTGAGAGTATGGCCCCCAGACACCCTTTTAGCTCAGTGGTGAAGTCACTTCCGAAGTTCACTGTTCAGCCGGGGATTGGACAGCCCCATAAAACAAAATGGGACTAATGAGGCACAGCAGTCTGGGGACAAGGACTAGAAGGCAGAAGGGGACAGGAAAGCTGGTGCTAGGGAACCCAAGGTTGAGTAAGGACAGTGATGATATGTAGTGGGGTTGTTAATCACTGTCATAGGGCAATGTGTAGTAACTGTTTAATGAGAAACTATTTTGTTCTGTAAACCTTCATCTAACGTGAGAATAGCAGAACAACTGGAAGAACATAATGGATGTCACTGAATTGTGCATGTAGCAATTTTTTAAATGGTGTATCTTTGGCTATGTATATTTTCACCAAAAAAAAGGTCGAGAAGGAAGAGGGTTGACATGTCGTTGACATGTCGTGGGGTTGTTAACCAATGTCATAAAACAATATGAGTACTGACTGTTTAATGAGAAACTATTTGTTCTGTAAACCTTTACCTAAAGTACAATTAAAAAAAAAAAAAAATGGGCAAAGGATATGAACAGGCACTTCACCAAAGAAGATATTCAGGTGGCTAACAGACACATGACTTCACCAAAGAAGATATTCACGCGGCTAACAGACACATGAAGAAATGCACAGGATCATTAGCCACTGGAGATATGCATATCAAAAGTACAATGAGATACCATCTCACCCCAACAAGGCTAGCATTAATCCAAAAAACGCAAAATAATAAATGCTGGAGAGGTTGTGGAGAGACTGGAACACTTATACGCTGTTGGTGGGAATGTAAAATGGTACTTTGCAAATCAATTTGGCACCTCCTTAAAAAGCTAGAAATAGAAGTATCATATGATCCAGCTATCCCACTCCCTGGAATATATCCTAGAGAAACAAGAGATGTCACACAAATAAGATATATGCACATCCATGTTTACTGCAGCACTGTTCACAATAGCAAAAAGATGGAAACAACCTAGGTGTACATCAACGGATAAACAAATAGATAAATATATTATTCCACAATGGAATACTACACAACGATAAAGAACAATGATGAAGCCGTGAAACATCTTATAACATGTAGGAAGCTGGAGGTCATTATGCTGAGTGAATTTAGTCAGTCACAGAAGGACAAATATTGTATAAGACCACTATTATAAGAACTCAAGAAAAGGTATAAACACAGAAGAAAACACTGTTTGATGGTTACAAGGGTGGGGAGGGAGGGTGAAGGTTATTTACTAACTAGATAATAGATAAGAATTATTTTAGATGAAGAGAAGGACAACATACACTACAGAGGAAGTCAGCACAATTGGACTAAATCAAAGCTAAGAAGTTTCCTGAATACAATCAAACACTCCGAGGGTCAGAATCGCAGGGGCAGGGGGTCTGGGGACCATGCCCTCAGGGGACATCTGGGTCAATGGCATAACAAAGTTTATTAAGAAAATGTTCTGCATCCTACTTTGGTGAGTGGCATCTGGGGTCTCAAAAGCTTGCAAGCGGCCATGGAAGATGCATCAATTGGTCCCAACCACCTGGAGTAAAGGAGAATGAAGAACACCAAGGACACAAGGAAAGTAATAGCCCAAGAGACAGGAAGGGCCACGTAAACCAGAGACTTCATCAGCCTGAGACCAGAAGGACTAGATGGTGCCCGGCTACCACCAATGACCGCCCTGACAGGGAACACAACAGACAGTGCTAGATGGAGCAGGAGAAAGCTGGGGTGCAGAACTCAAATTCTAGTAAGAGGACCAGACTTAATGGTCTGACTGGGACTGGAAGAACCCCAGAAAGCACAGCCCCTGGATTTTCTATCAGCCAAGAACTAAAACAATTTCCGAGGCCAACTCTTCAGACAGGAATTTGACTGGACTGTGGGACATAAAGTGGTACTCATGAGGAGTGTGCCTCTTAGCTCCAGGAGATACAAGAGACTAAACGGACAACTTCTGCCCGGAGGTGAGACGGAAAGGCAGAGAGGGTTAGCAGATGGTTGAATGGACATGGGGAATCAGGGGTGGAAAGGAGGAGTGTGCTGTCACGGTATGGGGAGAGCAATTAGAGTCACATAACTATATACATATAAATTTTTGTTTGGGGGAAAAAAAAAAACCCTCAGAGCCTGAATCAAAAATCAATAGGGGAGATGAAGCTATAAATCATCCACAGTTTTACCGTCAGCTTATATTTAGAAGATGAGTTGAAAAGAGTTAAGACCTTCCTCTTTACCTAAAGAAAGATTGAATGACAGTTCTTCAAATGACAACTTCCATCCTTGACATCTGCTGAACTCTACAAAGACTACAGCCTTCAGTATGGATTACACTTGAACATGAAGTAAACAAAAATCCTCACAACTGGACCAACAACCAACATCGTGATAAACAGAGAAAACACTTAAGTTGTCAAGGATTTCATTTTACTTAGATTTACAATCAACACCCATGGAAGCAGCAGTCAAGAAATCAAATGAGGTATTACACTGGACAAATCTACTGCAAAAGACCTCTTTAAAGTGTTGAAAAAGCAAAGATGTCACCTTGAGGACTAAGGTGTGCCTGATCCAAGCCATGGTATTTTCAATCGCCTCATATGCACACGAAAGCTGGACAACGAATAAGGAAGACTGAATAAGAATTGATGCCTTTGAATTATGGTGTTGGTGAAGAATACTGAATATACTAATATTCCGTACAGCCAGAATGCTCCTTAGAAGACAGAATGGCAAGACTTCGTCTCGTGTACTTTGGACATTGTCTTAGTCATCTAGTGCTGCTACAACAAAAATACCACAAGTGGATGGTTTTAACGAAGAGAAGTTTATTTCCTTACAGTAAAGTAGGCTAAAAGTCCAAATTCAAGGTGTCAGCTCCAGGGGAAGGCTTTCTCTCTCTCGGCCTTCTCATCAGTGTTCCCCCAGACTAGGAGCTTCTCGGCGCAGGGACCCGGGTCCAAAGGACGCGCTCTGCTCCCAGCACTGCTTTCTTGATGGTAGGAGGTCCCCCTGTCTCTCTGCTCACTTCTGTCTTTTATATCTCAAGAGATTGCCTCAGGACACAATCCAGTCTTGTAGATCCAGTCCTGCCTTACTAACACAACTGCCACCCATCCTCCCTCATTAACATCATAGAGGCAGGATTTACAACATATAGGAAAATCACACAGTACCAGGAATCATGGCCCAGCCAAACTGATACACACATTTTTGGGGGGACATAATTCAAACCATGACAGACATGTTATCAGGAGGGATCAGTTCCTGGAGAAGGACATCATGCTTGGTAAAGCAGAGGGTCAGCAAAAAAGAGGAAGACCCTCAACGAGATAGACTGACACAGTGGCTGCAACAACAGGCTCAAGCATAACAAGGATTGTGAGGATGGCGCAGGACTGGGCAGTGTTTCGTTCTGTTGTACATGGGGTTGCTGTGAGTCGGAACAGACTCAGTAGCACCTAACAACAATAACAACAACAGCAACAATGCCATTTGCCAAAGAAAGGGATCAGGGGAGAAGGAAGAAAACCAGGCCCTGTGCCGACAGATGAAGAAACAGGATGACCCACATCCTATTGCTGCCCCCTGGGAGCTGGTCATCTCCTAGGAAGCCACACACAAACTGGTCACTGCATTGTCCTATGGGAGCTGCAGTGACAGCCCAGAGACCACAGTTGCACGCAGCTGGCCCTCTGGTTCCCAGCCTTCCAGAAAGGCCCTCTGGAGTTGCAGATCCCTGAGCAAGTCTCAAAGACACTTCAGTGGCTCTTTGTGGTTGTATCTTAGAATCATAAGGTTCTTCTGAGATAATGGTGCCCAGGCCTCTTCTAAAAACCAAGGAATCGGAATTTCTGGAGATATGACTTCCACACATGCATTTTTAAAAATTCATGAAGGTAGATTCTGATAAATGTGGAACCGGAACTGAAAAAACCTAAGTCAGCCAGTGGGAGAAGGGTGGAGAAGGGTTTCCAGGAGGAGGGCACAGTTACAGCAAAAGCAAGGGGCAGTGACCAGTGCTTATTGGAAACTACAAACTAATGGGTGAAACTGGAGGTGAAATTAGAGCAGAATGAGGAAGAGCTGATGCTGCTGAGGATGGCAGGTCTCTAAGCAAAGAGACTCCTGCAGGTGATGCAAAGGAGTCTATACTTCAACCTGAAGAGGGAAAAGAATCCCAAAAGACTTCAAATGAGGGCAGTGGCAAGGTAAATTTTTTTTTTTTTTTTAAATTTTAAAAAGATTTTGGTGGATGGATTTCAATGGGGCAAGATGTGACATTGGCAAGCCTGCAAATGTTGGTGCTATACATTGTTATTTTTACAAAGACAACATATCTGCTTTTTATTTTTCAGTAGAAATCTAGAAAATGAACATTAAGCACCAAATTGAGCATGAGATAGTTATTAGACTATTACAAACTGTTATGTAGTTGTAAAAAAACAAAAGAGTCAAGGCCAAGCTACCTGGGTTCAAATTGTGGCTCCACTACTTCCTAGTTGTGTGAGCCTGTATAAGTGACTGCCTCTGAGCCTCACTTTCCTCATCTGTAAAACAGAGAACATTTTTTTCTACCTCAAAGGGTTGTTGTAATCTAAGCACACTGGCTGGCATGTAATAAACACGCAGAAAAGTTAGCTGCTGTTGTTATCAACAGCAACATGGTCATTATTAGGGAAGATATACTTGCTCTTCATAGATGGGGAAAGGATTCTAGAAAGTTCTAAGAATTCCTCTGGATTTGTTTTCAATGCAAAATATTTTGAATACCTGTCTACTCACTGTTTTCAAAGCTCTCCATTTTACCAAGTGCTAACTTGCCCTTAGCACCTCTTTTTTTTTAATCCGCTAAAAAGGACAAAGTTCTATTTGAAACCACCAGAAAAAGTGGAGAAGGCTGTAGCTGGGGCTCTTTGTAAAGCAGTGAAAAGGACAGCTGAACTGATGAGGCAAGGTCACGGAACAGTGTAAATAATATCCCCAAATGTCAGGTTCTGATTTTGAGAATCCAGGATATATAGTCTATTATCTTGGCATAACGGTCTTTCAGAATTGGTTTAAACTTAAATTTTAAGAAGAAAAAGGTTTATTGGTTTAAAACAAACACACACACAAACATATAGGCATCCTTCCTTCAATTTCTCTACTCACTGGTGATTCTACAGAGGAAATCATAGCTGTGGGACATGAGCTACCAGAGGGTCACCTAGTGTAAAGTAAGCGGACCGTGATTTATGATTTTGAGAAGTTTACTATAAGAACATAGGATGAAAATAGAATATATTATTATAAGTGACAGTGATGTGCCACACAGATCTATTATACCAAGAGTGGTAGCTAGCTGGTCTCCATTTCCTGTGATAACTAAAGAAAAGCTACACAAATGCTAGCAGGAGGAATTCAGGTCAGACACAAAGAGCCAAATTATGTCAGTGATGGAGAAATTCTGAAACAGATTACTGAAGGAGTCTGTGGCATTCATTTCTCAAAGAGATCTTTTAGGTAAGGTACATGTTTGTCTGAATGATTTCTGCTTCCTGCTGTCTGCAGGGAGCAGGGAGGGATGACATCACCGGTTCTCAAACATTTCACTTGTCATCTTTGCTGTCTTTCTTACCATCCTTCCTCTAAAAACAAAAATTTCTGCAGGTTCATTTTGCTTGTGCATACCATTGCTGGGCACAGTTCCTTGCACACAGTAGGCAGGGGGATTAGCAAATACAGTCAGCCCTCCAGACCTGCGGGTGCAGCATCTGCGGATTCCATCAACCACGGATTGAACACTTTCGGGGGGTGAAAAAAATTCCAGAAAGTTAAAAAACAAAGAAGCAATTAGGAAAGTGTTGCCTGTGTGCTAAATGCCAACTCTGCTGTATGGCTCGGCCCCTGCCCTTCAGGTCTGGGTGTCCCTCTTCCTCAAGCAGGAAGCGGGCGGTCAGGAAAAACAAAGCTCTCTTCTCCTCCCGCCCCCCACCCGCACGGAACCAGAACCTGCAGAGCAGGCGCACAAGCGCAGTGGGCACGTCGCAATTTCTGCTGCTAGCTCTAGTTTTACATGCAAATACTACGCCATTTTATATAAGGGACTTGAGCATACACAGATTTTGGTATCCGAGGGGGTCCTGGAACCAATCTCCCACACAGATATGAAGGGAAGACTATTTTTTAGCTCAGTAGCACACAGTAAAGGCTAAGAGAGAAACAATATAGAGGAGAAAATTCATAAGGCTGAAAAGCTTTGAGTGTGACAAGACAGGCATTCTGGCCCAAGCAAATCCTTTTTTGAGATGCTCTCACCGTGTACCCTGACTCTACTGGGCAGGCTCAATCCTAAGAAACCAAAACTCCAGTCTGTGAAATAGAGCCTCTTTCCTCTATATCCCAACTCAAAGTTGATTATCCTAGAACAATTATATAAACCTAACAGTCCTTCCCAAGTAAGCCTTTCTGAATACCCCAGTTATGGAACAAGACACTTTTCCCAAGTGGCATTTAAAACTTGAAAACCCCAATTTCATTTTCTCAACTGTCCTTATTCCCTATAAAACAAGTATATAATGGAATAGCTCAAAGCTAACTATTGTGTGAAAATATGTAACTGTGTCTTTTTTAATCACAATAATGTATAATTTACCATACCCACCCCCCAAAATATAACTGCAATAAGCAATCCTTCATAAATTTTAAATTAATTTTAATCCTCAGACTCTCGTACATAAGTTTTTGGCATCTTCCCTTATTTGTAAAGCAACATGTAACTTCCCTCCAGTGCCACTTCCTTTTCTCTCTCTATAGGACTTAGCTACCTGCAAAACTCTCACGCTTTTATACATTTACCAAATATGTATTGAGAGTCTACCATATGCAGGCACTGCTGGCATACCATGATGAACAAAAACACACTCTCATGGAACTTTCAATCTAGAGGAGGAGGCAAACGGAAATAAATGCCAGGAAGGAAAAGAGCGTGGAATTTTGATGTGGGGAGGGTGTCTGTGTGTGTTGTCAGGGAAAGCTTCCTCTGCATTCCTCTGCAAAGCCCACCAGTGTGGGGGTGCAGAGTGAGGAGAAGACTATGTGGTGTGAGGCTGGGCAGGTGGGCAGGGTCAGACCACCAAGGGCCTTGAAGAGATCTTTAGTCCCTACCCAAAGAACAACTGAACGGCATTAAGCTGGGGAATGATAACCATTCATTCAAAGCATACTTGCTAGATATGCCAGGAACTGTCTAAGGGCCCAGGGAATCAGAAATGAAGAAAACAGATGGACAGACATTGCCCTCTTGGAATTTACACTCTGATGGGAGGAGGCAGACAGTAAACAAGTAAAATACATAGTACGCCCTAAAGGAGAAAATGGAGATGCAGTTAGAGACTGGGGAAAGATGTTGCCTATTTAAGCAGGGTAGGTTAAAGAGGGCCTGGTGTAGGGAGAGCCGTTGGGGGTGGGGGGGCGGTTTGGCCATAAGATTACCAGGGAAGAATACTGTAGCCAGATGCAACAACAAGTACAAAGTACACCGATGCAAGGCCTTGCTCAGTGCCCCGCAGGAACAGCAAGGAGCCCACGTGAAGAATCTAGGAGACAAGGCAGAGGCAGTGCCAGGGCACACAGGGTCTTGTAGCTGACTATTACAACATGGTCTTTTCCTTGGAGTGAGATGGGAAGCCTTAGGAAGGCTTTGCACAGAAGAGATCTATAATCTGACTTCCATTCAAAAATTATTCCTCTAGTTGTTGGGCTGAAAATAGTGGCGGGGGTGGGGGGCAGCTGGGAGGTGTATTCATTTCCTAAGGCTGCCGTAATAAATTACCACAAACTGGATGGTTTTAAACAAGAAAGTGTAGTCTCTCACAGTTCTGGAGGCTAGAAGTCTGAAATCATGGTGTTGGAGGGCCTACCTCCCTCTGCGGGCTCTAGGGAAGAAGCTTCCCTTGCCTCTTCCTAGCTTCTGGTGGTGGCCAGCAATCCTTGGCATCCCTTGGCTTGTAGACATAGCACTCCAGATTCTGCCTGTCTTCATGTGACCATCTTCCTTCTGTGTGTCTCCAAGTCTCCCTCTCCTTATAAGGACACCAGTCACTGGAGTTAGGACCTACCCTAATCCACTATGACTTGAGCTTAACTAATTTTATCTCCAAAGACCCAATTTCCAAATAAGGTCACTTTCTAAGGTTCCAAAGGGATGTTAATTTTAGGGGGACACTATCAACTGACTACGTAAGGCTATGGCTGTAATTTAAGGGAAAGACAGTGAGAGCTCAGATGAAGGTAGTAAGCTGGTAGAACTGGTAAAAAAATGATCAGATTCAGGATATACTTTGGAGGTAAAATCAGCAGGATGTGCTGATGGCTGGGAAGTATGACATGAGAGAAAGAGAGGAGTTAAGGATGACTCAAAGCTTTTTAGCCTGAGCAACCAGAAAAATGACCTTCACTGATATGGAGAACAATAGGAAGAAGCAGTTTTTGGGGGTTAAAATCATGTTTAAGTTTGGGATGCCTATTAGAAATCCAAGTAGGATCTGATTGTTGTTACTGTTTGCTGCCATCAAGTTGGCCCCAGACTCACAGCATCCCCACACACAACGGAACAAAACACTGCCTGCTCCTGAGCCATCCCGATGATTGGTTGGGGATCAGACCACTGTGATCCACAGGATTTTTATTGGCTGATTTTCAGAAGTAGATCTCTACTTTCCTCATAGGCCATCTTAGTCTGAAAGCTCTGCTGAAACCTGTTCAGCATCACAGCAACACGCAAGCCTCCACTGACAGACAGGTGGTGGCTACACAAGGGGTGCATTGGCCAAGAATCAAACCCACGTCTCCTGCATGGAAGGCATGAATTTTACCACTGAACCACCACCGCCTTCAGGGATCTTAGTATACAGACAGACATATGAGTAGGCAGATAGATATGAGTCTGAAGTTCAAGAAAGAGGTACAAGCTTAAGACATAATAATGAAGTAGGGTACAGACGGTGTTCAAAGTCATGGTGCAGATGGGATGAGACCAGGTATGGAGTAGAAGCCAACAGAGAAGAGCAGAGATCTGATGACAGAGAAGTGGGCACTCCAATGTTAAGAGGTTGGGGAGATGAAGAGGAACAACCAAAGGAGACTGAAGATGAATGGCTAGTGTAGTCAGAAGACATTTGCTTCAAAAAGACTCCCATAGCATGTAAAATGGATTGGATGGGGGCAAGAGTTGATATAAGAATTGATACACAGACCAGTGTAAGACACTGCAAAAAGGACTTTAAACAGTCCCAAGACCTGGGCATACTGAAGGATTTCTGCCTGAGAGCCTGTCCATCATACGAGAGTATAAAAATGTCCATGAAAATGGCAAAGGCAAGTTTTACAAATAGTAGCATACATCCCAGGGAGCAATCTGGGGACCCAGGGAGCCCACCCCTCTTCTGGGAGCTTACTGCAGTGTCTTGTGCTTTGTATAAACACAACCATAAGATTTCTATCCTTTGCAATTCAATAAACATCACCCCTTCTAACTGGGTCTCTTTGTCAACTACATTCTTATGACATTTTGGCCACCACACAGAAATTACTGCAGTGATTCAGGTGAGAAAGGCTGGCAGCTTGGATTTGACTGATGAAGAGGAAGTACTAAGAAAAAGATACCTTCATGAGATATTCAAGAAGTAAAATTATCAGGCCTTGTGGATAGACTAGAATATAGGGAGAGAGGTAGGGAATAATCAAAGATGACTCCTAAGGTTCTGACTTGCAAAACTAGATGGATGATGTCATTCAGTGACTCGGGGCATACTGGAAAAGGATCCATTTTTCAGGTGGGAGAAGATTGTAAGCTCAGTCCTGGATTCACGGAAATGCTGAGAAGGTAGCTCAGACTGCAGCTCAGAAAAGTGATGAGACTCATGAGATCAGTTTGGAAGTCATGCGGCTACTGGTGAAAATGACGACATACGTTGAAAAGACTGCCTAGGAGAGACTCTGGAAAAGAAGTAAAGATGACAAGTAAAAGGCTGAGCCTTTTAGATACTCAAGTATTCATTGGCTATGTAAAACAAAATGAGGCTGCAAAGGAGGCTAAGAAAGAGTAGCTAAAGAGGCAAGAGGAGATCAGGAATGTGCAGCCTAATAGGAGCCAGTGGAAGTCAGTGTTTCAAGAAGAAAGGATGCAACCATGTAAATAATGATGAGAGCTGATATCTTTTTAAATATGTATTTAACTTATGATAGAACATCTAGCTTTTGCCAGCAGATCTGTTGGTCCTGTTGCTTTCTACCAAAGCTTTCTGTGAACAGAATCAATAAAACCTCCTGTGAATATAGTTAATAAAACTATCGTACATAATTTTATCACTTATTAACCTTTCTAATAAGCTAGTCAAAAAATGTTCTAATTTTAAGACAATGAAGCTGATACACACATTCTGGACTAACTATACTTATGACATTGAAGTGATTTGCAAAGAACACAGAACCGGAGTCTCTAGCATAGTCCTGGTTTTACCTCTCTCTAGCCCTTGGTGGGCCTTTCTGAGTTTTGGTTTCATTATTTGTTTAATTGCTGGAGGGGATGGTGGGAGGGACATGGCTGTTGCAAAGCAGGGGTGGTGGGCTAATGGGAGGCAGTAAACTTGTTCGTCTATAACATCCCACCTCCTCAAGATCGTAATTTTCACAATTAATTTTATAGGAATACAGGGATTAAGTGTGTATATTGAGGCCACACATTTTCAAAAGTGGCCGCTATAAGCCCATATAAGAAACCATTACTTTAAGCTATTTAGTTTGGTTTGGCCATTTTTCAGACCAACCAGATACTCTGACACCTATGAAGTCTATTTCCTAGTGGAGGACACTGAATGAGCATTTATTGTTTCCCTAAAGCAGAGTGCCACCACCCCTCTGTCAGTTATTGTACTGTGGTGGCTTGTGTGTTGCTGGAAGCTATGTTACTGGTATTTCAAATACAAGCAGGGTTGCCTATGATGAACAGGTTTTAGCAGAGCTTCCAGACTAAGACAGACTAGGAAGAAAAGCATAGCAATCTATATTAAAAAATTAGCCAGTGAAAACCTGATGGATCACAACAGAACATCATCCAACTTGCTTGCTTTGGACACATCAGTAGGAGGGATCAATCGCTGGAGACAGACAACATGTTTAGTGAAGCAGAGGGCCAGTGAGGGTGAGGGACACCCTCAGTGAGAAGGACTGGCACAATAGCTGCAATGATGGACTCAAACATGCCACTGATCCTGAAGATACCACAGGATAGGGAAGTGTTTTTTCCATGAATAAGAGCTCACTCAACAGCAGCTATCTATTTATATAATGTAGAGTAAGATACTAAACGCTATTTCACGTTTAGTAATACTCTATTTCTTAAGAATTTAATCCTAACTCAAGAAGAAAATACTTTTCCTGTCCATCCCAAGGCAGTTAACTTTAAATGGTAATCAAACTGTTATTTTAAAATTAAATTAAGTAGTGCTGAATCCTCAGCACTTATTGGTACACAGTACACAGTAGGAGCTCAATAAATATTTGTTGAGTGAATGAATGATAGGCATAATTTTGTTGGGCTTAGAAATTACATCTCAACATAGTCAATTCACCTTATTCTCCCTAATTCCAATATTTCTGTCTCATCTAAACTATTTCCAGTGCTCAGAGTTGCAGAGATAAGATGCAAACCAAGCATAAAAATTGCAGAGATGCAAAGTACGAAAGACTTTTATTATCTGCTCCAAGCATTTAATAAAGAAAGTCTTTACTAATAAAATATCTTACAGTTTACTACTATTTTTCTTTGCCCAGTAAAGTATGTGCCTTCTCAATGCCAAATTCTAGAGGAACTTCTCAAAGTTTATTCCTTGTGCTTCTAGATATGTTTTGTTCACCATTCTGGTTATATTACTGATCAATTTCACAGAGTCTAAGACCAGTATGCAGCAAATAAGAAAGCTCAATAAAGTTTTGTAAAATGAAATAAAAGTGGAGGAAAGGGGACCATTTCACTTTGTTCATAAATCAAACCTTATCTTTATAACTCCTTTCAACTCCACCATGCTCTAGCCAAACTGAGTCCCTGCTGCCTCTCTTCCTTCTAAGTTTTCATGCTGTGCCCTTGTTTCTGCAGTCCCAATGTGTGGAAAGACCTTGCATAAAAATTTCCTTCCACTAACCAACTTCCAATGGCCAAATGCTACCCATCTTTAAAGGCCCAGCTCAAACAGCATCACATCCATGAAGCTGTCTCTGAACTCCTCAGCTAGAAGAAATTTTACCTTTCCTAAATAGCATTAAGTGCAGCAATTTACCTAGGCCTCCTTACAATATTTAACTTATTCCACCTTGTATTTACATACTTACTTTATACTTTTAATACACACATATGTGTATGTATGTGTATACATATAGATATAGATAATAGTATAGTATTTGTAGTTATTTATTTACACTTTTAATCTCTTCTAATAGTTTCTAAACTCCCATGGATAGAATTGGTGCCCCCTCATCTTTGTTTCCACAGTGAGGCCTAGCACAATGTCTTTCACAAAGAAGGTGATGATCCAATGAAGGAGCATAAAATAATGAGTTCTTATCGCATATTGCTTTGTGTACAATTTGCAAAATGAAATGAACAAAGTCATATAATATGCTAAAGTCATCAAGAACTAACTCATCAATTGTATAAATATATATTTTGTTCTTCTAATCTTCACTTTCTATTACACAATAATCATATTGGAGGGAGTGACTTAACACACACTCACAGTTAAGTGCCCCTCATGGTGATCTGGGAAATGAATGAATAAGTACTCTGTAGCGACAAGTTGCATTATGGAGTCACCTAGGAATTCCATCCTCTGATTGTGGCCTCTGGAAAGAAAAACACCAATGTAAACAGATCAATAAGCCTTTGTGAATTAAAAAAAACAAAAAACCTAGGATTTTAAAAAAGGCATCATCTAAAAACGTGATGTGTTCATTGTGCTTTAAAGCACAAAACTAAATACAATTTTCTTTGGCCCCTCAATTGAGAAGAGATCTGAGTCACTAAAAGTTGAGTCTCAAAGAAGAGTAAAGTGAGTACTATTTAAGGATTAAACAATTGCTAAAATAAAGATCGGTGACTAGTACCTGGTTAGGTATATTGAGGAGTATCCTATAATACAGACAAGAATAATAATCTTGTAACAAAACAAAGCAAAAGGGCCCAAGAATTTTGTTTGCTAAATCTTTACTACTCTATTGAAATATATACTCTATTACTCAAATCTGGAACCCAGTTTAAGGACACTTTAAAAATCCATGATAAGAATCTTTAATTTTTATAATTTGGAGAGTTACAAATATTTGATTGTTGAGAACCAAAAGCAAATAAAAAATGATACACCTCCTAAGGTTCACCCTTCAGCCACAGATTAGACAGCCTCATAAAACAAAACGAGACTAATGAGGCACAACAGCCCAGGGACAAGGACTAGAAGGCAGGAGGGGACACGAAAGCTGGTAAACGGGAACCCCAGGTCGAGAAGGGAACGTGTTCGCATGTCGTGGGGTTGTTAACCAATGTCATAAAACAGTATGTGTACCGTTTAATAAGAAACTATTTGTTCTATAAACCTTCATCTAAAGTACAATTTAAAAAAAAAGATACATGAAGAAATAAATATTTGGTTATTCTCTTAATTACTGCACTAGCTGAACTTCAAATCATTCATCTAGAGCAGGGGTTGGAGGGCCAAATCCAGCCCACGGCCTGCTTTTGCAAGTAAAGTTTTACTGGAACACAGCCATACTCATTCATTCACATTTTGTCTATGGCTGCTTTTGTGCTCCTATGACAAAGTTGAATTGCTGCAAGAGAGACCACAGGACCCAAAAACCTAAAATATTTATTATCTGTCCCTTTTATAGAAAAAGTATGTACTTCTTTCTCCACATTCTTCCTCTATACCACAAACAAGTCACTTGACGACTGGACAAAAAACAGTGGACTGGAGCATACTCTCTGGTTCACACCAGTGTCTGGCTGCTCATCCATCTCACAATGTGACTTTCCTGGAAATGTATGCAATCTCAATTCCTTTGAAGGGTATATCACAAAGTTTTGGGGCTGCTTCAACTAAGTGGTCACGTTGGGACTACATGAGTACTTCTAACTCACAGGGTCAGATGGTTAAATCCCACAGTTCTCAATGTGAATGCTCGTGCCAGAAGTCGAACATGAGTAAAAATTACTCCAATTGCTTCTTCAAACTCAGTAAGTTTCTGTAGAACTGGGGAAGTCTCAATAAGCTGTCGATCAGTATTTGGCTCTTGTAGCTACAGAAAAGCAGAAATAAATAAAAGTCATATGGTGCAGTTTTAGTTACATTAGTAATTATCAATTCTCGGATAGAAAGTGTTGTATAAAATTCCTTTCCCTTGGGCAGAATTTCTGAAATGCCAATAAAACACGGAAGCATCTTTCTCATCTCTTAAATGGCAAACAAACCTAATATTTAAAGAAGCCTCAAATAATATTTTTCAATCTTCTATCAAATTTCAAGGCCAAGTAGTGTACACAGACAGCTCAAAATTCCAAGTATTATACTAAATCTCCAAGGAAGATGCAAGCTGAAGAACAGTTGGTGGCAAACATATATATCTACTAAAGCAGTGGTTCCCAAACTTTAGAGTTCAGCAGAATGCTTGGAGGGCCTGTTCAATACAGATGGTTGCGCCCTACCCACAGAGTTTCTGGTTCAGTAGGTCTGGAGTGGGGCCTGAGAAACTGTCTTTCTGACAAGCTCCCAGCTGATTCGAATGCTGCTGGTCTGGGGGCTGCCCTTTGAGATTCACTGCATTAGAGCAATCTGACCACTGTATGTCTTCTAGGGACCAATCTATTTTACATAATGAGTATCATTAAATTGGATTCAGCTCACCCCGGAGATTACGCTACAGGTAGGTGCTCTACAGAACAATGAGCCTTTAATAACTGGTAGAGAACAAATACAGAAAAGTATAGTTAAAATTAACATTTTCAACAACTTTAGGCAAGTCTGAATTTTTTTTATTAATAAAACACTTTTACTCTGAGTTAATGATATCTATTACTGTAAAGCCTCTTAGGAGAGTTCAGCCACTAGTGATTATTCTTACAATATTTATTTTGTTTATATATTTTATATACACATACATATATAAATATACATGTACATACATATATATCCAAAGTAAAACAGAAATAAAAGCAAAGAATAGTAAGAATTTTTAAACTGACTGGGGAAAAGGGTGTTACTATATATAAATCTTTTAAATTCTGAAATCATGAGGAAGAAGTCATCACACTGTACTAAGTTTTTAATTTACAATATGTTTTATGCAATCTAAGTCAAAGCTCTCAATATCTAAGATCCAAATTAGGTTCCAATTCAGCAATGTTAATTTAGTATTTGTTCTACTTTTTCCAATAAGCCCAGACTTGCTTCCATATTATTTCCCCTATAATAGCAGGCATGTAGATATACTGGAGTCAAAACATTATGCTTTAATATCACTCTTTTTTTTTTTGGGGGGGGGGGTGCAAAACATAACTACACAAGTAGCTCTTCCTGCCTTGTGAGGGAAGGTAACTCTGGTGCCCAGTCCCCAGCCCAGGCCACATAAACAAAACGCACAGGTTTACTTCACTATGTGTTCAAAGTGCTCTAGTTCTGACACCACAGCTGAACGTCAAGATGCCACTGAAGGGAATCAAAGGATAAAAGCGGAAGGAAAAAAAAAAGGCAAACTAAAGAAAAACAAACACCAGAAGCTATAAAGCTCGCTGCAGACAGGAAGGTCAGACTTACTTGGAGTGGGTGGAGAGGGTAATTGAGCCATACTTCTCGCAGGTCCTGGAAAATGGAGATGCCCTTAATGCCTGAGGAAGCCATTTCACACACTTGAGATTACTAAATAAAATGTCATTATTTTGAAATACTGAACTATTTCAGATGCTGACTCCACTTATTGCAAATTCAATAGCGCTAGCAAACTCATTTTTTTTTAAAGTATATTCACCATTCAAACTGCCTATAGTGACTCTAATTAGCCTACTAAGCTGGGGAGCGGGGAGGCAGGGGGAAGGAGAGGGGGCAGGGAGCCACCACCACCCCAAGAAGTCAAAGACACCTTTCAAAACTAAAAGTTACTTATTTGGGTAATCTAAGACACTGGACTAAGCTGCTGTTTTAACCACATTTTTTAGCTCACCATTCCCCAAAAATATGCATCAGCTGTGCCTTTTGTAACTAAAACTCATTTCAACTGTCCTTTATTTTAGGCATTAATTCACCATCATATGAGCCCCTGTTTTAAGGTAGGAGTGGAAAACACTATCTAGTTCATATCCTCTGACTTTTATGAGGCCACACTTTAATTGTTGGTCATTATAAATGTTGACTTGAAATATAGAAATGAATGAACTTTATGCAAAAATTTCAGTATATTACTTTAGCCCTTGAGTTCAATCTAGACACAGTTATAATTAGAACTTCCTCAGGATAATCGTGTTTTTCCTCCACTTTACTCTAAGGAGCTGCTGACTGAACTTTCTGGCCTTGATGTTAGGTTTTAAAGCAAATAATCAAAAATTTTAAAAAACATGGAAGAACTTATGTTTAAAAAGTTTTTTGGGGGAAACATAGGAAAATTTAGTATCACCTGTGACATACGTGGTAATAAAGTAAAATAAAATACCTAGTATTTTTGTACAACTTGTGTCTTAGTGGAGCGCAGTGGTTAAGAGCTTGGCTGCTAACCAAAACGCTGGCAGTTGGAATCTACCGGCCACTCTTTGGAAATCCTATGGGGCAGTTCTACTCTGTCCTATAGGGTTGCTAAGAATCGGAATCAGCTTGACGGCAACGGCTTTTTAACAGTTGTTTTAATAATAACATACTTTTTTTTTTTTTTGGCCAATATTAAAAGAAAAGATGCTTAAATATCAAACTGTTCTTTTAAGGCATTTTAAGGCAATTCTCTTTACCAATTCAATAACCCTTCTTTTGAAATCTGTGTGCCATGAATTATACTGAATTGTCACTTCCTTCTTCCAACTTCCTCTGTGTTCTGTCAATGCTTTCTTTCCCTTCACTCTATCTAAATTCAGTTCCTTGCCCAACCTATTCATTCTCTTCTCCTCTGAAGAATTCCACCATTCTCACAGGTTTTACTAAACTCCCTCAATAAGTGTCTCAATGGGCATCCTTTACATCAAACCCAAATGATAACTTTTTACCACTCACCTAGGGAGTGTCTTGTTAGGGAAGACCACAGGATTGGGAGTTAGACTGCCTAGGTTTAATCTCGATTCCATGTTGGCAAGTTACTCAACCTCGCTAAGCCTCTACTTCCTCAAGTGTAAGACAAAAAATAGTCACAGTACCTACTTCAAAGTGTTCTCTGATACCACATTCAAAGTACTAAGCCCAATGCTGTCACAGAAAAAATTCTGCTATTAATGATGATAATTATCAACAATGATAAACAGCTTGACCAACCCCAATCTCCAAAGCTCAGGGACATCTTGATACATCTTTCTCCTTTTTACTTCATGCTTTTCACTCAAAATATTTTGATTTCTCCTGCCACCCATCTTGGTCTAATGACATAACGCCTCATAACTAGATCATCTGACTGCTTCCATTTCCTTTACTCCACCCTGTACACTCTGATAAAGTTCTTCTGCATTTTGGTGTCGGAGAAAATACACTGGAAAAGATCTAAACTGGAATCCCAATTCTACCATTCATTACCTGAAGGACTTGGGGAAAGGTTTCTACCTTCATTTTGCCATTCTGAAATACGTTCACTGATTGATTGCCCATTCATTCACACAACATATTTTTATTGAATACCTATTATGTAGTAGGTTATGAAGACAAATAAGACACTATTCCTGTCAAAGAGTTCACCACCTAGGAAGAGTAAAGGTAAGTAAGTATAATTTAATCAACTGTGATATGTTCCGTAATAGTGATATATACTAAGTGCTAGGAAATCCACTGAACGGATGCAGGGAGAAGAAAGCTTAGGTACCAAAAAAAAAAGATCCCAAGGTTTCTGGTGCAGAAGGCAAAAATAAAGGAGGAGAAACATATTTAACGTATTTGTAGACTAAAACTGATAGGTTCAAATACTAAACAGGCTGAATATGAACGTGTCTGTGGAACACCCATGTGAAGCTCTCCAGAACAGAAGCAACTTAAAAAGAGTCCGGAGCTCCAGAGAAAGGCCTGGGTCAGAGACACTGGGCGATGATCACACAATGGGATGTGTAAACAAGGAAAATAGGAAAGATTACGTAATAATATTTCCCTATCTTTCTAAGGTAGTCCTTGGATGGTGCAAACAGTTAATGTGCTTGGCTGCTAACCAAAACGTTGGTGGTTGGAGTCGACCCACAAGCACCTCGGAAAGGTCTGAGGACTTACTTTCAAAAAGTCAGCCACTGAAAATCTTACGGAGCACAGCTCTAGTCTGAAGCATAGGGTTGCCATGAGTAGGGTCAATTTAACAGCAACTAGTTACCTTTCTAAGAGGATCATCGAGATGATCTAAATGAAATGCTGGATGTGAATGCACTGGGTAAATCAGGAAGGACTGTGGTTTAAACTACTGAAAGATTAAAACCCTGAGAGAGCAAAAAGTATCTTTGGCTGAAAGAGTAAAAATCAGTTCAAACTGAAAAAGTAAAAACAGCCATGCTGTTAATTGGGCTGGGAGGACAGACAGAGATAAAGCCAGCTGCAAAGCGAACAGGAAACAGTGCTTCCCTCAAGGTCGCACAGCAGCTGTGACAGACCATAAGGACCCCTCTCTGAGTGACTACTGTTTCTTGCCAATGTTGCCCCTGACCTGCTTTGTTATTTCTCACCTCCTGAATAAAGATTACTGGAGATACTCAATTGCTAAACTGCCCTCGCCTCATAACAGTACACAATCCCATATTAATCCCCTGCTTCTCCTAAATCTGGGCTCAGAAAAGGCAACCAACCAAGAAGTGATCCCTCCTACCCCAGCCACTCCTCAGAATCATGCAGCAGAACCCAGGCCTTAAAAAAAGGATGCTCCATTCTCCCTCTGAGGAGAGTGCCCTCCCTCACTGCATGCAGTCAGTAAGTCTGACTTCCTTGTTGTGCAGGTCGTCCCTGGCTGTCTTTGGCTGATTAGGTTTTCACAATACCATCACGCAGAAAAGTACTTCAGTTCTCCAACACTTCTCACAAACTAACGCTAAGAGATGTAAACCCATATGGAGATATCAAACGAGTTAGAAAGTCCAAGCATACTTGAAAATGCTTTTGTGGAAAGACCATATTATTACTAAGCCCTACTGTGTTTGATAAAAGACACACTAAAACAAATTCTGAATCTCAACTATCCCATTTGAAAGATAATGTTCAGACTCTGTTTCTTCATTTAGTACTTTATTCGTTTCCTTCTTTTAAAAAATATGTATTAAATACTGCACATGGCAGCCTTGCACTAGGTATTGGAAATACAAGATAAGCTTGCTAAGCAGACAAGTGGGAAAGAAGCAGCTTAAAAAGAGAAAGAAATCTAAACAAAAAGTCTGATGCAATTAAGAACACAAGGTGTAAAAGTGCATGTAATTCAGGAAATAGAAACAAGGGGATAAGGGGGTGTGGGTAAGACACGAGAAGGGGCAGGGAGAGGTGGCAGTGGGGGAAAGGGGCTTGGGGAGTGAGGGTGAGGACTTAGAGGTAAGACTGGAAGAAGAAAGCCCAGTAAAGAAGTTGCTGAAATTGCCCACAAAAGATAAAGGCCAAAACAGATATTTTAAGACTTGAGGAAAAGTCTTAAAATACACGCCATCTGCTACAGATATAAATTAAGATGCACACTTGTTTATATGTGTAGGACAAGACGGGGGAAATGGCATGTCTGTAGATAATTTCCCCATCAGAAGGACATTCACACATACCAAAATCATCACATGTATCCACAGAAACAAATAAAAAAGCCAAATCCTCAGGTATGAACATCGTCCATGTCACATTTTTCAAACCTATTGATGCCTTTATTTCTTAACTATCCTAAGTAATACAGTAATGGAATCTGACAGCCACTTAAGCTGTAGGTTTCACAAAGGCTTAACACACAGGCTTCTTATGTGCTTTATTGCTCCATGAGGGTTATTTCATTCAATTATAGTGACATTTCAATTTGGAAAACAAAGTTGTCTCTCCCTTTAAATGTTAAATTGACTTATGTTGGTACAAAAAGCATCAGGTATGCTCTATTACATGCAGGATCAAAAAAGGTATCTCTAGCAATATTAATAGCTTAATATACTATTTTAGCAACAATGAACTATTTTAGATTCTATCATTTTTTCTTAACATACAATTTGCTAAAAAAGTACTTAGAGAATCTATTCATAGCCCTTTCGGACACTCCCTATGAACTGACTTTCTAAATAAATATACATTTATTTAAGTCTATATAATTTATAAAAAAACAAACAAGCAAATCATAAAGAGAAAAGCCCAAAGGCTACAACTTCAACTGAGCCTGCATGGGGTAGGTAGCCAATGATTATAAAATATAAACTCACAATTAACTTCAAGATACTTCATAATGAGGTAAAGTCCTCTTATATTCATATTTGTATTTAATTTATAAGTAACCATGAGGAGAGATGGGGTTTCATGTAGAAGAAAAACTCCTGGCATAAATGAATAAGCTATTGTTGATGTATCTGAAACCTACTATCTAAATGGTATTTGGTTTCTTCCCCACTGTCTTTCAAATACAGACTAGTTGAAATAATATCTTCTGTAATGATATACATAACTGAGAAAAATCAAATGAGTCAAGATAAATACCGGGTCATTAAAGAGTAAGCGTCCAAATAACTGTTTGGCTTCCTCCAGGCTTCCCTCCAAGTAAACAGCTCCTAGATGAAAGAAAGTGTGTGCCAAAAGGCAGTCTGCATTAATATTCAGAGAAAATTACATATCTCTATAAAAAGCAAAAAGGCAAGCCAAAACTCACGCACCGAAAAAACTGACAAGATCAGAAGCAATTGTTTTAAAGGTAATGTTTCCCTCTTTTAGCTTGCTTTGTATTATAAATTAGACTGAAATATACAATTCAATGTACTAAAATATAAATCTCATATTATATATGAAAAAGGCCAAATATGAACTATCATGAAGGGGGTAAGTATAAACCTTGTTAAGGGACTATTTTCTATCTTTATGTTTTAGACCAAATATATATAGGAATCTAAAGAAAAAAACCTGAAAGACATCTGAGTCTAGATCGAGGAAGGCTTCTGCATGTAAAAGCAAGGGCAGCTTTTGCCTCTGACTGGAAATAACTAAGTGCCATGGACACATTTAGCATTAGTCAGAACCAGTACTAACATTTTAACTAGGTATTAAGACTCAAATAACTCTGGAGTTGTTGTTTGCTGCTGTTGAACTGGCTCTGACTCATGGCGACCTTGTATATAATGAACAAAATGCCCAGTCCTGCACCATCTGTAGGGTAGTCATAGTTCCTTGAAATCACATTTTATACCTGTGTTTAGGAAGGCTATGTTCGTGTAAAACTTTAAGAAACTTAAGTTACCAGGACTTTTCATGACTAAATGCATTTAATACCTGTAGTCGTAATAATAAAAAGAGGAGAAGGAGTAGTGGTTTGGGGGCCGTTATAACCCAGGTACCATGCAAAGCATTTTCACATTCTTATCTTCACCTTCCTGAGGCATTGCAGGAAGAGGGTGTTAGGAAAGATTTAAAGAATTTGGGCTTGTCTTAGGTGATTTAGGGGAGGGTTTAAGAAAGGAGAACTTTGCTCTGGGTTGAACGCTGTCAGAATTGAATATTAAAATCCTTACAACAACTCTTGTGAGGTAGATGATACTATTCTCAATCTCACAGCTTTGGAAACTGAGGCTCAAAGAGATTAAATAACTTGCCAAAGACATAGAGCTGGCAAATGAAGGAACTGGGAATTGAATCACGTCTGCTGGCTCTGAAGCCAACCACAACACTACCTGTCAAAAATATCATGTGTACAGATCACAGTAATTCCATGTGACAAACTCTCTGAAGTAGACGTATCTGTAAGAAACAGACATTGCTGTGAATAGACTATGGATAATTATTAAACATCTCTTGTTACTTCCGTTAGCATAAAAAAATGGCAAGCCTTTATTTTCATTTTCAAAGGAAGAGGGCACAAATGATAAGGAAGTACAAAGGCCTTTGAAAAATAAAATGTACTCAATCATTTACTTCAAAAAAAAAAAATCAAGGAACTGTCAATCTACTGTAACATTAATTGTAAAACATACTTGCAATTACTAGCTAATTAACTCCTCCTAACTCTCCTGTACCAACAGCTAACTTGTATTTGGTTACATTGAACAAAACCAAGGAAATAAAGTGTGTGCATCAGTCTTGCTTCAAGTGAATAAATAACAGTTACACAGCCTCAAGTCCTGGGATTATAGAAATGCAGTGTTTTCAACATGTTTACATCAGAAAATCTTGAGAAGACTTTAAAGTACCAAAACAAACAAAACAAAACACATCTGTACACTTAATATTTTTGACAGGTAGGGTTATGGCTGGCTCCAGAATCAGGCAGACATGATTCAATTTCCAGTCCCATCATTTGCCAGCTCTGTGTCTTTGGCCAAGTTATCCCCTCTCTTTGAGCCTCAGTTTTCCCATCCATGAGATACAGTATCACCTACCTCACAGAGTTGTTGGGTTTTTTTTTGTTTGTTTTGGGACCTCACCAACATTTTAATGTCTTTTCATTTATGTATGTGATCCTGAATCAAATCTGGAAAGTAATTAACCTCCATATCAATTCACTTCAATTCAATTCAGTAAATACTTACTAGGCATCTACACAACATCAGATACTGTTTCAGGCACCAAGAATACAAAGAAGAGCAAGCACCATCGCTACTCTCCAGGAATAAAATTAACTACAACACAATGTGATGGGTGTTATATTGGGTACTTCATATGCTTTGGGAACAAGTAATTCTGCCCCAAGTCTCAACTCTGAATTTTATGTGCTCTCCAGACATCTTACACATGTAAGAAACTAGATTATAAAAAGAAAAATTACCTATCAAGGCTTCAAAACAATTAGCCATTGCATGTCGAAGGTCTGATTCTCTACAAAGGTCAGGTCCATGAGCATAAAGCATAAATCGGTCCAGTTCAAGTTTCTACAAAATTCAAAATGACAAAATGTAAGAAGGTGACAAAATCACAACTAATAACTCAGTATCTCCTGGTGGGAGGGGATGTCACAAATAAGCTAACATATTAGGAGAGCTGAGTCTATCATTCATTAAGAGCTTTGTACGTATGGTTTAGCTCTGACGAACCTTGACTCTTCCCCAAACAGGCTTCTACAAACTCCAGTAATTCTAGAGGGTTAAGAACTGATCAGAACTGAGCTGTCCAATTCCAAGTTCAGACCAAGAACTAGTCCAGGCTGGAATAAGACTCTGCTACAAGAACATGGGCCCCTGGGTTCACCCAATAAGTCTAGGAAGTCACAAACCCAACCCAAAGTTTCAGAAGTCAGTTTTACTTCTTTGATTAGTTACGTGGTACTGACGTCTGCATCCCAGAGATTTTTAGATGGTATAGTAAAGGGGGACCCTCTGAAGACTTCAACATGCCTACCTCTGCTAAATCTTTATTAAAATTTGGTGAGGATGTTGGGGCCCCTACATCTCTGTATTTGTGCCCCTTTATAGGATTCCACACTCATCTCTCTGAAGACTCGGTTACACTTTCTGAGCAATGGGTGGGTCTTATTTTAAGGGCTCTGGGAATACTGTTTGTAATGAATTGTGTTTCCTTTTTTTCTTTGGCCTCAATCTTAGAGCCAAATTTGTGGCCCAGTTCTAGAAATCATGTAGGACTTATGAATACATCTGCGTGTGCTGACTTCACCTCTGGCTTCATGTAACTGTCTTACCCATATTTTCCCTTCCCCTTGATTTCTGTATTATCATATACAAATCAACTCAAATTCTTTTATAACTGGGCAAGTATACTTTTTTATACAGTACTCCTGAGACTGAATAAATGATAAATAATTCTTTCAATAAAAGGTAAAAGACACAAACATTACAACTCTATGTTTTCAAAATGCTTAAATCTGCTTTCATTACCATGTAATTCAATTCAGTAAATACTTATCAAGCAATATCATGCCACATAATAAGGAACAAGTCACAAGCCAATGAACACTCTGGGACAATATGAGTCTCATCAGCCCTCACATAAAAAATACTCAGATTTTGTGTGTCTTGGTGTGTATGTTAAATGTTCATATCCATTTATATTAGAAAAAGCCAGAGAAAATAAAAACAAGAAATACATGCTATCTGTATTTTGTATTGCTAGGAATTCATGAAATAAAAATGCTCACATGAAAATTTTGACTACCACAAATACAATAGCAGAAAACACCTCTTTTTAAAAATTGATCCTAAAGTATACAAGTTTATACCAGGATATATAATTTCACCTGTTTCAAAATTTCACAGGGAAAATTCAATTGCTTGCTATCTCTGGAGCCTGCTAGAAAGTGGACGGCAAGCCATATTTCCTACCATAAACAACTATTCTGGAACATCATGAGTTTCCCAACTTCTTATATTCTCTATTCTACATCCTTAGTTTTTCACAAAGGGATTAGTAGAACTTTTAAAAAGGAAAGAGTGGTGTTCCACTGTGTATGTGCTGAAATGTTCATTTGTCTGGGGAACTGATATTAGAGCTTTCATGAGATTCTCAAAGGGGTTAGCAATCCCCCAACTATTTCCCCACCCATAAATGGTTAAGAACCACTAGTCCTGACAGAAGACAGGCAAGACCTACGCAGCCTTCCCCTGGAGCAGATGGGTTTTGAGTGGTACAGGAATGTTGAGGCTTGGGCATGGGGCAGAGGAAGATCATACAGAAATCCCTGAATGTAAAAGCTGGACACCACTGTCATTCCTCATGGCTTTGTATAGCACCAGTGTGCGATGAAATAGCTTCTGTTTGCACTCTATGGCAATCTCCCACACTTTATAAACATCACCTTTATAGTTAACTGAAGGTTATGCAATTCCACTCTATCCTAAACAAGGAGGAAACAACAGGGGAAAGGGAGGGATACTCTATTTATCAACACGTGTTTTCCAAAGGACAATTATTTAAATATCAGGAAGCATTTTAACAATTAAATCAACTACACACTGCAGCAGTTTTACACTAAGTTTTACATTCTTTGTGAATGTAATGAAGTTACCTCATTCTTTGTGAAGCTGCTAAAACCAAGT
Organism: Dugong dugon; assembly: GCA_030035585.1. Classification (NCBI taxonomy): domain Eukaryota; kingdom Metazoa; phylum Chordata; class Mammalia; order Sirenia; family Dugongidae; genus Dugong; species Dugong dugon. Next base: position 36,449,240 of record CM057460.1, read on the forward strand.
TAGTGTACCTGTTGCCTAAAATTTTTCATTAAGGCATCACTATTTATACTCTCAAATGCCACTGAGACTGGTTCAAAGCCTACCACTGTTAACTATGAAGATAATATCACATAAAATAAAGCAATGTATTCTTTCTAACACAAAAATCACAGACTAAAATTAACCACATTTTGAATATAATGAATGCCTTGGCAAGAACAAATTAAGAATCTGGGACTAAAACAGGGATGGGTTTTTATCTACTCTTTTCTGTCAAATTCCAACTTTTACAACAAAATGAAGAAAAAAATAAAAATCCCTTCAGGCAAAAGTCAAGGAAAACTCACAGAAGCATTCCCAGTGGCTCCTCAGGGCTGGAGGATTTTAGAGTTACAGTTCCACCCACTACTGAGTAAACCCAAAGGTCTATAAGAGGTAATCATTTATAATGAGAACAGTGGCAGTGGCAATAAAAATAACTAGCTCCTATTAATTTATGAACACCTTTGTGGGATTAATATGAACAGGCACTGTGCTGGGCGCTTTGCAAAGGGAATTGTTAAAACACAAAGTATTATCTCATTCAGTCTTCACAAACATCCTGTGTGGCAGGTGCTAAGGCCGTCTTCACTTCACAGATGAGGAAACTCAAGCTTAGAAAAGAGCGCAATTTATCCACAGCCACCCCATGGAGGGGTGCAGACTGCTGGGCCATGCAAGTTTCCATGCCACTCATCTGTTCTGATTTACTATGAGAAGATGCCACATGCAGACAAGATCATCAAGCCAGATAATGTATGAAGTGCCCGGCATGAATCTGAATGGAGAAAGGGCTCCTTATGTTGCCCAGCTAAGTCAATGTGGCTGGCTGGACAGCCTACACCCTAAATCTTAATTAAAGGGATTTGGGCTTTGGGGGATGGATTTTCAAAGATCTACAAAAGTATCCCTTTTAGATGTGAGTGGTCTGGAGTATTCTGTTTAAAGTTATAATTCTGCTTGCTAAAGTAAATCAAGAAACAAAGGTAGTACAGAAATACTACCGAAAGAGAAACTACAAAATATTTCATTTCTTTTGCTCTGTTCCTATGTTCTCTTTCCCCAGATGTTTAACTCTGGTCATGTACATCTGTCAATTTTTTTCCTCACTCTTATCATGATACCTCACCATGGAGTTTATCAGCTGCTTGGGAAACTCATAAAGGTATCGAATGAGGAAGGTTGAATCCTTAGAACCTAAACAAAAAACACTTCTATAAAATATTATACCCTTAATATACCCTAAAGAGTTGCTTATTCAAATGCAAAACTATGCATGGACTGCAGAAGAGAATGTCAGACTTCATTACAGATGCTTCAAGTGTTTGCTCTACCTTTGCTAGCATGGCAAGGTGTTGATTCTGAACGATGGCAGTCCGATAGGTCGCTAGTCCTCCTTCCTCCAGACTAGGAAACAAATAGTACAAATGGACGCTGCAAAGAAGGAAACACACAAATGAATATGCACCACAACATTCTGTCTGTAGCTCTGGGCCACCAGTGTAGGCCTGGCACACAGTATTCACTCAACAGATACCAGCCGCACTGAGCTACACTGAAGAGTCTGATCAATGGCTCTGAATATTCGATAGTAAGCACAGTGTACCTGAATGTGCTAAAACCAAAACAGCACTATTCAGCCATACTGTCACATCTGCTTCTGTTAAAAGACTTCTTTGAATCTGATGAAAACAAGACCTGAAAAAGCAGTCACACACTGCTAATAGCAAACACATCTGATGCGCTGAAACTGGGACTGGGAACAGACACTTTTCCTAGGATTTGGTTATGAGTGGCTGCGGAAGAGACTTCCAGGGAGCCTTGGGTGGTGGCACAGTCTTCACAAGCACAGATGGGGACAATGGAAAAGAACTGAGAGTGGCACACATGGCTGGCTCTGCCGTAAGGACAGTCCTAAAGGGGCCCACAAGGAGGGCGCAGGGGTCGCGAAGAAGGCCACCCAGAAAACCAGTTCAGACCACGGCAACATCTGATCTCTCCTAAGTCTCACATCATTTTATAAGATCAACCGCTGGTCAAGTCAGCTGAGCTTCTTTAGTCAATATTGTGTCCAACAAAAATGAGCTTGGAGAGGCAGGCCCTTCTCATTATGTCCTTCTTTTGAAAAGAAACTACCTAGAGAATAAAAACAGCTCAAGACAGTTCCAAGAGAAGCATGAGTTATCTCTTTTAGAAGAGAAATTATATGACTATGGAAAAACAAAATGCACTTCCCTACCCCTACCTCCAATATTAAGAATCCTAAAACACTTCTGGGACGGACACACACACGCACGCATGCACGCACATTCAAAAATCTAGTCATTAAAATTACTTGTAAGCCTTACTTCCCTTGAGATCAGAAAGAGTGAGAAAGGGATAAAAGACAAATCCTAGAAAATGAAATGACATTTTAAAATATCATCCCTTTCTTTACAAATTGAATATAAGCTCTGAAGCATCTAGACCAAAACAAGCTGATCTCTTGTGGCCTTAAGCAACTTTAACGTGTACTTGACAGGACCGAGACGCTAGCCTTTCATCTTGTAATCTTGCTCATTACAGCACCAGCTAGCGCAAGTTAGCAGGGCAAGAAGTCATAGACATGTGGCTTTTAAGCTCTACAGAAGAGACAAACTATACAGTATTCCAATGCCTAATGTGGCTAATTGCAAAGAAGGTACTGCATTAAGTATGTTACCTATAAAATGTAAGAATTTGGGGGGAATGGTAGAAAAGCATACCTACCTGGTCAGAAATTCAACAACAGCATCACCCAGAAACTCCAATCGTTCATTGTGGTTAATCCTAGAGTTAGAATTCAAAAGATCATTTAAAATAGCATTTATTTACATTCCCTCCCTCTGCTAAAAGGACACAGGAGGGTTAGTTCTTTTAGCAATCAAAAGACCCTACCTTATTCCTCCTAATCAAGAGCACCAACCACCATCTTAGCCTGGAGGTATCAGTGTCTGCCCAGAGAGAACCCTGGTGGTGCAATGGTTAAGCAGTCGGCCGCTAACTGAAAGGTCGGCTGTTCAAGTCCACCAGCCGTTCCGCGGGAAAAAGATGTGGCAGTCTGCTTCTGTAACGATTTACAGCCTTGGAAACCCTATGGGCAGTTCTATTCTGTCCTATAGGGTCTCTATGAATCGGAATTTGACTCAACGGCAATGGTTTGCTTTTTTTTTTCATCAGGGCCTGCGCAATGGGAAAGAGGGAGTATTCCAGCATACCATGTGGTACAGGCTTTCTAACCTGGGAGTTTCCTTCCCCTGGAAATCCGACTTAAAATCTTCCACAGAAGTCAAGGAGATAAACCCCTAGTAATTGTGGGCTTAAGCATAACAACGACTGTGAGAACGGCACAGGACGAGGCAGTGCTTCATTCTGTTGTACATAGTGTCGTTATGAGTTGGAATTGGCTTGACGGCACATAACAACAACAACAACAATTGTGAATCTTTCCACATTAGTATCAGGTGGAGGAGAATGGAGACTGCATTCTAGTGAGGGTTAGAACTGAATACTGAAAAACGGGTCTTGGTACAACGTTCTAAGGACAGCCTCCCAATGCCCAAAGGCTAAACTCAACCTAGCAACCACTGTCCTTCCAAATCCCAGCCTAACCCACTTTTTCACTTTCCACTGCCATCCTCTTGCACCTATGTACTGGGCTGCTGCTTCAAAACTGCCTGGTACTCTCTGAAAAGGTAGCCCCTAAATACTCGGTGCCTCTGCTCAGGGCAAGCTCTCTGCCGTCCTAGAGCTTTCCACTCTCCTCTGTACACCGGGTCACACTGAAAACCTACTCCCCCCTCAAGGCCCAGGAAAAAGTGTTATTTCTCTACGAGACCCTGCCTAATTCCCTTCATCAAAATTAATCCTGCCTTCACAGTGCACAGACCACACTTTACTTATAATATCTTAATTCTATGACGAAGTCACATCTCACAGGGTGTTAGTTTTTCACATTAGAGGATAAGGCAGAAACGACCAGGAAAGCAGCCCATGGAAAACCTCCTCTGCCTCTCAGAAGTCCAACATGGCCATCTTCTCTCAGTCCTGAAGTAGATCACTGTCTCTTTGCTTAAGCACAGAACATGGCATGATCTAATCATTTAGGGCTTGAAAAGGCCACTCTGGCTGCTACACAGGAATGGGTGCAGGAAGGAGAAGCCCTGAGGAGGTAATTACAGTAGTCCCAGTGAGAGATGGTGGTGGCTTAGGCTGGGGAGATAATGGTGGAGGAGGTGAGAAACAGTCTGATTTGGGATACATTTTGGAGATAAAGCTGAAAAGAACTGTTGGGAGTTGGAATTTGAGCGAATGAAAGAATGAAGAATGAAAGAAATGAATGAAGGCCGACCCCTAGCTTTTAGCATAAGTAGCTAGGTAAAGCATAGCGCCATTTACTGAGAAGGGAAAGACCAAAGGAGAGCAGGTTTGGAGGAAGCACAGGAGTTGCATTTTAGATGTGTTAACTTTGAAAAGCCTATAAAATATCCAAATGGAGAGATACAATGAAGTGCCAGGTATATTAACCTATTGTTCATGTGTGTGTGCGTGAGGTATGTGTTAGGTGTCTTTGAGTCGCTTCTCACTCATAGCAACCCCAGGTACAACAAACAAAACACTGCCCAGTCCTGTGCCATCCTCAGAATCGTCTGAGCCCATCGGTGCAGCCCCTATGTCTATCCATCTTGTTGAGGGAGAATCTTCCTCTTTTTCGATGACCCTCCACTTTACCAAGCATAATGTCCTTCTCCAGGGACAGGTCCCTCCTGATAACACAGGTAAGGACAAAGCTTGGAATAAATCTTTAGGAGTTGTTAATGTTTAGACAGTATTTAAGGTGATGGAACTGGGGAGATAAGGCAGCTAGAGAAAAGAAGGGGTCCCAGGGTTGACACCAGGGGAGTATCAAGGGTAAGGGGTGGAGCAGGAGAGCCAGCAAAGGAGAAGACTGGCCAGGGAGGTGGGAGGAAAAGCAGCCAGTGTGTTTATCCTCTGAGCCAAAGAGAAGAACACAGTTCAAGAAAGGAGTGGTCAACTGTGCCCAGTGTTGCTTCGACTCAAGTAAGATGAGAACAGATCGCTGATTCAGTGATCTGGGGACACTCCTGAGGACCTTGATGGGTAATCCCTGTGAAGTGGTAGAGGCAAACCTAATTAGAATAGGCTGAGGAAATGATGAGTTGTCTGAAGTTATGCAGGGAAAGAACCTGAGTGCTTATTTCAGGGCTAGGTGCCACAGGAGAAAATCTGGAATTGAGGGATGTAGAACTGAAAGAATGAACAGAAAAGATGGACAGCATTAAAGAGGAAAGTGGGTACACTGAGCCCCTGGGATCTCAGCAAGGAAGGCAAGGAACAGGCCTGGGCCTGACAGAAGCTGACTCCCTGACTCCAGCAGCTTCCTTAAATATCTCTGACACAGACCCTCATCTTCTCAGCAAATTCAATAACTGACTATCAAGTCTAAACCTGTCTGGATTTCAAAGCCCAGTCCTTTATTACGTCTCATCATACCCACTCATGTTATCTACTTTCAACAGCAATTTTCAACTCCAATCTGGCTGATCTCCTCACTACATCATACACACATCACTCCTTCTCCCTTCCATGTTACTGCTTCCAAATGCTGCTCATTCTTCAGCACCAGTTTCAGGTCAGCGGGGAAGGGGAAGACTGCCCTAACTACTGAAGATCAGGGGGATGCTGGCTAACTCCCACCATCCCCATTCCCACAAGACTTAAACGTTTATCACTCGAATTATGACAAAATTACATACTATCTTGCTTTGTTCTGTTTCACGTGTGCCAGTTTATTTTCCATATTTAAAGTCTTCCTATAGTTTCAGTATGTAGTAGAAAATAAAAAATACTTGTAAATTAAATGAATCTTGGCTACCGCATCATTTACTTGGGAATTCAGATTCAGTTTTATATCATTTCACATATTTCACGAGTAGATTTATAGCCAAAAATGGAAAGTGGGAGGAAAAAAAGCAAAGCCACTCAATTTATAGCTATACTGAAGAATTCATAACCTAATAGTTTACAAAAAAACAAGTATCAGGCCCTAAAACATACTTTTCCTATTCTTACCAAATGTATACCAAAAAAACCAAAGCCACTGCCATCGAGTCAATTCCGACTCATAACCCTACAGGACAGAGTAGAACTGCCCCATAGGGGTTTTAAGGCTGTAATCATTACAGAAGCAGACTGCCACATCTCACTCCCATGGAGTAGGTGGCAGATTGGAACCACTGACCTTTCAGTTACCAGCTAAATGCTTTGACCGCTGTGCCACGAGGGCTCCTTACCAAATGTACACTAGCTTTTAAAAGACATTTTATTTTTTGTTGCTACTCCATTAGCCAAGAGTGACTAAAAAGTTTCCCCGTGGAATAACATTACATTTTTTAAATACTAGAATATATTCTTAAAAAAACGAAATATATCTTACAAGCTACTTGGTACCGCAATTTTGCTTTCTATCAAATGCATCAAAACTCCAAAAGTGTCTCCATCATTCTTGAAGAAAGCATCAAGGAATAGAGGCATCATTTAATAGTAAGATGAGGTTAACCCATAATTCCTCTGAATAACTTCAAGAAACCTAGTAAACTACTGTCCTGAGAGATGATGAACTAAGAAATGGTGAGCTTTTAAACAGAAGGAAATTAATATTACCCTATTCTTTTTCACAAACCAGTAAAACTGTAATAAAGCCCTGTTTTCTGTGGCAGAGACTTCATTTTCTTCCTAACAATTCAAAGTACTACAGAATAAAATCCCATCAACATGGACAGCAAGAAACTCCGGCAGGGAAAGTGAGTAGGGGCAAGCCATAGTTGGATTTTCTAATGCTTTATTAAAGAATAATAAGACATCTAGTCAAAGAGTAATAGCTGCTTTGGACTATATACTATTTTGAAGGACGTCACTACAGTAGCATAATTTTTGCTTAAATTTTTTTTATAAACTTCAGAGAGACAACAAATATGATTAGCGTTTAAAAAACCACAAAGTTAGAATATTAGTTTGTTAAAATAAAGGTCATGGTTCTAAACAGGTTTATTCATTAAATAATTTGCCCATATCCAGAAAATGTTTGCCTGTATCTACATTAGGGAGTCCTGATGAAGCAGTGGTTAAAGTGCTTAGCTGCTAACTGAAAGGTCAGCGGTTTGAACCCACCAGCCGCTCCTCAGGAGAAAGATATGGCAGTCTCCTTCCCTAAAAATTTACAGCCTTGGAAACCCTACAGGGCAGTTCTACTCTGTCCTATTGGGTCACTATGAGTTGGAATTTGACTCGACGGCAGTGGGTTTGGTATCTACATTATGACTTACCCATTGCTGCTGAATCGATTCTGACTCATAGCAACCCTATAGGACAGAGCAGAACTGCCCCACAGGGTTTCCAAGGAGGTGCTGGTGGATTCGAACTGCCAACCTTTTGGTTAGCAGCTGAGCCCTTAACCACTGCACCACCAGGGCTCCACATTATGACTAAATTCTGGCAACAAGCCACAGACAAAAATAGGGATAAAACACCACTTCAGTTTATTATTATACTGAACAATTCATAATCCAATATGGACAGAATGAACTGTTAGTCCTCGTTGACAGCAGTAGCAAATCTTTTGGTCCCTCTTCTATTGTTTATACTTCCTTTAATCATCCCTTTTACAAATACTAGCAAGCTCCAGGATGAGCTGTTTACTGAGCAATAAACACTCCATTTGTTTTTGAGAACTGAATCAACAGAGGCTTTATGAAATCTAGATTAACTGCAGCATTTATACAGCACATTTTCTGAGGAATTCAAAGCACTTTATAAAACACAAAAATCTCCCTGTAACAGTAAGTGCCATAAGGTGCATTTACTCTACGGAAAGCCATTTTGGGATGGGTCAAGTACAAGGGTAACAGCTAGACGGAGCGACCAACAGTATTTTCTCACCTGTGCATTCCAAGCCCCAAGTAGTGACTGGAATAGTAGAGAAATGGGCCTTGGAGGCCAGTCGATCCTTTCTCCCAGTTCAGGAATTCCTGCTACTCATTACATCTACCCAGATACTTGGGGCGTAGGGGTGTCAGAGACGCACTAGATCTCAGAACCCCTGCATCTATGGAGCCCAGTTTAAACATCACTGGGTTTTAACTTGAAGCATTTAAGTCAGTAAATCCACCTAGTGGAATTCACATTTATTCAGTGCATGTTGTTATTGTTACAGTTTTCTTAGATGCAAAATACTTATGTATAACTGACTGAAAAGACACTTTACAACTATCACTGCCTTAACTACACAGGCATTAATAAGTAGTCCACGCACGTCTCTCTGCTGGTCCAAGAGATTCTTATAACCCTAGCAGCAACACTACCGATCAAAAAAAAAAAAAGAAAGAAAGAAAGAAAGAGCTGAGGCTGCTGGATACTCATTTCCCATTACCATTCTTCTGGCACTTCTTTCCCAAAGGTCTTACTGATAATACATGGATTACTTGAACCTTGCCAAATGCTCAATCCTTCAGAGACCCTTTGTATGATAATATTTCATCACAATTTGCATGAGTTAAAAATAACTATACAACTGAGATGCATGTGGTTAACCAGTGACACTTTTTAAAATTATGGGTGGCATATTCACTTGAGAGTTTATATTCATGATGCTATCATAAAAGTTAATTCTTTTGTAGTTTTGATAAGCAGACAGGCTATTATTTATTAATGATAAGCCTTTGTGTCTTCTTGTAAATCCTTGCCCTCCCCAAATCAGATTAAGTAAGATACTAACCAGCCATTTAAACTTCCTCTGATGGCCCTGACCATGACTGTTCTTAATGCCTCAGTTTCCCTATTTCTACTCGCTAAGTAAATAACCTCGGATAGCAGTAATATTATGAATGGAATCCTTTCATTCAATACTTATTTACTGAGCACCTGCTCTGTGAAAGGCATTCATTACAAAAGAAAAAAAATGTTTTTTAATGATAGGACCATAAACCTTCAAAGGGCTTACAGTATAGTAAAAAAAATTAGCCCCAAGACACAATTATAATACACAAGAGAATCAAAATATGTACCATAAAACAAATACAGGTAGGATTTAGACAGGATGTTAGAGGCATCCTAGAGCTAATATCCAATGACTACAGGCATACAGGGAAAGGATAGGGTATTCCTGGGTAACAGTAAACACTTCAGTCTTACTGGTGTGTAGAAAGCCACACAGAAAAGAAGGCTGTGCTAGGGCCAGGTCATGAGAGCTGGGATTGCCATTAGGAAGGTACAGACTGTTTTCAGTAGCTAATGAGATGTCCCAGTAAGTTTTCAAGCAAGTTACAGCTAAGAACTAGAGTTGAGGCACCAAAAATTGCAAGATGACTGATTGTGGAGGCAATCCGGTAGGCTGCAGTGACTAACCGCCCTATAGGATTGGAGAAGGATTGCTCTCAGGGGGAACTGGAGGAGGAAGAATTCAGCCCTTTCCTCTGCCCTCCCCTGCTCATCTTCCCATTCAGTGCCAGAAACAGATCCCCAACCACCTACTAGCGTGTTCTCTCCCTCTCTCCTCTCTCTCCATCTCTTTACTCACTCACTCCCTCTCTCCCTTCTCAAGTCTCAAAATTCTGAGCAAGCTTGCTTGGGGAGGAGATAGAATGACTGACAGTTGCATTTTTATAATATCTGCTTCAAAGATAAACAAACACTTCCAAGGAGCAGAGACTGCTGCATGCCATTTCACAATTGCAAACTAAGAACAAATGCAAGAGGGCAAATCGTTTCAAGTGAACTCAATTATTCGACTGCACGGTACAAAACTGACCTCTAATCTCTGAAAAACAATCACACCCAGCCTTCGCCCCAAAACAGTTTTGTGTGTACTTGTGGTTTTTATCCTCCGCTGAAGAAGCACTTAAAACCAGAGTCTCCCTTCTATTAAGTTATTGATATTTACAGCACTCTCAGCCCATCCCAGGTAGTTACACATCCTGGTGAGCAGGGGCTTTCTCTGCCTTGCCTTTAGACCTCCTAAAATGCCTACAAACTGCCACAAACTGAAGAGGTGCTAGATAAATGTCCGTTTAATTAAATGTGAATGAAGCTTCTTAAGCACAGCTTCCAGCACGGGCTCAGCTGTGGACTGCTAGACAGCACCAGTCTAACAGCAGTGGACCCTGGAGGCCGAGCCTGGGAGGCGCTTTCTGAATAGAAACTTGGGGTCACCTCTGCATCAGCAAGAAGATCATATGCACAGCAAGAGGCTCTCAACACAAGCAGCAAAAGCCAGGTGTCAAAGATCAGGAGAGATTATTTTGTTTATTCTCTGTCAATGTACCATTTTCAAAACCGTAAATTCAGAAATAGCACAGCTTCCCCAATATCATTCCCTTTGCCACAGTAAAAAAGCCATCCCTTTGTAAACAAAGAGTAAAAGAAAACATAAATAAATTATGAGGTATGAAGAGTGCTATCAAAAGACATCATTTACATACCAATGACTGTGACTGGGGTAGATGAGACCAAGAACATTTAAACTGTGTTTTCATCGCTGAAAAGCAAGTATCTATACTGCGTGTGGACCCTGGTGGCGCAGTGGTTAAGAGCTCAGCTGCTAACCAAAACGACAGCAGTTCGAATCCACCAGCCGCTCCTTGGAAACCCTATGGGGAAGTTCTACTCTGTACTATAGGGTCGCTATGAGTTGGAATCGACTAGACGACAACAGGTTATAGCGTGTGTAACTGTGTTAAAGGTGCTGATGGGTATTCAGAATTCCACTAACTAAAATACTGAACTGGTCATTCAGAGACTCTACAGCATAACAGGGTAACGTGAAACCATGATCACAATATCCCTGAGGGTGTGATTAACAGCTCTTAATCAGACAGCTCTTTTCTGATCTCAGACTCTCAGAGAACACCCAGTGAGGCTTCTAACCTGAATTTTCAAGTTTTGTCCTGACTTTCTTTTTCCTTCTTAATTGAAGAGGAAAGGTAGTTTGGTTTATAATAACCTCCAAGGAGGGCAAGTCAAGGCAAAGTGACAAAGTAAGGCAGTGATATCTGAAGAAGAAGGTAGAAAAGGAAGCTGGGTCAGCCATGGCTGGCAATTGTCTTGGCTGCAGAGGTCAGTTAGCAACTGAAGCAACTGTCTCAACTCTCCCTGTCACTTTTAACCCTACTCTAAGTGCTCAGCTACTAACCAAAAGTTTGGTGATTCGAATCCACCCAGAGACTCCTCAGAAGAAAGGCCTGGGGATCTATTTCTGAAAGATCACTGTCACTGAAAACCCTATGGGAACACAGTTCTACTCTGAAACGCATGTGGTTGCTATGAGTTGGAATCAATTCCGGTTTTTTTTTAACCCACCTTTAATCTTTCCAAGACTGGATCCCTAGAGTGACAAGCACTGCTATTAACTTCCAAGCCACCATATTAAAAAGAGCAATCTCCTATACTTCACACACCAAGATAATCCACCAACAGAGCAACATGAGGCCTCATCAGTCAATTAGGCATTTGCTTACAGTCAGTTTTCCAGGGGTGTTAATGGGTTTTCATACACCTTGCCCATTTCCTTCCCAGATCTCCAGGGGCTCAAGGGTACACAAAAATGACTATTAATATAAGAAAGTATCTTTTAAAATTAAGAAATAAAAAAAGCTGATGTATAACTTTCCAACTCATTATATGAGGCTATATTACCCTAATACTGAAACCAGACAATGACATCACAAGAAAATTACAGAACAATATCTCTTTTGGAAATAAACGCAATAATCCTCAACAACATACTAGCAAGCTGAACCCAGTAACAAATAAAAAGGATTATACCAACACCAAGTGGGGTTTATCCCAGGCATGCAAGTTTGGTTTAACATACGAAAATCAATCAATGCAACACACCATGTTAACAGAATAAAATGCAAAACCCACAAACATCTGAACAGATGCAGAAAAATCATTGAACAAAATTCAACACCGCTTCACGACAAAAACACTCCACAGACTAGAATTAGAAAGGAACTTCCTCAACCTGATAAACGGCATCTATGGAAAACCCACAGACAATATCATACTTAACGGTGAAAGAGTGAATGCCCTCCCCCTCGTATCAGAAATAAAAGAAGAATGTCTGTTTTTGCCACTTCTATTCAACACTATACTGGAGGGTCTTGCCAGGGCAAGTAGGCAAGGAAAAGAAATAAAAGGCATTCAGATTGGAAAGGAAGAAGTAAAATTATCTCTACTTGCAGATGACATGATTATGCATATAGAAAACCCTAAGGAATCCACTAAAAAAAACTATTAGAACTAATAAATGAATTCAGCAAGGTTGCAGGATACAAGATCGATAAACAAAATCAATTGTATTTCTATACACTTGCAATGAACAATGTGAAAATGAAATTAAGAAAACAATTTGATTTATAATAGTATCAAAAAGAATAAAATACCTAGGAATAAACTTAACAAAAGACGTGCAAAATTTACACTCTGAAAACCACAGTCATTGTTGAAAGACACTAAATACCTAAAAAAATGGAAAGACATTTCATGTTCATGGATTACAAGACATAACATTACTAACTAAGATGGCTGATGTGTTGTTGTGTGCCATCAAGTTGATTCCAACTCACAGCAACTCTATATGACAGAGTAATGGCTCCCAAATTAATCCACAGATTCAACACAACCCCTATCAAAATTCCAGCTGAACTTCTTTGCAGAAATTGACAAGCTGATCCAAAAATTCATACGGAAATACAAGGGACCCAGAAGAGTCCAAACAATCTTGAAAAAGAACAACATAACTGCAGAACTCACACTTCTCAATTTCAAAACTTACTACAAAGCTACAATAATCAAGACAGTATGGTACTGGTATAAGGACAGACATATGTATCAATGGAATACAATCCAAAAAATAAACCCTCATTTACAGGCAATTGATTTTTGACAAGGGTACTAAGACAATTTAATGGGGAAAGAACTGTCTCTTCTATAAATGGTGCTGAGACAACTGGATCTCCATATACAAAAGAATGCAGCTGCACCCCTACATCACACCACCTACACCAATTAACTCAAAATGGATCAGACATCTAAATGGAACAGCTAAAACTATAAAAATCTTAGAAGAAACAGAGGCATAAATCTTCATGACTTTAGACTAGGCAGTGGTTTCTTAGACACGACATCAAAAGTACAAACAACAAAACAAAAAAATAAATGAACTGGACATCATCAAAATTAAAAACTTTTGTGTGTCAAAAGACAGCATCAAGAAAGTGCAAAGACAGCTGACCCACAGAATGAGAGAAAATGTTTACAAATTATATATCTGATAAGGGACTTCATCTACAGTATATAAAGAACTATTATAAGTGAATAATAAAAAAATAAATAGCCCAATTAAAAATGAGAAAAGGATCTGAATAGATATTTCTCCTGATATAAGAAGATATTCAAATGGCCAATGATCACACAAAAATACGTACAACATCATTAACCATCAGGGGGATGCAAATTAAAACTCACAACGAGGTAACACTTCACATCCTCTAAGAAAGCTACAATCCAAAAGACAGATAGTAACAAGTGTTATTAAAGATGTGGAAAAAATGTAACCCTACACACTGCTGATGAGAATGTAAAATGGTGCAGCCACTTTGGAAAACAGCCTGGCAGTTCCTTAAAAGGTCAGACACAGAGTTACCATATGACCCAGTAATTCCACTCCTAGGTAAATACCCAAAAGAAATCAAAACATATGTCCACACAAAAACTTGTACATGAATATTCACAGCAGCGTTATTCATGATTATCCCAAAGTGGAAACAACACAAATCCTCATCCACTGATAAATGGATAAATACAATAGTATAAACTTATAGCATGGAACATTATTCGGCGACAAAAGGAAAGTACTGATATATGCTATAAAACGGTTAAACCTTGAAAACATTAAGCTAAGTGAAAGAAGATAGTCACAAAGAACCACATATTGTAAGACTATAGGAAGTGTCCAGAACAGGCAAATTCATAGAAATTGAAAGTAGACTGGTGGTTGTTTAGGGCTGGATGGGATGCGGGGAGGGGTGGTGAGAATCAGTACGGATAGGATTTCTTTCTGGAGTGATGAAAATGTTCTAATACTGATTGTGGTAATGGTTGAATAACTTTGTAAACACAGTAAAAACCATTGAATTGCACACTTTAAGTAGGGGAATTGTACGGTACATGAATTACATCTCAATAAAGCTATTACAAAATAATCTACTTCACCTTGAAGGAGTTGGGTCATCTTGGCCAAGGCGTGACATAATATTTATTAAGGTGTTAATTCCTATTAAAAAAATAAAATACATATATACAAGTAAATACTGGTAGAAGCATTCTAGGGTCAATGTATCAAATGCAGAAAGAAAATTTTCTACCTCATTACAATTTGACTTTAAAAGGTTTAATATCTGCATGTCTAAAAATTTGATAAACTTATTAAAAACACTCAATAGGAGAAAGAAATTTTTCTAAAAAATTTATCCATCCTTATTAGAATACTCTCGGCTCAAGTGAAAGCTATTATTTATGGGTCAGGAAGTACTGGGAAGATGAGAGGATGAAGTAGTTACCCAGGGAACCATTCCCAGTGAGGATATAGTTTACATCATTAGGGAATACAGGCCAAAACACAAAAACCATCTAAACATACCTTTCTTCCGCATGTGCATGTGATGAACTTTTCTGTCTCCATATTTGGGCTGCCGAATCCCACAGTTAGACAAAGAATTCCTGGCATGATCAGGATTCATCCCAAAATTTAAGTGATGACTCGGGTGAGTCATGGCCAGCTAAAATTGAAATAAGTTCAGTCTTAAAAACTCAGCATAGATGCACCATCTTTTTATCATCCCAAATGAAATGAGAAAGGGATCTGTCTATCCAGTGGAATTTTAACCCCTGACCTTTCCATTTTAGGAGGCTTGGTGGTACACTGGTAAAAGCACTCGGCTGCTAACCAAAAAGTCGGTGGTTTGAATTCACCAGCCACTCTGTGGGAGAAAGATGTGGCATTCTGCTTCTGTAAAGATTACAGCGTTGGAAACCCTGTGGGGCAGTTCTACTCCATCCTATAGGATTGCTATGAGTCGGAGTCGACTTGATGGCAACGGGTGTGTTCAGTTTCCATTGTATCTCCCCAAGTGTCAAATTTCCAGGACTCTGGTGTAAGTCCTCTTCCAAAGACATATCTAAAAATCCACATCTTCCAGAGGAATACTGAGCACCTAGAAAGAAGAGCCTTAAAGAAGGAAAAGCTGAGGGGGCTGAGTTGGAAAGAGAAATTTTAGCTGTAGCCTATTTCTTTAGGGACAGTAGGGACAGCCTCAAAAAAAAAAAAAAATGAGAGGGCTTGAAAGCGGCAGAAGCAACCAGGGTAGAGTAATAGAGTTGTTTCTGAAAGTCCTTGTCACCTCCCAGTATAGAGAACCCAGTGCACTATTTGTAACTTGCAAGATGAATTGCTCCCATCTTGCTTTTATGTGAGTTTACAGAGAGTAATTCTTACCTGTAACAGACAACGATCTTGGAAAGTATATCCTATCAACTTGTCCAGATGCATTAGGCACTGATGGTAGCGGATATGATGGGTCAAAACAGGCAGCATCATTGCGTGCTAGGAAAAAGGAAAAAAAACCAAAAACCTCAGTATAAAAATGCTTCACATATTTTATAACACACAAGAACCCTTTCATATCCCAAATTCCACCACAAAGTCCTGACACTGTTTACCGGCTGCATGGCATCCTGGAGAGTCCCCTAGGAGGGACAGTGTACTGGAGTTGTTGAGGGCATGGTCTCTAGAACCAAAATACCTAGGTTCAAATCCTACTCTGTCATTTATTCACTGTGTGACTTGGGGTAAGTCATTTAACCTCTCTGTCTCAGTTTCCTCATCTGTAAAATGGAGATAATAATAAGAGTAGCTGCTTCCAAGGGTAGTTGAAAGGATTATGAGTGAAAACAAAAAACTGCTTAGAACAAGGCCTGTTAGCCCTCATTCAAGCAGGAACAGACCTGGTTCCATCAGTATTCAGCAGGGTAGCCTCAAGTAAGCCACAGGAATTTCTGTGCCTCCTTCTCTATCTTTAATTATAAGGGAGTAGGTTAAGGATTCATTAATACTGACTTTTTTAGGATCAAGGCACTTGAGAATCTAAGGAAAATTACGCTTTCCCTCAGAAAAAGGTCCACGTGCACAGTCGTATGCAATGTTAATGGGTTCACAGACCTCTAAAACCCATCCCTATCCTAAGACTTTTCAACCAGCTGACCTCCAATGGCCATTCTAGATTTAATATTTAATGATCGAGCATTCTGAGAACAAATTTTGTAAAACCACTGATACAATTAATAAGGAACTGGAGGACATGAAACTTACATTTTTGTTTTAATCACTTTTCATTTGGCTATAGATTCCTTACTGGGAGACCATGTTATAGAAGAGATATCTTCTTCTTAACTTTAACAATGTTTTCCTAGAACTCAAGGGAATGAAGGCGGCATTTTTATTCATCAGAACCTGGAGGATGGGCACAGCCCAAAGCATGACTGACATCTTGTGTGTATCATTTCAGGCTTCGAAGTATTATAAACTGGTATCATTTAAGAATATATGGGAAAGGATTTACTTGAAACTACAGAAATTAATTTCCTGATTGACTTAGGAAGAAAGATTAGTATTTCCAAATAGGATCTCTAAACAATGAAACTCCTTCTTTCCACTTTAATTCAATAAAAACATATTGAGCACTTCCATGTGCAAGGCCTTACAATAGTTGTGAGAGATAAAAGAGGTGAAAACACTCTTTTTTGCCCTCAAGGGCTTTTCAGAGATACACCATTCCGATTTGAATTACTGGCACTTTGTCCACTTTGTATTTTTTAAGTGCTGTATTAAAAAAACATACCAATATGGAAACAAAGTATACAGTTAAAGTATAATGTAGTTTTCCAGCCATTTTAATTTCAGGAAGCCTAAGGGAGTTGATATAGTAGATGGCACATGAAGACTTCTAAAGCATGAACTCAAACTCATGTCCTGTTTAATATTTCCTGTGAAAGGTGAATCATTACCCATTAGGAAAATTTCACCCTCTTTAGAGTTCTCTGATTATTAGAAAATTACTTCTAACTTGGAGCCCTAATCCGTTTCTTTGGAGGTTTACCTCTTTGATCTTAGTTTTACTTACAGAGACAAAAAAAAAAGGTGGAGTTCCGGCAAACTGGCGCTCTAGGCAGAAGCACCACACCGTCCCTCCACAGCAAAGATCTGAAAAACTAAGCCGAACAGAGAATACAACAATCCTGAAACCCTAAAACATCAAATGCAGAGATAAAGAACTCAGCCAAGCACCAAATGGAGTGAGAAAACTGACAGAGAACGGAGAGCAAGGAGAGATTCATGCAGAGGTCCCCTACCAGCTAACGCAGCACGGATCCACCATCTTGGACTCCTATCGGAGACCAGCAAACAGGGGTACAAGAAAGCAGCCTCACAGAGCATCCAGTGGGACACAAAACAACCGGTAATTTGCGGTGTGTGCCTTCCCACCCCCCACCCCTCTTCGCCCGGCTCGGCCTCCTCTGCTTCCCGCGGCCACCGTCTCTTGACTGGGAAGCGCCAGCTACTTGGATTCCACACACCCAAGCAGGCGGCTCTCTAGGTGCCATTTGTTGGCTGCTAGTGTTGCTTTCTTTTTATGCTTCTTTTGATTTCTCACTTACATCTCACCACCTACCCCTCCTTTCACTCGAGTGCCTGGCTCCGTGCGACACCTTTGCTTCTTCCTGAGGGGCTGCAGAGCGCTGGCAATTTGTGATATACGCTTTCCCACTCTCCACCCTTCTTCACCCACACTCAGCCTCCTCTGCTTCCCGCGGACACAGTCTCTTGTCCAGGAACACCAGCCCGCACTAGCTGGTTCTCCGAGTGCCATTTGTTGGCTGCTGGTGTTGCTTTTTTTTTTTTTCCCCTGCTTCTTTTGATTTCTTGCTTGCCTCTCACCGCCTCCCCCTCCTTTCGCTCGAGTGCCTGGCTCCATGCGCCATCTTTGCTTCTTCCTGAGGGGCTGCGGAGCTCCATTCGAGTGTGGAGCTGCTTCCCGGTCTGGGCTACCACGCTGGTGGGATCCCGGGGCTTTTTTTCCTTTTGAATTGTTAGTCTGTTTTCTTTTCCTTTTCTTGAATTGGGAGCCCTTTCTGGCCAGATGGAACTGCGTGGCAAGGAACTCCCTTTCAGCTTCCACAGACGTGCAGAGGGATCCCTGAGGACATTTCTTTTTTTGTTGGGTTTTTTTTTTCCCCCCTGTTTTTTTGGGGGCCTTTCTTGTCCTATTTTTTTTTTTAATTGTTTTGTTTCCTTTTCCCTCTTTTTCCCTTTTTTTCTTCTTCATTGCTCAGTCTCTCATCTCTCTATATCTTCCTTCTCTTTCTGATCCCTGAATACCAGGCGTTGTATACCACTAAGCCTCCTAGCCAAGCTGTATTGCAACACCTGAGAGAGACCTCCCTAGACCTAGTGGTTGCATCGGTGGGATCCCTGGGAACTTTTGCAGTTCTTTAACCTTTCTGATTTTTATTTATTCATGCTTTTCTTTTCTTCCTCTTCCCCTTTCTGTTTTTCTCCGTTTCATAGTTACTCATCTCTCCATGCCAACAGCAAGCTCCCCTAGCATTCTTTTTTGTTTGTTTGTATGTTTTTGGCTCCTGTTCCTCTCTCCTCTCTCCCATATCCGTCTTAGCTCCACACATAACAGTCTCCCCACTGCATCCTGCCTACCTGCACCGTGCGCTTGACATCACACCACCAAGCAGCACAGCCACAGCCTACTGGAACCTGCCCTGCACTGATTACCGACCCACTCTGGTGGCTGTAGTAAGCGCCACAAACAACCCATCTCAGTAACTCCTCTTGAGCTAGACCTGCCCTGCTGTACCATATCTGAGTGACAGACCATGCCAGCTGGAGAAGGAGGCGAAAAGTATTGAGCGCACAGACGAGCAAACAACAAAGAACACACGGTCGCCCTGCTCACATATAGTCAAATTATTTTAAAAAAAAAAAGGGATGAAACAAACAAATCTACAATCAATAAACGAGAAAAATAACTACTGAATGCCCTGAAAACAGCAGACAGTATCAAAACATTTACAAAAACTAGACAGGATAGTTCCAGTAGGCATCCAAAATAAAACAACGGATGACTCTCCTGTGGAAGAAAATGCACTAGAACTACCTGATAGGGAATTCAGATCTCTAATACTCGGAATTTTCCAAGAACTGAGGCACAAAGCTGACAAACATGAGGAAAAAATAGCCAAATTAATGAAAAATACAGACAAAAAATTGGAAGAATTCAGGAAGATGATGCAGGAACAAAATGCCAAAATAAATTCAAAACTAAAATTTTACAAAGACAACAATTAGAAATCCAAAAGATAAACAACAAGATTTCAGAAATGGATGATGTCATAGAAGGGCTGAGACGCTGATTTGAAATGGTGGAAGACAGGATCAGTGAAACTGAAGACAAACACTTGGATACAACTCTGTTTCAGGAAAACTCAGAAAAAAGAACAAAGAAAAATGAAGAGACCCTGGGAGTTATGTGGGACACAATTAAAAGCAAAAATTTACGAGTGATTGGATTCCAGAACATGGGGAGAAAACAGAAAACACAGAGAGGATCATTGAGGAACTGCTGACAGAAAACTTCCCCAATATCATGAAAGATGAAAAGCTGGCCATCCAAGAAGCTCAACCAACCCCATATAGAAGAGACCCCAAAAGAAAATCACCAAGGCGTATCATATTCACACTCACCAAAACCAAACACAAACATAGAATCCTGAGAGCAGCTCGTGAAAAACAAGAAGTCACATACAGAGGAGAAACAATAAGACTAAGCTCAGATTATTCGGCAGAAACCACGCAGGCAAGAAGGCAGTGGGATGACATATATAAAATCTTGAAAGAAAAAAACTGTCAGCCAAGAATAATATAACCTGCAAAACGCTCGTTCAAATTTGATGGTGAAATTAGGTCATTTCCAGATAAACAGAAACTAAGGGAATATGTAAAAGTCAAACCAAACTTACAAGAATTATTAAAGGGAGTTCTTCGATCTGAGGACAAACAGCTTCAGCCCTCAAGCAGGACCTAGGACGCAGGATCGTACGAGCCAGATACCAAGCTAGAAAATGAACTCTCCAGGACTATCCAAAACCAAAAGAAATACAACAGGGAATCAAAGCAGCCAATCGATGGATGACAACAACATCAAAACAATGAAAGAGGGACTAAATGGCATAGATATAGAACCTTCTAATGGAGAGGAAGGCAAGGCGATACCAAGTAAAGGTAGACTGCTTCAAACCTACAAAGATAAGGGTAAAATTCATGGTAACCACAAAGAAAGTTAACAAACCAACTCATAAAAATAAAGACGAAAAACATAAAGTCTCCGTAAAAACAAAACCTACAAAAACAAAAGAAATGAACACAAAATCCACAAACAAAAGTAACTCAGCACAAGAGAGTAAGAAGAACAAAGAAAACTTCGGCACCACAAAAAAAAGCACTACAAAATGACAGCAACAAACTCACATCTATCAATAATTACACTAAATGTAAATGGACTCAATGCACCCATAAAGAGACGGAGAGTGACAGAATGGATAAGAAAACAGGATCCATCAATATACTGTCTACAAGAGACACACCTTAGAAACAAAGATGTGAATTTATTAAGAGTCAAAGGTTGGAAAAAAATATATCAAGCTAACAACTACCAAAAAAGAGCAGGAGTGGCAATTCTAATCTCAGATAAAATAGACTTTAAAACAAAATCTACCATAAAAGACAAAGAAGGACACTATATAATGATTAAGGGGAAGATCCATCAGGAAGACATAACTATAATAAACATCTACGCACCCAATGACCGGGCTCCAAAATACATAAAACAAACTCTAACAACACTGGAAAGAGAAATTGACAGTTCCACAATAATAGTAGGAGACTTCAACGCACCACTCTCAGTAAAGGACAGAACAACTAAGAAGAAACTCAGCAAAGATACAGAAGACCTAAAGGGCACAATCAGCCAACCTGACCTCATAGAAATATATAGAACACTCCATCCAACCACTGCAAAGTACACATTCTTTTCCAGTGAACATGGAACGTTCTCCAGAATAGACCACATCTTAGGGCACAGAGCGATCCTCAACAAGATCCAAAACGTTGAGATAATTCAAAGTATCTTCTCTGACCACAGTGCCATCAAGGTAGAAATTAACAATAGAAACAGCAAGGAAAAAAAATCAAACACATGGAAACTGAATAATACCCTGCTTACACATCACTGGGTAATAGAAGAAATCAGAGATGGAATAAAAAAATTCCTAGAATCAAATGAGAATGAAAACACATCATACCAAAACCTCTGGGACACAGCAAAGGCAGCCCTCAGAGGACAATTTCTTGCAATAGATGCACATATCAAAAAAGAAGAAAGGGACAAAATCAAAACATTAACTACAGAACTCAAACAAATAGAAAGAGAACAGCAAAAAAAGCCCACAACCACCGGAAGAAAGGAAATAGTAAAGATCAGAGCAGAAATAAATGAAACAGAGAACAGAAAAACAACAGAAAGAATCAACAAAACCAAAGGTTGGTTCTTTGAAAGAATCAACAAAATCAACAAACCACTGGCCAAACTGACAAAAGAAAAACAGGAGAGGACACAAATAACCCAAATAAGAAATGAAATGGGGGACATTACAACAGACCCAACTGAAATAAAAAGGATTATAACAGAATATTGTGAAACTATACACCAACAAATTTGAAAACCTAGAGGAAATGGATAAATTTCTAGAATCACACGGCCTACCCAAACTACAACAAAGTGATGTTGAAAATCTGAACAGACTCATAACAAAAGAAGAGATTGAAAAGGTAGTAAAAAAAACTCCCAACCAAAAAAATCCCTGGTCCAGATGGCTTCACTGAAGAATATTACAAAACATTTACTGAAGAATATTACAAAACATTTACAGAAGAACTTATACCAGTAGTACTCAAGCTATTTCAGAGCATAGAAGAGGAAGCAACACTTCCAAATTCATTCTATGAAGCCAGCATAATGCTGATACCAAAACCAGGCAAAGACGTCACAAAAAAAGAAAATTTCAGACCAATTTCTCTCATGAATATAGATGCAAAAATTCTGAACAAAATTCTAGCCAATAGAATTCAGCATCATATCAAACAAATAATACACCACGACCAAGTAGGAAACATACTAGGTATGCAAGGATGGTTCAACATGACAAAATCAATCAACGTAATCCACCACATAAATAAAAGGAAAGAAAAGAATCACATGATCATCTCAATTGACGCAGAAAAGGCATTTGACAAAGTCCAACAACCATTCCTGATAAAAACTCTCAATAAAATAGGTATAGAAGGGAAATTTCTCAACATAATAAAGGGCATCTATGCAAAACCAATGGCCAACATCATTCTTAATGGAGAGAGGCTGAAAACATTCCCCTAGAAAACAGGTACAAGACAAGGATGCCCTTTATCACCACTCCTATTTAACATTGTGCTGGAAATTCTAGCTAGAGCAATAAGGCAACAGAAAGAAATAAAGGGCATCCAAATTGCTAATGAAGAAGTTAAACTGCCCCTGTTTGCAGATGATATGATACTATACATAGAAAACCCTAAAGACTCCATGAGAAATCTACTGGAACTAATAGAAAGAGTCAGCAGAGTAGCAGGATACAAGATAAACATTCAAAAATCAGCTGGATTCCTATACACCAATAAGGAGAACGATGAAAAGGAAATCAGGAAAACAATACCATTTTCAATAGCCCCTAAAAAGATAAAATACCTAGGAATAAATCTGACCAGGGCTATAAAAGACCTATACAAAGAAAACTACAAAACACTACTGCATGAAACCCAAAGGGATCTACATAAATGGAAAAACATACCATGCTCATGGATAGACAGACTCAATATTGTGAAAATGTCAAATCTACCTAAAGCAATTTACAAGTACAATGCAATCCTGATCCAAAAACCAACAACATTCTTCAAAGAGATGGAAAAACTAATCATTAACCTTCTATGGAAAGGGAAGAAGCCACGAATAAGTAAAGCACTACTGAAGAAGAAGAATAAAGTTGGAGGACTCACACTACCTGACTTCAGAACCTACTATACAGCTACAGTAGTCAAAACAGCCTGGTACTGGTACAACAACAGATACCTTGACCAATGGAACAGAATTGAGAACCCAGATGTAAATCCATCCACCTACAGTCACCTGATCTTCGACAAGGGCCCAAAGTCCATCAAATGGAGAAAAGACAGTCTTTTTAACAAATGGTGCTGGCAAAACTGGATAGCCATCTGCAAAAAAATGAAACAGGATCCATACCTCACACTGTATACAAAAACTACTTCAAAATGGATCAAAGAACTGAATATAAAGCCTAAAACTATAAAGTTCATAGAAGACAAAATAGGACCAACACTTCAGGCCTTAATACATGGCATTAACAGGATACAAACCATAACCATCAATGCAGAAAACCCAACAGATAAGCTAGATAACTGGGATCTTCTAAAAATCAAACACCTATGCGCTTCAAAAGACTTCACCAAAAGAGTAAAAAGACAACCTACAGACTGGGAAAAAATTTTTGGACAGTACAAGTCAGACAAAGGTCTAATCTCCATAATCTACAAGAAAATCCAACACCTCTACAACA
The DNA here is from genome assembly GCA_030035585.1 of Dugong dugon. Taxonomy (NCBI): domain Eukaryota; kingdom Metazoa; phylum Chordata; class Mammalia; order Sirenia; family Dugongidae; genus Dugong; species Dugong dugon. The sequence continues at coordinate 36,473,144 of CM057460.1, forward strand.
GAAAGACAAATAACCCCATTAAAAAATGGGCAAAGGAAATGAACAGACACTTCACCAAAGAAGACATTCAAATGGCCAACAGACACATGAGGAAATGCTCGTGATCACTAGCCACAGAGAAATGCAAATTAAAACCACAACGAGATACCATCTCACCCCGGCATTGCTGGCACGAATCAAAAACACTGGAAATAACAAATTTTGAGGGGCTGCGGGGAGATGGGAACTCTTATGCACTGCTGGTGGGAATGCAAAATGATACAACCATTTTGGAAAATGATACGGCACTTCCTCAGAAAGCTAGAAATAGACATACCATTTGATCCAGCAATCCCACCCCTAGGAATATATCCTAGAGAACTAAGAGTCGTCAATCGAATAGACATATGCACACCTATGTTCATGGCAGCATTGTTCACAGCAGCAAAACGATGGAAACAACCTAGATGCCCATCAACAGATGAATGGATAAACAAACTATTGTACATACACATAATGGAGTACTATGCAACGAGAAAGAACAACAATGAATCTGTGAAGCATCTCATAACATGGATGAAACTGGAAGACATTATGCTGAGTGAAATAAGTCAATCACAAAAGGACAAATATTGTATGAGACCTCTATTGTAAAAGCCCATGAAAAAGTTCACACACAAAATGTAACAATCTTTGTTGGTTACCAGGGATGGGAAGGGTGGGGGGGAAATACTAAACAGGCAATAGATAAGTGGTATCCTGGGTGAAGGGTGAGACAGTACACAATACAGGCAAAACTAGCACAACCTTTACAAGGAAAGGTCATCGAAGCCCCAGAGACACATCCAAACTCCCTGAGGGAAGGACTTGCTGGGCAGAGGGCTATGGGGACCATGGTCTCGGGGAACATCTAGCTCAACTGGCATGACACAGCTTATAAAGACAATGCGCTACATTCTACCTTGGTGAGTAGTGTCTGGGGTCTTCAAAGCCTGTGAGCGGCCATCTAAGAGACTCCACTGGTCTCTTCCCTTCGGGAGCAAGGGAGAATGAAGAGAACAGGATACAAGGAAAAGATTAGCCTGAAGGACTAATTGTCCACAGCTACCAAGGCCTCCACCAGACTGAGTCCAGTACAGCTAGATGGTGCCTGGCTACCACCACTGACTGCTCTGACCAAGATCACAACAGAGGGTTCTGGACAGAGCTGGAGAAGGATGTAGAGCATAATTCTAACTCACAAAAAAAAGACCAGATTTACTGGCCTAAAGGAGACTGGAGAAACCTCAAGAGTATGACCTCCAGACTCCCTTTTAGCTCAGTGGTGAAGTTACCTCCAAGGTTCACTGTTCAGCCTGGGAGTGGACAGCCCCGTAAAACCAAATAAGACTAACGAGGTACAGGAGTCCAGTGACAAGGGCCAGAAGGCAGACGGGGACAAGGAAGCTGGTAATAGGGAACCCAAGGTTGAGTAAGGATATTGTTGATGTGTTGTGAGATTGTTAACCATTGTCATAGGGCAACATTAGTAGTAACTGTTAAATGAGAAACTATTTTGTTCTGTAAGCCTTCATCTTAAGTGAGAATAACAGCACAATTGGAAGAGCGTAGTCAATGTCACTGAACTGTGTATATAGAAATTTTTGAAACGGTGTATCTTTGGCTATGTGTATTTTCACCAAAAAAAACAAAGGTTGAGAAGTTAGAGGGTTAATATGTTGTGGGGTTGTTAACCAATGTCATAAAACAACATGTGTACTTCTGTTTCATGAGAAACTATTTGTTCTGTAAGCCTTCACCTGAAGTACAATAAAATATAAAAAAAAGAAAAAAAATACATTTAATGACACAATCCTCATATCTGAGTTCTTATGACTCAAGAAAAGGTTTAAACACACAAGAAAACATTCTTTGATGGTTATGAGGGTGTGAGGGAGGGAGAGGGTTATTCACTAACTAGACAGCAGACAACAATTATCTTAGGTGAAGGGAAGGACAGCACACACTATCGGGGAAGTCAGCACAACTGGACTAAACCAAAGCTAAGAAGTTTCCTGAACACAACCAAACACTTCGAGGGACAGAGTAGCAGGGGCAGAGGTCTAGGGACCACGCTTTCAGGGGACATCTAGGTCAACTGGCATAACAACGTTTATTAAGAAAATGTTATGCATTCTACTTTGGTGAGTGGCATCTGGGGTCTTAAAAGCTAGCAAGTGGCCATCTAAGATGTATCAATTGGTCCCAACCCTTGAGTAAAGGAGAATGAAGAACACCAAAGTCATAAGGAAAGTATTGGCCCAAGAGACAGAAAGGGCCACATAAACCGGAAACTGCATCAGCCTGAGACCAGAAGAACTAGATGGTGCCCAGCTACCACCAATGACCGTCCTGACAGGGAACACGACAGACAGTCCCTGATGGAGCAGGAAAAAAGTGGGGTGCAGAACTCAAATTCTAGTAAAAAGACCACATTTAATGGTCTGACTGAGACTGGAGGAATCCTGGAAAGCATGGCCCCTGGACTCTCTGTCAACCCAGCATTAAAAACATTCCCGAGGCCAACTCTTCATACAAAGATTAGACTGGACTATGGGACATAAAATGATACTCGTGAAGAGTGTGCTTCTTAGCTCAAGTAGACACATGAGACTAAATGGGCAGCTCCTGTCTGGAGGTGAGATGAGAAGGCAGAGAGGGTCCAGAGCTGGTTGAATGGACACAGGAAATCAGGGGTGGAAAGGAGGAGTGTGCTGTCACTGTTAGGGAGAGCAATTAGAGTCACATAACTTTGTATGCATAAATTTTTGTATAAGAGACTAACTTGAATTGCAAAATTTCACTTAAAGTACAACAAAATAAAATAAAAAAAGAGTTCTTATAGAAGATTGTGAGAAAATGGTAGTGTGTAGTTTTTAAATCTATTCAAAGCCCCTCATAAAAATAGGGCAATTAAAATTGCAAAACCAAAGAGCTATGAACAGTATCTACATAAAAAAATAGATGACAAGGTATCCCCTATAACCCACTAAATAGGAATGTGAGAGAAAAAAGACCTATGTGGTTTCAGCATCTGTATGAGAAAAAACAAAGAAAGAGAACAGGGCTTCCAAGAATGGAAGAAACCCAAAATTAACAACAGGTATTTACTGGCAATCTGACCAAAACTAGAGAGGGCTCTGCAGAATCCAATTCACTGGGTGAATAGAAAGGACAGTCTAACAGCGCTGGAAAAGCGTGGGCCTTATAAACACTCAAAACTAAAAACCAAAGCTCCCTTCCATGGTAAAGCCCCACAGTGAGGAGAAAATGCTGGAAGTAAAGCGTACATTTAGCAAGAGAAGGACAATAAGGTAAAAGGAAAGAGAAGTATCAGATAAAAGAAGAGGAGGGAAGAGAGAGGCCAGATCCCAAATAGTATGAAGCCATAAATTTTATCACTTTTCAAAAACAAAAGTAGGAGCTCTAAAACCATGAAAAGTTATCCTGACTCACACTTTCTACCTAAAAGTACAGGAAAATATTTCACTTACTTGAACTTATTTAATGTAAAGAGTAATATAAAAAGAGCATGATCAAATCCAAAGTTTTCATAAGAAAAAGGAGTAGAATAACATCCCTACTAATGTTAAAAACATGTCAGAAACATGTCAACAAACCATATAAAAACTGTAACCTAATATTTTGAAACAAGCTAAAAGAAATTAAGAAAATAGCAACATCAGTAAGAGAAAACTACAAACAAGATTTAAATTCAGAGGAGGTTACTGGGGGAAAGAAAAATTTAAAAAGAGACAACAAATCTGAGGAAAAAATTAGACTAAAAGGAAATTTATCACTTCAGAAATGAAGACTAAACTAGAACACAAAAGCAAACTAATCCTACAAATAGTGACCTTGAGAAATAAAAAATGGAAGAGAGAAAAACTTTAAGAAAAAAAATAAAAAAGATATGAAGGATTCAGAGAAAATTACATATAGAAGATAAGATAAGGAAGATACAAGATACATATAATAGGAGTCCCTAAAGAAGAAAACCTAAACAGTGGAACACAATAATAAAATGTGCAATACAAGAAAACTTTCCTGAGATAAAAGACAAGTTTAAAGTGTATAAGAAAGGTAATATGGCCTATTTGAAAATGTTCATCAAAGAAAGCTGAGACATATTCTATTTAAACTATTGATTCTTTAAAGAAAGAAAAAAATCATTTGAAAACGCAGGCTAAAGGACCATGTCACTTATGAAACCAATATTGTTACCACACTTTCAACAGCAATGCTTTATGCCAGAAGGCAATTAGAACATATTTCAGATATTAAAGGAAAGAGAATATGACTTGTAGATTTTACGTCTAGCCAAGTTGACCTTTAAATATAAAGGCCAGAGACAAAGTGTTAGTAAGATGCAGAAACTCAAGGCCTATTATTCCTATCTAGAAAATGAGTCTCGGAGAGCCAAAAAAAAAAAAGAGAGAGAGAGAGACAGACTGACAAAAGAACTGGTGATTATTTCCTTCAAACATATATTTGCCTACAGATAATCATAAGTAGTCAGTATTATGTCAGTATTACGTGAAATGGCTAAAAAAAATCCGACATAGCTATAGTACAACCCTCAGAAAATGAGGGGAAATGAGAAGTATATGGACAGCAGGATGAGCTCGCTGTTTGTCTTATAGGTATTAATTTGCAGTAAAAGGATATTACTTCAAATCAGATGCCAGGTGAAAAGGAGGAGCAGGAGAAGAAACAGATACTATGTTCAACAGCAGACAATAAGATGCATATATTAGGGAGGAGGAAAAAGGGGAGGGGAAATATGGCAAGGGAAAAGAGAAGTGTCATCATACTAGAAACATAACCATTAGAACAAATATATAAGCCTTCCTAAATATAAAAAGAGATAAAGGGGGAAAAAAAAGCAAATAAAATAGATGACATAGTGACTACACAACATAAAACAATTTGATAGAGTTGAGGCTAAACATATAAATAATATCTATCATTACTATAAAGTGAAGTCTTCATATATTGTTAAGTAAAAAAAAAATCAAGGCAGGGCAATTGTGGACCTAAATTTTTAATTTTATTTAATTTTAACTAATTTAAACAGCTACATGAGGTGAGAGGTACCATACTGGACAGTTCAGTTTTAGATCTAACTACCAATTTATATTAAAGTTGTCAATGATTTCATTTTACTTGGATCCAGAATCAAAGCCCATGGAAGCAGCAGTCACAAAATCAAACAACATACATTGAGCAAATCTGCTGCAGAAGACCTCTTTAAAGTGTTAGAAAGCAAAGGTGTCAGTTTGAGGACTAAGGTGTGCCTGACCCAAGCCATGGTATTTTCAATTGCCTCATATGCATGCGAAAGCTGGACAACAAATAAGGAAAACCAAAGAAGAACTGATGCCTTTGAATTATGGTGTTGGTAAAGAATACTGAATATATCATGGGCTGCCAGAAGAATGAACAAGTCTGTTTTGGAAGAAATACAGCCAGAGTGCTCCTTGGCAGCAAGGATGGTGAGACTTTGTCTCTTGGACTTTGGACATGTTATCAGGAGGGACCAGCCCTTAGAGAAAGACATCACGCTTGGTAAAGTAAAGGGTTAGCAAAAAAGAGGAAGAACCTCAGAAATATGGATTGACACAGTGGCTGCAACAGTGGGCTCAAACACAGCAACGATTGTGAGAATGGCGCAGGACTGGACAGTGTTTCATTCTGTTGTATACAGAGTCGCTATGAGTTGGAACACACTCAACAGCTCCTAACAACAACCAACTTATAGGAAATACAAGGAACAGAAGCACATGTTAAATAACATAAAGTTACAACCTGCAAAATCCAGATTCTAGAAACTCGACAGACCAAATGATGTAGTTTCTTCAACAATAACAATAAAAATTGCAAGGAAAAAGAGAGATAAATGGAATGAGAAGCTACAGATTAAAGAGACTTAAAAGACTAATCGCAATATATGGATCTTATTTGGATCCCAATTTAAACAAACAGACTGAAATAAATTTGATAATCAGGATAAGGTAAACATTAACTAGATATCAACAGAAATGCTGTTAACTGTTGAAGCTGAGTAATAGGTATATCAAGTTCCTCATACTTCTCTCTACTCTTGTATATGTTTGAAATTTTTCACAATGAAAATATAATACGAATGGTTCTTTAATCAAGTCAGTTGGACTTTAAACAAAAATTTTCTCTGCCTTTATAAGTAGTGCTACATCTACAGTGAAAAATCAAGTATCTCAAATGATCCAAACCTCACAATCCCCTTGTTAATAATAACTCTGTCAGCCACCTGCCTCTCAGAAGCTTCCTCTTCTAGTTCTAACCTGGAAAAAACCCATTGCCATAGAGTCAATTCTGACTCATAGAGACCCTGTAAGACAGAGCGAAACTGCCCAGTAGAGTTTCCAAGGCTGCAATCTTCACAGAAACAGATTGCTACATCTTTCTTCTGAGCAACTGTTGATGGGGTCAAACTGCCGACCTTTCAGTCAGAAGCCAAGTGTTTAAACACTGCGCCACCAGGGCTCCTAACTTGAAAAATACTTCCCTCAATTTGTTGTCCAAAACCTTTTCATCTTTAAAGATGTTTCTTTTTACTCTTCAGTCATCCTCTGACAATTCACTGAGTTAGAATATCAGTAAGTTTGACAGTACATAGCAGCCTTGCATCACATTCCAGATAGTCACTCTAGGAAGACAGCATATTCATTAACTAGTCTAAATACAGCTCTCTCTCTACTCAATACAAATACCAACCACCCCAACTCAGTTCTTCCTCTCAACACCAACAGCACATCTCCAGGTACCCAAGCCTTTCTTTTTCTTCTCAAAGAGTTATTTAAAAAAAAAAAAAAAAAACCAACCAACTAAACCCGTTGCTGTTGAGCTGATTCCGACTCATAGTGACCCTACGGGACAGAGAAGAAATGCCCCATAGCATTTCTAAGGAGTGGCGGGTGGATTAGTAGTCAAGCTCTTGACCACTGTGCCATCAGGGCTCCATACAGTGGCCCCCAATTTTGCATGAGCCTCAAACTGGTTATATGATCATAATGGTACAGACTCTTTGCTCCTTTATCGACATCTCTATGGTCACATATACCCATTCTCCATTCTCATGATTCTGTTCACTGATTTCCGTGGACCATCTCCTCAGCTAATCACAGGATGCCAATTACACCTTACTGTGCAAAACCCCATTCTTAAAAGTACAGACAGCCAATCACAGGATGCCAATTACACCTTACTGTGCAAAACCCCATTCTTAAAAGTACAGATCCTGCTTTTCTTTCTCTCCTGAGTGAAACTACTGTCTTTTTCAGCCTCAGATTCAGGTTCTGATTCCTGCTTTTTTCCTTCCATATTACCTAGAATTCACTCTAACAAGCATCAATAGATGGAGAATTCTTCAATAATTTCTCTCGAAACATGGTGATCAGTATGCACTTAGTTCCATATGGTTACAGGTCACGGGACCCACCCCTAGGTTTTCAATCCCCTTAACACTGGTTGGGGCATCAGGCAGAATTTTTGAACCTGGTAATAATTCGTGACAACTTCTCTGGTTGGGGAAAATGTAATTGAAGGCTGAGCTGCTGGTATTTAGATAATTCCACCTTAAGATTTATCACAACAGTTTTATCTCCTGCAGCAGCCAGCTAGAATCACAAAGTTTTTGCCAGCAACCTACTAGCAATTATCACTAACGAACAGTAGGTTTTGTATCAATGAACTACCAAACAAGACAGAAACACCTCTAAGGATTTTAGAGAGGCACTCAGCCTTTTTCCCCTTAAAGCTAAGTTTGAGCCTATCTCTTCATAGGCTTCAGGATTATTCAAAGTATCCAGTGTATCATTTCACTTAACTGTTATTCCTTGGTCAATCAGATTCTTACTCTTCATTATCAAAAATATTAAATTTATCTATTTTGAATGTTTTCATTCACGAACTGTATGTATTATATGCCACCTGTCATCTTATTTGAGGAATACACACCAAATGAAAACATTTATTCTAGAATAAGAAATTATGTAATTATAGTTGCAGACCAATATTATTTATAAAAAACAAAACAAGAAGACACTATGCATCTCTAAAACAGCTAAAAATTTTATTAAATATCATTAAAATCTTTATAACCAAAATCATTAAGGACAAAGTAAACAATTTTAAAAAATTTAATATTTATGACTTACGGGCTGTCACCTGTGCAATGGACTATCAATGTTTTAGGGATAAAAAACTACTACCTGATCCCAGAGATAAGAGCAAAGATAGTCTCCAAAATATATTCATAGAGGTTCACTCATTAATACTACACAGTAGGAAATTTTATCCGATTTCATTACAAAAGAACTAGAGGGAAAAGCTTTGTTGTCCTCAACTGTTTACCTAAGGAATTTTTTTTTTTTAATATTTTATTGTGATTTTGGTGAAAATTTACATAGCAAATTAGGTTCTCATTTAACAATTTCTATACGTATGATTCAGTGACACTGGTTACAGTTTTCACAACATGTCAGCATTCTTGTTATTTCTATTCTGATCTACCTAAGGGATTCTAAGGTAATAAAATTCAACCAAAACGTATGGCTAACCTCAATAATTTAAGGGCAAGTGTTGTTAAGGACCTTTGTGCAGGGCATGTAAAATATCTGAGAATTTTAATACATAAAAATTCCTGGAACCAAGAGGATAAAATATCTGTAGAGTAACTCTTAGCTAAAATGCATCTAGAAGTTCTATGTTTATCAAAGGTTTTCTATAGGATGTATCAGTAGGAAGGAAGCCTGTCTGACCTTTGATATGCAATCAGACAGCCCAAGAGAAAGCTAAAGGAGAAGCACTGGAAGTTCAAACAACTGACACTGAGCAGAGTGATGGCGCAGTGGAGCTTGCACAGTCATGTTGTTTGATTAACCCTGTATTTATGAGAAGAATTACTATCTTAAAATCATTCTGCAAAGAGAGTAAGAATAAACATACAAAAAACACTCACTGCAAAAATACTCATTTTAAGCCCAAAGACAGTTAACATTGCTAAGTTAATTTACCCTTGGCATTCTCCTCTAAGTCATTTTTACTGGACTTTAGGGTTTTTGCATTTAAAATTTGAACTAGTTTGCTCCCATGTAATGACTTGATGAGTTGTTGTTGTTAGATGACACTGAGTCAGTTCTGACTCACAGCGACCCTATGTACAACAGAATGAAACACTGCCCCATACTATGCCATCCTCATGACTGCTGTTACGTTTGAGCTCATTGTTGCAGCCACTGTGTCAATTCACCTCGCTGAGGGTCTTCCTCTTTTTCGCTGACCCTCTACTCTATATCAATGACTTGATGAGTAGCACTACCAAACTCTCTCAAGGTGGTGATTCTATATGTCAATGTTTTAAGCTCACTGCAGGTAAACCAATAGGAAAAAAAAATGTGCATGTGTGTATTTATATACATATATATTGTATATGGAGCCCTGGTGGCAGAGTGGTTAAGCATTTGGCTACTTACCAAAGGGTCAGTGGTTTGAATCCACCAGCCGCTCCTTGGAAACCTTATGGGGCAGTTCTCCTCTCCTATAGGGTCGCTATGAACCAGAATTGACTCGATGGCAATGGGTTTGGTTCTGGTTTTATATCATACATACATCTCAATGCTAATAAAATTCTTAAGAAAAATAATCAACAATTCACATTCATAACTCCAAGAATATCTACTGATGACAAAATAATATTTAATATGCCAAAATAAACACTTTATCCATTCACCTAAGGCTGCTGCTGTAGCATGCTGTTGAGTCGATTCTGAATCATAGCAACCTTACAGGACAGAGTAGAACTGCCCGATAGGGTTTCCTGGGCTGTAATACTTATGGGGGCAGATTGCCAGGTCTTTTCTCCTGCGGAGCCACTGGGTGCGTCTGAACTGCCAACCTTTCCATTAGTAGCTGAGCGCTTAACCGTTGCACCACCAGGGCTCCTTTACCTATAGCTGAGAGCTACAGAATGCCTCCAGGATGATTTGGTTTTGGTGTGTAAGGAACTATTTACCAAAGCATGGTGGTGGGGGGTGGGGGGTGGAGTCTAATAGGTCCCCTTGCCACTGCACTCTGATTTCTCTTGCTTCTGCTTCCAGTGTCTTCTCAGGTGGCTGGCTAGCTCATATTCTCATTCGTCTGCAGACTTTTTTTTTTTTTAAATAAACCACACAGCAATTCCTTCTGTATTGAGCATATGAACTCATAGGCAGCAATTTACATTCTTTATCAAGTCATTTACATGTGAGGGTAATTTTCCTGAAATCTGAAAAAGACTTCCATTAGGAGAACCAGAGAATGGAAGCATGGCTTTTAAACAGATGGCAGTTCTCTTTGGAAGAGTGAGAGTTCCACAGAGGGAGGAACTATTATTAGATCATGAAGTGTTCACCTTTGCAGGCTTTTAAGTCAGGATCAATTTTCTTCCAGCAGTTAGTCAAAGGAACTGACTGAGTGCTTTCGCCTAAAAACCTGCAAACAGAATGTAGGGCATAATATATGGAGGGACAAGGTAACCTAGTTCTCAAGCTGCTTCTAATCACGCTGAGGAGCCAGAGTAAGACAGAGAAACAGCTTACGAACACAAAAACTGCAGTATTAACACCTCATTTAGCAAAATAGAAGGAAAAAAAAGCTCACACACACACAGGGAAAGAAAATAGTAGGTGTATGTGCCATAGAAGTCTATAACTAAAGTTCCATGGTTCAAGTCTCCTAAGTAAAATGCTTTTAAACAGAGAAAGGGACCTAATCTGGGTCTTGAAGGACAAACAGCAAGTAGAGTAAAAATCTTCTAGACAGAAGAATAAAACCAAAAACCAAACTCACTGCCACTGAGTCAATTCTCACTCATAGCGACCCTATAGGACAGAGTAGAACTGTCCCATAGGATTTCCAAGGCTGTAAATCTTTATGGAAGCAGACTGCCACATCCTTCTCCTGCAGAGCAGCTGGTGGATTTGAACCACCAACCCTTCATTTAGTAGCCAACTACTTTAACCACTCAGCTACCAGGACTCTGGACAGAAGAGTTAACAGGTGCAAATATTTAGGAGCCCCATTTTTATCTGTTTTAAATGTTCAGGTTTCCAGAGTCTGCTCTACCAAAAGAAGGGAAAAGGGGTTCAATATTTAAAAAAAAAAAAAAAATTGTGCTCAATGAACCCAAACTGTCTGAGGGACTGCCACATAGGGTGGGAGAGAAATCAAGCACAAGGGGATATCCCCTCGACATCACCCCTGCCAGTCAACCAGATACAGGCAGTCCCCAACTTATGACATATTCAAGTTATGATGAACCCCACTTACTGTATGTGTGTGTGTACACCTTACTGTTAGTAATATGTACTACATACAATGTTGCAGTATGTAATTTGCTGATGTTATCTATTAGCAGACGTTCACTCTCAGATGTTCAGAGATCAGACTTATAAAGATACTGATAATAAAAGGCAGTAACAATGAAAAACCACAAAAAAAAAAAAAGGTTTTCAACTTACATCAGAGTTGACTTACAACGGAGTTGTCGGAACGGAGCCCCGTCATAAGCTGAGGACTGTTGGTGGTGGTGGTGTTAGGTGCTATCTAGTTGGTTCTGACTCAGCAACCAGAACATCTGCCTGATCCTGCGCCACCCTTACAATCATTACTATGTTTGAGTCCATTGTTGCAGCCTCTGGGTCAATCCATCTCATCAACGGTCTTCCTCTTTTTCACTGAACCTCTACTTTACCAAGCATGACGTCCTTCTCCAGGGATTGGTCCCTCCTGACAACATGTCCAAAGTATGTGAGACAAGGTCTCACCATCCTCGCTTCCAAGGGGCATTCTGGGTGTACTTCTTCCAAGACAGACTTTTTCATTCTTCTGGCAGTCCATGGTATACTCAATATTCTTTGCCAACACTATATATAATTCAAAGACATTAATTCTTCGGTCTTCCTTATTCCTTGTCCAGCTTTCGCGTGCATATGAGGCAACTGAAAACACCATGGCTTGGATCAGGTGCACCTTTGTCCTCAATGTGACATCTTTGCTTTTTAACACTTTAAGGAGGTCTTTTACAGCAGATTTGTCCAGTGCAATGCATCTTGACTGCTGCTTCCATGGGTGTTGATTACAGACCCAAGTAAAATGAAACCCTTGAGAACTTATTTCTCCATTTATCATGATGTTGCTTATTGGTCCAGTTGTGAGGATTTTTGTTTTCTTTACATCGAGGTGTAATCCATACTGAAGGTTTGTAGTGTTTCATCTTCATCAGTAAGTGCTTCAAGTACTCTTCACTTTCAGCAAGCAAGGTTGTGTCCTCTGCATATCACAAGTTGTTAATGAGTCTTTCACCAATCCTGATGCTGCGTTCTTCTTCACATAGTCCACCGTCTCAGATAATAATATTTGCTTAGCATACAGATTGAATAAGTATGGTGAAATGATACAACCCTGATGCACACCTTTTCTGATTTAAACCACTCAGTATCCCCTTGTTCTGTTCAAATGACTGCCTCTTGTTCTATGTACAGGTTCCACATCAGCACAGTTGAATGTCTTGTACAGTCAATAAAACACAGATAAAAACCTTTCTGATATTCTCTGTTTCAGCCAAGATTCATCTGACATCAGCAATGATATCCCTCATTCCACATCCTCTTCTGAATATGGCTTAAATTTCTAGCAGTTCCCCATCAATGTACTGCTGCAACTGTTTTCTGAATTATCTTCAACAAAATTTTACTTGCATGTGACATTACTGATATTGTTCGATAATTTCCACCTTCTTTTGGATCACTTTTCTTTGGAATAGGTACAAATATGGATCTCTTCCAGTTGGTTAGCCACATAGCTGTCTTCCTAATTTCTTGGCATGAGGAGTACCTCCAGTGCGGCATCCATTTGTTGAAACACCTCAGTTGGTATTCCATCAATTCCTGGACCCTTGTTTTTTGCCAGTGCCGTCAGTGCAGCTTGGGCTTCCTCCTTCAATACCATAAGTTCTTGATCATATGCTACTTCCTAAAATGGATGAACGTCGAACAAATCTTTTTGGTACAATCCATGTATTTCTTCCATCTTCTTTTGATGCTTCCTGGGTCATTCAATATTTTGCCCAAAGAAGCCTTCAAAATTGCAACTCAAGGTTTGAATTTTTTCTTCACTTCTTTGAGCTTGAGAAATGCCAAGCCTCTTCTTCCCTTTTGGTTTGGGGGCTACCTGTAGTTTTTGTTTTGTTTTGTTTTGTTTTTAAATCTCTTTCACATATTAGGGTTCCATAAGAGTTTTGTTTAAAAAAAAAAAAAAAGTCCTTCAAAGTTAACTAAAAACCCAAGTTTAAAAACTTGTGTACTAGAAGATTTCTAAGGTTCCTTCCAAGTCTTAAGGCACCATGATTTTATGATCTTTTAAACAATCAACTCTGCCTTATCCCTGAGACCACCAACTGTGTGCAGATTTTCTAATATTCTGTTCATTGCTCTTATGATGTCTACCCTTAGGGTGGCATGATGTTGGTTTTGGAGAAATACCACCAAACAGAAACACTTGGTGAGGTGGCTTCAATTGGCCCTTTCAACCAAAGTAAAATATCCACATCTGAAAGTACTTACAGTAAAAAATACTGGGCAATTGGCAAAATAACTGAGGGTTTGATGGATGTAACTGGCTACCACTATAGGTGATTATTCTCAAACTATTTAGCAATACTCAATTAACAGCAGTTCATCTTAAGCAAAAAACGTTTTGCTTTTGAAATCACTTGGTAAATGAACTACGTAGCAATGCCTTTAAATCACAGGATTAAATTCCACTTTTTAATTAAACACCAACATTGATGCAAAAAAAAAAAAAAACTTACCATGATGAGATGAACATCTAAGAGTGACCTGAACTTATTATTACAACATATGGCACTATCAAAGCAGATAGGTAGAATCTTGGACGTACTCCACCAGAGGCTGAATATGGCAAATTGCATTACCTGACCCAGCCTATCTACTCATTTCCATCTACTAATTCTTGAGAAGTGCAACTAATATCAATAGTGACAAAAGATTCAAGTGAAGAGCCAAAGGATGTGCTGGTTTTTAGGGATCTCTAATCTGTATAAATTCCATTCATAGAGAAAAGAAGATACTTATTAGTTAGTCATCTCTAGAGTTCGCCCAAGGAAAAAAAATATTGTCATTTGGCTCAAATATGAAATTTATAGAGATCTTTTCAATAATGCTTTCAGTTCTCTGGAATATAAATTTTAGTTATCAATTTGGCGAGTTTGTACACACTGCTTTCAGGAGTCTGCCTGTACAGCTGGTGAATTATCTCTTTTGTATAAGCTTTTATACGTGTGCTCCCAATATGCAGGCACATCTGAAAGATTTGTTTTCACCCAAAGTGAAGAGACTGAATTTAGCACTACTAAGTTAGCTTCCCCACACACCACCCCCTACTCACACACAAAACCAAACAAAACAGCCCCGAAAACAACAAAAACAAAACCCAAAAGAAAGGAAACAATCTGGAGTTGGTGTTCGATTTAGCCTCAGGGTAGTTATGTTCAACAGAAAAGAAACTTGTCAGAATTAGGAGAGTTTCAATGTCAGATGCCTTTTTAGGGAAGAGATGTACAGCCCTAACTGTGTTCTCAGATACGTCATCACCTGACAGACATCAGAACGGATGCCAGTTTTCCAGAATCCTTGGCTACTTAGCTCCACTGTTACTTCTCTCCTCATTGTATTCTTCTGCCGTATTTTTTGGAGTGCTTCCTAGAAAAGAACTCATTATGATGAGTAACCCACGAGCTGTAAAGCACTGTTAAGCCAAACACTAGGCATTAGAAAATAAGTTGGACTCATTCAATATCACCCTTACATTCAGGTACTCAGACTTCTTCATGCATACTTACAATATTTTATTTGAAATGAAGGTCAAGGTGCTCGAAGCCTTGAGTACATGACAGTCCTTCCTGGTAACTAAATTTAAAAAATCTAAACCAAATCTACCATTCTCATGTGTTCAAACAAATATACCCTTTCATTGATTTAAAAAAAACACACACACAAAACATGGTATTTGAGAGATCTGAAATCAGCATGTAAAAATCATATTCATATCAAGCCTTACGTTAGGCATTTACATCTAAGAAAGGCAATAAGTAAATTAACCCGCACCCCACATAATTTTGAAAATTGCCTTCTAATTTGCAAACCCCTTATGAAAAGTCTTGCAGCAGGGGTACATCTTATTAAAAAGACAATAATGCAAAACTCCTGTGAGACACCATCAGGAATTAACTCTTCCTTTTTACTGTCCTGTAAATAACTGATTAAAAATAATTTTATATTTGTATATACACAATTCAGCAAAAATCTCTTATGTCTTTTTATTAGTGGGGATTCATAAGAATACCAGCAACCACTACTGCCAACACAATAACCTCCACCATTTACTGAGTTCCCACTACAGGCCAAATCCATGCTAAGGACATTAAATGGAGCATTTCAGAAGCCCACACAACCATTTTTTTCCCTCTTTCATGTAGAGGCTGACTGGCTCAAGTCACAGTAAGTGAGAAAGCGGGAATTCAAACATTTTTCCCCAGCTTCAAAATCTTGCTCTTAACACCTCCACAGCAGAGTAAAACTTAATTGAGCAAAAATCTATTTTGACACTCAAACATTTATTCTTAAAATTAAAACTAAAACACAAGTCATTCTGGAATGGATAACACTATTCACTAGTAAAGAAATATGGAATTTGGGATATAAACCTTACAAAAGAAGTTCACCCTACTAAACTGACAGACATACGGAAGGCAATCTATTACTACTTGAAGACCGAGAAATATGAGTAAGACCCAATGTGGTGTTGAGTGTAGTTTAATTAATGATAAAAGGCTGGTTTGGCAAGTTATTGAATTTTATTCTATTTCTATAAAAGATACATTTGATTCCCTTTGGTAGTAATCCAATAAAAAACTGGCTGGCCACTTTAGCAGGAAATAATATTCCCTTAGAAACTAAAAAATGGGGTGGGGGGGGAGGTAGTGTAATAATGGGGGCAGGGGAGTAAAGTATGATTTTTTTTATGTTTTACCACCTAATTCTAGAAGTGTAGTGCTAATGCGACAATCTTGAAATAAACCTAAAGTGTATCACCACTAATCACTGAGGAATGTCTCAATACCTACCTCCCTCTGGGCCAGCTTCTGTTTGTCAGTTTGTTTAACTTTGGGACTATTTGCTAGGAGGTGTCGAAGCTTCACATAACTCTTCCACAGCTTCTGATACCTAAGAAAAAGGACAGCCAGACAACTTAGACAAAGAGAAGGTGAATCTAAAGTGCAATAAAATCAGTTATTTCAACAGACCTGCCTGATCATAATTACATTATTTTGAAGATCTTTAATGACAGCAAAGCTTCATTCTAAGGAAGCATGTGATTTTGTGGGATGAGTGGTTAGATGACTAAAAGTCATCTGGAACCTGGTGATTAAGTTGATTATTACCTATTTGGGTTGAACATGAGGTGTAACCTATATATTGAAACTAGTGCTCTAGAAAGAATTCCAAAGAAAACACATAAAACCATTTTAACTAATGGAAACAGGCACCTTTTCTCATTGTTACCTCTTTGAAAGTGACAACTTTTATTTAAATGTGTACCTTCTGATGTTTTTTGAAAGAAAAGCTGCTAACTTAATAAGGATACTGCTGGTCTCTAAGAAGCCCTGGTGGCGCAGTCGTTAAGCGTTTGGCTGCTAACCAAAAGGTCAGTGGTTCAAACCCACCAGCTGTTCCATAGGTGAAAGATGTGGCAGTCTGCTTCCATAAAGATTACAGCCTAGGAAACCCTGTGGGACAGTTCTACTCTGTCTTACAGGATCACTATGAATCAGAATTGACTGGATGGCAACATGATTGGTTTTTTGGTTTCTGTCAGTCTCTGAACTACCTATAGTGAAAGTTGGAGTGTGAGAATACAGAACCCCATTTATGCCAATACCCAAGTTACACAGTTGTAGCCATTTTTCCACTGGAGGAAGGAAAAGACAAATGGTATATACCAATCTGCATTCACTATGACAAAAATGAGCACATGCATTGTAGCCAAATATGTGACAGCCCTGGATCAACCTAAAGGATACTGTCAAGCCGTCCTGGGCATGAAAAGCATATGCAGTCCTTTACCAATTCAGTTCTGCCATCAGAGAGTCCACGACAGCCTCATCACATTCTACTAACAATTTGCTGACAAGAAGGGATTTTCAAGAGATTTTCTGCCATATTCAAACAGCTCCTTTCTGGGCCTTAGCTGGGCCTCCTTTTGATAACAATTTTTTAGAGAATGGAGGAAAGAAAGCAGTACTTACACAGTGCCTGGTTCAATGCTTCATACTTTTATCCAAAGGGGGGAAAAAGAGAACAAAACCCTTTAGCCTCTTCTAATATATGTCAGCCAGAACTGTATTTATGAATTGAAAAATCTCCCATGCCCTTTTCTCCCACTATGCCTCCTTTTTAAAAATATTAAGTCAAGAAACTGTTGGGTATTCTTGTTTGCTTGTTTACCAAAGCAGGAAGTTCAAACAACCCTGAAGAGAATAATGGTGCTATTTCCAGTCCCACACATCCTCATCTTCTCTCCGAAAAACATCAACATGCCAGGTGGAAAAACCCAGGTGAATTAAGTAACAATATCAATTCTTAGAGTGAGAAGTCATGGTTTCTCTTTCCAACACAACACTTGACTGTGCATGTGATCTTAAGCTCTTGCTAAGATGCCCACAAAATCGAGCTCTGCATAAATTCAACAGTGCTAGGAACTAACATGGTGCTCCTTTCCTCTAGAGGGCACTGAAAACATAAATAATAGCATTAATTAGTATAATAATGATGTATAAAGAAGACGTTTCTTAAAGATTAAAAACATACAGGATTCATGTTGACCAAAATTGCCAACAGTAACCTGTAGAATAATAATCTATTATAGTCAAATATGCAGAGAAAATAATTCTTTAAGAGCTACCAAAACTTGTTTCATTTGGATATGTGGCTCATTTCATGTCTTACGGTTTAAAAAGAAAACCATTCACGAAAGGTGTTCCTCTGCTAATTCAGCTGTTAGTAGAAGGTGAAAGTGGCTAAGACCAACACTGAGAAATAGCTTACTGTGGGTCTCCTGCATAACTCAACTGTGCAGGGCGTATCCCAAAGTGAACGATAATCGGAAAAGTAATCACATCAGGGTTGAACTGTTCACGATCCAGTTGATCAATGCGGACAGAGCTTGGCTTCTAGAAAGAAAAAATCAACGCCATTTATTCCCATAAGAAGTCTTTAAGCATTCGCTTTAACCTAAGGAGAGAAGAAAGTAATCGGGTTTTTTTCCCTAGGAAAGCTTCGTCCCTAAAGGGAATATGTCATTTAAAACCCTTTAATCATAGCAGCTATACTATATAAAAACTATAATGTCATCTCTGTAAATGAATCTGTGCCATTTGGCATAATGAACAATGATTTTGTCCTTTTTTGCAGCCCACATAGAAACCTTTAAAAAGTAAACTTTTAAAAGGACACCTAGTCAGATATAACTTTTCCTTAACCTCTCCAAAGGCACAGAGGAAGTGTTCCACATCACAGGGAAAACATGCTGGCTTATTTTGCTTTCATTTCACCTTTCAAATGAACAGCATACTTCTACTCAGGATGCACAGATGCCTTTCTACAATTATTTTTTCCCATTAGTTCACAGTGCACCCTGTGTATTCCATTAATTCTACATCCTAGAATTGGACGCCGTGGCAGTACAAAAGTCAGACACAGTGAAACCCATGAGACGGGACTGCCTTGTTTTTCCAGGTCTTGAAAGTTTTCCACCTTTGACAGGGTTCAGCTGACCACTTTTCTATTGGTGGGAAATATTAGTTTTCCTTCTCTGACAGGTTTCCGCCTTAAACAGGTTCAGGCTTTTGGAAGTTTTGCTGTAATTCAGTTTCTCTTATGTCCATGTAGGACATTTTTGTATTTTAATAGAGACCCTCATAGGCTTGTTTCTTCATGTCTAATAAAGGAAGAAGTGAATGGCTGGTTCCTTTTAAAGTCAGAAAAATACAAGGGACCAGGATGAAATAAGTTTCATCTGGAAAGCTTAAATTTGCAAAAAGATGGTAAAATCGTGGAGAGTATACAGCCCTGGTGGCGCAGTGGTTAAGAGCTTGGCTGCTAACCAAAAGGTCGGCAGTACAAATCCACCAACTGCTCCTTGGAAACCCTGTGGGGCAGGTCTACTCTGTCATATAGGGTCACTATGAGTCAGAACTGACTGGATGGCCACGAGTTTTTTTACAGGTCTTATGAGTCAGAATTGACTTGACAGCACACAACAACATCATGCTTTAGCAGCCTCCTTGCTTGTACTCAACTCTCAGGGCAGTCCCTAACTAGAGACTCAATTCTTACTAGCAGACTGTGGGGTCACTGGCTCAGCTGCTTTAGAGCCTAAAGCTGCAGAATTGATCCACACAGAAGTCAATAAGCTTCATTCTGTCCCCCAGCAATGTCCAACAATTAGAGTCTGGATGGTGGCCCGATTGGCCTGGGACAGAGGGGTTTCACTACTAAAACCGGCAAGTCCCCAGCAACTGGAAACAAGTTGGTCACCCTACCTACAATTGTAGCCCCAATCAGCCATCTGACAAAGAGGATAGATGTATAAAAATTTATCCATAGTAATTAAAACCAACTCAAACTAAAGTTTTTAAAGAATACTTCAATGCCATTTAACAATCAAAATTTCACTAGTATACTGAAAAGCTGAATTCTGCTCTCAAAATTAATAACTGGAAAAAATTTTGGTGGCTGGTAACCTAATATAAAATTATTTCAGTGACCTTCAAAGTAGTAAAATATTATTTAGCTCTAAGAATTGTTTGTTATTTTGTGAATCAAAGCAGTAGGATGTATTTTTAAAAGAATTATGCTTGGAAGAATGTTAAAAAATTGTTCATGTTTCCATGATTTTAAACACCGTGCTATGGTACCATTAAAGGAAAGGGTGATTTAAATCATTTATAGATAGAGGGATCAACAGATAGATAACTGCAGTGGAGTCAACTCCTACTCATGGCGACCTCATGTACAACAGAATGAAACACTGCCCAGTCCTGTGTCATCCGCACGATGGCTGGCATGTTCAAGTTCTTTGATGCAGCTATTGTGCCGATCCATCTCACCTAGGGCCTCCCTTGCCCTTGCTGGCCCTCCACTTCACCAAATATGATGTCCTCCTCCAGTGATCCCATCTAATGCCATGTCCAACGCAACTGACTAGGGCAATGTTCTGTTGTGATCCATAGGTTTTCATTGCCTAATTTTCAGAAGTGGATTGCCAGTCCTTCCTTCCTAATTTTAGTCTAGAAGCTTTGCTGAAACTTGTCCACCATGGGTGACCCTACTGGGTATTTGAAATACCGATGGCATAGATTCCTGTATCATAGCAACACTCAAGCCATTACAGTCTGAAAAATTGACAAATGAGTGGTGGAAAATATCTATACTACCTCTGAATTTATGGGGGAGGGGGGTAAATAAGTTCTAGTCTTTGATCACACTCTACAATATCTATCATACCACTTTTGTATAAGAATAAAAAACATTCTTGCTAATGAAAAAGGTATTCCCTGGCCGAAGCAAGTGCTTACAGATGGAGATTAATTATTTTGAGTCCTGCAGCAATAAAAGTATTTAGTGTCACCATAATGGCTTGAAAATTTTAATACATTTCTCAATATTCTTACCACTGGGCCATCTTTCAAAGCAAGTACTATAGAGGATGAAATATATTATCATGTCTACCTTGAACTATGTGTAACCTGTACTTCTTATCTTTAGGGAACATTAAAAAAGGATTAATATCAACGTGTTCCAAAACCTCACACCCAAATCTACCTGTAACCCGTTGCCATTGAGTCAATTCCAACTCATAGGACCCTATAGGACAGAGTAGAACTGTCCCATAGGGTTTCCAATGAGCAGCTGGTAGATTCGAACTGCCAACCTTACGGTTAGAGCTCTTAACCACTGCTCCGCCAGGGCTCCAAACCTACCTCTCAACTTATTGCCGATTGTGTCCCAATATAAACCTCTCATCCTGACTAATCTGGTTTCCTTATCATCTTCAGAATTGGCCTCATACCATCTCAAGTGTGTACTCTTAATCATGACAATACCTAAAGATCTCACTGTGGTACTTACCTCCTCCACGAAGCATCCCTGGCAAGCCTGGCCCAGTGATCTCTCCTATATATACATAAAACTACACGCTTTACTGGTTGGTCCACTGATTCAACAAGTCATCACTGATTTCTTTCATATGTATATGCCCTGCATTTTCACAGGGGCAAGTATCATATATAGAATATAAGCTTCACCAGTATCTGGCTCACATAGTAGTTAATCAACGAACATTAGTTGAAAGATAACCGTGTTGTTGTTAGGTGCCATCGAGTTGGTTCTGACTCATAGTGACATTATGCATAACAGAATGAAACACTGCCTGGTCCGGCATCATCTTCACAACTGTTGTTATGTTTGAGCCCACTGTTGCAGCCACTGCGTCAATCCATCTCGTTGAGGGTCTTCCTCTTTTACACTCACCCTGTACTTTACCAAGCATGATGTCTTTCTCCAGGGACTAGTTCCTCCTGATAACATGTCCAAAGTATATGAGACGAAGTGTCACCATCCTCGCTTCCAAGGAGCATACTGGCTGTACTTCTTCCAAGACAGACTTGTTTGTTCTTCTAGCAGTCCATGGTATATTCAATATTCCTTGCCAATACCGTAATTCAAAGGCATTAATTCTTCTTTGGTCTTCCTTATTCATTGTCCAGCTTTCGCATGCATATGAAGCATTTGAAAATACCATGGCTTGGGTCAGGCACACCTTAGTCCTCAAAGTGACATCTTTGCTTTTCAACATTTCAGAAAGGTCTTCTGCAGCATGTTTGCCCAATGGAATACATCATTTGATTTCTTCACTGCTGTTTCCATGGGCATTGATTGTGATGGGCAAATGTCACTATGCCTTTGGCTCAAAAATAAGCAATAAATGAATCAGAAGCTCCTGGGATTAAAAAACTACAGATTCCTGGGTCCCACTGTCTGGAGTATACAGGGTGGGGTCAGGGCATCCCCAGTTTCTTAAAAAGCTCCCCAATTGATTCTAGGGTTTCAGGAAAACTTAACTATGCCGTGAAAGCAAGCCTTGGGGTGAACGTGCTCCCAAAATATCCACCATAGAGCATGGGAATCTTCAAGTGGACCAACCAAGATACAAGTATGTCTCCCACCACCATCACTCCCTCAGTTTTCTAACACAGCTCTAAAACTGGCGGAAGAAACGTAAATATATACAACTGTTAAGAAGAGAAAAATAAAATTTACAGTCTTATCTTCATATGCTTTTACTTATATATATTTTAAAATTACTCTAACAATTATTTATGTGATTTAACCGTGTAAAAGCAAGAATTGTATGATTTCTTAGTTTTAAACAAGTTTTATTTTTAAACATATTAAGCACTTTCACTTTCTGGATTTGTTTAAAATAATCAGTATTAACTGGAATGTTTTATTTGCAAATAGCAACATTTTGTTTGTGCAGATGTTACTGTCATGCTACAAAGAGTTGATACAGAGTTTTTATTTTTATGAATCAAGGCTATTAAACAATTTGGCAGCTTTTTAAAAATAACAGCCTCGTTTAAATAGATTACTCTGTTTCTTTACATGAATTTTAATTCTCCATTTCCACAAAATTTTATAAGATACTAATATATAACTATATTATGAAACAATAACATATTTTAGAAAAAAAAATCTCTTTATCTGATATAGAAAACAGCATTTTTTATAGGAGAAACTAGCTATCTTTCAATTCCTTGCTTTTAATTTTATATTTTAACTTCAAAAATTAACCTAAGAAGTTAATTTTTAAAACAAAAAATTTAAGAAGCCAACAAAAGAAATGGAAAATATTGATAATAATTATTTATAATTTATAATAATTATGGCAAAGGATTAACAAAAGGAAGAAGTAATAAAGAATGAGACAAAGGATATTAACAGGCAATTATCAAACAAAAATATGAATGGCCAATAAACATATAAAACATCAATTTCCACTAGTAGAAACCAAAATAAATGCAAGCATTAACTAAATAATATTTTTTTCCCTGAAATTGGTAATGATTTCTTAAACTAATATAACCAATATGAAGAAACTGGTACTCTCATGTACTTCCAGTCAGAGTACAAACTTCACAGCCCTTCTAGAAAGCAATTTGCAATATGCATCAAAAGCTTCTAGAGCCTTGGTGGCACAGTGGTTAACTGTTCAGCTGCTAACCAAAAGGCTGGCAATTTGAATCCACCAGCTGCTCTTTGGAAACCCTATGGAGCAGTTCTATTCTGTCCTATAGGGTTGCTATGAGTCAGAATCAACTCCTTGGCAATGGGTTTGGTTTGTTTTAGCAAAAGCCTTAAAAATGTGCATACCTTCAATTTACTAATTTCACACACAGGACTTCTTCCTAAAAAGCTAAATGGACAACATATGCACAGTTACAGACATATCACACCTACACCCTCCACACACATACACATTCAGCACAGTAGTATCTATTATAGCAAAAACATGGAAACAATGTAGGTTCATAATAACAGGGCTTATTTAAATAACTTATGTACCTTTTTTAAATTATACTCCTGAAGAAATTTAAGACAAGGGAAAAATGATAATTTTGCTGTTGCTGGTGTTGGAAGAGGAGGAGGAAAAGCCTGAATATTAATATTCAATAGTATGATGAAAATTTTTCAAAACAGTATATTTCTAAGAAGACTAGAATAGTAAATAGAATAATCTCTAGAGAATTAAATTATGGATAATTTTATTGTCTTTGAGCAGTTTTTCTATTTTTATTTCCCAATTTTCTATAGTAAAGATATACTGCTTTTATAAAAAAAAAAAAAAAAACAGATTTTAACGTATCTAAAATTTTTAACTTCAAAATTCTCCAAAATGAACAGAATAAATTTACTAATCGGGTGAATTTACTACCAAACATGTCTAAATTGTATAATTCTTCTTATTTACTAAATATTTAGAGGAAAAATTACCCAAAGGACAAGAATCGATGAATACTTAGAAGCGTTTTAAATGTTCTCTTAATGTTTTTTTGTGAAATATCCAGACCTGGAAAAGGTGGTTCAGTCTCTGAATGTGTAAACAACAGAACATACCGTTCCGGGGTTGGTAACGATCATGCCTTTGCATTCCTCTGCGTATTTTTGCCACTCAAGCTCTTCCCATTGAAGCATGTTGGCAATCTCCTCCTCAGGGACCAGGGCTTTGCTGCACCGCAGCAGATACAGAAGAATCTGGTGCATGGACAGCACCTCCTTGCCTCCATCTTGAGTGGGAGTGGAGAGGGAGGGGGGAAAAATGGCTATTCAATCAACAGCAAATCACTCACTCAATAAGGGAAAGCAAGACAACAGGGAGGGAAAAAAGCATTTATAAAAGGTAATTTTAATTTTACACGTTTAATCAGGTGCCAAATAGTTAGAAAGCCATTCATTTCTTTGATGAACAGTGCTCATAAACCATCTCATTTACTAAAATGGCAACAACAACATCATAAGTGATAAAAAGCTCCATTTGTGAAGTGTGAATAAAGAAATAAAAAAAAAAAGGGCCTACCTGAATAAATTGAAAACCACCTAGCATAAAGAACCACAGTTTATAATCTACAGAACTATGTTATGTCTTAAATATTTTATCATTCCTTTTAGGGTAACAGACAAGGGCTCTTGAGAAGTAATATTACTGTCTTAAATTCTAAGCTTTTATGAGATATACATGGATGTTTTCAATAAGCCATTGTTGTATTACGGTCTAATTTTTTGGTGCTAATGTGCTGCACCTGCCATGATGAATAGAGCTGGAGAGTCTGTATTAATATCATGGAAGATCATTATGGAGTTCAGCACATGGCAAAAATACGAAGTATTCTGAGGCTAATAGAGCATAGATCACTAAGTACAGAGGATAAAAACAACAAATTACCTTGGAAAAAGCCAATCTATCTGATACTTGATGAAGCAAAGACATTCATTTAATGTAGCCATTAATGTGAGGTTCATATACTTCTGCTTTCTCTTTGGGCTTAGCTTCAGGATCAAAATTCGCAAGCACTCTATACCCGTCTGCATTTCCTACTCCCACCCAAAGGACAGACAAGAGCCCTAAAGTTTAGAAGACAACTACTACCCTCCTCAGGGTCTTTAGATATAATAGAAACAGTAGTACAGGCCGAAACACTTCATGGAGAAACAAGGAATCAAGAGCACAAGATGCTCAGTACTGGGGAAGCCAGCACAACTTGTACAAGGCAAGGTGATGGAAGCTCCATAGACACATCCAAACTCCCGGAGGGAAAGAATTGCTAGGCTGAGGGCTGTGGGGACCATGATCTCAGGGAACAACTAGCTCAACTGGCATAACATAGTTTATAAAGAAAATAGTCTACATTCTACCTTGGTGAATAGCATCTGGGGTCTTAAAAACCTGTGAGCAGCTATCTAAGATACTCCACTGGTCTCACCCCTTCAGGAGTAAGGGAGAATGAAGAAAACAAGATACAAGGGAAAAATTAGTTCGAAGGACTAATTGACCACAACTACCACGGCCTCCACCAAACTGAGTCCAGTACAACTAGATGGTACCCAGCTACCACCACTGGCTGCTATGACAAGGATCACAACAGAGGGTCCCAGACAGAGCTGGAGATAAATGTAGAACAAAATTCTAACTCACAGAAAAACTTACTGGCCTGACAGAGACTGGAGAAACCCCAAGAGTATGGTCCCTGGACACCCTTTTAGATCAGTAATGAAGTCACTCCTGAGGTTCACCCTTCAGCCAAAGATTAGACAGGCCCATAAAACAAAATGAGACTAATGGGGCACAACAGCCCAGGAACAAGGACTAGAAGACAGGAGAGGACAGGAAAGCTGGTGATAGGGAACCCAAGGTCAAGAAGGGAGAGTGTTGACATGTCATAGGGTTGTTAACCAATTTCATAAAACAATATGTGTACTAACTGTTTAATGAGAAACAATTTGTTCTGTAAACCTTCATCTAAAGTACAATAAAAAAAATAATAAAAAAAAAGAGCACAAGATGGTGGGAATGAGACAGCACAAATGAGGGTGCCCTATCTGTGGCAGAGGAGTTAATGGCACCCAGGAGTTTAGGGTACTAGAAAACAGAAGATAAAATATTTTAATACAAGTTATTGTGGTCTAAGAACTTGGACAGGCCTAGATATCTAAACAAGTGGAGAGTAAAGACCAAAACTTCCTTTAGACACACGTTTCTTAATCTAAGATACTACACTGGGACTAAAACACATCGCTGCTAAATAGCCACTATACATGCAGCCATGCATTCGTTTATTCATTCAAGTATCTGTTGTTGTTATTAGGTACCACCAAGTTGGTTCTGACTCATAGTGAACCTATGTACAATAGAACAGAACACTGCCTGGTCCTGGGCAACAAACTGAGTATCTATCACATACCAGGAATTATTCTGGCCCTGAGTACACAGCAGTGATCCAAAAAGTCAAAGTCCCAGCCCTCTTGAAGCTTACATTGCAGTGGAGGGAAAGAGACAGTAACAATCAACTCCGTAACACATGTGGTTGCCAGGGCTGGGGGGAAAGGGGAAAACGGGGAGTGACTAATTAATGGACACCAGGTTTTCTTTTGGGGTGATGAAATGCTTTGGAACTAGATAAAAGTGATGGTTATACAACATCGTGAATGCACTAAATGCTACCGAACTGTATGCTCCAAAACGTTTTATTTTATTTTATGTGAGTTTCACAATTAAAAAACAAAAACAAAAAAAAGGATGGTCAGGAAAGGCATCTCTGAAAAGGTACTGCTTGAGCAAAGACTTGAAAGAAGCAAGGAAGCCCACGATGCAGATACCTGGGTGAAGAGTGTCTCAGGGGAAGAAACAGCCCAAGCCCTGAAGTGGGAGGGGACAAACGCGTTACAGCAACTGCAAAGGCTGGTGTGGATGGGTGAAGTGAGGACAAGCATGTGAGAGAGGCAGAAGGGAAATCGAAGCACGCGAAGTTTCACCGAGCATGCCAAGAGCTCTGGGTTTCATTCTGAGGTGGCAGCATGTTTCTCACCATCATGGGCCAGGCACTGAGTAGTTCCATGTCACAATGAGAAGAAAACCACAACCTCTCAGCCCTCAAGAAGCATATAGGATAACGATGACTAATCACAAGGATTCCTAGAGGAATCGTGGCAGCTAACATTCTGAAAATAGAGTTCTCGTCATCAAAGACATTGAACCACTACAAAAATCACTGTCCAAGGAGAAATGACCCAACTACAAAATACAGTCACTTCACAGGAGGACAAGTTCTGTCTACTGATGCAGATTATTTTCACAGCAGTGAACTTTTTTTATGCCTCATTACAAAGCACCTGCCTTTAACCAAACAGTCACCTTTGATTGACAGACTTCCATGGTTGGGGACACATTTCTCAGTGTCTGTCTCAAAACAGATTTCAATCCACCTGCATGTGATATGTGTTCCTCAATCAATGACGTTCTCCTATTTGCCAAGGAGCCTGGCAAACCCATAATGCCTATCTATCAGTCTGAGTAATCCCTGCTTCTAGGGGACTTGAGGTCAGCAGGTAGACATAGAAATTCTAAGGCTAGAATATGTCGACTGTATACCGCATGCATATCCATACTGAATAGCAGGAATAAAGAAACCTAGAGAGCTTGGAAAGAACTACCACACTGACTAGATTCACTAGGAACCAAAAAAGGAGCAAAAGAGTACTTGGCTTGTAGTCACTCCATATGGTGAGATAAACTTAAGAGAACTGTGGCTTACAAGGAGTATAAAACATCATCAAGAGTAGACTGCTATTTTGCTATGTTGTTGTCGTGTGCTGTTGAGTCGATTCCAACTCATAGGACAGAGTAGACTCCCCACAGGGTTTCCAAGGCTAGAAACCTTTACAGACTGCCACATCTTTCTCCACGCAGTGGCTGGTGGGTTTGAACTGCCCTTTCAGTAACAGCCCAGCACTTAACCATTGTGCTCCTTTGTTTTGCTATAAGGATTAGAAAATAGATTGAGATTTTATGGGGTTAGGATGGATGCAAATATACAAGAATCTGGGCATACAAAACAGCACCAGAATCCTTGCGCAAGCAGTTAGTACTGACTGACTCCCAGGGGCTTCAGATAAAAGTGAAATGGACTAGGGGCATTGAATTTAAAGTGAAAAGACTAAAGAAGGAGCTACTGGAAGAGGAGAACATTTAAGCCTATAAGCCAAGCATCTCTTAAAGAGGCTCCAACTCTATGGTAATGTATGACATTGGCACTGTCCAATTTAGGAAAGGAATACCCGAAAGGTAAAGAAAGGAAGCCACCAAATGTTTATAAGAAGACTATGGCTACCTAGTTTGGGTGCAAAGCTACTGATGAAGGTGGAGTGGGTTCTACAGCAGCATAACCAAAAAAAAAACCAAACTTAGCTGCCGTCAAGTTGAATCTGACTCAAAGCGACCCTACAGGACAGAGTATATCAGCATAGAAACTAGAATAATAAAAAATATGTAAATGGAAATTACAACCTTAAAAGCTAGTTATTTACCACTGTGAAAAAAAACAGAATCTCATAACAGATAATCTGGCTTGGGTAGGGGTTTAAGTCTCTGCTCCACTTTGGTATTGGGATACAATCCCCATGGAAATATAAGTAGAGAGTCCTACCAGAACCCATGAGGACAGGGGCTGTAACCCTCGCATCCAGTTTAGCAAAAAAAAAAAAAAAAAAAGACACCCCATAAATATTTGCAGAGTGACTTTCAGAAGTGCATGACTAACACAGCCACTTGCTCTCAGACTCCCATGAATTCACTAATGTTAATGAATTGGCTCTTTTGCTTTGTCTGTTTTGCTACATGTTTATGTTGGGGATTTATGGAAATATGTCGCTGAGGGCTCGCAAGTAATTTTTATCTCACTGGCTGTGGTAAATAGGACACCATATAAATGAGACATTAGAGCGGGTAAGCTAAGGTTAGCAGGAATGCTGCCAGCACGGGCACTGGAACGGCGACAACGGTTCATTATTTGGGAAGAACTGGAGTTTGTGTTTCAGGGAATGAATCTGGACAGTCACTAATGAACTGACAGACTTTATAAACTGTGTCTTAGAGACCCAATTCTCTCAGTGTATGCTGCTTGATTATTTATATGATTATTTGGCAGGCGAGGGAGGGGATTGGTAGGGAATTTGTAGTGAGGATATGGCTGGTTAAACGAGTATTTCTCAACCTGTATGAACACTTACTCAATTTTAAGAAATACCAAAACACCATGTCCTCTCCCTACACTGTAGACAGTAACAGCATCTCTGCTGTATACTCCTACTGAGATGTCTTACCACAGCCTTATTTTCTTAAACGTGTGTTAAGAAAACAGGTTAATTTTTTTTTAATTTTCCAAACATAAAATTACATTCAAAAACCCACTGCTGTCAAGTCAGTTCCAACTTACAGAGACCCCACAGGGTTTCCAAGGCTGTAAATCTCTACGAAAGCAGACTGCCACATCTTTCTCCCGAGGAGCCACTGGTAGTTTCAAACTGCCAACCTCTCGATTTGCAGTCGATTGCTTTAGCCACTGTGCTACCAGGGTTCCTTAAAGTTACATTAAGAAGTATCCACTGGTATTTTCTCAAACTACACTTGCCACCCTGGAAATTTTGAGAGAATCTTCCCTACATCTGGCCCTCTGCTAGCTGTACCTGAGAGCTGCAGCTCTAAAATGGGGCAGTTTCCAAAAACCAATTTGCTGAAAAATTATTTTGCAAAATTGATTCATGATTTTTTGGAGCTTAAGTTTCACTATAGTGATTGTATAAGCAATGACTAAGCTTCCCTTATGTGGAGGCTTACTATCGACGCAACTATGCCCTGCCCCTGCCCCAGCCCCAGTTACAGTCAGAATCAACCTAGGAGAATTCACATCAGCTGTTTTGTTATCAAGGCTAGAGACAGAGGAAAGAATCAAAAATTTGAGAAAGTTCTTAAAATCTCAGTAAACTGGTTTTCTATTATTTGACTTCTAGCGAACTGGTCTGCACTGAATAATCCTTGGTTTAAACTATCATACTTTATTTTGGGTAAATTTATACAGAGCAACTGAAACAGTTGCCTTTGAAATGAGCAAACTGAAAAACTGGAGAAAAATTATGATTGATAAAACAATATTACAGTGTTGTTGTTGTGCACCGTTGAGTCAATTCCGACCCACAGCGACACTACCGAGTAGAACTACCTCACAGGGTTTCCTAGGCTGAAATCTTTAACAGGAGCAGATCATCAGGTCTCTTCTCCCACGGAGCAGCTGGTGGGTTAGAACCAACAACCTTTTGGTTAACAGACAAGCCCTTAACCAGGGCTCCTCAAACATGACAATAAGCTGATATAAATAAAAAGGAACTGAGAATGAGAAAACCATAAAATACCTGAAATATATGAAAAACTGCTCATTACCACAGGAGTTCAAGAAGGATAAAAGTAATAACAGAACATGATTACTTTTTGTCTGTCAGATGGACAAAACATCAAACACAAGTAATATCCAGTGTTGACAAGTGTACAGAAAAAGGGTTCTTTCAAAAACTGTTGGTCAGAAGTATAAATTGGTATGTCCTTTCTAGAGGGAACTTGGGCCCAACATCTCTTCAGATTTAAAATGTTCATATTGTCTTAACAAATAATTTCACTCTGGAACTCTACCTTACAGAAACACTCACAGTAATGCAAAAGGATGGATGCTCAAGACAATTCCTGAAGTTCTTCTATGAAACAGGAAAAAAACAGAGCCCTCCAAAATATTCAGCAATAGGGGAATTGTCAAAAAAGAAAGTCTATTCATACTGTGGAATGCTATGTAGGTGTTAAAGAAAAAGGTAATGCATTTACACAGAGGCTGTCTGATTTGAACAAAAAAAGGCAAGTTGTGTAACATGTTTAGTGTGATGCCACTTAAAAAAAAGGAACTCCTCCTTTACAGATTAAAACAAGTACAAGTCAAACCATGTATGGCGCTTATTCATTTTCACGGATACAGAAGGGGGTTGTTGACTTTTTTACTTTACATATTTATATTTATAATGTAAATATGTTTATATTATTTGGGCTACTTTTAAAAAATATTTCTTTTATAATTTTTTGGAAATATATACTAAAACACAGACATAAAATAAAATTTATCTGGAAAAAACTACCTAGAATTATAAAGAAAATTCTGAAAAAAAAAACAAGAAAGGAAAGAAGAAAAGAAGGAAGGAAGGCAGGAAGCACTAGTACTACCAAGCATGAAAAGACGCTACAGAGCAATTCCAATTAGAACAATGAGGTGACGGAATAGGAATACACACAATGGGATAGAGTATAGGCAGTCCTCAAAACATATTTTATGATATTTATGATGGGATATTTGAATATTCACCTAGAAAAGCAAAAGAACTTAGATCCTCATCTCAACAATATAAAATTCAAAAGGACTAAAAGAATTAAATATGTAAAAGGACCCTAAAGAAAAACTAAAAGAAAACAGAACTGAATGGAAAGCCTTTGTAGAGGGGAAAGATTTTCTTTATTTAAAACGAGTAAAATAAATCCGAATAAAATCAGCAAGAGACATGGCTACATTTTAAGTTAAAATTTAACTATGTTCAAAGAAAAATTAAGACAAGTCAGTTTGGAAAAAAGAAGTTTATCAAAAGGGCAATGAACATAAACAGATGAGACAAAAATAAAAGAGATAATACAATGAACACCATATTTTAGTTAACACTATGTTAGAGTTCCTAGTCAGTACAATAAAGCAAGAAAAACAAATGAAAGTTTTAAGGATTTGAAAGAAAGAAATAAAACTCATTCACAAAAGACATGATCATATCAGTGAGAAATCTCAAAGAATCTACAAACTAGCAAGATTGCTAGATGTAAAATTAAAACACAAAACATTTTTATTTATTTTGTTATTATTGTTGAGACTATGCGCAGCAAAACATACACCAATTCAAGTCTCTACGTGCACCATTTAGTGACACTGATCACCGTCTTTGAGCTGTGCAACCGTTCTCACCCTTCTTTTCTGAGTTGTTCCTCCCCCATTAAAATGAATTCACTGCCCCTTAAGGTTCCTGTCTAACCTTTCCAGCTGCTGTTATCGATTTGACCCCATATAGATAGTTCTTAAAAGAACATAATGCTCAAGGCAGACATTTTTTACTAGTTAAGCTAAACTATTGTTTGGTTTTAATAAGAAGACTTCAAGGGATATGTTTGGTTTAAGGTTTAAAGACTATCTCAGGGCAATAGTTTTAGGGGTTCATCTAACCTTCATGGCTCCAGGAAGCCTGCAATCCATGAAAGTTTGAAATTCTGTTCTGCATTTTTCCCCTTTTGCTCAGGATTCTTCTACAGAATCTCTGATCAAAATGTTCAGTCATGGTAGCCCACCACCATCCAGTTCTTCCGGTCTCATGGCAAACAAGGCAGTTGTTCATGGACGCAATTAGCCACACAATCCACATCTTCCTTCTATCTGATTATATTTCTGTATGCCACCAATAAACAAATAGAAAATAAAACTGAAAAATCAATGGCATTTAACAGCATCGTAAGTCTAGAAATAAATCTAACCAGAGATGTACAAGATCTCTAACAAAACATACTGAGAGAAATTAAAGTAGATCTAAATAAATGCTGAGATATTCCATGTTCATGGATTGGAAGTCTTAATAATATAAAGATATCCTTTTTCCTAAATTGATGTATCAAATCCATGCAATTTCAATTAAAATTATACTGGTCAGTTTGTAAAAAATTGACAACCTCTAAAATTTATATAAAAATATAAATAGCCAACATAATCTTGAAGAAGAAAAACACACGTAGATGACATACAGTACCAGATATCGAGGTACCCTATAAATTTTACACTGATATTAATGGAAGGATAATTAGAGCAGGGATTGGCAACCTATAACCCATAGGCCAAATCCAACCCACTCCCTGTTTTTTGTATGATTCCCATGTATGTAACAACCCCATGTGTTACAGAGTAGAACTTTTCCATAGGGTTTTCTTGGCTGTGATCTTTATGGAAGCAGATGGCCAGGGCTTTCTTCTGCTGGGTGGGTTCAAACTGCCAACCTTTAGGTTAGTAGTTAAGCACAAGCGAGTATGTATTGTGTAATTCTAGTTTTTATAAGGTTCAAAAACAGGTAAAACTAGTACATGGTGTTTCAAATCAGAATAGAAGTTACCCCTGAGGGGCGGGTAATGACTGGAAGAGGGTTTGAAGGAGGGCTTTTGGATGCTGGTAATCTTAATCTGGGTCCTGAGGGAAAGGTCATGTGTACACTGTAAAAACTCACTGAGTTCTATATTTATTATTTGTGTACTTTTCAGTAATTATGTTACACTTAAAGTTTTACTTAAAGAAAAAAATGAGAGAATGCCAAACAAAGAATGTTTGAAAAACACGTTCAATCTCATTAGTAACCAAATAAATGAGTATTCAAATAAGGCACTACTCTGACTGATTCAAGTTAGTAAACAAGTATTTATTGAGTCCCTGCTGTAAGTCAAGTAGTATATCAGCACTGGTGATACACGACAGATACTGTTTACTCTTCAGACTCCTGGAGCTCACAGTTGAAACTTTTTACAAAAAGGAGGGAGGAAGGGAGGGCCCAAAATGTTAAGAAGAGCAATAATCCATTTCTCATGGCAGTATAAACTGATGCAACTCTTTTGACAAGAAATTTGGCACTGTATCTCATGATCTTTAAAAATATTCATCTGCTCAATGAATTATTTAAAAAAAACAGGATGCAAACTATATATTCCCATGATATAAAAATGTATCTTTTTAATTCTCCATTTTCTAAAGGATAATTAATGAAGTCATATTGTAAAAAACCATAATGTGCCACACGCTATCAAAATACCTTTTATACATTAGCTATTTTTCTGTATTCTTCAAGACTATTTAATACATATATATTCAAAAGGAATTCTAATGAAAATGTAAACCCTGTTTAAAAATAAATCAACAGACCTTTTCCTTTATGACCACTTAAATGTTATTGCTACATAGTTATGAAAAACATTTTGTGTGAATTGAAATACCTCAAAGTAAACACCCAACACAAGAGTTTTCCTTAAAACTTTTAAACTGCCCACTTTCTCTTAGAGATCTGTTTGTTCATAAAATGCCTACAGGCACATACAAATGGAAAAGGAAGGTTTTCCACAAACTCATTCTAATACTACTTTCTAATAAGTTTACACTAAAGTTCCATTATAAAATCAAAGATGCATTCACTTGAAAAGAAAAAAGGGCTTCTCTGTCACAGTATAGGGAGAGCAATTAGGGTCACATAACAATGTATGTATAAATTTTTGTATGAGAGACTAACTTGAAATGTAAACTTTCACTTAACCTACAATAATAAACAAAAAATTACAAAAGAAAAAAGGGCTTCTCAATCAAATTAAAACCAAATGTAAAAGGTGAATAGCTTTTGAGTGCATTTTCCAAACAAAATAAACATTATCATACTAAAAGCATTAGTAACACTATCTTAAAATAAAAATAAGTCACCTGACTGAACTAAGGAAAGAATATCAAGGACAAAATCTACCCCAAATGAGTAGATAAGAAACAAAAGCCACAAAAAACAAATCATAGAGCTAGGGGGAAAGTAGGGAGAGCCTGGAAGAAAGACAATGTCAATAGCCCAGACACCACATCAGGGAAAAGACTGAAATTGAAGCATGTCCGCTAGACTTGGTCTTCGGAGGCTGACCTCGGCACTGTAGTGGCAGCGAGGTGGAGACGGGTGGAGGGAATGCCAGGCACTGAAGCAAAGCTTGGCTGTGAATGGAATCAGAGCACAGGGAAGCCAGAGCCTGACACCGGCTAAAAGGAGGGTTCTCCGGCATAAGTGGCGTAAGGCCTCCTGCCTCTAGGAGTATACAAGGCGTGATGAGGAGGAGAGGAACACAGGGCTGAATTTCTGAAACTGCTGATGTACAGAAAGCTAGCTTACACAGAGAAAAACTACCCAGTTGAGACTTGGAGCACAGATTTATAGCAGATGCTATAATTCTTCTTCAGTATCACTGAGTGGCCCACATATAAGAGAAGAACCGGCATATGATTGGACTGATGACATACACATGGAAAGTGGTGGAATCACAAGGGACTGAGGCAGCTAGAGCTGACAGAAGTCAACAGGACGTAAGCAGAAAGCAAAGAAAGGGGGCTGCACACAGGGAGAACAGATTCAAGTAGAAGCAAAGAGAATTAGGGTATGAGAGGGCTGGGAGTATAGGAGAACGTCATCAGAAAGTGTGAAAGTAGAATTAGATTCTAGGGATCAATTCATTTGGGGTGATGACACAGTCTAAGGTTTTATTCTTAGGATTAGGTGGCCAAGATGTGACAATCAATACAACAGAAAAAGTCAAGGAATTGTAAGGCTCAGGGCAGAATGGTGAATGAGGTTCACTAGGTTGGTGACTGAACTTCACTGAGAAGCTTGACAGTACTTGCTAAAGCAGGTAATTGGCCGGGAAGTAGCACAGCAACAAAAAGTGAGAATTATGTTATGGACTAAACTGTGTCCCCCCAAAAAGCTATGTTGAAGTCCTAACTCCTGTACCTGTGAACGTGACCTTGTTTGGGAAAATCGGGGTTTTTTTTGCAGGTGTTATCAGTTAAGCATGTCACACCAGAGTAGGGTGGGTCCTAATCCCTTCTGAGTGGTGTCTTACAAAGGGGAGAACAAAGATGAAGCATCACACACAAGAGAACAACCACATGACAGACCAGAAGAAGCTGCAAGCCAACACCAAGAAACATCTGGGGCACCAGAAGCTGGAAGAGACAAGGAAGGACTTCTTCTAGAGCAGACAGAGAGAGTGTGGCCCTGCTGGCCACTGAATTCAGACTTCCAGCCTCTAAAACTACAGGCATTTCTGTTCTTTAAAGACACCCACTTTAGGATATTTCATTACGGCAGGCCTAGAAAACTAAGCCTCAAAGAATAAGATTTTATAAGCTAAAATGCATTTAAGGGCTTTGATTAAAAATCTAACCACTTCTAAAAACATCAAGCATAATGCCATGTCTCACAGCCAAACTCTTATAATGCATTTTAATTTAGTGGGAAGATAAATTATTACACACTGTTTTCATTACAAAATAAATAGAAGCACATGAGCCCAAAAAAAAATAGAAAAAAATTACCTATAATCCCACCATCCTAATACAACCATTACTGTATTAATTTTAAGCAAAGTTATGTATAAAACTGTATATGAATTATTTTCCAATTAACCACATGCATTTTTTAAAACATGTACATTTTTCCATGTTAATTTTAACACTTGCATGATGTTTTATCAAGTAGATTTTCAAAATTTATAAATCAGTGCTCCCATTGCTCATCTAATTTGAAGCTATCATAAATTATGCAGGGGTGTAAATCAGTATGTGTAATTTTACATTACTGTGCCCAATCTGAGAAGTAATTAATTAAGTGTCTGGAGTGGGAATGTTGTTTCTAAAGACTGAAAGGTGAGTGGCAGTCCTATTTTCAAATGCACTATCTCACCAGGTCACTGACAACCCAAGAGATTTACCTGGAAGAAATCTTACAAAACGTGGCATGAAATGAAATCTTGGGCAGCAGGGAGGGTTGTCTTCAAACAAAGGACCTAAACCAAACAAATGAACAGGAAAGAAACAAATAAATGAAACAAAACACCTCAGAAAACAAACACTGCAACTTAATTCCTCAGATTTATGATGACTACAAATACCACCAACAGAAGTGGGGATATAAAAAATGCCCACCCTCTCCTTTCCTCAATAACTAAATCAATCATGTGGTAACTGCCACAAGCATCCCGTGAAGACTGCAGTGTGGAGACTACTGGAAGTCAAGAGGAGCGTGAAAGCCCCGTGAGCAAGTACACACGGTAAAAGTCCAACATATTTAAAAAGTATAAAGATTTTTTTATTTGGTTGAACTACTGCATGCTATAATATGCTTGTGTTTCAATTCCTGCCCATTTTAATGGATACACTA
Source organism: Dugong dugon (assembly GCA_030035585.1). Taxonomy (NCBI): domain Eukaryota; kingdom Metazoa; phylum Chordata; class Mammalia; order Sirenia; family Dugongidae; genus Dugong; species Dugong dugon. The sequence continues at coordinate 36,510,499 of CM057460.1, forward strand.
AAAAAAAATTCAGAAATATTAAATAGAAACTTGGTTTGCAAAGTCATTCATCAATACACTGCTTTAAAAATAAACATTTGCTGCAATCCAAACACTTCCAAATGAGCAAACTATTACCCCAGAACCAGAGATCATGAGTGTATGTGTGTGCTTTAACAGCTAACTAGAGTTCTGTTTTAATAAATTGTCATTTTGAAAGAAGTTTACTAAGGTTCACTAGATATGAAATATTAACTAATGAGATTTTCTTAATGCACACAAATCAAGGTAGCTACTCATAACAGGTATCATCTTCGTAGGTAATAATGAAAAATTGTAGACCCATATGAACTTATCCACGTCTAATGACAGCAAGCATTTCTATGAATAACATACATTTTCCCAGGTACTTAAAAAAATAAAAGAAATTTCAATTACATCCCCCCTTTTTAGACTTTTTACACATACCATAACTTTCTTCTAAAAGCATCACTTTTTCTTTAAATCCTGTTATTTACCTTTAAGATTCCAGTCATACAATTCCAAAATATCTCTGAATAGAAACAATGAAAAGAGCTCAAGTCCTCTCACACAAAAATTCTGAAAAATAAATCAAAATCAAATTACGGTCATACTGCATATCTATATGAACTGAAGGTTCACTTTATTCTAGTCAAGTGTCTTAAAAATTGTCTGTTGAGAGATCACAATAAAGAGTCCTGGACAGAGCTGGAGAAAAATGTAGAACAAAATTCTAACTCAAAAAAAAAAAAAGACCAGACTCACCGGTCTGACAGAGACTGGAGAAACCCCGAGAGTATGGCCCCCGGACACACTTATAGCTTTCGTAATGAAGTCACTCCTGAGGTTTACCCTTTAGCCAAAGATTAGACAGGCCCATAAAACAAAACGAGGCTAAACTGCCACACCAGCCCAGGGGACAGGACGAAAGGCAGGAGGGGACAGGAAAGCTGGTAATGCGGAACCCAAGGTCAAGAAAGGGAGACTGTTGACATGTCACGGGGTTGGCAACCAATCTCACAAAATAATATATGTATTAATTGTTTAATGAGAAACTAGTTTGCTCTGTAAACCTTCATCCAAAGTACAATAAAAAAAAAAAGTGTCTGTTGAAATCATACTAAAACTACATGATTTCCTAAAAAGTTTGGCCCCTATCCTAACAACAGCTCGCTGGTTTTTGGCAGAAATGAGAACAGCTGTCCCAAACTTAACCTAGGCAGTAATATCAATAGGACGGCTATGAAAATGTCCACTCAACCCTTCCCAATGTACAAATAAAATGACGTGTAATTTAAAAAATCTCGCTGAAGTCGTATCTTTTCTAACCCAATTATAAAACATATCTGAATCTCCTAGAGACTTTCTGTTCATTCACACAGACACACCTGCAAGCTCTGAGAGGCCCATCTCAACCCTCCTGCCCATCCCACACACACCAAATACACCCAGAATCACTTTGACAGAGTTACCATAAATCAGAGGTCCTTTGTACCAGAACAGTTAAAAATTCTTAATGAAGGCAAATAAAATGCTAAGAAAAACCACAAAACTTTGTACTAAAATTTCTCCTGTAAACAAGCTTACCAGATGATTTATATGTGCAAGTGAGGCTTGTCTCATAACTCTTCCTCCTACTTGTTTTGCTCGGGGTTCATAAATCACTCTGCGTGAGATCACGCCAGAAGTAATAAACTTTCACAATAGCAAACGAAGGCTTATGCCCTCAAAAATCAAAAGGAAGCAGTAAAGCCCTTCTAAGTTGGAGTACGGAGGGGCAGCCCTTTCTCTTTAATGTTTTTTGAAAGGCAGGTAGAATTAACAGGACTGGCTCAGAATGAAATAGGTGCAAACTAAGCAGACATGCCATAACCATCATTTCCCCCTGGGAGCTCCACGGCCCATGACAGAGCTGCACGGTTAAACAAGGTTTGCAAGAAGAGCCAGGGGCTCAGGAAATCGACCCCAACTCCAACACATAGTTAAGTGCACCGGCTTGTTGGCTGTCTAGTTGTTATTTCTTAGCGTGATTTGTTGACACCACTAAATTCAGGATCAGGCAATGAATCATTCTGAGATTCACATTAATCTTGCTTGGAATTTTAAATCTCTTGCATATATTTAGATAAATCTGCTGCTGAGCATTCACAATGAAAAACAATTAGGAAAAATATGTAAATATATGGGAAGAATAATGAACCAAGCATTGATCGTGTCATTGGAGATAATGCATAAGATTATTCCAACAGCTATCAGATTCAGCTGCACTCTTCCAATTTCCTGTCTGATAATGACCAGTAACCAAAATCTGTCCCCCATGCAAAACAAACTAGAGACAGATGTAAAGCTATTATCAGCAGATGCAACCGGAGGCGAGATAGGTTCAAATATAGGTCAATGAGTTGAAAATGACCCGAATTTTAACCTTGATACTAGAGCTACATCTCACTGACCCTTTCAACAGTGAACATGATACTTGAGGGATATTCCTAGGGCAAAAAGCCAGAGATGACTGAGTTCGATGCTTTAAAAATATGTGTGGAAAAAAACAAAAGAGCAAACTACATCAAGCTATTAAATAATTTTTTCCCTTACCTCAGGCATCATCTCTTCAATGAAATGAATTGTGTAGTCTATGTTGAATCTAATTACTTTACACAGTGGAATCTGCAATAAGAAGAAGAACGGGTCAGGTCTGCAATGTCTTCCTGCAGGCTCATACTGCACACGTTGTTTCCTACCTGACCCAGAAGGCCATGAACCAAATGAGAAAGGTGCACCTTAATCTCAGCAGCTAACAACGCTGCATGTGAAGCTTGAATGCAACTGCTAGATGTTAATGACAAGAACGCAGCCGGCCCAGCCTCCACAGGAAACCTGCATAATACTGGTGCTTAATTAATGGTATTAACAGCAGCAACACAAACATGACACGAACCCATTAAAACCAAATATATCACCTCTAAACAATTCATGAGACCACAAACACTTCTTTCTCCCAGGTTTTCAAAATTTTTCAGAATCTTTGGCTCTTTAGGCAGATCAGGTATGGCAGGTTAATAACTGATCATTACAGATTCGTAAGTCATCTATTGCACACAATTCATGCTGCCTATCTGGTCTTGAGCAAAAAGCAATCATGGTTAGCAATACTAACCATCACAAAAACTGAAGTTGTCAAGGATTTCGTTTTGCTTGCATCCACAATTAAAACCCATGGAAGCAGCAGTCAAGAAATCAAACAACACACTGCATTGGGCAAATCTGCTACGAGACCTCTTTAAAATGTTAAAAAGCAAAAAAGTCACCTTAAGGACTAAGGTGCACCTGACCCAAGCCATGGTGTTTTCAATTGCCTCATATGTATGCGAAAGCTGGACAATGAACAAGGAAGACCGAAGAAGAATTGATGCTTTTGAATTATGGTGTTGCAGAAGAATACTGAATATACCATGGACTACCAGAGCACAAACAAATCTGTCTTGGAAGAAACACAGCCAGAACGCTCCTTAGAAGCAAGGATGGCTAGACTCTGTCTCACATACTCTGGACATGTTATCAGGAAGGACCAATCCCTGGAGAAGGACATCATGCTTGGTAAAGCAGAGGGCCAGTGAAAAAGAGGAAGAACCTCGAGATGGACTGACACAGAGGCTGTAACAATGGGATCAAGCATTAACAACGATTGTGAGGATGGAACAGGACTGGGTAGTATTTTGTCCTCTTGTACACAGGGTCGCTATAGGTTGGAAGTGACTCGACAGCACCTAACAACAACAATAAAAACAGCTAACATTTACTGAGCCAGGCACTGTTCTTATGCTTCACGTATTTTCACTCACATTATCATCACAATATCCCTATGAGACAGGTATGACTATTGTTCCCATTTTACAGTGGAGGAAACTAAGGCAGAGAGTGATTGGGTACCTTGCCCAAGGTAACAGGTAGCTGATGAATTAGAAGTCTTGCTCCGGACCCCAGCTCTTCACCACCAGGGTACACACCTCTCATTACCTGTTTGAATACTCAGGGTGTGTGTGAAACTGAAGGGACACTCAGCAGGAAATAAATCCACATTTGTCTTGTTTTACCATCATATCATCAGATACTAGCTTAGTGCCTGGACATAATCTGTTTTCCCTATTTATTTTATCTGAATGAACGGAAGAATAAGAAAGAGAAGGAGGCTACTGCAGCGATTTGGCCAGCTAGCTGGGGAAATAATAGATCTCAGAAGTCTTAGATATGTGTTAAAGGGCCTTTTCTTGCAGCTAAATCTGTCCATAAGATGATTTTATATAGACATAATCAGAAAAAAACAAATTTTAATTTTATCAGGAAAAGGAATGATAACATTTAAAAATAGTTTTATAATGCCACCTACTGGAAATCTTTTTCTGAGAAATAAAGTTTAGTTCTTAGCTGTTTTTTTTTTTTAAAGGATAGTGGTTAATTTAAGTGAAATTCATAATAATTTTAATACGAGAAAGATTTTCAACTTTTTGTGGTTATGAATTCTAAACCAAATGAAGCCACAATGCTAAGACCACTGTCACTTTTAAGCTCTGCTTTATTCCTACAATCATTTAAAAAGTATTCAAGGGTTACAAACATGTGTAATGATTCAATGTATTTTTAAAACATCTACTCGTTGCTAAAGGAGCCCTGGTGGTGCAATGGTTAAAGTGCCCGGCTGCCAACTGAAAGGTCAGCAGTTCAAACCCACCAGCAGTTCCACGGGAGAAAAGACCTGGTGATCTGCTCCCGTAAAGATTACCAAAACCAAAAAACCAAACACATTTCTGTCAAGTCATTTTTGACTCATAGCAGCCCTATAGGACAGAGTAGAACTACCTCATAGGGTTTCCTAGGTTGTAATTTTTATGGAAGGAGCCCTGGTGGTGCGGTGTTTAAGCTCTAGGCTGCTAACCTAAAGGTCAGTGGTTCAGACCCACCAGCCCCTCCATAAGAGAAAGATGTGGCAGTCTGCTTCTGACCTTCAGGTTAGCAGCCTAGAGCTTAAACACCACACCGCCAGAGCTCCTTCCATAAAGATTACAACCTTAGGAACCCTACGGGGCAGTGCTACTCTGTCACATGGGATCACTACAAGTCGGAATCGACTCAACGGGACACGACAACAATAATTCTTTGCTAACAACTATATTAGATTTATAGTTGCTCTAAAATAAGCCACAACCTCTATCCTTAAAGGGTTAGGATCCATTATTGTATTAATTTTAAGCATAGTTATAAGCATCTTATACGTAAAATTACACATGAATTGTTTTCTAATTAACCATATGCATTTTTTAAACCATATGTATTTTTCAATGTTAATTTTAGAAGGTATGTAAACAAGTAATATGATACAATGTAACTTGATAAATGCAATTAAAACAAAAAGGAAGCAAAAAAGTATAAAGTTTAAAAAAAAAAAAAAGAGGAGGTAACGTTTGAGTCAAGTCCTAAAAGACTTGACTGGAAAGAATTTTCCAGGACATCCAGGATTATAAAGATTGGGGAACAGCAGGCATTCAGGCTTCTAATAAGACAGAGAAAATGGAGCTGGGGAAGAACAAGTAATTTAGCTGTTGAAAGAGTGAAGCTTGTGGACACTGCAAAGCAATGTGATTCTAGACAGGAAAGTATGAACTATATTGCGTGTCCCTGATAAACCATGGTAAGGAGTCAGAGTTTATCCTATGGCAACGGGAAATCATTCAACTACTTCACAGCTTACATTTTAGATGCGCCATTATGCAGGCAGTGTGGGAATGGCTTGTGGAGGAGCAAGACAAGAGACCAGAAGACAAGACTGGAGTAGGATTACAATAGTTCAGAATCCAAATGAAGAGCAGATCACAAAGAGGAGAAAACTCAAAATATAGTAAAATATTTCCAATATAAACACTGACATGGGAATGAGAGAGAAGAAAAAACAGAAGATAATTTCTGGGCTTCTGGCTTAAGTGACCAGGTAGGTAACGATGGTATAAACACAAAAGCAGAAATTCAAGAGGATGTCCCCTGAGTACTTCAAACTCCACATGTGGGGAAGATAATAGAGTTCAGCTTTGCACAGGTGGAAGGAGATGTATTCAACAGAACAATCTGAAACGTGAGAATGGAACACAGAGCTATACGTCACAGCCATCAATATTGATTTGGTGGGTGTTGGCATACGCATGGGAGCACAAACCATGGGTGAGATTCAACTATTCAGGGAAAGAATATGTAGGAGAAAAAAAGGACCAAGAACCCTTGGAAATACTCAAGAAGCAAGCAGAAAAAGAGCAAAACTGCAAATTTTACTCACTGTAACCATGCCAAAAGCACTCTGCTGGGTGATTTAAGCATCCTTTTCTCACCTCAGATCAATTAAAATAACTTTTTAGAATTCCTTCTTTGATCTCTTCTCTTTATATATGCCATTTTCTTTTGAATTTCTATCCATCCTGCTATAACGCTTCTCAGATGCACAAATTTGGAAAGGCAGAGCCTCAGTATTTATTCAAACACTGATCTCTAAGACTCAAAGAGAACTTGCTATTTTGCTACATGTTAGTCAACTAAGGAACTATGTTACTTCAAAGATCACCAAAACAGCTCCCAGTCAATGCCATCAAATAACATGAATGCCTACTATCATTTCTCAAAATGTATTTGAATACTTAAAAGTAAACAATATCATGCTGCTGTTGTTAGGTGCCGTCGGGTCACTTCTGACTCATAGCGACCTTATGTACAACAGAATGAAACACTGCTCTGTCCTGTGCCATGCCATCCTCATGATCGTTGTTATGCTTGAGCCCATATCATATGCTGACACTAATTCCTATCTAATTCTATCAAAAAAAAAAAAAAAAAAAAAACCTGCCTAGATTTTTATATTCTTACTCTACCACCTCCAGACACTGAATGACCAAATCCAGAGCCCAGGAAGCCCACTGGAAACGAAAGCCCAACTCAGGTGAGAAGGAATGATCAACGCACTTTCTCATGCTTTGAGGATGAACAGGACTTCGCACAATAGATACATGTTTGTAACTTTAATAATGCTGTCAAAACCCTTAATAACATCGTTATTTTATAAAATGTGTTTCATAAAAGGATAAACTTCTGCCTGAATTCTCTATACTTAGCCGACAAGGCTTTCAGCCCACTTCAATTGAAGACCTTAAAAGAACTTGTCAAAACTAGATCTGGTGGAGATTCCATTATTACTACCATTTGCATGCCCCTCTTGTTGATGTTCCCTCTCTAGCAAGAAAATGAATCAGATCAGTAAAGTGATTTAGTAATTCTTCTTCGGAGGTTATTTCACATTCAAGAGGCCTTCGATGGATCTAATTCCTATGAACTGAGAGGGTCCTCATAAGTCAGAGTTGACTTGACAGCAATGGGTTTGGTTTATTTTTTTTGGTACAATACTCAGCTTAAAACTCGATTTATCAACAACTCTAAGATAAATGATGAGGTTTATTTTTGCATTACAAGGTAAAGTTCTCAAGTTTTGAGAACATGAATATCTAAATAAAACATATACCAAAGTCAGGAATTCTGTAGTCCTATCTTTTAAGAAGCCCTGGTGGTGCAGTGGTAAAGCAGTTGGCTGCTAACCAAAAGGTTGGTGGTTCAAACCCACCAGCCACTCTGTGAGAGAAACAGTGGCAGTCTGCTTCCATAAAGATTGTTGTTGTTATTGTTAGGTGGCATTGAGTCAGTTCCAACTCACAGTGACCCCACGTACAACACAACAAAACACTGCCCACTCCTGCGCCATCCTCACGATCGTTTTTATGTTTAAGCCCATTGTTGCAGTCACTGTGTCAATCCATCTCACTGAGTGTCTTCCTCTTTTTCACTGACGCTCTACTTTACCAAGCATTAAGTTCTTCTCCAGGGATTGGCCCCTCCTGATAACATGTCCAAAGTACGTAAGACAAAGTCTCACCATCCTTGCTTCTAAGGAGCATTTTGGCTGTTACTTTTTCCAAGACAGATTTGTTTGTTCTTCTGGCAGTCTATGGTATATTCAATATCCTTCATCAACACAATAATTCAAAAGAATCAACTCATTGACCAGCTTTCGCATGCATATGAGGTGACTGAAAACACCATGGCTTGGGTCAGGTGCCCCTTAGTCCCCAAAGTGACATACTTGCTTTTGACCACTTTAAAGAGGTCTTTTGCAGCAGACTGGCCCAATGCAATACGTCATTTGATTTCTTGACTGCTGCTTCCATGGGCATTGACTATAGATCCAAGTAAAACGAAATTCTTGACAACTTCAATATTTTCTCCATTTATCATTATGTTGCTTATTGGTCCAGTTGTGAGGACTTTTGTTTTCTTTATTTGGAGGTATAATCTGTACTGAAGGCTGCAGTCTTCAATCTTCATCAGTAAGCGCTTCAAGTCCTCTTTGATTTCAGCAAGCCAGGCAGTGTTATCTGTATACTGCAGGTTGTTAATGAGTCTACCTCCAATCCTGATGGTGTGTTCTTCTTCATATAGTCCAGCTTCTCAGATTATTTGGCCAGCATACAGACTAAGGATACTGAAATGATATAACCCTGATACACACTTTTCCTGATTTTGAACCACACAGTATCCCCCTGTTCTGTTCAAACAACTGCCTCTGTAAAGATTACAGCCTTGGAAACCATATGGGGTAGTTGTACTCTGTCCGATAGGGGTGCTATGAGTTGGAATCCACTTGACGGGAACAAGTTTTATCTTTTATAACAACAGCAATAACTGTGATGAATTTAACATTCTCTCAGTATCAAATCTTGTGCTGGAAGACTTTAAAAGAATTATTGCTATTTCTCACTAAAGTCCTAAGCATAGCTATCATTAATAAAACTCAAAGAATCACTTGTCCAAGGTAACATAAATATTAAGAATTAGATAAAGATTCAAATCTAGGTCCCTCTAACACCTTTTCCAAAACAAGAGGTAGCAATATTTAATGAGGACTTATTAAGTGCAAGTACCATGCTAAACCCTTTACAGCATCATATCATTTATTTTTCACAGAAGCCTATGAGACTGCTACAATTAATACCCTATCTTATAGAGGCAAAAACCAAGGCTTATAAAGACTGAAATGTCAAATAATACAGCTAGTAAATGGAATTCACTAATATTTAAACCCTGGCCTCTCCGAAGCCAGACCGCTTTCCTTCATTGATTAAGGTGATCCTAAAAGTTAAAATAAGATCAATATTACTTGTAGGGAATTAAGAAGATGATAGATAAATTGAAATATTTTCACGCTATTTGAATTATTTGTATTTTCTTCTAAAACCCGCAGCCCTCTGGGCGAGTAAAAAGGAATGCATTAGGTGGGCAGGTGGGGTTGCACCACAGTGTTTCTACAAGGCCTTCCCGACTCTAAGACTCTAAGATTTGGTGTAACAAAGGGTTTGAGTGCCTAACAGTGACATCAAAACAAGCAATCAAGCAACAAACCACCAAAATTCAAAAGCCTCCTAATGCCTTTTCATAAAGATTGTTCAAGAGTAGTCCAATATTACTCCCTTTTCTATACTAGTGAGCAGATGGACTTCCTGGAGGTAGATGTACTATATATTAGCAAATGATTTTATTTTTCCATTTACAATGTAGTCATCTTCTCAAAAAAGAATTCTCTTGGAAAAAAATATACTGCGAATAAAGAAAATCTCATTAAGAAAACAATTTGTTTTAAGTTAGTATCACCACTATGAAACCATGTTTACTTGGAAAGAAAAAAGGGATGACAGAACAGATCAAAAAAAGGCAAAGATCTGATTCTTACTTTACCCTCCAGTGGAACAGAATTTCATGTTTTAAGTAAAAAAAATAGACCAACCAAACCCATTGCCTTTGAGTCGATTCCGACTCATAGCAACCCTAAAGGACAGGGCAGAAATGCCACATACGGTTTCCAAGGAGCGCCTGGTGGATTTGAACTGTCAGCCTTTTGGTTAGCAGCCACAGCTCTTAACCACTGCACCACCAAGGTTTCTGTTTTAAGTAGAGTACTAAAATAGCTTTTCAAATTACAGATGTAACTTCATGTAACCAAACCAGAAAGGATTAAAGAACATTCTATTTTGTTACAGACACCTGATATCTATACTTCAACAAGTTTTATGACTCTGTCTGGATTGGGTGAAGTATACTACTACACTCCTTTCCCGGCTGCTGCCAGCCAGGGCTGGATTACCCAATAAGCAAGGTACACGGGCCCAATTGTGCATTCCCACCAATTAGCAGTGCACAATTTCACCTGGCCCCCACCACGTCAAGCACGTGGTAAAACCCATGTGAAATTGCTCACCACAGATTAGCAAGTAAATACAATTAAGTCTGTGCATACTCTGCTTAATGTAAGCTGGTGCATACTGTGCTTACTGGTTCATCTACCCTTGCTGCTGGCTAATTCACTGTACATCCAACTGGAATATGGAATCAATGAGTCAATTCTCAAAACTGCCAAGGTTAACTCAGGAAGAGTTTGACTCACAGATACAGAACTTCCATTTGAACCAATTATCAACAAAGCAGCCTCAATACTTCTATAAGGATATCATGAATCATATTAAAAGACTATGTCTGGCATAGTCTCTTAAAGAAGACATATTCCTGGGATTCAAAAGCAGACAATTGCGTGAAATTAATTCAGGCTCCAGATGTTCTGAACAAGCTCTATTTCTTTTCTATTGCTCAGACTAATTAATAGTTTCTCCTTAAAACTTTCCAACTTTCTTTTGAAGGACACCCAACTCAAAATAGCTTTAGCAAGTTACTCCACAGTTCATCCTTCTTTTTTAGTCTTTCACACTCTCACCAGGTTATTCTGACACGTTTACCGACACCATTTAATGTAGACCTAACCTGTGACTCATTAGCACAGATGTCACACTCCCACCTGATACACACTACCAGGGATGCTGCCGCAGACTTCCGGTAGCTCACCGCAGACTTCCGGCAGCTCACACAGTGGGACGAGGAGCAACTGTTACTTAGAATCAGATGAAAGGAAATCTATCTTGACTTTTGGAAAGAAAGAAGCATGAAGGGAAAGCAAGGTAGGAAGGGGGTGAGGGGAGAGAGAGAAAGCTGGCCAACTGATGTGTACTTACATTGGTCAGGGGAGCATGTGCAAACATAGAAAACCCTTCAAAGATATACTCGTGATCATCATACTCTATAACAGTTGGCCTGTCAGTCTAAAAGCAAACAGAAACACAAACGGTAATTAAATAAACGATTGCTTTGCCTGTGCAGAAATCCCTCAGGTCACAAAACAACAACAGGACAAGCGTTCGGACTGTATGGACTCTGTTAACGTTTTTCCAAACAATAGGGGAAAGTTTATACAAAAGTTTGCTTTCAGGTAAAATGCTCTGCTTGGTGGAATTCTCTGGCTTTAGATATTAAGTATAGTTATCTATGTACTGAGACAATCGAGAATGTTTATTGTGGGCACCATAAAGAAAAGCAAGGCTATCCGGGTTAATTCTCTAGGAACTTATTTAATCCTGCAATACTACCAGTTCTGTTCTTACTGAACTATTCTTCTGAAGTAACAGGAATTCTAACAGCAGCAACATAATAACACAGTCAATCCAAAGTTCAAAGTGTAAAAAGCCTCAATATCGCTCCAGTCAAACCAGTGACAGCTTGGAAGGCTCTGACAGGCTTCAGGGTGACAGAAGCTCAAGCCCTAGGGGCTCCAAGTCCAGGTCTCCAAGGAGCAGCCAAGCCACCAAACACTGCAACAAATCAATTCTCACATCATGTCAAAGATCTCAACTGCCTGAAAATTGAGTTTGTACTTAAAACATACAATGTTTACCTAAGCTAATTATCAAGATTGGTAACCTAAAAGATACATTTCTTACATAGATAATCAACATTATTCTTTTAAGTATTTATGTGTGTGTGCGCGTGTGAGAAGAAAGTTTAAGGTTAAAACAAAATAAATCATATGCAAATGTACATTATTTGTTTTGCCAATATTATTGTTACTTTCTATTTGAGTAGGGGCCCTGGTGGCATAGTGGTTAATAGCTCAGCTGCTAACCAAGAGGTCAGCAGTTCAAATCCACTAGCCACTCCTTGGAAACCCTATGGGGTTCTACTCTGTCCTATAGCGTCGCTATGAGTCGGAATTGACTGGACGGCAATGAGTTTGTTTTGTTTGTTCGTACTTGAGTAACTCAACAAAGCTGGTCTAAATTAAACATAATGAAAAAAACTTCTAAACAAATAATGACTAATAATGGTGCTGCCACCATGGAAAATAATTTGGTAGTTCCTCAAAATACTAAACCTAGAGTTATCATATGAGCCAGAAATTCCAGTCCTGGGTACATACCCAAGAGAATTGAAAACATATGTCCACAAAAGAACTTGTACATGAATGTTCACAGCAGCATTATTCATAATAGGCAAAAAAGTGGAAATAACCCATATATCCAATTAGCTGATGAAAGGGTAAATAAAATATGGTATATCCATATAATGGGATATTATCTCCCAATACAAAGGAATGAAGTACTGACACATGCTACAACATGGATGAACCTTGGAAACCTCAGGTTATGTGAAAAAAGCCATTCACAGAAGACCACATATTGTATGATCCCATTCATATGAAATGTCCAGAAAAGGTAACTACAGAGACAGAAGCAGATTAGTAGTTGCCTAGGACTAGAAGGTGAAGGAAAACAGGAAGTGACGGCTAATGCATACAGGATTTCTTTTTGGGGTGCTGAGAATGTTTTGAAATTTGACTATGGTGATGGCTTCACAACACTGTGAGTATACTAAAAACCAAAAATTATATGCTTTAAATGGGTGAGTTTCATGCTATATGGATTATATCTTAAGAAGGCTGTTAAAAATATATAATAATTATCAGTAATCCAATTTTGAAATCAAAATCTGTTGATAACACAAGTAACTTAATAAATTTTGCACCATGAAAGGCAATATAGCTTTAGTGGAACAGCATACAGGCACACGCACTAGAGCCAGACTGCCTGGGTTCAAATCACCACTCCACCACCTACTAGCTGAGTAATCTTGAGCAAGTTACTTAACCTTGGCTGTAAAACAAGGACTACTGCCCCATCTGTTTAGTGGGGATAATAATAATATCAGCTTCATAGGTTTATTGTGAGAATTAAGTAAGTTAATACATGTAAAATGCTTGGAATGGTGCCTGGGACATACTACATGCTCAACAGATATGAGACAATTATTATTGTCATAAATAGATAATAGATTTTCCTATTCAAGTCATTAGATGGCTGATTTTTAAGAAATATGGAAGTATTGTATGCATTCTTCTACTCCATAACTCCAGTGAATACATCCATAATTCACTGGCTATTATGAATTTGGCTATTATGCGATACCAACGTATAAATGAGAAAAAGATACAGTGGTACAGTGAGAGGAAGCCAAAAAAAAGTCATTATGATAAACCCCAATTTTATCAACATAAAAATAAAACATCTTTAAATGAAAGAACACTTAAAAAATGAATTAGTTTCAACAACCGATTAGCATTGTAAAACAAATGCAATCTGATTTTGTTAGGAACTTACTAAAAAGTTTGTAGGAGGGGAGACTGTAATTCGATAGTGGAAAAGTCTTCCGGCATTGTTGGTCATAGGACGACAGGGTTTGATAGCCTGCAGGGGGGAATAAAAAAAACAAAGTGCGTGTAAAAGTAAAGGAGCAAAATTATTTTCATTGGAAAATAGCCTACTTGCTAGAATGAAATCTGACAAAAGAGGTGTTTATGTGTGTTCCTTTACAGACTGGTAGGAAAGAACAGTACATATTCACTTTACCATTAAGAAGACGGATAAAGAAGGGCTAGCCAACCACCAGTTCTCAACCCATTTCCTCATCTGCAATGAGGGCTTCAGCTATGCTATATTTAGAGCTTTCTAGCTCTAAAATCCTATGAGTATTTTCCTTTTATTTGTAAAATAAAAATAACTGACCTTCAGCTAAATTTCCAAATAAAATCAAAAAAGATAAGAAAATTAATCTCAGAAGTAACAGCAGTGGATTTTAATAGGGAAAAAAAATCGGTTGATTAGATATGCTGAGTAAAAATAGAAGATTTCTAAAGTTATGGAAGGGCTGAAAGAAAAGAATTCTGAAACACTGATGGAACAGAATATCAAGAAGTATGTATGGAGCTTATGACAGGAAAAGAAAACAAAAACGAATCAGTGGAATCACTCGGTAGTTGTGACAGACATGGAGAGGCACCACCACATCTCCCTTCAAGGAAAGACTCGCTGCCTCTCCACCTGTCTGCTCCTTCAGGGTCTATGAGGCAGCTGAGTGAGCTCCCTCGGCCGCGGTCAGGCCCACATCAGGTATTGAGCCAGGCAGAAGTGTAAAGCCCCAGCCATTTCAGCCCAACTCTAAGGGGCAATACTCACTCCACAGATCACCATCTGAGTGGCAGGGCTCTGTCGGGGTGACTCACAGTTCAACTTCTCCCTCTGCCACTCTTGCTTGCACCCCTCTCCTTTCACAGCTAAAGATCCCTAATAAGTATCATGCATTTCAAGCTCCATCTTAGCATCTGCTTCTGAAAAACCCAACATGCAACAAATTGTTGGTAGCAGGAGCGATCCAAGAAAGCAGGAGATAAGACGGGGCCTTGGAGCTGAATCACTTACCACTGGCTGGCAAGAAAGACCCCATCACTGGTGGTAGGTGAAGCACACACAGTACTGGCAGAGATAGTAGGTGAAAGAAGGAGTCTTGGTGGCACAGTGGTTAAGTGCTTGTCTGCTAACCAAAAGGTTGGCACCCACCAACCACCCCATGGGAAAAAGATGTGGCAGTCTGCTTCCAAAAAGATTACAGCCTTGGAAACCTTATGGGGCAGTTCTACTCTGTCCTACAGGGTCACTGTGAGTCAGAATCAACTCGACAGCCATGGGTTTTGACCGGTGGAAGCAGGTGCAACCTATCAGGTGTTTGAGACTATGGAGGAAATAGTAGCTATAAGGATAATGGGATGGGTGAGTATTGCCAAATGCCACTGATGCTCTACAGCAGTCCTCAAAACTTCAGTGTGCCCTGGGATGACCTGGAGGGCTTGCTACATCTCAAAATGCTGTCCCATCCCACCCCAAGAGATTCTGATTCAGTTGCTGGGGCAAGTTAAGAATGAGCATTTCTAACGAGTTCCCAGGTGATGCTGATACTACTGGTCAGAAGACTCACTGTGTCACAGAAATGTAACAGCTAAGGAGAAGTAAGAGCCAAGTGGAAGCCAGATGTAAAAGCCACAGGGCCTCTTGGAGGTCATCTCCTCTAGTTAGAGGTTAGAGAAAGCCAAGTCTAGGACTGATCAGTCGAAGTAGCTGAACTGGTCTATTATTCCAAGGTGTGGGTCCAGGAAAATCTGGGATGCGGACATTTCAGCTTCACTCCCCAGACTCCTCTGAACCTTCTGAGTCTGCAAAGGTGGCTCAATCCTCCCTATTTAAGAGCAAGCACTCACCTGTGCTTGAAGACCATGGACAACCCTGCAAGGTAATACTGCCACCTCCACCCAACACCTCTACCCATCCCACCTCCCCTCCAGGCCACTAGACCGATTTTTAATCAGGGTTTTTTACACAGCATAAACTAGCTGGGGAGGTGCTAGGGGGAAAGAGATTATATCCCAAAGGAGCTGCAAGAACTAGCCAGCCCTAGCTAGCAGGAGCTGGAGGAGTCTGCATAGGACCAGGTTGGTGGTGTGCTTTACCAAAGGGGCCAGAAGAGAAAATTGGTTACGGAAGCCGTTTGTTGACTTGGGAGCACTCAGGAATCCCAGGAGATGCTGGGAACTCCATACTAGGACAGCTCCTAGAGGCCTGGAAATATGATGGCCCATGCTGAGCAAAGTTGAAATACCAGAACTGCCACGGCAGTGGAAGAAGGAATTAAGACTCAAGGAATTAAAACCCTGAGTGGAAACTATGGATGTGATATTAATAGTATCTTTTAACTGTATCTTTAATTGTCAATAATATCTTTAGAATCAAATTTTCTTATTCCTTCTACTCTTTGTGTTAAAATTAAGAAATTAAAACACTGTACCAGTGGTTAAAAAGAAGAAAAGATTCAAACAAGCGAGCACATTGGAATGGATGTAGAATCTATAGCCGAAAAATATACCAGATAATTCCATTCCATGGGAAGGTCCAGGGGACACACCATTTACCAAGGTCAAAGGGATGTGGTGGTGAAGGGGCACCAGCATCACTAACATCAGTGGAGGCTTCCTATGCAGCCAGGACTGATGGTGGGAGAGGCAGCCACAGAGCTGAGCTCACTAACAGCAGTGGCAATGACAGCAATGGAGAGGGAGGTGATAGAAATAAACTGCTAGAAGCCAAATCACACAATTATTATGACCAGCAATGTCAGTGACAGCCAATGAGGCCTGACCCAGAAAGAGTTATAAAAAGAGTATATAGGAACATGGAGACCCTAGGTACAAAATAAACGGGAAGCAGACAAGGGTATTTAGTTTGAACCAGCAGAAGAAATCAAGAACGGATAACCAAAAAACTGAAGGCAGGTCACTCCGACAGAGTCACAATCACTTGCCCAGTTTCAGACCAGACCAAGATTTTAGACAATCTATTGATAAAAGAGGTGGCCAGATCCCAGGAGAGAGGACCCTGTAATATGATAGCAAGTAAATATGGTTGAGATGCCCCAAAGGGACCTATGCCCAATTACTCAGATAACTATACACCAGGGAAGAGGGAATACCCAGATAATTCAAGGACTATTAGACACAGTATGTGAATCAACACTGATACATGATCCTAGAAATCCCATCAGAGCAGAGGATATGAGGCCCAGGTAGTAAATGGAGTCCTGGCCAAAGTCTGGCTTAGTGAATCCACTGAGTCTACAGATCTACCCCGTGGTCATTCTCCTAAACCACGAATGCACCATTGGAACTGACACACTTGAGAGACAAAACCACCCCATGTTGGTCCTTGACCTGTGAGGTAAGTCAGAGCTATCACAGTGGGGTAGGCCAAGCAGAAGCCATTGAAATTACTCATTCCATACCCCCGGGGTATGAAGGGCATTTCAGCCCAAAGCAAGACAATCCAGACAAGCCAGGCTTCAGCAGGCCCACAGCACAGTCTGTCTTCTCCCTCTGCTCAATCCTACCTCCACTCTCTTCTCGCCACAGGTG
Source organism: Dugong dugon (assembly GCA_030035585.1). NCBI lineage: Eukaryota > Metazoa > Chordata > Mammalia > Sirenia > Dugongidae > Dugong > Dugong dugon. The sequence continues at coordinate 36,527,750 of CM057460.1, forward strand.
TTGATTCCTAATAAACATCTGGCACCCCAAATTCCATCTCGGCCTCTGCTTTCAGAGGACCCAACCTGAGATGTGCACAGACGCTCACAATGTGCAGGTCTTGTCCCATAAATTCTTGCTACGCTTGCCGACTTTCAAAACAAATGAGGTAAAAGGGAGGTAAGGATATGAATTATCACTGTCTCACAGTCTTTATTCCAATCATTGTTATGACCTCAATTAAGTTTTAAATAGAAATTAAGGATTTATGTATGCTATGTTTAAACACAATGTGCTGAATCATAACGGGATAATCCAGGATTAACAAAAATAGTTTCTAAAAACAAAAGATACGGGGGAGGAGGAAGGAAAATAACTGAAAGAGAGTAACAATATTTGCAGTGTTGCCACCAGACTAGGGGGCTGTGGATACACTGGTAAAACTGTCCACGTTATTACTCAGTTGAGTGGGAACAAAAGACTCAAAAAAGACAGTGAGTTAACAAATACTACATTGAAGGAGAAGCACAAGTAGAAAGCAAACAGCTGCTTCACATACCCTGAAATAGAAACGACGTGTACCTCACAGCACTTTAATAAGATCATTTTTCCAGGGTAATTCATAACCATTTATGATAAAAACATGAAAAAAAGTATTACAATGCATGCAGTTTTAGAATAGTTAACAGGAAACACCAAGCAATCTTACCTTGTCTATTTTAAATCATAAACCATGGAAATTTTTCAAAGTCTTCTTGATACATTTTCCACTCCTCCCCCAAAACTTGTGTACTTTTTCCTCTACAATTATCACTACAGAGACTGTTAGGGAATATGAAAAGACTATTTTGAGGGTATTATTTCATTTCTGGGGAAAAGGATGGCAATAGCATCTGTCAGCTTCTGGCGTCTCAACACTTACAAATACAATATCCCCAACCAGTTACCTCTTCTCCAGGATAAATGCTGTGCCTAATTCCTGTGCGTCGGGCTTTGGCACTGCACTTGCAGAGTGGTCCATCATTCATCTGTCAGAAACAGAATGCAATTCGTTTTAATTGGGCAGAGAGTGCAAACCACGCATGGCGATGCTGCAGAAACTGTGTGGGTTTGAATGTCCTGAGTACTGAAGCTGAAGAGGCTGTCATGGTCAAAAGATTAAGCGGATGTTTCAAAACCAAGAAAGCTGCAAACTGTCTATATTGTCTGATAAAGGGAAGATGGATGACAATACTGGGTTCCTGAGTTACTTGTGCAGCCAAGCAGAAAATATCAATGTCAGCACACCGTTTGCCCCCATCTTCTGCTACCACTTTTCAGTACCTTTCCCTCTTTTTTATTTCAGGAAAAATGACTTTTTCACCAAAGAAAAGCACATTTCATATCCTAGAGGAACACGCAGAATGCTTTGAAGGTGACCGGCAGATGAAATGTTCTGACAAGAGAAACTTTAAGTTACCTCTGAAGCATAGAATCAGAAAAACTTGCCATGCTGTTCAGGTTAGACTAGGTCTCTTTTTTTCACCTGAATTTATCTTACTGCCATGACCTCCGCGTGATTCACTACGTGAATAATTAGTGAATGCATCGTGGATAGAAAGATGTGAGGTAAGCACGGGAAGAAGGGTGTATAGCAGTGTCCACGTACTCAAGGAACATTTATCCTACATGGGAGAAACAACGTACAGATGATAGGCTTAGAAATTTAAAAGAAGAAGAGAAGAATCAGTCCAGACAGATTCTGCTGGGGCTGCATTGGCCGATGATGGAAGGTTTCAAAGAGACAACATGTGAAGGGCTGGAGCGGGCAGGAAGAGAAGACAGCTATTCCACACGAGGCACCAGCATGAGAAAAGGAAGAGAAGAAAGAATGTCTTGTATTTACCCCAGCTAAATGGAATGGATCATTTATACAGAAGACAGAGAGAAGACCAAACAGGCAGAACTGAGGTAAAATCTGAAGGTCCTTAAAGCCAGTTCCATGAGCTTATCCAGAATAAATAGTAATACTGAATGAAAAGGGAAATCAGAGCTTAGATTTACAGGGTCGAAATTGGAGTACCATTTCTCTCTTTGTATTAATTTTTTTCAAATCTATCTATACATATTTCTTTACAGTTCTAGGGATTTGTAACTCATTGTGGTCAATTAAAATACAAATGAAAATCTCTCAGTAAGACTTGGAAATGAAATATCAAAGTAAAAAACTTTGTTTACCATTTTGGGAAATCTAAAGGTCCAGGTGGTAGAGCAGAGAAATAATAACATTACTACCTAAAAAAAAATCATGTTAAGATACTAATACGTAGTAACAGCTGGCAAACAAGAGACATAATAAAATTCCTTCAAAAGTCCCAACACACTCCTAATGCTGGTCACAACTTGTAATGAAAAATGTGGGAAATCACTTTGTGCTCACTGATTTCCAGGGAAGCGGACACAGGTCCTACACGCCTGCCTTTTCCCAGAGTCTGGGCTACTAGTCAGAGAGGTTCTTTACAAGGCTCAACTGTACAGAGGACATAAAATCAAATACATTCAACAGAATAGTGAGATGATACAGAAGTCAGGCAAATCTCTGCTTGGAATGAGAAACACCAGAAACCAAGGTAGGAGCTTCTTGATGGAGAAGGGAACAACAGTCAATGAAAAAGAACATCTACAGGGAATGAGGAGTGACTGTTCATAAGTATGGGGTTCTTTTAGTGCAGATAAAAATGTTCTAAAATCAAATTGTGCTGATGAGTGTCCAATCCTGTGGGTGTATTTAAAAACACTGAATTATACACTTTAAATGTGTAAATTGTATGGTAGATGTATATCAACAAAGCTGTTTTTTATAAAAGATCATATACATGATCAATATGTAAAAATAAGTGTAAAATGCACCGGCAACTTTGCAAACATTTCTGCTCAATTCCAAGGGAAGGAAATGGACCACAAAGTACATTTCTGCTAGGCATTCTACCTATATTAATTATATCAAGAAACAAAATTAAATAGCTTTCATCTAACACGAACCTGAAAAAGCACTTTCAAATTAATGTAGAATACTGTTCTATATTAACATATACGATATTAGAATTAATACTGTATTGGTTGTTATACTAAATTATATATAATATAGTAATTAATAGTTAATGTTATACTATTAGTTATATTGCTATATTAAAATAGGATATATATAGAATTTATTTACAAAATACAAATTTTAAAATATCTTTTAATAGGTATATGTTTTAATATGCTTAACTTCACCCAACACTAGTCTGTCAGTTTGTGATACTGTGGTGTCTTGTGTGTTGCCATGAGGCTGGAAAGTATGCCACCAGTATTTCAAATACCACCAGGTGGACAGGTTTCAGAGGAACTTCCAGACTAGGACACACTAGGAGGAAGGACCTGGCAATCTACTTCTAAAAAAATGGCCAGTGAAAGCCTTACAAATAGCAACAGAACATTGTCTGATATAGTACCAGAAGCTGAGCCCCTCAGGTTGGAAGGCACTCAAAATAACAACTAGGGAAGAGCCGCCTCCTCAAAGTAGAGTCGACCTTAATGACATGGATGGAGTCAAGCTTTCAGGACCTTCATTTGCTGATGTGGCACAACTCCAAATGAGAAGAAACAGCTGCAAACATCCATTAATAATCAGAACGTGGAATGTATGAAGTATGAATCTAGGAAAATTGTAAGTTGTCAAAAATGAAATGGGACGCTTAAAGACAGATATCCTAGGCATTAGAGAGCTGAAATGGACTGGTATTGGCATTTTGAGTCATATGGTCTCCTAGGCAGGGAATGACATATTGAAGAGGAATGGTGTTGCACTCATTGTTAAAAAGAACATTTCAAGATCTATCCTGAAGTACAATGCTGTCAGTGATAGTATAATATCCATAAACCTAAAAGGAAGACCAGTTAATACGACTATTATTTAAATTTATGCACCAACCACTAATGCCAAAGATGAAGAAACTGAAGATTTTTACCAACTTCTGCAGTCTGAAATTAATGAAACATGGAATTAAGATGCATTGATAATTACTGGTGATTAGAATGCAAAAGCTGGAAACCAAGAAGATAGATCAGTAGTTGGAAAACACGGCTTGGTGACAGAAATGATGCCAGAGATTGCATGACAGAATTTTGCAAGACCAAGGACCTATTCGCTGGAAGTACCTTTTTTCAACATAAATGGCAACTATACACATAGACGTCGCCAGATAGAATACACAGGAATCCAATCAACTACCTCTGTGGAAAGAGATGATGGAGAAGCCCAATATCACCAGTCAGAACAAGGCCAGGGGCCAACTGCAGAACAGACCATTAATTGCTCATATGCAAGTTGAAGCTGAAGCTGAAGAAAATTAAAGCAAGTCCACGAGAGCCAAAGTACAACCCTGAGTATATCCCACCTGAATTTACAGACCACACACTGAACCCTAATGACCTAAGACCAGAAGAGTTGTGGGATGACCTCAAGGACATCATACATGAAGAAAGCAAGAGGTCATTAAAAAGACAGGAAAGAAAGAAAAAATCAAAATGGATGTTAGAAGAGACTCTGAAAGTTGCTCTTGGATGTAGAGCAGCTAAAGCAAACAGAAGAAATGGAGTAAAAGAACTGAACAGAAGATTTCAAAGTGCAGCTCGAGAAAATAAAGCTTTATAATAAAATGTACAAAGCCCTGGAGTTAAAAAGCAAAAGGGAGGAACATGCTCAGCATTTCTCAAGCTAAAAGAAGTGAAGAAAAAATCTAAGCCTCAAGTTGTAATACTGAAGGATTCTATGGACAAAATATTGAACTATGCAGAAAGCATCACAAGAAAATGCAGAATACACAGTCACTGCACCAAAAAGAAATGGTCAACATTCAACCATTACAGGAGGCAGCATATGATTAAGAACTGATGGTACTGAAGGAAGAAGTCCAAACTGCACTGATGGCACTAGCTAAAAACAAAGCTCCAGGAACTGATGGAATACCAGCTGAGATGTTCCAACAAATGGATGTAATGCTGGAAGCGCTCACTCATCTGTGCCAACACTGGAAGACAACTACTTGGCCAACCGACCAGAGAAATCCAAATTTGTGCCCATTCTAAAGAAAGGTGATCTAACAGAATGTGGAGATTATTGAACAATACCATTAATATCACATACAAGTAAAATTCTGCTGAAGGTAATTCAAAAATGGTCACAGCACTACATCAACAGGGAACTGCCAAAAATTCAAGCTGGATTCAGAAAAGTATGTGGAATGAGGGATATTACTGACGTCAGAGTGAATCTTGGCTGAAAGCAGAGAATACCAGAAAGATGTTTAGCTGTGTTTTATTGACTATGCAAAGGCATTCGACTGTGTTGATCATAACAAAGTATGGATAACACTGTGAAGAATGGGAATTCCAGAATACTTAACTGTGCTCACGTGGAACCTATACATAGACTAAGAGGCAGTTGTTAGAACAGAACAAGGAGATACTACGTGATTTAAAATCAGGAAAGTTGTGTGTCAGGGTTGTACCCTTTCACCATACTTATTCAATCTGTAGCTGAATAAATAATTCAATAAGTTGAGCTATATAAAGAAGAACACAGCATCAGGATTGGAGGAAGACTCATTAACGACCTGCATTATGCAAATGACACAACCTTGCTTTGCTGAAAGTGAAGCGGACTTGAAGCACTTACTGATAACAGATCAAAAGTCACAGCCTTCAGTATGGATTGCACCTCAATATAAAGAAAACAAAAATCCTCACAACTGGACCAATAAGCAACATCATGATAAACAGAGAAAAGATTGAAGTTGTCAAGGATTTCATTTTACTTGAATCCACAATCAATGCCCATGGAAGCAGTCAAGAAATCAAACAACATATTGCATTGGGCAAATCTGCTGCAAAAGACCTCTTTAAAGTGCTAAAAAGCAAAGAAGTCACTTTGAGGACTAAGGTGCACCTGACCCAAGCCATGATATTTTCAATAGCCTCATATGCATGTGAAAGCTGGACAATGACTAAGAAAGACCAAAGAAGAATTGATGACTTTGAATTATTGTGCTGGCGAAGAATATTCAACATACCATGGACTTCCAGAAGAATGAACAAATCTGTCCTGGAAGAAGTACAGCCAGAACGTTCCTTGGAAGCGAGGATGGCAAGACCTTGCCTCATGTATTTTGGGCATGGTATCAGCAGGGACCAGTCCCTGGAGGACATCAAACTTGGTGAAGTAGAGGGTCAGCGAAAAAGAGGAAGACCCTCAACAAGATGAACTGACACAGTGATTGTAACAATGGGCTAAAACACAGCAACGATTGTTAGGATGGCACAGGATCGGGCAGTGTTTCGTTCTGTTGTACATCAGGTTGCCACGGGTCAGAAATGACTAAACAGCACCTAACAACAACGTCAACTTCACATGCATTGAAGATATTATTTTTGTATGTAATATGTATTTGTAAGACACAGAAGTTTTATAAACACACTATTTTGTATTATGAATTACTTCATATTAAAAAAGTAATTAAAAATAAAAATGATTACATCCACTTATTTTTACATAGGTCATACATGCTTAACAAGGAAGAGAACTTACAAGGAATTGTGACTGTTACCAACTAAGATATATGAAGTCTTACAGAAGGACTTAAGACATTGTTTACTGCTTTGTGACAAGGTACCTTCCAGGAGAACTGCTTTTAAAAAGACCTACAAGTCCTCTTTTCCCCTCCTAGCATTTGTCTCCCTCTGTCTACTGCAAGTTTAATGAAGCAATGCCATTATCCTGCTCCCCAACACAGAATTTACCAACATCAGCAAATATGATTCAAGGAACAGCTGCTCTGGTGCTGATGCTTTGGAGCTGCACCTCAAAGCTGAAAAGAAATATGCTGTGAAGAATGACACACAAGCCTGAGAGTAAAATTCCATTTCCATACCAGCTAACATGCATCTTCTGAGCCTGGAGCCATAAATGTGATGTGTGGGTTTGCAACCTTATACAGCAAGAACATAAAACCACACGCACCTGGCCTGGGTCATTGTACCAAAGTTCATCGTGGAGTCGGTCAGGATGGGCCTTTTTGCGTTTGATTTCTGCAATGACGTCAAAAACTTCAGAGTCTGAGCTGCTAGAACAGGTGCTATCCTCATCCGACTCACATTCGGATTCACTGGAACTCTCTAATAGAGGTCAGGAGAAAAACAAGAATAGAAATTGAAGAAATTCACAAGACAGTTATATGTGGAGACTTCCAAATGACCTAAACCTCTAAATGTAAGGACAAGTTGTTTATTCTTCCAGCAAATATCTGAGTATCTACTCTAAACAAAGGTCCCTCGGTGGTGCAAATGGTTTGCTCTCAGCTACTAACCAAAAGGATGGTGGCTCAAACCCACCCAGCAGCACCACGGAAGAAAGACCTGGCAATCTGCTTCCATGAACATTATATCCAAGAAAACCCTCTGGAGCTCAGTTCTATTCTGTAACACATAGGGCTGCCATGAGTTGGAATCGACTCTATGGCTATGGGTTTCGTTTTTCATTCTGCACAAAGCACTCTGCTAAGCAATACCATGAAAAACAATATACAGTCCATAATGCAGAGTCACAATTGAGTTGGGGAAGTAAAGAATATAATGATTTTTTACCGCGAAACTAAGATGCAATGAACAATGCCAGACAAACTGAAAAATACAATAGTAGTATGTGGTTTCATATTTAAAAGCAGTAGTGATTCAGAAAAGGGCCCTTCTACTGTGATCTAGAAGGGTCAGCATGATTTCATGGAAGGGGCAGGTATGACCTACGCAGGAAGGCTGTGTGCGGTTAGGATGAGGGGCAGGAAGGAAAGGAAAGCAGAAGAGGCACTGTAAGCAAAAGCATGGAGGCAGGAGCTCACATGAGAGCCACGACTCAGGTGCGGCAAAGGCCCCACAGGAAAACAGTGGGACATGGGGATCCTGAAGTGCTCCCCTGAGGAAGACTGTGAAAACCAGACTGAAGATTTTACATTTTTCTTCTCTCAGTGGTAGCAGCAGGAAATTGTCAGTCCGTGAAAGTGACTTGATAGAAGACCCAGCTCTTTGCGGGCAACCCTGAACCTAAAGTGTCAGGAAGCTCCTTTTTGAGCTTTTCCACCAGGTTGGGCCAATCATAAATGTAACAATTCCAAAAGAGAAGAAAGGTAGACCAAGGCAACTGTGTCTGGGAACTTCAAACATGAAGTATCTGTTTCTTATGAATAAACGTACTTAATGGTATTAAACTTTTTGGAAGGCCCATCAAAGATCAGTTTAGATATAGAAGGGGCCAGCCACACAGCATGTCAGTTTGTCACAGCCCAGCCTGCTTTGGAAATTCAAGCCCTACTCCCACATCTCCCAGCAGCAAGTACAGGACTATGGATAGCACAACTCAATCAGCACAGCTAATTCAGAGATCTTTCTCTTCTCCAGAAAATTTTCAGAGACGAGCAGTGATGAACAGTGCTTTGAGACAGATGTCTTGTGGGAAGTTTCATTCTCCACATCTGGACCAATCGTGTTTTGAGACAGATGTCTTGTTGTGGGAAGTTTCATTCTCCACATCTGGACCAATCGTGTTTTGAGACAGATGTCTTGTGCTGGGAAGTTTCATTCTCCACATCTGGACCAATCAAGGTGTTCCCAGCAGTTCAGCCATATGATCATTCTCTTAACCAGTCTTCAAGCTTCCAGTGGCACAAATGTCCACCATCATCACAGCATAAAGCCAGACAGAATTCTTGCCTTATAAGCATTATAGCAAGGAGCCCTGGTGATGCAAGTGGCTAAACACTCAGCTGTTAACTGAAGGGTTAGCAGTTCAAACCCATCCAGAGACTCCACAGGAGAAAGACCTGGTGATCTGCTCCCATAAAGATTACAGCCTAGACAACCCTATAGAGCACTTCTACTCTGTTACATGGGGTCACTATGAATCGAAAACTGACTCAACAGCTCCTAACAACAACAGGCATTATAGCCTTGAACTACCTCACGCTGATCATGGATCTGAGCATCATTACTGAGGAAGCAGAGATGACTTCTCTTACGAAGACAGGAGTCATGATGGCTGAAGCCATCGCTATGCAACCGAAGAGACAATAGTAGAGATGGACAACGGCGCTCCTTTCGACACTAACAAGCATTAAATGGACACTGTCATTCTTTTTACACCGTTACGCTAGGCCATTTTAGTTAAGTTGGTCTGGAAAAGTTCTGCTGAAAAACTATACAGAGCAGCTTTACAAGTTGCCACATTTCTTTTAAAAAATTTTTAACTGACAGCTAAACTTTAATACAGAAATGAGAACAATCGTGGTTCCAGTTTTATTACATTAATAACCTTCACTTCAGGGTTTTATAAAAAGGGTTTTACTCAAAAGACAGTGCCACATTCCTAACGATTTTAAATAGTTTAGGATAGGGTGAATTTATGTACAGTTTGGTTGTATGATAAAGCAAACATCTTAATTATTGGTAACTTTTTTGTTTGGGAAAAAATTTACTAGTGAATCAGATTTTGGTATGTATAATCGAAAAAAGCCAATGGTTATCAGCATATTATTAACAAATTAGAAAATATAACTTCTCAGTGATTCATTTTATCAATATTATATTTGAGAAAGGTTATCAGTAAAGTCTGGGAATAAATCATATTAACTTCTTAGAATTTAAGTTCTGTGACATGTTCTTTTGAGTTTTACTGTAATTGAACATACAAGTGAAACTTGTACATATGATTGTTTCATTTTTAAATTTTAGAATTTGTTCATTATGTTTGATGTGTGACTGAAGTCACTCTGGACGTTAAATATCTCTCGATGCTTACTTTTATATTTAGAAAACAATATTAGTGTAACTCTTTTTTTCAGAAAGAAAAAGCATTGTCAATGCACAGTCAGATAAAATGGTAATGTCTTACTGAAAATGTACTTTTTCAGGAAAAAGACTTATGAACCCTCTAAGTGCTGCCTCTGTCACTTAAACTTAAAAAAGTTTAATATTTTCAAAGTGACCAGGACATATGTAGGAGGATACTTTTTTTTTTAATGGAAACTGTACAGGTTTGAACATTTGAAAAGAATTTAGTCTTAAACATTTCCTGATTTAAAATTTTTAAAATCTTGTTTAACAAAACTGTTATGTATCAAGACGATATGCTTCCCTTTCACTGCAGAATATAAACTTATTTATAAAAACTAAAAAAAAAAAGACTAGAACTTTGATTAATCCTCTAAGAGATTAACAGAGTAGCAGCATAATAATAAAATCCCAACACTTATGTTGTTATTACATGTGTACACGATGCTGTTGGTATCTCTACTTTACAATGAGAAAACTGAGGCACAGAGAAGTTTAATCACTTGCCCAAGGTCACACATCAGGTAAGTGGTGAAGCAGGATTCGAACCCAGGCTGTTTGGTTCCAAAGTCAGTGCTCTTACCTGCTAAGGATACTGCCTGGGTGCGTACAGCATTTGGGGTTAACTGAAGGTGAGCAGACAAGAGCCAGAGAGAACACGTAGGCAAAGCCATAATGAATGCATAGTCTGTGCATGGCATTTTGTTAGGTGCTAAGGATACACACAACAAAAGGCAGTTTCTGTGCTCAAAGAACTTCTATCTACTTAGAACCTCAGAATATACACGTGAAAAAATAGACCAGTGTATGAGAAAGTTGTGAAAACTGTCTCTGTGAGTAGAGAGAAACCTTCAAACACAGCTGGGCCATTTCCTCACAAAACCAGGAGCCCTGCCAATGGCGAGGGTCAAGGAGGGGATTCCGCCCATCATCAGAGGCAGTGCCTGGGGCTCTTGCTTTCAGAGGAAGGCCAGACTGGGGTCCCTTCAAAGCCTGGACAATTCTACAAGGGACACAATTGTTATATGCCTTGTAAATAAGATCCCTTATGTTTTTTGCTGTCATTAAGGAAAATAGAGCAAAAAGAAGAAAAGCTTCATCACTACATATTTTGCAAACTGTAATTAAGGAAAAGAAAAAGAAGAAATTTCAAGTTGGGATTCTCCAGGACTCGTCTCAAACGTTTGGATGAAGCAGTAAGTAAAGGGCACTGACACTGATGACCCCTCTACTCACCCAAATCTTCGTCCAGCTTCGTCTTGGGAGGCTCCCATGGCGGTCTGGCTGCTTTGGCCTTTTCCTGCCTGCTCCCCAACTCTTCTTCAAATTTGTCATATAAGTCCCGGAGCCTACTTGTTCCAACTACAGTAGAATCTCCCTTTTAAAAATAAAGGATCAACATTAGGAACCATACTAATAATTAATCAAATCAAAGACACATAAGACTTCAGAAGTTGTGAAAGAATTTCTAACAGCAAGATGCCATTTTTCAACCCTCAAAGTAACAAACATTTAAAAACAAAATGCCCACAAAAGCCTGAAACTATTGCCCTGAGATAATCTTTAAACCTTCAACCAAAACTATCCCCTGAAGTCCTCCTAAAACCAAAGAAAGGTTTAACTTAACTAGTGAAGAATGTCTGCCTTGAGCACGGTGCTCTTTTAAGATCTATCTATACAGGGTCAAACTGACAACACCAATTCGAAAGATTAGATAGGAAACTTAGGGGACAGGGAGTTTATGTTAATGTAGGAGGAACACCTTGGAAAAAGGAGACTGGGAATGGTTGCCCAACTGGAAAAGTATAATCAATATCACTGAATGGTACATGTAGAAACTGTTGAACTGGTGTTATGTTCTGCTGTGTATATTCTCACCAACAAAAATAAAATAAATTATTTTTTAAAAAAATGACCAATGCTGGCAACAATACTCTGCATCAAACACACTCCTTATAACTGACACATCCTCAGGTAAATGCACTTAGCAACATTCAGAAACAGAATGGTTTGTCTATTCTATGCCCTTCTGAAGAGACATTTTTTTCAAAAATCATGACATCCTCCTAGAATTCATAACACCCTCCTAAGGAGCCTACACTCTCCTACTGAAAATCACTGATCATCCATCCTCCACATGAACCCAACAGAACAAAAAGATACATCCTTTGTTTCTCACACACACACACCTACACACACGTAACAGGGATTCTACAATTTATCCCTAGAAGAAGTTCTCAGCTTCTCCCTACTCTCTTCCCAGGCTGAAAATCACTTTGAACATCCATATTCTTTGACTCAGTAATTTTCAAAACGTAAGAGCCAGATCTTTCAAATGTAAGAAGGGAATTAAAATGAATCATAAAATCTGCCACCCAAAAGAAGCGGGACCACGCAAAAGAAGCGGGACTGTTGTTCTTCCTCAGGCCCCGCCGCATCACTGATGTCAGCAATGCTGGGATAGCTGTGACCCTTATCCCCCTCTCTGCAACACAGATGACAAAACCAGACAGCGAATGTTGGGCCCAGAGCTCAGTCAGTCTTTCTTCAACAATGGAGTTTTAAGACACCCATACAACTTAAGAGAAAAAAAAAATAGCTCTGCCTGTTTAAACTCTGAACTTCACTGGTGTCATCCTTGTTGTTTTAAGAACAATAATAGCTCTGGCAGACATTCTCCCCTTCTTCCTGGCCAACAGAACCATGACTCTATTCCAATTTTGGGCAGAGAGCTCCTGATCTCAGGGAAGGTGGATTAAGCCCCCAACTAGGGTAAGTAGGCAGAATGGTCCCCTAAAAACTGTCCACATCCTAATCCCCAGAAGCTATGAATATGTCAGCTTACATGGCAGAAGAAACTTTACAGATGTGATTAAGGTTATAAACCCTAAAACGGGGAGATTATCCTGGATTATCTAACCACACCGCCCTTAAATGTGGAGAACATTCCCAATCGGAGAGAGATGAGATAGAGGAAACTGGAGGAGAGAGTCAAAGCAGGAGAGGGACTCAATCTGCCACTGCTGGCTTTAAAGCTGGAGGAAGGGGGCGACGAGTCAAGGCATGCAGGTGGTCTTCTAGAAGTTGGGAAGAACCCTCAGCTGACAGCCAGCAGGAAATGACGACCTCCATCCTATAGCCACATGGAACTGAACACTGCCAATAACCTGAACAAGTAAGAAAACGGATTCTCCCCAGAGCTTCCAGAAGTGAATGCAACCCTGCCAACATGGTGATTTAGCCCAAGTTGAACTTTGGAACCAGGCTGAATTTCTGATCTGCAGAGCTATGAGATAATAGAGTTGTGTTGTTTTAAGGCTTAAAGTTTGTGGCCATTTGTGTCATTAGCAACAGAAAACAAATCCGTGGGTAGGCATATGACCCAATTCTGGCGAGGAATGGAAGAGGAGATCTGCGGGAGCTCTGGAGTTGCTAAAGAACGCTCTGCCCAACACTGCCCTCTTAACTAGACACAGATGTGTGAGGACGCGATGTTCAAACTGCTGCCGTCAACCTGCAACCACAGCGGACGCTCAAGAAAATAGCAGACGCCAACCTAGGGCACTGCCATCATCAAGACGCTGAACTAACACCAGCTGCCACCTCCCCAAGTGTCCTGTCATGTGAGAGAAATAAACCCAGCTCATTTATGCCACATTTGTTGTTTGTTGTTGTGTGCTATCAAGTCAATTCTGACTCACAGTGACCCTATAGGACAGAACAGAACTGCCTCACACAGTTTCTAAAGCTGTAGTCTTTACAGAAGCAGACTGCCGTATCTTTCTCCCACTAAGCAGCTGGTAGGTTCAAACTGCTGACAGGCCATATTTGTTGTTATTGTTAGATGCCATCGAGTCAACTTCTACTCATAGTGACCCTGTGTGCATGACCTGATGTGCAAGCCACATTTAGTCAGGTATTATTCCTAACTGATAGAACACCTTCTTTCTAGGGTTGTTGTGAGGATTCAATAAGACAAAATGAGAAACATGGGGCATAGTTCCAGCACCCTGAAAGTGCTCAATATGGGAGTCTACCCTCCCCTGTATCACATGAACTATATAACTTAAACCTCTGCTCTAACTTACCCAGTAATATTTGATTCTCAATTACCACACCACTTTTAGAGAGTTCTCAAACCCTTTTTTCCAAAGACAAGGAAGTCTCCTTTCAAGGTCCCCACACACGACGGTCCAAATAAGGCTTATCACAGTATTTCCAACAACGCTCTCTTACTGAATCCCATGAACTAAATCTAACATCTCCAACTTCGTATGTCTAAATTACAAATATTCACTTATTTGTTCATTCAGCGAAATTACTGTGTGTCTACCCTGTGGCAAATATGCCTACTCATGGGATGGAAGGCATTAGGCCTAACTGGGAAAGAGAGAGAAACCAAAACGGAGACAGAGAAAAAAGAAAAGGACAAGAGAAGCCCGCGTCGGCAGACAGGAGAAGTCACCTGGAGAACACCACCACTGCAGAGCATCGGAGACTGCTCTGCAGCCCATGAAGGGTGACTCACGAAACCAGTCAATATTCATGCAAAACTTCGTATGGTTATCTTTTAGCCAATGATATAAAAGAGGCAAACTCAAATCCTTCTTTAATTCCCATTTTGGAAGAAAAGACACACACAGATACGTATACATGTGCCACAAACTACAGAAGGTAACTACAGGTGAGAGCTTACAAAACCATTGGTAATGTCATAAAAAATACAGAGTAAAAGGGGTACTTTAATTAATCTACTGTACTGCTGCCTTTGGCTTTTTAAAATAACTTTCTTCCAGGGCAGTGATTCTCAACTAGGGGGTGAGATGGGTGGTGACTGTACCCCCAGGGAACATTTGGCAATGTCTGGGAACAATTTTGGTTGTCACAACTGGGGGAGGGTGTGCTACTGGTGTCTAGTGGGTAGAAGTTAGGAATGCTTCTAAACATCCTACAATGCACAGGACAGCCCCCCACAACAAAGAATTATACAGCCCAAAGAGCCAAGGCTGAGAAGGCCTGATCTACAGCTTCTCTCCTACTCAGACCTACCACCTGATCCATGGGGTCGCTGGAGTAGTAGTTTTCTGAATGGGTACATCGAATCCACACGGGTTTAAGAAGTTCTTCCTCCTCCTCCTCATTTTTGTCAGGCAGTGTCTCCTCCGGCTCCTTCTCCTTGATGGAAGTATAGGTCTTCTCTTTGCCCGAGCTCTGGCTGTCACTCCATTTGTCTTTTTCATCCTCCCAACGAGTTCTCTTCTTCTCCCTACTTGAGGAACGACTTCAAAAGGGGGCAAAGGAGGCTACTTACTAAAAACGTTCTTCCACTGTAAAAACTATTCTATTTCACCTCTATTTAATTTATTTTTCACCAAAAATACAAATGCCTTGCCAAACCACCATATTTATTTTTGTTAAACCAGTGATACCCAAACACCAGTCTGGTGGCATCAAAATCACCTGAAGTTTACTTGTTTAGAAATACAAATTCCCAGGCCCTACCCCAGGTCTACTTACTGATTCATAGTCTCCAGGGGTGGGGCCAAAGAATCTGTATTTTTAGTAATCTCCCCAGGTAATTCTGGTGTGCATCCAGGGTCAAGAACAACTGGTAAACCATAACTCCTAAAAGAGAAAGATACTTGCAAATATTTGGAAATCTCTACATTTTGACCATTTCAGCAATTAGAATATTAGTTTGGAATCCTTCACTTCTTGCTTTGCCAGGAAAGAAAAAAAAAGCTTCACAAAACATTGTGCCAACTAGGCTATAAACTTAGCCTGAGGACTATAATCTGAGAGTGAACTGGTAGTATCACCCCAGCCAGCTCTCAGATGTCTCAGGTTTTAAGAACCCCAGATATGCATATTACCACTTAGTGGGCCAACACTTTGCCTGATTTTAATCTCTACAAATACTAATGTTAAATCAGTTAATAAAGAAAGATAAAAAACCACTCTATCTCCTTAAATTCCTGGGACTTGAAATTTGCAAAGGCCCATCCTATGGATGTCCTGGAAGGAAAAATCTGTAGGGTTTTTAGACAGTACAGTCCTTGAAAATGCAGCCAAGGAGATTATTACTTTACTGGACTGTCTGCTAACAAAGTTACACTATCTACAAAAGATTATATCGGGATCAAAATCACAAATTAACTCCTTTCATTAACGCTACCACTAACTTCTAATTTTATGACAGGGAAGTGTGTGTATGTACGTATACAGTGGGAAGAGGTGATCAGAAAGATATATATATATATCAACTTTTTATTTATATAACTTCTAAATATTACTGTGGACATCATTAATTTTGTTACCAGAAAAAGTTACTTTCAAAGTAAAATGTACGCATGTCCACTGAAGAAAACTGATAAGCAAAGACAAAAATATAACACCACACAGAGATAACCACTATTATTTCAAAAATATGTGAAAACATATACATTCATATGAATATATACAAACATACACACGCCTTTTAACAAAAACGGAAACCTACAGTCCTATTTTATAGCTTGTTCTTCTCATTCAATAATAAATCAGGAACACCTTGCTATTTCAATACCTATCTGAACCATTTTTAATAGGTACGTATTATTCTTTCATGTGGATATGCCATAGTTGATTTAACAAATCTAATGACAGTCATTTAGGCTGTTGCCATTTTTTTTTCTATCACTTGTGTATATGTGTGTGAATTTTTGCACACTTGTCAGATTATTTTGCAAAGGGTACTTTTTTTTAAGCTTCTCTCCGGCTAAATAAAACCAATTTAATGAGAGTTCCCATCTCCACACATCGTGTTGATGTAGTTGCTTTTAATCTTTGCCATTCTGATGAAAAAAGTATTTCATTTAATTTTAATTTGCCATTTTTTATCACTACAGAAGTGAATGCATTGGAGGTTCACTTCTTTAATGAACACCCCAGTCACAAGCTAACCCAATACTTTAACTACAGATGCTAGTCTTTTCTTACTTATTGAAAGAGTATCTTAATAAGAATAATCACCGTTGTTCTGTGATATACATAACTTTTTGCAGTTTTTTGTTTTCCTTTTAATTCTGTTTATTGCTAGATAAAACTTTATTAAGTCAAATCTACAATTTTTTTATTTATACTTTCTGTCTTAGTGTTATGCTTAGAAATCCTTTCCTATCCCAAGGTTATATTTTCTTCAGGTACTTTTAACATTTTTTTTTCCTTATTCTCTCTCTCCAAGGTGTGAGGCAGAAATCTAATTTCAGTTCTCCCACCATACGGGTTGCCAATTGTACCAACATCAATTTCTTGTAATTTGAAAAAACAACTTTATGATAGATGTAAACTTTTATATATACCTGAATGCTTCTGGATTTTTGTTTCATTTATCCAGCTATTTATGCCCATATCACATTATTTTAACTATTATATATCTACAGAATAGTTTGATAGTACCAGTGAAAGCATCCTTGCATTTCTGTCTTTCTTGATTATTCGAACTTCGACTCCAAAGAGGAACTTAAGACTCATTATGAAGTTCTAAAACCAGTATCTCAACTGATGCTACATTAAACTTACAGATAGCTTTGAAGAAAACCAGTATTTTTACAACATGGTCTTCCACTGCAGGACTATGGCATGCCCTCCATTCATGTACATCACCTTCTTTGCCTGTCAGCTATGTTTTATAGTTTTCTTCCCATTGGTCCTACATATGTTTGTTAAGTTTCAAGATATTTTAAATCTTCTGTAGTGAATATATTTTTTCCCCATTGCATTTTCTAATTAGTTATTCCTGGTATTTACGAAGGCTATTAATTTTGGTATGTTTATTTTCTAACTACTTTAATGAGCAAGTTCTTGTAGTTTATTTACTTATTATTTTTCTCACAATTATGGAGTTTACTAGGAAAGTAACAGGTTACAATTCAGGTTCAGGAACAATCAGGACACATTTCTTCCATCAGGACAGCCTCTTCTCAGCCGCGCCCACAGGCACGTCTCTCTCTGGCCCCTCAGCCTCTGCCCTGCTCTAGCAGGTAAAGTTCTCATAGTTTCTTAGCTGATTCTCTTGAATTTTCTGTTAATACTATCAGCATTAATGTTAATATTAATAGCATCTCATAGCTCCCAGACGTTTTTGGTTCTTAACATGAGCCTGACACTCTGCAAGGCACTTCACTGACATTCTCACATTGAATCCTTACGAGAACCCTATCAGGCAGCTATTAACATCCTTCCAGAGGAGGAAACTGTCCTGGAGATTACGTCACTTGCCCAATAGCACAAAACAAACAAGTAAGTGGGAGTTAAATGCTAATATGGTATTTGACACAGACATTTTGGCATATTCTAAAAATCCGAGCAAATGTTTAACTATTTACTGTTATCAAGAAACACAGCCAAAAGACATCCTCACCCATCTTGGATAACAGATCGTTAGGGCTGTATGCTGTAAACATCAGTTAGTTGTTTTTTTTTTTAACCCTATGAGAGGAGCATTTCAAAAGCATCTTTTTTTTAGATAAGTGTCATGGGTATTTACCTCAAAAGAGTAAGCTATTGGATTCCTAACTGTCCTCCTTTACAATATGTACATCTCTTAATTTTTGTTTCCTCATCCACTGCATTGGTTAGAACTCAAAGAATCCAAGTCTTCGTTTACTCCACAAGCTACAGGCAATGAAAAAGAAACCACTAGACCAGGGAGACTTTCAGCATTTTAAGTTAAAAATCATCGACCTCAAACAGATCCTCAACAGACTCCTGTCTCCTGTCCTCCTCTCTCAGGCCCTCTTCTCACTGATCAAACTCTTCCTAGTTAATCTCATCTAATTCCACGGTGTTGGTGTTTCCAGCTTGGATCTCTTTTCTGAACTTTGCACCTGGGTAACCAATTGACTATCATACAAGCCCATCTGTTGTCTCACAGATTCTCAAGCTCAACAAGGCCAAAACTGAAGTCATCCTCCTGCCTCTTTCTTGCCCCCATCCTCAGTGGGAAACACCAGATCTCAGGTGATCACTCTCAACTCTTCTTCCCTCTCTCCTAACACTAAAGATCAGTTACCAAGTCCTACTGATTCTATCTCATAAATGTTTCCCAAATACGTCTTTCTCCACTGCCACTGTCATTGCCCTACTCTAGGCCACAGTCATTTCTCTCATGGATTACTACAGAAACCTCCCAATTTCCTCATCTCCATACTTGACCCTCTCAGAGCATTTCTCCACATCGCAACCTTTACACATGCTGTTCTCTCTTCCCTCGCCAGCCTCCCTCCCTACTCACACTTCAGGTATCCATAAAATGTCATTTTCTCTATGACTACCCTAGACTGGGTTTTTCACTGCTGTGTGTTCCCAGGGCAACATTTAATTTCCCTAACAAAGCACTTAACATTTTCTGTAAAGTGGGGACTCTTTGTTAACCAATCTTACCCACACCAGTACAATGCCTGTGACACACAAGAATGTGCAAGGTTCTTAATTCACTCAATGACTGAATCATAAGGATGCTAGGTAATAGTGATAGACATTGCAGCCTCCTTGTCTTTTTCCCAGCTTGTATGCAAAGACCTCTAAGGTTTCAACACTAAATATGGCTGTTCTTGAAATAGTTTCCAACATGTTCATCATGAGGTACTGTTCTTCATCATGTTAAAGAAATCTGCTTGTGTTCCTAGTTTACTAATGTTTTTACTCATAAATGAATGCTGGGATTTATTAAATACCTATTAGGCAGCTACTGAGATAACACTAGACTTGGATATAAACAATTACAGTTACTTTAACCCTCTACTGAAAACAACTGCTCGTAGTCTAATTAGTATTTTTATATCCATATTCATAAGGGAGATTGTTTTGTAGTTTTCTTTTCCTTGGTTCGGTTTTCATCTGAGTTTTCCTGGTATTACATCATGAGTTGAGAGGCTACCCTTCCATCTTCTTCAGTGTTATAGAACAGTTTGAAACTTTTGAGGAGGTGGTTCAAATTAAACTTTTTCAATTTCTTCCATGGTTACTGGCCTATTAAAATGCTCTGCTTCTTGTATAAAGCTTACAATTTTTGTTTTCCTAGAAATCAACTCATCTAATCAAAGTTTTTAAATTTTTTAAATCAAGTATCTGTACTTATATCAACAGTTTATCATTTTAAAATCTCCTTCATTCCTATAAAGATACATTCTTTCTTATACCTAATGAAATGTTTTCCTTTTCTTGATTAGATTTGCCACTTTTTATCTCATATTGACCTTTTCAAAGAACCAAGTCTTGCATTTATTTACAAATACTGTTATATTGCTATAGTTTTGATTTCTATTTCATTCATCTCTTTTACCTTTCAATCCCTTTTTTCTGCTTTTCTTATACTCTACTGATTTCTAGAGCCAATGCTCAGGTAATAATTATATATGTATTGGTGTTTGTTAGGTGTCATGAAGTCGATTCTGACTCATAGTGACTCCATGTGACAGAGAAGAACCACCCCATAGAGTTTCCCAGGGTTTAATCTTTATGGAAGGAGCCCTGGTGGCACAGTGGTTAACTGCTTGGTTGCTAACCAGAAAGGTGGGCAGTTTGAACTCACCAGCTGCTCTGCAGGAGAAAGATGTGACAATTGCTTCCGTAAAGATTATAGCCTTGGAAACCCTAAGAGGCAGTTCTACTATAGGGTTGCTATGAGACTATTCCGGCAACAGGTTTGGTTTCATTTTGGAAACTTTATGGGAGCAGATCACCACGCCTTTTCTCCCGCAGAGCCGCTGGGTGGGCTCGAACCACCAACCTTTTGGTTAGCAGCCAAGCGCTTAACCACTTGTCATGGTTTGAATTATGTCCCCCAAAAATGTGTCTATCAGTTTGGCTAGGCCATGATTCCTGGTACTGTGTGATTTTCCTGTATGTTGTAAACCTGTCTCTATGTTAATGAGGGAGGATGGGTGGCAGTTGTGTTAGTAAGGCAGGACCTGATCTATAAGACTGGATTGTGTCCTGAGGCAATGTCTTGAGATATAAAAGACAGAAGTAAGCAGAGACACAGGGTGACCTCATACCATCAGGAAGGCAGTGCGGGGAGCAGAACGCGTCCTTTGGACTGGGGTTCCTGCGCAGAGAAGCTCCTAGTCCAGGGGGACACCAAAGAGAAGAAGGCTGACAGAAGAAGCCTTCCCCTGGATCTGACGCCCTGAATTTGGACTTTTAGCCTACTTTGACTGTGAGGAAATAAATTTCTCTTCGTTAAAACCATCCACTTGTGGTATTTCTGTTATGGCAGCACTAGATGACTAAGACACCACTGCACCAACAGGTCTCCTAATTTTATATATACATAAATATAATTTATTTAGCATTTACTTTGGGCCCAGTTCTAAATGTTTTACATGTATTATCTCAATGACCCTACGTAACTGTCCTTATTTTACAGATAAAGACACTGATGTTTAGAAAGGTTAGATAACTTTCCCCAATAACAAAGTTGGGAAAATAGTAACTGATCCTAAATCCTTTAGACTCTAGAGTGTTGCTCTTGTTGTTAGATTCCATCAAGTCAGTTCTGACTCAGAGCAACCCTATGTATGACAGAACAAAACTGCCTGGTCCTGCACCATCCTCACAATGCATTATGTAAGACCATGAATTTTACTTCTGGATACAGAATTGTTCACATCCTATAAATTCTGGCGTATAGTAATCTCTCTGTCATTTTTCTAAATAAAGTGCAATTGCAATTTTGTTTTTTTCTGGAACAAGTAAATTTAAGAACATAATTATTTACTTCCTCTTTTTTTTAATAACATGAATTATTATTGTACAGCTTTATAGCAGTGTAGTCAGAAAAAGTGGCCCATATGACTTCTGGTTTTGGGAAATCTGTCAAAAGTTTCCTCATACATGATCAATACATCTTAACGGTAAAAGTGTTTAAGTTACTGGCTGTTTTAGCATTTGGATAAACTCTAGGCTATTATAAAGACTTGGCTGATACACAAACACAAAATCTGAATTCAAAGAGATAGTCCAACCCAACTGGGATAGCCTATCACTTTGTTCAGTGCCAACTTCTTGCTTACCTTCCAGATCTCTTATACTCTTTTTTGTAGGGCCTTTCCAAAGATGGTGATCTCCGGCTGTCCCGGTGCCTGTGTCTCTCCCGTTCCCGCTCTCTTAAAGGAATTAATACACAGAGCTATTTTCAACAGAAAGACTCAAAAACACCATCTCTTTTCACTGAATTAATCTTCTAAATAAATGGACTTCACCTAAGAATTTCTCAGGCACTATTCACCATGGACATTTTTATTCATCCTTAATGTATCAGAGGATAAAAGAGCTTTTCACTTCACAGAAGTTAACTTATTTGTATACTTTTTGCTATTTCCTTTAAAGAAAGAAGTCATATTTGATGCTAAGCAACAGAGGGAATTTTATCATAATCTTCTCTCAAAACCTTCCAAGCAGACAATCCTTGGTTATTTAACCTACAGAGAAAACTTTAAAGATTTCTACTGCCTAGTGATTTCTAGAAAACTTTCAATTTCACCCATCAAATAAATGCAAATTATCAAGCTTTCAAAGGAAAGATGAGTACAGGGTTGTATAATAAAAGGGCTCTGAATTTTTAGGCCCGAGTTGCAGCTCTAACATTACTAACCTGCCATGCAACCACAGACATAGATTTAAATTACTTTTAAATGCTGTCTTCATCTGAAAAAAAAAAAAAAAAAAAAAAAAACTCAAAATGGAAATGCTGGATTTACCCACTGCAAAAACAGAATGAAAGATTTTTAAAAATGTTCCAATGCAAAAATGAAATTTAATAACAATAATGATAAAAACTTACGAGTCTATTTAGTAGGTACAAATAGTAAACAATCCAACTCCACTGTGTTTGATCAGAACTATAAATCTAAGGAAATTTTAACCACCCAATCTTAGAATTAAAAAAAAAAAAAAATGTTATATTAGCCTGAGTCCAGGAAGAAAACTATAAAAATGTTTGAACTTAAAAATATTCTCCAATCCAAAAGGAAACCTGGTGGCACACAGTTAAGTGCTTGGTTGCTAACCAAAAGGTCGGTGGTTAGAACCCATCAGCCAGCTGCTCCTCAGAGGAAAAGGCCTAATGATCTGCTCCTGTAAAGATTACAGCCTTAGAAACCCTATGGGGCAGTTCTACTCTGTCACACAGGGTTGCTATGAGTCGGAATCAACTCGAGGGCAATGGGTTTGGTTTTTAGGGTTTATTGTTTCATTTAACGAAGACTTCAGGGGATATTTTTGGGGGTTTTCTGGTTATGAGTTGGAATCGACCCGATGGCACACAACAACACATAGTTACATAAACAAAAATGTAATACACTGAAGTCAAAACTTACAAAACTGATAAGAGATCAGTGATTGCTTAGATGTTAAAACAAAGATTGTTTTCTTCACTTAAAAGATCTTCCCCCAAGAAAGATTTCCTTTGAATATATGCTTTTGATACATACGCAATCCTCAGGTAAATACCAGCTGCCTACAATAAAGCAGCCAGAGCTCAAGATTTTATATTTTTTGACTGATATGGTTCTAAAATAATAGTTTACTTTTAGGCACTAAACTCCAATTATAGAAATTAGTGAAGAGTGCCACATGTCAAAGATATAATGTAACTGGTAATGGCATAGCTGCTGAAAAGAATAATTGCCTGTTTGCAAATAAAAGCTCTAATTAAATAGTATTTCCAATTTTTGTTTGTTTTTTTAACATTTAGCCAATAGAATCTTGCATTTAAGAATAGCACTTATGATAGTGATTGCTATCTCTGAGTGATTATTAATTGTAAATACCAGTTTGGATATAAATCACTTTACAGTAGCGCTCTATGGATGAACTCATTTAAAACAAGAATAACAATGTTTGGGCCACTTTTTTAAAGTCTCTTCCTTGTTTGCAATTAGGATAGTCCTTAGGTCACATAATGGGATCTCTCCCCTGGCTGTACTTTTTACTGTCAGCAGGACAGCTATAGGGATTACTGCACAGTAGCAATACTGGCTCTGCGAAGCCCCACGGCCCTCTCCCTTACGACATGCAAAAGAGATTGCAGCCGTTTCTTTTCTCACTCCCTAGAGTAACTTCAATCTTCCATGAAAACCAATACATACATCCATCTCCCCACAAATCTTTTCTAGAAACTGCTGACCCTAAAACAATCTTGTAACTCTTATTCAACCCCATTTTGGGGGAGGAGAAAAAAAGGAAGAAGGTGGAGTTTGAAAAAGGATAGACTCGTTTACTCCAAGAAGGGGAGAAGTAGCCAGAGAAAAGGCTACAGAATTTACATAAACTTAACACAATCTCTCATACAAATCTGTGATTTTTCTGTTTCTTCCCAATACACTTCTAGAGGTTATATTAGGACTTCATACATCCCATGTTTATTTCACAGTACTATTCCATGTAAGACAGATGACTCTAACACCACCTAAGACCCAAAACGAAAACTAAACCAGGTGCCGTGAAGTCAATTCCAACTTAGGGCAACCTCTCGCATTTCAGAGAACTGCACTCCACAGGATTTTCAATGGCTGTGATCTTTCAGAGAAGGAGCCCCGGTGGCTTGTGGTTAAGTGCTCAGCTGCTAACCAAAAGGTCGGCAGTTCAAACCCACCAGCCGCGTTGCACGAGAAAGATGTGGCAGTGGGCTTCCACAAAGATTAAAACAAAAAAACCAAACCCGCTGCCATCGAGTTGATTCCAACTTATAGCGACCCTGTAAGATTACAGCCTTGGAAACTCTATGGGGCAGTGCTATTTTGTCCTATAGGGTGGCTCTGAGTCGGAATCAACTCAATAGCACCTAACAACGATATACAGGAAACATGTTTCCGTCTACAATCCACTGGGGCTTCAGAGAGAGACAACACACTTTCCTTCCAAATCTTCCAAGCACTGGTCACTCTCTTCAGGTCAGAAAGTGGCCACTACCAATTTACCGGCAAAATGTTCAGTCAGAATGAAACCAGCAGAACCATCAGAAAAATGTGGAAACCAAAACGTGAACTGATTCCTATAATCCGTTATGGAGTAACGACAGGAGGTAAGACCAGCTCTCTACAAACTCATGGAATAAAGTGACCTGGTTTGGGGAGCCTGAAGAATTATGCCCTAAAAGCTCCACAGGACAATGAAAGTAAACACACCATAAGGGAAAGAAAGAGAAGCACCATTACTAGTGTGACAACGAGAAAACCACAAATACTACACAAAGAGCTCCCAAAAGTACAAATAAATACTAGTGCAATTATCTGCCTAGACCAGTGGTTCTCAGCCTTTTGAAATAAGTCATTCCCACCTCTTTGAGAATCTGCTACAGATTTCCTATAGAAATACATACACATAGAATTTTGCATGTAATTTCAGAACATTCTAGAAGCCCATCTATAAATCACTTTAAGAAAGTCTGCTTGAAACCTTATTTTTCTTTTTACAGATGTTTGGTCTTTTGAGGGAGCCTTGGTGATGCAGTGGTTAAAAAGCTCGGCTGCGAACCAAAAGGTCAGTAGTTCGAATGCATCTGCCACTCCATGGAAGAAAGATGTAGCAGTCGGCTTCTGTAAAGATTTACAGCTTTGGAAGCCCTACGGGGCAGTTCTACTCTGTCCTATAGGGTCACTATAAGTCAAACAGGCTCAGTGGCAGTGGGTTTGATTTCCTTTTTTGGTCTTTTAAAAATAGAAATGTAACCTGGAATGAAACAGTTCTAAATACACAACTTTCTTCAGTATGAAGATGTTTCAAATGCAACAAAATTAGATTAAAATTTATTTTGAAACTATTACGTTTGATAATTTATAACTATTCTTATTTCATTTTACAAAGAAACAGCAAGATGGCAACAATATACAATAAACTTCCATTTATCCTAAATGTTAAAAAGCAAGCTCTGCTTGTTACCTACTAGTTAGCTTAAATCCTGATTGATAACACATACAGATGACCAATTCCAAAAGAACTCAAACACTGTAACCTGGCATGACGATCATACGGAACATAATTAAATCTCTGATAACCCCCAAAGACACCATAATATTTTTCATGTCAAAGGATCATCATTAAGAACATCAACTGTACTATACAGAGTCACAGATTTATATTCACTAGGAAAAATCTACACTGATAATTTTGGAAAGCTTTTCAAGAGCAGCTTTTTTGATATGCTTACTTATTTACTGGTTGTCTCTTCCTCTTTAAAACAGAGTACAAAGTGTGCATTACTTTTTCTTTTATAAAACAAAATGCACTTCTGGACCTTTTGGGTTTGTGTACCAATGAATGGACGTTGACTGTGTCTGGGCCTCTGCAGTTCATTAAAGAACTCCACCCATCCTTTTACCTGCTCCGCTCATAGCTTCGGTGGCGAGAGGGTGTTCTTCCTCGGTCATAATCAGATCTGTAGCGGCTGTCTTGTCTTCTCCTGTCAGGACTGCGGCCTCGCTCCCGCCGATCCAGGGACCGATGCCTCTCGCCGCGCCCATGACTGTGATCGCGGTGCCTGTGATCGTCGTAGTGCTTGAGCCTTTCTGGAGACCTTCTCTCACTGGGGGTCTTTGTCAGTGGGTATGGAGGGAGATGCCTAAAATGAGGGCTATTGCTGTTACTAGCACTGGGGGGGAAAGAACTGGTGTTGTTCTGGAAACTATTGAAATTGGGAGGTGGGAAATTGTGATGCGAGTATCCTGTAGGGTACTGATAATTAACCTGCTGTGGCATGACTGGAGGGGGTGGGGGGTGAGGCATGGAAGGAGGGGGCATCATGAAGGGGAAAGTGCTTTGTCCGGGAGGTGCTCCAGGGACGGGGGGGTTATTGGGACAGGGCATCGGGGGTGGCATGGGAGGAAAGCAGGGAGGTACAGGGAAAGGGTGCCTCATTTGGTGGTTGGCGAAAGGGGGCCTGATCGGGCAGGGTGGAATAGGGCCTTGTGCTGACGGAGGAATAGGTGGAGGGAAGGGTACAAAGTCTGGGCGTGGAGGCAGGAAATTGGGGGCTGGAGAGTTTGAGAAAGTGGTGGAAGGAGCACTTGGTGGTTCATATTGATATTGCACAGGAGGCTGCTGAGGGTGAAGCAGTCTCAGATTTTGCGGTCTGAAGGCTGGTGCTGAGGGTCTGGCTCCATGTCCTCCTCGCCCTCGGGGACACCCCCGTCCTGGGTGGAATGACATTCTATGGCTTTGTTGGAGGGAAGAAAAGGGGAAAAGTTAAAAAAAAAAAAAAAAAAAAAACTCACTGTATAATCCCTGGCCATCCTGATGACCAACTGACAGACCCCTTAGTCAGGTTGCTGGAATATTCCACGATCTAACCCTGGGTTTAGGTGATACGTGAAATTCCTCATGGCCAATATTCTTCCCCAGCCCACTGCCACGGTCGGCCCCTGGACCCTGTCATTCCTGAAAGCTGCTCCATCTCAAAATCATGAATCCAGCATCCCACCTTTCAACTTGCTGTCACATTCTGCTCCAGTTCCCCATTACTGACCTCACTGTGTCATCCTGTCCACTCACCCCATAGTTTTAGTCACAAGAGCCTGGCCATACCCTAACCTTAGAAGAACCTGACTATTCATTTTCTGTATGCTGACCAGAAAGTGGTACTGTAGAAAAACACCCACCTGGACAGATTGCTGCCCCCATAACTTCATAGTCACTGAGTTCCACCTGGCCCTCCACCTGGAACACTTCTCTAGCCAGGTTACTCTCCTAACTATCCATCATAACTACTGCATACCTTCAGCATCCTTCTCAAGATCTCGTTCCCTCTTCACTTTCAACAAATAATCTTGCCTCCTGCCAAACTGCAAACACAAAAACCATCAGAAGATAACTCTCAAACTGCTGTACCAATTCTGCAAACCTCTTGTTGTTAGTTGCCGCCAACTAGATTCTGACTCATGGCGACCCCATGTGTGCAGAGTAGAACTGCTCCACAGGGTTTCTAAGGCTGTGATCTTTCAGAAACAGATTGCCAGCCTGTCTTCCAAAGCACCTCTAGGTGGGTTCAAACCACCCACCTTTCGGCTAGTAGTTGAGTGCTGAACCATTTACATCACCCAGCATTCTGTCCACTTGATCCTTCTCTCTTGAGCACTCTTCCTTGACTTCCTGACACAATACCCTCCTGTGTCCTCTAGCTCTCTGGCTGTTCCTCCTGGCAGTATCCTATGAAAGCTCCTCCAACTGATATGAGGCCTTCAAACATCTGGTACCCATTAGGGGTCCAGCCTGGGCACTAAGCTCACTCTCTCATCCAGGGTGACCCTACCCACCTGTGTTACTTCAATTACCACCCATCTGTCAGTAACTCCCAAAGTAACATCTCCAGCTGTCAACTTTTTGAGCTCCAGATCCATATTGCCAATTGCTACCAGACCCCTCTCCAATGTCTCACCAACTCCCAAATTCAACATAACATATCCTGAAGGGAATGAATGACCTTTTCCTCCAAGACAACACTTGTTCGTTTTCTACTTTACCTATCTCAATAAATGACACCATGTTTCACCCAGGTCCTCAAGTCATAAACACTTGACAACTTTTCCTCCCTTACCTTCCTAATTATTTTTAAATTCCCATTCTTTCTCCTTCATAAACATTTCTTGAATTCATCCATTTCACACCACCATCTCGTATCTGGCTAATACAATAACGTCTTTGCTGGCCTTTCCACAACCACCATAACCATCCCCACGGCCTTCGTTGGGTTCCCTGCTCTCAAGACACTCTGCTTCTTCTTGGCAGTTTCTACAATAATGTAATACACCAGCTGATTATGTAATTCTATCTTTAAAATTGGGCTGCACCTCAGGACTACAAGTTCTGCCAGGGCAGGGCTCCAGGATGTCCCATTAACTGGTCTGGATCGGTTCCTAGCCATGTACGTGGCCAAATGTTGAAAGAATGAACACACTGCCCTCACTCTTCATATATCTAAAGCCATTCAACCTGCTATGGCTCAGCTCCTGTGTTTGCTGCTCTCTGCATTCTTTCAAGCTACTGCCATTACTCACCATGTATTGCCTTGCATCATGTTGTACTGCCTGGATATTCACATCTTCCACACAGAACATAAGCTCTAAGGGACAAAAAGAATAAAATACACATATAAGTGTTCTCCAAACTGCTACCACCATTCATCTGTCAGTCTGTTGTACTGTGGTGGCTTGTGTATTGCTGTGATGCTGGAAGCTATGCCACTAGTATTTCAAACACCAGCAGGGTCACCCATGGTGGACAAGTTTCAGTAGAGCTTCCAAATTAAGAAAGACTAGGAAGAAGGATCTGATGATCTACTTCTGAAAAAATTGGCCAGTTAAAAACTTTATGAACAGCAGCAGAACATTTTCTGATATAATTCCAGAAGACGAACCCCTCAGGTTGGAAGATACTCAAAATATGACCGGGGAAGAGCTGCCACCTCAAAGCTGACATGAGTCAAGCTTTTGGGACCTTCATTTGCTGATGTGACAACTCAAAATGAGAAGAAAAAGCTGCCAACATCCATTAATAATCAAAATGTGGAATTTACGAAGTATGAATCTAGGAAAACTGCAAGTCGTCAAAAATTAAATGGAACACATAAACATTGCTATCCTAGGCATTCGTGAGCTGAAATGGACTGGTATTGGCCCTTCTGAGTTGGCCAATCATATGGTCTACGATGCTGGGAATGACAACTTCAAGAGGAATGGTGTCTCATTTATCATCAAAGAGAACATTGCAAGATCTCTCCTAAAGTACAACGCTGTCAGTGATAGGATAATATCCATACGCCTACAAGGAAAACCAGTTAATTCAACACTTATTCAAATTTACACACCAACCACTAAGGCTGAAGATGAAGAAATTGAAGATTTTGACCAACTTCTGCAGTCTGAAATTGATCAAACATGCAATACATTGATACATTGATAATTATTGGTGATTGGAATGCGAAAGCTGGACACAAAGAAGGACTGGTAGTTGGAAAACATAGCCTAGGTGATAGAAATGACACAGGAGATCACATGATAGAATTTTGTCAGACCAACTTCTTCATTGCAAATACCTTTTTGCAACAACATAAATGGCGACTATACACGTGGACCCTGCCAGATGGGATACACAGGAAACAAATCAACTACATCTGAGATGAGGGAAAAGCTCAATATCATCAGTCAGAACAAGGTGGAACACACCATCAATTGCTCATATACAAGTTCAAGTTGAAGCTGAGGAAAATTAAAACAAGTCCAGAAGAGCCAAAATATGACCTTGAGTATATCCCACCTGAATTTAGAGACCATTTCAAGAATAGATTTGACACACTGAACACTAATGACCGAAGACCAAACGAGTTGTGGGATGACAACAAGGACATCAAACATGAAAAAAACAAAAGGTTACAAGACAGGAAAGAAAAAAAGACCAAAATGGATGTTAGAAGAGACTCTGAATCTTTCTTTTGAACATAGAGTAGCTAAAGCAAATGTAAGAAATGATGACATAAAAGAGCTGAACAGAAGATTTCAAAGGGCAGCTCGAGATGACAAAATAAGTATTATGATGAAATGTGCAAAGACCTGGAGTTAGAAAACGAAAAAGAAAGAACATGCTTGGCATTTCTCAAGCTGAAAGAACTGAAGAAAAAAGTCAAGCCTCAAGTTGCAATATTTAAGGATTCTAAGGGAAAAATAATGAACGATGCAGGAAGCATCAAAAGAAAATTGAAGGACTACAGAGTCACTGTACCAAAAAGAATTGGCTGATATTCAATCACTTCAGGAGGTAGCACATGATCAGGTACTGAAGGAAGAAGTCCAAGCTGCACTGAAGGCACTGGTGAAAAACAAGGATCCAGAAAGTGACAGAATATCAACTGAGATGTTACAGCAAACGGATGCAGCTCTGGAGGTGTAAACATTCTTTACTACTGTTGCTGTTGTTGTCAGGTGCAGTCGAGTTGGTTCCGACTCACAGCGACCCTATGTACCACAGCACTAAACACTTCCTGATCCTTCGCTATCCTCACAATCATCGTTATGCTTGAGCCCATTATTACAGCCACTGTGCCCATCCATCTCGAGGGTCTTTCTCCTTTTCACTGACGCCCTACTTCAACGAGCATGATGTCCTTCTCCAGGAAGCTCATAAAAATAGTTTCAGATTTAGCTGTATCTATCACTGTGCTCGATGGCACCTAACAACATCACTGTGCAGAATAAATATTGTTATTAACTGTCATAGAGTCGGTTCTGACTCATGGTGACCCTACGTACAACAGAAAGAAACACTGCCCGGTCCTGTGCCATCCTCACAATCACTGTTATGCTTGAGCCCACTGCAGGCACCAAATCATATGTTCAATGATTATTATTCAGTCCAATGCCCTCAAGATAAACCGGGACTCAGATAGCTAATCTTGCTACCACAGGCTCCTTACCAACAACAGAATCGAATTCAAACTCCATGTTGGCACTTAAGGCCTCCACAATCTGGACCCACGATCTCCTTCCAAGTTTATCGTCCATTACTTCCCCAAAAAGCCCTTATCACCCCAGATTTTCCCACCTACCTAACATACCAAGTACTACAGTCAGCTGGTTTTTTGCTCCCACTCCTTTCTAAAACCTCCTACTCTACATCTCTGCCCAATGAATTTCTACACATCCACCTATCTCAAATACCACCTCCTCCATGAAGACTTTCCTGGTTGTTCCTCTAGACTCCCATTGCTTTTAGTCTATACTTACTTCTTTTATAGTATCCAGAGACTGCCTCATATTATAGCCTTGTATGCACATGTCTAACTCCTCCACTAGATTATTAGTTCCTTGACATGGGTTGATTCAGTCATTTCTGTATCTTTCACAGACCCTGGCAGAGCATCCTACCCACAGTAGGTGATCACTAAGTGTTTGCTATCTCACCAAGAATATGTGTTTCCATGTTGCTACGGTACATGTTCCTTTCACATATATCACAACAAATTTGCATTAGCAAAACCAGGTAGAGAGCAAGCCCTTTCACTGATTCATGCAATATTTAATGAGCCTGTACACATGGAGCACAGTCCCAGGCCTAGGAAATTCAAAGATGGCAAAGACACACAGCCTGCAGGACTCAAGCTCAGAATCTCTGTACAAGTAAGTTTTTAAACACACACACACACACACACACACACACACACACACACACACACACACACACACAGATATAACATGATGAACTCAAGAAAAGAGTTATGCAAAAGGTATAAGGGAAACAAAAGAAATGTGCTGAATCTAGACGTGGGCAACAGTCAGGATCAGTAACACTCTTGTACAGTGTTTAGCAGCCGAACACTCACTATTTCTATAGTTAGAAAATGTTGATCATGAAATTGACCTATTAAAGGCATATTCAGGCTGTGTTGCGGATGCAAACTTTAACTCAAAAGTCAAGGAATTCACTGCAAGTGGAAAAGTAAATATTTTCTAGGTCTGCCTATTCTTGGGTTGCTGTTTGCAAGTAGGGAAACTGAGGGAGGTGTTCTGAATAGTTAACAAGTCTAGGAACATCACTCTAGATTTAAAAAAAAAAAGTTGCAAAGGATGACCACATTTTATTAAGAACTTCCTCTTTCCCAGTTGAATCTGCAGGCCGGTCATCTTCATCCCGCTGCTCCATAACTGCATGTTTCCACTGTTCGCAATCTCCCGCCAGACTGGGAACCCCAGGAGGTAAATGCGGGGCTCAAGTCACGCTTCCCTCAGAGACCTGGGCGGCCACAGGCCTGGCCCACAGCCTCCGGTCCATAAATGAATGAAAGGTCTCATATCTCACTTGTGAGATGCGGGCCTCAGGTTGCTTTTTGCCCTCATCTACAAATCTAAGGATGGGCTGCCCGACCCCAACTCCCAGGCGCCTTTCTTCTCCAGGCCGGGACCCCGGCCCCGTTTCAATACGGGAACTCGGAAACACGCCCTCTTCCAACACCCACAAGGCGTCCCTTTTACCTACGAAAGGCTCTCGGGCCGCAGGGTCGCCGTCAGAGCAAAGCCACTCTTACACTGCAACAGCCAAGACAGCGGTGCCGCCGCGCCTCCGGAACAGGAAACAGAGAATTAAATAGCAAACCTGTACAAGCAAGGCCAAGGGACAGAACCTCCTCGGCTCGCCGCAGAGCCCCGGGCGCGGTGATTGGCGCGACAACAAGAGCGATGGCCATCTTAGCCAATCGGCTACGTCCAGCCCTCCAGCGCCCGCCCCCCCAACCCCTCTCTGTCCTCCAATCCGGAACCGCAACCGGGTGAGCGCGCGTTTCCGCTGGGGACGGCGGCTGCGGCCGCGGCTCGGGCTCTCTCGGGTCCTCGCCCGGCTCCTCCGGCCCCCCTGGAACCCCACCTGGAACCCTGACAGCGCGAAAACATGAGTGACTCCGCGAGAGAGCGCGTTCGCCTCCGGCGCTACTCCGAGCTCCCGGTGTGGGTGGCGGAGGATCATCAGGAGGTGAGTTGGCGGCCGCCGCGCGCCTGGGGGCAGGACCGCCCCGAGCACTGGAGCTCCGAGGAGAAGTGCAAGGCAGAGATTTAGGATTGGAGGCAGAGAGATGACCTGCGGGTTCCGTGGCTGTGGGGAAAGACACTAAAGCAGCTGACTTGAGAGAATAGGAGTTGACGTTTATGAAGTGCTCCCACAACCAAACACTGGTGTCGCCGGGATTTGATCCCGGACAGTCTGCGCGCAGAGCCTGGCGTTCTCAATCTGCGCATTAACGCTAGCCTCTGAGGAACTCTCTTCGGCTTCTCCATCCCAGTCCTGCTGTTTATAGGAAGGCGCTATGCTAAGGACCTGGGTCTCCTTTCTAACATTTGTTGAAACAGATGGTCCAAGCCCTGTGCATACTCTTCCTCATCTGTGAAATAGTGACAATAATTAGGAGTATTATTGTGTGCATATTGTGTATATACGTCTCTTAATGCGGTGCTCGGCATATATAAACACTAAAGAGAGTATTTTAGTGCTTTGCTACTTTAGCTAAACTAGTGCCTTAATCCGGACTTCTGGAAGCCTAATAAAGTGGCGATGGATCTAAGAAATATTTCTAAGGTCAGCATTAATAGGCCTTGGGGGTTCTCTGGATATGAGAGAGGAAGAGGGTGATCTGGATTTATGGATGGAGAAGTTAAAGAGAAAGGATTTCTCAGGACCTAGACATAGTGTCTGTGAGCCTGAGAGAACAGGGAAACTGGGTTAGGCGGTACTTTCAAATTCCGTTTTCAAACTAGAACTGCAGAGAATATGAAAGGAGAAAGAGCCTTACAGACCGCTTAGCCCCTCCCCGCCATCCTAAAAGAATGGAAAAAGCTGGGTAGCTTGAACACACAGTTAATATCAGAACTGAGAATTAACCACTTTGTTTCTGAGCCCCAGTCCTTTTTTCCCCACGTTACCTGTTGAGCTTGAGGTAGTGGCTGGATGGCAGCTAGAGCTGTTCATTAAGCCTTTGGAGGAGTAAGTTCAAAGTTTTTAGGAAAAAATAAGCCTTGAGATAGTTATATGAATCATCTATGATAAACTAATTTTATATTGCCTCACTTTATAACAACTTGTTTGCTGTCTAACAAATTTTGTGCAGATATGTTTAGCAGTATTTTTCAATCTGCAGTTGAGTGTATGCTCATTATTTCAGTGCCAATTCTGAATATGTGTGTGTGTATGTCTCTACAGGTTCTGCCTTTTATATACCGGGCCATTGGCTCAAAGCATCTTCCTGCCAGTAATATAAGTTTTGTACATTTTGATTCACATCCAGATCTCCTTATTCCTGTGAATATGCCAGCAGACACTGTGTTTGACAAGGAAACACTCTTTGGGTAATATGTGATGTTTGTCAATGACCTTTTATGCACTTGAAATATAATTACCCTGATAAATGGTGATGTTAGCTGCCATTGAGGTGGCCTCTGACTCATGGTGACACTATGCACAATGGAACAAAATGCTGCCTGATCCTGTGCCATCCCCAGAATCAAACGGTTGTGATCCATAGGGTTGTCATTGGCTGATTTTCAGAAGTAGATCACCAGGCCTTTCTTCCTAGTCTGTCTCAGTCTGGAAGCTCTGCTAAAACCTGTTCAGCATCATAGCAACACATAAGCCTCTACCACTGATAGATGGGTGGTGACTGTACATGAGGTGCATTGGCTGGGAATCCAACGTAGGTCTCCCGCACAGAAGGCAAGAATTAAGGAAAATAGACTTTTGCTAAACTCAAGGATTTTTATTTTGTTTTGCTTGCCTTTTAGGTTTTATTTAGAATAGTACGAGCAGACTTTTCTTAAAGAGGCAGATAGTAGATATTTTAGGCTTGGTAGCCATATAGCCTCTGTTGTAACTATTTATCTCTGCCTTTGTAGTACAAAAGCAGCCATAGACACTTTAAACAAATGACTGTGGCTGTATTTCAGTAAAACTTTATTTACGAAAGCAGTAGCCCAGCCAAAGTTTGCGAACCCTGATTTAGAATATATGATTTTAGAAGTAGAGGAGAAATTATCTGACCCAGTTCTCTCTCTCCCTTTTAAAAGTCTGGATACTGAGGCACAAGAAAGCATGTCTTATCTAAACGCATAGTTTAATAATTGTATAAGCAACACATTTTTTAATTTCTTATCCTCTCCCTCCCAGGACTGAGTCCTTCCTACTGCTCAGTTTGTTTATTTTCAGGTCACAAACCCTGTTGACGTTCAGTTATATAAAATCATAGAGATGGAAGTAAACTTGGTAGTTTGCACTCCATTCTTCAGGAAGGATCTACCTAATTACTTACTAGCCTCGCTTCTGTAAATAAAGTTCCCTGAAATTCTGTCAGTATCCCTCATGTATATAATTATTAGAATGTAGCCTGCTTATGTAATATA
Organism: Dugong dugon; assembly: GCA_030035585.1. NCBI lineage: Eukaryota > Metazoa > Chordata > Mammalia > Sirenia > Dugongidae > Dugong > Dugong dugon. The sequence continues at coordinate 36,563,536 of CM057460.1, forward strand.
AAAAGTTACATAACAGGAATGTTGCTGTGTTATAAAGTTAAAAGATAGATACTTAACTTCCGTGAGTTAATTTTACTACTACTACATTTTTTTAGTTTACTTTCCGAAACTCCAGTTTGGAGTTTAATTCCTAAATAAATTTAGCTATACCCATTGTCATTACTTTCTTACATATTGGAGGTTTTATATTTTAGAAATTGAAGAAAGAATTATGAGGCAGGTATGCAGAACTGTATAATTAGTCTTAGAATAATGGTTCTTAAATTTTTTGGCCTTAGGAACCCTTTACACCCTTGAAAATTATTGAGCTCTTTAAATATAGGTTTTATCTATCAATACTTGGCATATTTCAAATTAAAACTTAGGAAATGTTAAAATATTAATTCATTTCAAAATAATAATGATAAACCCACTACTCGTTAACATAGGTATGATATTTTTATGTAAAATAAAGGTATTTTCCAGAACCAAAAAATTTAGTGAGAAGACTGGCATTGTTTACATTTTTTGAAGATCTCTTTAATATCTCCCTTTATAGAAGACAGCTGGATTTTCATGTACTTCTGCATTAAATCTGTTGCCATATGTTGTTTTGGTTGGAGTATGTGAGGAAAATTCAGGCTTTCAAAGATAGGTGATTAGAAAAAGAAAATTTTCATAACCTTTTTGATAATTGTGAATATTCTTTGGCACTACACCAAAACTTAACGACCAGTAGTTTCTTAAAGGTTAGTTGGAATGTAGAATCCAACAATTGAGATTCGAGTCTAAATAACCATAGTTGTCGGTCAGTCCTTTCAGGAAAAAATGGTGTTTAGCTCACAGTTCAATCACACAAGTGCCTTTCCTTGAGGCAACCATTGTACTTCAAAGTATGTAGCAGAAGTGCTTTATATGCACTTCCAGTTTTGCCACACAGAATACTTAAAAGTGTATACTTCAAGGATCAAGATTTAATAAAATCATGAAGAACATCCTTAAGTGAAACTGGCTTTTTTGTTGTTGTGTTTGGTGGAACATGATGACTGCTAGAAGAGTTTGGTGCCAGTGCTTTGATTAATCTCAAGACACCAACCCACCATTGCTTTTTCACCATCAGTGCAAACGTCAATACAGTACCAAAGGCAAATGGTGTCTTAGTATTATGAAAATAGTTTTGACCTAGTGGACACTGAAAAGGTGTCAGGGGATCTCTCTCCCCCAACCACCAAGCATTCTCAGACACACTTTGAGACCTGCTATCTTAAAATATTTTCACGGAGAAAATTTATTTTGAAAAAGTATACTCATAACTAGTTTTAATGTTTCTTTCATTTTTTTTTTTTCCCCAGAAAATTAAGTATTGAGAATTGGATTATGCCTGCAATTTATGCTGGCCATTTTTCTCACATAATATGGCTTCATCCCACATGGGCTCAGCAAATTAAAGAGGGCAAACATCACTTTTTAGTAGGCAAAGACACGTCTACCACAACAATCAGGTAATTTTGTCATTTTTATGAGTAGTAAATGAGATTGGTTGAATGCTTTTATTTTATTTTGGATCCTTCTAATTACTTCATAAGTTTCTCTGCATGCAATTGGGATCAGAGGAATCCTCAACTCCTCCAAGAAGAGTTCTCAAAACACCAGAAACAGGTTTTCAATCTCTTGAGCACCTTCACACACCATTTGTATTTTGTTGCTGGTCAAGTTAGTTTTTTAATACCATAATCTTCATCTTCTGGAATTCGCATTCCACTGATGAGTATCACCATTAAATCATTGATGTTACATATTTACTGATACATTTTGCTGTTTCCTCCCAATGTGACAGTTGTTTGCTAAATTTAGCAATTAGCAGTGAAAGAACAAAATTATCTCACTTTGTTTTTTTTAAAAACCCAATGGCTGAATAACTAGATTTGAAGTTTTAATTTTATTAATATGATTGTTGTTGTTAGGTGCCATTAAGTCGGTTCCACTCGTAATGACCCTGTGTACAACAGAACAAAATACTGCCCAGTCCTGTGCCATCCTTATAATCATTGTTAGTCTTGAGCCCATTGTCACAGCTGCTGTATCATTCCATCTTGTTGAAGGTCTTCCTCTTTGTTGCTGACCCTCTACTTTACCAAGCATGATGTCCTTATCCAGGGACTGGTCCCTCCTGATAACGTATCTGAAATACATGAGACAAAGTCTCTCCATCCTTGCTTCTAAGGTACATTCTGGCTGTACTTCTTCTAAGATAGATTTGTTCGTTCTTCTGGCGGCCCACAGTATATTCAGTATTCTTCGCCAACACCCTCATGCAAAAGCATCAGATTCTTCTTCCATCTTCCTTTATTCATTGTCCAGCTTTCACATGCATATGAGGCTATTGAAAATACCATGGCTTAGGTCAGGTGCACATTAGTCCTCAAAGTGACATGTTTGCTTTTCAACACTTAAAAGAGGTCTTTTGCAGCAGATTTGCCCAGTGCAATACATGGTTTGATTTCTTGACTGCTGCTTCCATGGGTGTTGATTGTGGATCCAAATAAAATGAAATTAATGTGATTATGTGATTATAATTATAAATTATAATTATTTGATTCAACTTAATTATAATAAAGTATAATGTAATTATAAATTATAATTAATATGATTAGCTTTAGGTAATTACTTAAATTACGGCATCCTCCACTAGTGTTACATGAACAACTATTTTTGTTGTGTAAACTTTTTAACCAATGTTTTGTGTATCTTGTGATACAGTAATACCCTTAGAAATACCAGAATATTCTTGACTTTCTAAAATTTATTGTGATGGGATGAATATTTTAATGGGTGTAACCATAACTTTCTAGAACCGGAAGGATAGTGGGATGAAATAATAATATATTGAAAATGAAATGGAGTCTTTCTCATTGAAAATAATACTTTTTATTTCTGATCTGTGTTTAATGATACAATTAACTTTTGTTGTATGTGTTCATATCACTTGCACAAATAACTTTGTTATATATATGTGAAAATGGATATAATAAAAAAAATTAAAGAATTAAGATTCAGCATATAGTAAAATACCTTTATACTGGTATTTGTGAAAGAGTGGTAGGACTTGTATTGGGTACTTCAGTGGGTACGTACAAAACCTGGTGCTGTCGTGTTGATTCCAACTCATAACCTGTAGCAGGTTTCTGAAAAATCAAATAATTTTGAGCAATCTTAAATAGACACTTGAAACTCAATGTGTGGTAACAATATTAGGAAGGTTTTGATCTCCTCATAATTTTAGTTAATCCTGCAAGTGAAAACGTACAGAAGAGACACACTTACATACATATATGCAGTCGGAGATACACATGTGTGTTTGTATGTATGTTGTTGTTGTTGAATGCCGTTGAGTCGGTTCAGACTCATAGCTACCCCATGTAAAAGAGTGACTTCCCTATAGGGTTTTCTTGGCTGTAATCTTTACAGAAGCAGATGGCCAGGTCTTTCTCCTGTGGAGCCAGTGTGTGAGTTTGAACTGCCAACTTGTTTCGCAGCCAAGCACTTAACCATTGCTCCACCAGAGCTCCCTTGTATAGGTATGAACAAAGTAAAACTTCTTCTATTTAGAAGAATACAGATTTAGATTGGGGGATACAGCCTTTGTCTTTCTTAGGATGGTACACTTTTTAATAAGTTTGGGCATTAGTTTTATTATGTGATTAATCTTTTTGGAAAATTATGCCTTTTTAAATTTACAGCTATATATGCTGGGGGGAGGGACATAAATATTATTTTAGTTTAATGGGACCTGCCTCTGGAAGAAGCATTGGGCTTCACTATTCAAAGTAGTTACCAAGGCATACCATGCTGATGTGTCTAAAGTCAGAAAACCACAACTTGTGAAATGCGTTCTACAAACGTGCAAGATTTTTTTTTTTTTGAAGTCACTATGAGTCAATTTGACAGCAAAGGGTTTTGTTTAGGTTTTATTCATATTAAAAATATTATATAAAGGTTAATGAAGCTTTGAAACATGGCAGAAGGCATGTCTTAGTTTTCTAGTGTTACTAAAACAGAAATACCACAAGTGGGTGGCTTTAACAAACAAATTTATTTTCTCACAGTTTAGGAGGCTAGAAGTCCAAATTCAGGGTGCAAGCTTTAGGGGAAGGCTTTCTCTCTCTTTCGGCTCTGGGGGAACGTCCTTGTCTCTTTTCATCTTCTGTTCCTTGACTCCTTGGTGATCTTCATGTGGCATGGCATCTATCTTCCCCCATCTCTGCTACCTTCTCTGTCCAAATCTGCTCTTTTTATATCTCAGTGGTGATTGGCTTAAAACACACCCCACACTGATATGGCCACTTATAACAAAGAAAACCCATTCCCAAACAGGATTATAACCACAGATATAAGGATTAGGTTTTACAACACATATTTTAGGGAGGATACAATTCAATCCATAACAGGGCACTTCTGTTAAAAGGAATTATTTCCAAATGTCACTTTTCTCTAAGTGTTATTTTGGATAAAGACTTAGCTGCTATGAGAGAGATCCAGAGTAGCATTGGGTTAAACAGGGTAGCTTATTTCTTTCTCATATTAGAACTCACAAACACAGTCCAAGGCTTATGTCACAGCTCTACAGTTTGAGGGTCCCTGCTTCTGTCTATATTTTTGCTCCACCATCTCTAGAATGTTGCCATTATAGTCCAAGGTGGCAGGCCACTATCATGTTCTCATTCTAGTGGGCAGAGAAGGGGAGAGCAAGGCTTTTTACACTTCTGTTCTCAACCAAATGGCCACATCTAGCAGCAAGGTAGACCGTGAAATGTCATCTTTGCTTTAGGCAGTTGTGTGCCCAGCTAACCATTTGGGGGATCCTATTTCTGTAGAAAAACAGGCACAAGTATTGGAGACAACTCTCAGGTTTTGTCAAATGTGTCCTTTCTTGTATTTCTGCAATGCCATAGTGAAGTATCAGTTCATTGGTTCATTTTTCTTTAAAAATCGTTTTTTTCTCTGATCCAGGGTTACAAGTACAGATCATTACTTCCTAAGCGATGGTCTTTATGTACCTGAAGACCAGCTAGAGAACCAAAAACCTTTACATTTGGATGTAATTATGGTAAAACCTTACAAACTCTGTAACAACCAAGAAGGAAATGACGCAGTCTCTTCTGCTAAGAAGCCAAAACTAGCACTGGAAGATGCGGAAAGCACCGCCTCTCCTAACTGTGACTCTTACTCAGAAGGACTGGAAAAGGACACAGTGACACAGAAAAGTGGCCAAGCTTGCCTGGAACCGTCATGTTCATGTTCTGAGAGTCAGGAATGCCAGACTGCAGTCAACGCTAGGGAAGTTCTGGAAATTTTGAAGAAAGGGGATGCATTTGTTTTAGATATTGACTTAGATTTTTTTTCAGTCAAGAATCCTTTCAAAGAAATGTTCACTCAGGTAAATAAGGTGTTTTTAAAATACAGATCTTGAAACTTATACTGTATTTCTCTAGATCAGGGATTGGCAAACTTTCTGCAAACAGCCAAATAGTAATTATTTTATGTTTGTGGGGCCACATACAGCCTCTTTCAGGTAATCTTTACTTCTGTTATGTTTTGTTTTTAAACTTTTAAAACTCAATACCCGTTCTTAACTCGAGGACCATATGAAAACACTAAGTTGTGATTTGTCAAGCCCTGATCTGGATACTATTCATTATTTTCATCTGTTAATTAAAGAAATATGTACATGAGTGGTTGAAAAAAATAAAATCATGCAAATGTGTAAACATTGAAAAATACCTATTTTAGTCCTATCCCCATTCCCTCAGTTCCTTACCTCACAAATAAATACTATAGCCAGAGATGTTCTATGCATATAAAACCCTCTGTTACAGATTTTTCATTTAACAAGAAGGTGTTTCGTTACACATGCCACTATTTGTAGCAGATAATCAGGTCTGTGATCGTTAGTGTACCTCTGCAGGTCTTAGATACAGGTCTGCCTATGTTCAGTATTTGATTGCTAATGATGCTGGTGGTGATGGTGTTGCACTTCATGATATATGTATATCAGAAACCATTGTGATTTATCTGTAAAAGACCTCTAGTAGGCAATGATTAAAAATAGTTAAGATTTGGGGATGAAGTGTAATCTGGAGCAAGAATGGGGGACCTAGAGTGTTCTTCCAACTTGCAAATAAGGGAGAAAAATTTCTCCCTTCCTCTTGCCATTGTATGTGGAGCTGGTGACCTTTATAATTATCCAATTAACAACAACAACATATTTCCTATACATAGCCAAAATCTGCTTTGATCCTAGGATGTGTCCATCTATATAGTGAAATATTATTAGAAATAATTCATCTCATAAACCATAGGCCACCAAGTCTTCCCTAGCTAATTTTTATGCATTATTGTCGTCATACCCAGCTGGATAGAGTTGCCCTGAAGAATGATAATATTTACAATAATGTTGTGCGCTGTCGAGTCGAATCCAACTCATAGCAAATCTTTATGACAGAGTAGAAGCTCCCGATGGGGTTTTCTGGGCTGTAATCATTATGGGAGCAGATTGCTGAGTCTTTTCTCCCACAGAGCTGCTGGTGCATGCAAACCACTGACCTTTCAGTTAGCAGCCAAGAGCTTAACTGTTGGGTCACCAGGGCTCTTTAATATTCATAATTTAAAAAAAAAAAAAAAAAATCTATTGCCATCGAGTTAATTCTGACTCATAGCAACCCTATAGGACAGAATAGAACTGTCAACATTTTGGTTAGCAGCCATAGCTCTTAACCACTGTGCCACTAGGGCTCCAATATTTACAATAGAAATCTAAAATAATATATTTAGCCTGATTCTCCCAGAATAACCTTTAAATAATCATCTAAGGTATTCTCCTTGTATCAGAGCCGAGGCTAAGTTGTGTTTCACTTAAAGCATATGATCGTAAAAAATTCGTTTCTTTTCTGGTATATGGATTGTTTTGTTTTCCAGGAAGAGTACAAAATCCTACAAGAGCTATATCAGTTTAAAAAGCCTGGCACCAACCTAACACAGGTATCCTCCATTTGTTTCTTTGGGGTATTATCTATTTGTTGTGTATATAATAATACCTTACAGCTTATTTGAGTGATCTCAAAGCACTGTTGAAATTCTTTGTGTTTGTGTGTGTATGTGTGTCTGTGTGGGTGTTTATTGGTGAAGCCCGTGGTTAGTACTTGAAAATCATGTTTTAACAAACTGAACCAAGATTTTCATTGTAATGGGATCTCCCTTGTCTTTTGAAATAATTAACTGAATAATCTCAGCTTTCATATGTGTTTCTAAAGGAAGATCTAGTAGACTGTGTTGATACTCGAACTCATCAGTTAGAAGATCTAGAAGCTACCTTTGCTGATTTGTGTGATTGTGATGATGAAGACACTGTACAGAGATGGGCTTCAAACCCTGGGTAAGAACCCCAAACATTTTTCCTCTTATTCCACTAGCTTGCAGTCCCAGGTTGCTAAGCCTGCTAGATAAATTGCTAAAAAAAAAAAAAAAGTATTAAATTTAACACATATTTATTAACAGTAGCTAATATTTATTGAGGGTTTACTGTGTATGCAATATAATTCTGAGATTTTTAGTTGCACTGACTCATTTATTCCTTTTAACAATTTTACGGTTTCAGTATTATTACACTCATGTTATAGATGAGGAAACTGAGGAAACCAAGGTTCGATAAGTTGCCCAAAATCATATAGTAAGTGGCCAGGCTTTTAATCATTGTGCTATAGCTGCCACAGTGTACAGTAAAACCTGCAGAAGCGGGAATCTGTAAGGCAAAAACCTATCAGAGAAGGAAAACTCAAATATTTTCCACTAATACAAGCAATAGAAAAGTGGTAAGACTGCATCCTATCAAAGGCAGAAAACTTGTGGAAAAACAAGGCAGGCCCATTCAGTTCCGGCTCTCACAGGTTTCACTGTACAAGATATTGTGGTAGGTGTTACAGAGGATTAAATATGAATGGGATAGTGCCTGGTCTAAATGAGTAAGAAAAAAATATTAACTTATCAACTGAAAAATAGATTACGTGACAAGTGAATTACAATGTGAAAACTGGCCTCTTTTTAAGAATAGCCCAGCTACAAGTAGAAGAGTTTATTTTCAACATGCTCATGACATGAAAGAGCAGAATTTGAAAGCTGGATTCTTCATCAGGTCATTCATTTGACCAATTCTCTCTTGGTTAACATTTCTTTGAAAGTGTGGAGCAAGAAGTCCTTTTAGAGTGATGATTCGTTGATTTGGGGCACTTAGTTAAGAATGCATTTGGTGTTGAAGCTGACTTGAAGGAATATTGACATGAGTATTGTAGTTGCTTTTCTCTAAAAGAATTCTTTAAATCATAAAAATTTAAAAGACTAGAAAACTAAAATAAAATACTCACATAAACTTTTGATTCCCATGAGCATAGGAAGACAAGAACTAGCTTATTTAAAAATTGATCTCCCAAAACTGTGAGATTATTCTCTATGGTGTAAATACAAGAGGTCAGTCATAAGACAGGAACATCAAAATGGGGAGTTAGAATCATTGTGCTTTGAGGTCAGAACATGAATAGTTACTATGATTTGTCATGTTATAGTTACTGAAAATAATTCATTAGATCTCTAGAGGAATTCAGAACAAACTTGAACAGTGGTTGCCTCTGGGGAGAGAATTGTATAACTGAAAGATTAAGTATAGGAGGGAAAAATACCTTCTGTTCTGCTATGTGCATATATTGTTTTGTGTTTTGTTCTGTTAGGTGCCATAAAGTGGGTTGCGTAGCAACCCTGTGCACAACAGAACAAAACAGTGCCCAGTCCTGTGCCATCCTCACAGTCCTTGCTGTGTTTGAGTCCATTGTTGGCAACCACTACGTCAGTCCATCCTGTTGAGGATCTTCCTTTTTTTCGCTGACCCTCTACTTTACCAAGCATGATGTCCTTCTCCAGGAACTGATCCCTTCTGATAACATGTCCAAAGTATGTCATGAAGTGAAGTCTCATAATCCTTGCTTCCAAGGAGCATTCTGGCTGTACTTTTTCCAAGACAGATTTGTTTATTCTTCTAGCAGTCCGTGGTATAGTCAATATTCCTCACCAGCACCGTAATTCAAAGGCATCAAATCTTCTCTGGTCTTCCTTATTCATTGTCCAGCTTTCGCATGCATATCAGGTGATTGAAAATACCATGGTCAGGTGCACCTTAGTCCTCAAAGTGACATCTTTGCTTTTTAACACTTTAAAGAAGTCTTTTGCAGCAGATTTGCCCAATGTAATGTATCGTTTGATTTTTTGACTGCTGCTTCCGTGAGCATTGATTATAAAATGAAATCCTTGACAACTTCAATCTTTTCTCTGTTTATCATGATGTTGTGAAGATTTTTGTTTTTTTATGTTCATAGAGGTGTAGTCCATACTGAAGGCTGTAGTCTTTGATCTTCATCAGTAAGTGCTTCAAGTCCTCTTCACTTTCAGCAAGCAGGGTTGTGTCACCTGCAAAATACATGTTATTAATGAATCTTTTTCTAATCCTGATGCCATATTCTTCTCCATATAGTCCAGCTTCTTGGATTATTTGCTTGCAAATAGATTGAATAAGTATGGTAAATACAACCTTGACACACAAGTTTCCTACAGTATCCTCTTGTTCTGTTCAAAGGACTGCCTCTTCCTCTGTGTACAGGTTCTGTATGAGTACAATGAAGTGTTCTGGAATTCCCATTCTTTGCACTGTTACCCATAATTCGTTAAATGATCCACAAAGTCAAATGCCTTTGCATAGTCAGTAAAACACAGGTAAACATCTTTCTGGTATTTGCTGCTTTCAGCCAAGATCCATCTGATGTCAGCAGTGATATCCCTCATTCCACATCCTCTTCTGAATCCAACTTGAATTTCCAGCAATTCTCTCTGTATGTACTGCTGCAACCATTTTTGAATTATCTTCAGCATAATTTTACTTGCATATGATATTAATGATATTGTTGGATAATTTCCACGTTTGGTTGGATCACCTTTCTTTGGAATGGGCACAAACATGGATCTCTTGTCAGTCGGTTGGCCAAGGAGCCCTGGTGGCACAGTGGTTAAAGCACTCTTCTGCTAACTAAAAAATTAGCAATTCGAACCCACCAGAAAGAGAAAGATACAGCCATCTGCTCCCATAAAGATTACAGCCTTGGAAACCATATAGGGCAGTTCTACTCTGTCCTGTAGGGTTGCTGAGTCAGAATCAAATCAATGGCAATAAATGTCTTTGTGGAAGTTGGTTGGCCAGGTAGTTGACTTCCAAATTTCTTGGCATAGACGAGTGAGCGCTTCCAGTGCTGCATCTGTTTGTTGAAACATCTCAATTGGTATTCCATAAAATCCTGGAGCCTTGTTTTTCACCAGTGCCTTCAATGAAGCTTGGACTTCTTCCTTCAGTACCATCAGTTCCTGATCATATGCTACCTCCTAAAATATGGTTGAACGTCAACCGATTCTTTTTGGTGCAGTGACTGTATTCTTTCCATTTTCTTTTGATGGTTCCTGCATCATTCAATTTTTTTGCCCATAAAATCCTCAGTATTCTAACTCAAGGCCTGAATTTTTTTCTTCAGTTCTGTTAGCTTGAGAAATGCCAAGCATATTCTTCCCTTTTTGTTTTCTAACTCCAGGTTTTCGTACATTTCATTATAATACTTTACTTTGTCTTCTCAAGCTGCCCTTTGAAGTCTTCTGTTCAGCTCTTTTACTTCATCATTTCTTCCATTTGCTTTACCTACTGTATGTTCAGAGTCTCTTCTGATACCCATTTTGGTCTTTTCTTTCTTTCCTGTCTTTTTAATGACCTTTTGCTTTCTTCATGTATGACATCCTTGATGTCATCCCACAACTCATCTGGTCTTCAGTCATTAGTATTAAATGCGTCAAATCTATTCTTAAGATTGTCTCTAAATTCAGGTGGGATATATTCAAGGTCATACTTCGTCTCTTGTGGACTTGTTTTAATTTTCTCTTCAGCTTCATCTCGAACTTGCATGTGAGCAATTGATGGTCTGTTCACAGTCAGCCCTGGCCTTGTTCTGACTGATGATACTGAGCTTTTCCATCCTCTCTTTCCACAGATGTAGTCAATTTGATTTCTGTGTCTTCCATCTGGTGAGGTCCACGTATATAGTCGCCATTTATGTTGTTGAAAAATGTTATTTGCAATGAATGGGTCATTGGTCTTGCAAAATTCTGTCATGCAATCCCCGGTGTCATTTCTATCACTGAAGCCATCTTTTCCAGCTACTGATCTTTCTTCTTTGTTTCCAGCTTTTGCATTCCAATCCCCAGTAATTATCAATGCACCTTGATTGCATGTTTGATAAATTTCAGACTGCAGAAATTGGCAAAAATCTTCGATTTCTTCCTCTTTGGCATTAGTGGTTGGCATGTAAATTTGAATAATTGTCGTATTAACTTGTCTTCCTTGTAGGTGTGTGGATATTATCCTATTACTGACAGCATTGTATTTCAGGATAGATCTTGAAATGTTCTTTTGACAATGAATGTGACACCATTCCTCTTCAATTTGCCATTCCTGGCATAGTAGACCATGTGATTGTCCAATTCAAAATGGCCAATACCAGTCCATTTCAGCTCACTGTTGTTGTTTTTAGGTGCTGTCGAATCGGTTCTGACTCATAGCACCCCTGTGCACAATAGAACGAAACACTGCCTGGTCCTGCACCATCCTCGCAGTTGTTGCTATGCTTGAAGCCATTGTTGCAGCCACTGTGTCAATCCATCTCCTTGAGGGTCTTCCTCTTTTTTGCTGACCCTCTTCTTTACCAAGTATGATGTCCTTCTCCAGGGATTGATCACTCCTAATAACATGTCCAAAGTATGTGAGACATAGTCTCACCATCCTTGCTTCTAAGGAGCATTCTGGATGTACTTCTTCCAAGATAGATTTGTTCATTCTTTTGGCAGTCCATGGTATATTCAATATTCTTCACCAACACCACAATTCAGAGGCGTCAGTTCTTCTTGAGTCTTCCTTATTCATCGTCCAGCTTTCACACAGATATGAGGCCATTGAAAATCCCATGGCTGGAGTCAAGCACACCCTAGTCCTCAAGGTGACATTTTTCCTTTTCAACACTTTAAAGAGGTCTTTTGCAGCAGATTTGTCCAGTGTAGTGCGTCTTTTGATTTTTTGAGTGCTGCTTCCATGGGTATTGATTGTAGATCCAAGTAAAATGAAATCCTTGACAACCTCAGTCTTTTCTCTGTTTATCATGATATTGCTTATTGGTCCAGTTGTAAGGATTTTTGTTTTCTTTATGTTGAGGTGTAATCCATACTGAAGGCTATGGTATTTGATCTTCATCCATAAGTGCTTCAAGTCCTCTTCACTTTCAGCAAGCAGGGTTGTGTCATCTGCATAACACAGGTTGTTAATGAGTCTTCCTCCATTCCTGATGCCATGTTCTTCTTCATGTAGTCCAGCTTCTCAGATTATTTGCTCAGCATACAGATTGAATAGGTATGGTGAAAGGATACAACTCTGACACACACCTTTCCTGACTTTAAACCATGCAGTATCCCCTTGTTCTGTTTGAATGACTGCCTCTTGATCCATGTGCAGATTCCTCATGAGCACGATTAAGTGTTCCAGGATTGCCATTCTCTGCAATGTTATCCATAATTTGTTATGATCCACACAGTTGAATGCCTTAGCAGAATCAATAAAACACAGGTAAACATCTTTATAGTGTTCTCTGCTTTCAGCCAGAATCCATCTGATATCAGCAATGATATCCTAGGTTCCACGTTCTCTTCAGCTTGAATTTCTGGCAGTTCCCTGTTGATATACTGCTGCAGCCATTTTTGAATGCTTTTCAGCAGAATTTTGCTTGCGTGTGATATTAATGATATTGTTCGATAATTTCTGCATTTGGTTGTCAGCTCACTAATGCCTAGGATATTGATCTTCTATTGTTCCATTTCATTTTTGACAACTTCAAATTTTCCTCGATTCATATTTTGTTTAAGTGCATATGTTAGCTATTCAAAGTATTGTTTGTAATTTTTACTTCAAAATAAATTATTCAGAAAAATAAATATTCAGAAACATCCCTCTAATGTAAATATCATAAAACTTCAAATTATTGTCCTTAAGAAAAGCAGTGGTGTAGAAGAATAATCTGTAACAGTAGTACTCACATCAGTAAATACTGATCAAGTACTCTAACATCAGTTAATGCGTTTTCTCTCCAGTATAGGGAGCTAGTCCTAAAAAATAATTCCATCCTTGATGAAATTAGGATTATAAACTAGTCACCTGACATGAGTCTTCCTAGAAATATTGAAATACTGAAAAGTACGTACTATTTGGTAATTTCATAAAGTCTCAAGTTTAAAACTTAAGCAATAAACAAGCATGCCTGAAAACCTCAGTATCATGAATTCTGTAGCCCATAGATGGGGCCATCTTGCGCTGAAACCCACCCTGGCTGCTGGCATGCCTTGTTAGCTGTTAGTCAGTGCCGGGAGTTTTAGTGAACTGATGAAAAAGTCAGTATATTAAAACGTCTCAGATTAGAAGAAACAGTGAGACTGCCACAGCAGTGAGTTTAGACTGTGGTTGGAATTGGAGTAGGGGGAAGAGTAGTACAAAGGAAAAGGGGGAACAGTGCCACAAAAAGTCTCCTCAAACTACCCACGCCCCTAAAGGGCCAGTCCCTCAGCATGGGGAAGTCTTCACTTTTAAGGAAGTAGAGTAGGTGGATGCTTTGGGCCCAGAAAGTATCATTAATATAAATGAAGAAGTAACAGGATGAGTGGCAAGGCAGACCTATGTGCCTCTTTTTTTCTTTCTTTTTTCCCTCCCAGCCACTTAGTGATACTGCAGGGAGGGAGAGAGAGGAGGCATTAAGATACTAGAAACATTAATCAGAGCTTCCAAAGAGCTCTAGCTAAATTGAATAAAAGTACCATTGTTGATGTATAATTTAGCACCTTTCTGCTTATAATTGTATATATATGTCAATAAATGTGTCCCTTATTTTTTCTTTTACTTTTGGGAAACTATGTATCTTCTTTATCAGTGTACTAAAAGCACTTAGTTTTCCTGCTGATCAGAATATTTTTTAAAGTCACAGTAGAACTTCCATCTTTAAAGAGGAAGAAAATCTCATTTTCTTGAGTGCTGTTTTTCAGCCTTTAACACAATGTAATCTTTTGGGTGAGAAAACAGTAGTAAACATTTATTTCTTAATATTTTAAGATAATATTTGAACACCTTTATCTTTTATTTCATAAGCATCATATAAAACATTGTTAATGATAAATTTTAAGTATAATATATCATTTACTACTGTAATTTTCGTTATGATGTTTATTGAGAGGCCATGGCTTTTTTCCAGAATGGAGTCACTAGTTCCGCTCGTACGGAGTTTGAAAAAACGGATGGCAGTGCCAGACTATGAAATGGTAAATAATTTATATTGAAGTATAAAACTGACCGTTTATAAAGAAAATTTTCTAGATAGAAAAGTTTGCTCTTTGTTAAAATGACTCATTTTTATTTGTGTTCCTGGGAACTCTGAATGAATTATTGACAGAAGAAATAAGTTAAAAATACATACTTTTTAGAAGCCAGAACACTGGAAAAGTTTCCCTACAAAATATTCTTTTCCCAGTTTTATGTGTGAGGCAAAAGTTCCACATATTAGGGATAGAAGGGGTGAGCCAGAGTCTGGTTGGATCTCTCACCACAAAATAGAAAGTACACTATTTCTAAAGTTGTCGAGTCTTCATGCATATTTATCTTCCCTTCCTCGTCCTTCCTTTCCCTCTCTCTGAAAATTGTTTTGGCTGGAAAACCAAAAAAGAAAGCAAGCAGAGGGAGCCGTGGCTGTGTAACTGACTTTGTCAACAGTGAGCTGAATGCTATGGCAGAAGATGATACTTTTAATTATAATTTCCTTTATTTTGTATCATTTTACTGTCTCTGAAGCACATATTTTCACATTTGACCCAGTACTTAGAGATAAAAAAACTAAGGCTTGAAGAGTCCAAGTAACTTTCCCGAGGTTTTATGACAGGGCTAAGACCCCTAAGTCTTCTGCCTCTTAGTCTAGTTCTTCAGTACGTTGTGTTTTTGTTTTGTGTTGTTTTGGAATACAGTCAAGCCACCTAATGTGAACTGAAGTCTAAGTATTTGATTTAATGCCAAATTTAGAAGGGTAAGTGATACCAGCAGAAGACTATTTTGGTTAAACCTGAGCTAATCCACAACCCACCCTTTTCTAAAATGGTAATGATTAAGAATGATAGAGTTGGAAGAGACTTAGGATTTGAAGATGCTTGGAGGGCATGTGATATTGAACGTGTCTTCAGGCAGATCTGCTTTAATCACTACATTGCATCTGAATTTTTTTGGTTATTGGGGACGTTTAATGCAATGTTTTTGGCAGGGTTTTGAACTGGTTTGACCCTCTGCTGAGAATTTGCTCTTTTTGTTTTTTTAACCCCAGATATACTGAATCAGAATCTACATTTTAACAAAATCCCCAAGTGATAATAAATTATACATAAGAATTACCTGGGGATCTTGTTATTATACACAAGAATCACATGGGTATCTTGTTAAGCTGTAGATTCTGATTCAGCATATCTGGGGTGGAAATGCAAATTTCAGCAGGGAGTTGAACCAGAATGAACTAGTTTTAGTTTGAAGCTCTGGTTTATGGGAGGACGAATGGCATGGGCTTAAAACCAAAAAACCAAACCCATTACCATCGAGTCAATTCCAACTCATAGCAACTCTGTTGGACAGAGTAGAACTGCCCCATAGGGTTTCCAAGGAGTGGCTGGTGGATTTGAACTGCCAGCCTTTTGGGTTAGCAGCCAAGGTCTTATCCACTGCACCACCAGGGCTCTGGCATGGGCTTAGTCACATGTTATGTAATCATATATGTGTCTACAGCCACACTGTTAGAACACTGTGTGGTTTAATCATGTTAGTGCAAAAGAACATGCAGAATCTGTCATTTTACTACATTGACTGGTCCTTGCCAGTTAAATCTTTGAGTGTATCCAAAGCCTCTAATTAACTAGTAAATTATTAAAATTTTTTTTCATGCTTTGTACTCATGTACTCTAGGCAAAACTGGGACAGATATGAGTTCTAGTTCTCAAAACTTTAAAACAGAGGTTGCAAAATGGCAACCTGTGAGCCAATTCTAGCTTGTAGACATATTTAGCTTAGTGCTAAGACTAGAATGCCATTCAAAGTAGATATGTAGATATTGGTTAAATATAAAAGATACACAAGCAACTTTTAACAGTAAGTGAAATAAGACAGGAAGATTTTCCCTTGTAGTACCCTCTCGAAGCTTCAAATGTAGCATTATGTGCATGATTTTGAAAAGTAGATAAAATAGTTTGTTGAAAAGGTAAGGTGAGACTATTACATACAGTTTTATCTCAGTAACTTCTAAAATCTAGGTGAAGTGCATAATTCACTAAAAAATGTGAATTATGAAAATTGACTCAAGAGGAGATAACGAAACTGGATGAAGCAATAATCATAAAATAAAGAATTAGTAGAAAAATTATTCCTGAAAAAGGCATTAGGCCAAAACCAGTGTACAAGCCAATTCTACCAAAACTTGAGAGAACAGATAACTTGTATTAACACAGAAGCTATTAAAGAACAAAAAAGTTCCAATCCAAAAAATATTGAAAAATAAAAACATTTGTCAACAAGGCCATTAATGATTAAAGACTGTTTTAAAAACACCAGGCTCATCTCACAGTGTAAATTTTAGCTGTCTTGTTTTCAGGTTCACCAGGCTGGTCTAACCTGTGATTATTCAGAACTTCCTCACCACGTCAGCACAGAACAAGAAATAGAGTCTCTCATTCAGTCTGTATATTGTTTACTGAAACACTTACCAAAACCTACACTTGTGACAATTGCAAGGTAAGTTTAGTAGGCTGAATAATGCCCTCCCCACCCCCACCTGTAGAGTCCCCAGAACCTGTAAATGTAAATTACCTGTAAATTACCTTATATGACAGAAGGGGCTTTGCAGATGTGATCAGTTTAAGGACCTCAAGATGAGGAGATTATCCTTTATTGTCTGAATGGGCCCAGTGGAATCACAAAGGTTCTTATAAGAGGGAAGCAAGAGGGTCAGAGTCAGAGAGACTGGAAGATGCTATATGCTGCTTGCTTTGAAGGTGGAGGATGGGGCCATGAGCCCAGAAGCAGGCAGCCTCTAGAGGCTAGAAAAGGTAAGGAAACAGATTCTCCCCTAGCACCTACAGAAGGAACAACGCAGCCCTGCCAGCACCTTGATTTTAGGGCTTGTGACCTCCAGAACTGTAAGATAATAAATTTTGGTTGTTTTAAGCCAATAAGTTTGTGGTAATTTTTTTACAGCAGAAATGGGAAACTATACAGTAATACTTAATATTATTTTTTATCCACTCGGGTCGAAATTTAGATGTTGTATTTTCTCTTTCCTATTAGCGATAGTAGGCAAACAATGTACAGTTATTATTGTTTTATGTTTGAAGTTGGTGATATTATTCAGATGAACCCGAGAATTTACATTTCTGTGTCCTATAAATGAATACTTAGCTGCTGCCATTTTTATATTTGAACATACTAATGTGCTGAATAGCTACAACAATTTAATAAAGCTAACTTTCTGTCCTGTGTTAATCTTTAGCCTGATTTTATATTGAACTGTGAGGTTCTAAAAGAAGTACTTTAAATACTTAGGCCAATAATAAGAATATTTATGTAATATAGTATATTCACTTTAAGAACTATTTTCTTTAAAACATAAAGACATGAATTCTTTTAATCATTATATATGATTTTATATAATTTTTTCACATATATATTTATACATATATTAGGAGCCTTGGTGGTGCAGTGATTAAGAGCTACAGCTCCTAACCAAAAGATCAGCAGTTCAAATCCACCAGCTGCTCCTTGGAAACTATGAGGCAGTTCTACTCTGCCCTATAGGGTTTCTATGAGCCGGAATCGACTTGACAGCAATGAGTTTGGGCTTTATACACTTAATTTAAGGTTCCTGAGTGCTGCAAACTGTTTGCACTCAACTACTAACCTTTAGGTTGGTGGTTTGAACCCTCCCAGCAGTGCCACAGAAGAAACGCCCGGCAATCTGCTTCTGTAAAAGATTACAGCCAAGAAAGCCCTATGGAGCAGTTCCACTCTGAACACATGAGGTCACCATGAGTTAGAATCACCTCTAAGACAACAGGTTTATACACATGATTTAAATGTATATACATACACACTAAATATGACTATAATGTAAAGGAGAAACAAAGTAGTTGATAATAAAATAAAATGTATTAAAATGCCACTCTAGACTTTCATCTTTACAGAGAATCACTAAATGTAACAAGTATCAGTGTGTTGTATTCAGATACCATGAGCAACACTGTGGAGTGGCATGGGTGGTTTTTCCAGTTATTGAAGTTCAGTATTCCCTCAATTCAAAGAATAGTCGTGTTTCTGGAAAATTCAGTTCATATTAAAACAACTTTTAAAGTACTTTGTGTATATATAAAAGAGTGTTGAGTTCTTGGCTCAAAAAATTGTAAACAGGTCTTTCACTTAAGTGAGTTCTTAATGGGCTTTGGAAATTATGCAGAATGCAGGACAGTTACTCATATTGCGGGACTATCCTGCATGTTGCAAGCTTTCTACAGCCCTACCCTCCTGTTTTGACCCCCTAAATGCGAGTAGTATTCCTCTAGTCATTGTGACAATCAAAAATGTATCAACAGATTTCTAAAACACCGTCTTGGAGGTAGCTTCCATCACAAACCACTCTACTAGTGTTTTAAAGAAGCCGGAAATCTATTGGAAAGAATTTACATGCCCCTTAATTGTTAAGGCTTGTAAATTAAATTTTTACATATGACACTGTCTTAAACTAGATCTTTATATGTATATGTTAGACAGTATTTAGTAACCTAAAGTTGCTCGATATCATTCATTGTGTATTAAGTACTAACATTAAGCCTCAGAAATAACCTCATCATCAGGTATGGAGTAAGTTTATCATAGGTCTTACAGGTTTTCTTTAGGTCTGAAATACTTGTGATAGGAGTATGATGGATAACTGTAATTCCATCTCCCTCTACAAAGATCTCTATGCTGCTCTTTCCAATCTATCCTATTAATAGCTTTCCTCATCCCAGTCTAGAATTGGGAGACACTGATCAAATCAGTTCACATCTTAACCCAGCTGGAACTGGCAGTGACATTTTAACTGCCCAGTGCAACTCAGGTTGTAGTTAGTGATTTCTGGAAACACTCCCAAGATCCAGATTCTTGCCCACCCCACTTTGCTCTTTTCTTCTTCTGCCTAGGAAACGGCTCAGCACCAGCACATTCTTACATTTTATTTTGGACCATCCCATGGATCCTTTACACTATGTAATTTAGTTAACAGTTTTTTTAAGAAGTTGATCCCTTTTATCGGTTGGAAAACCACCACCCTCATAGTTTCTAGCCCTAATATATATATAATTAAGATCAAGAAAGATGTCCAGTCAGTGAAATAATAAAACCCTGTATTCCCAAGGTGCATCTCCCTTTCAGGGAAGCAGTGGTCTCGCCATGAATGACTTGGGTTTTGAAGGCACACTGTCTAGGTTCGAATCCTGTCACCAGCACTTGCTTACTAGTGATGTGACCTTGTATAAGTTACTTAACCTTTCTGTTTCTCACTGAAGGGATAGCAACTGAACCTATAAAGTTGAATTATGTTAAAGAGCATAATTCATGTGAAGCACTTGGCACAGGGTAGAAGTCTAGTAACTTTTCAACTGTTATTAAAATCGCAAAATTCAACACACCTTCATTCCTTCTATTTTACGTTGAAATGAACACATGCAGGCTTTTCCTTACTGCAGAGTATGATTTTATCCTGTTTATATGTATTTCTCTTCTTTCTCTTTCTCTTCTTGGTTCCAGGTCAAGTCTAGATGATTACTGTCCTTGTGAGCAAGTTGACAGCATTCAAGAAAAGGTCCTCACTGTGCTCCGCTCCCTGTATGGGACTCTGGACATTCACCTGGCATACTCAGCAGACTCTTCTCCATCTTGAAACAAACAGAACACTGAGCCTCTGTTACAGCCTGGTGTAGTAATAGGGCTTTCATTAACTTAATTGTAAATGAGTCTTCCAGAGAATACAATGTTTTTGTATTAACTTTGAGTTAAAATCTTACGAGTGTTTTGAATCTCCAAACAAGTGTCATTAGTTGTTGAACAAAGGCAGTGTTTTGTCATCAAGTCTACCCCTAACGGATGGAACTGTTGCTACTGCTTCCTTTCATCATTGTCATCTTCATTTTTGTGAGACGTTTTTTCCCTTTTCCCGCTAGTTTGGTTGGACTGTATGAGATTGATTCATTCATTCAACCAGCTGATTTGCTGAGCACTTACCATGTGCCAGACATTATTAGTGCTTGGTATATGCTGATGGACAGAAGAGACAAGGCCCCTGCCCTCTGAGGGGAGACAAATGAGAAACAAATTACACATTGTGAGAAGTGTTATGAAGGAAAGGACACCGCAAGCATGTCTTAGGCATCCTGTTAGTACTCAGGGCACCCTAGCCTTATAGGAGAGTAATATTCTCGAAAGCTACTACCAAAAAAAAAAAAAAAAAAAAACTTGTCAGCCCATGAAAACGTTGCATAAAGTCTACCTTCCGAGGCTGTTGGGACCATAGCTTGGCTCTCGCCGAACGTTCTCCAGCGTTGTTGGGATTAAGGAGGTCTGGGGCGTGAACTCGACCAAACAAACATCTATTACTCTGTTGATCAAAAAGCCCTTTATGGTTTTTTGTGCCTCCAGGTCATCATGGTGGGCATCAATTATCATTGTAGTCCCTAAGTGCCATTTTATTGGCAGTCTGGGTTGATGGTTTGTTTGTTTTTTCTTTTCTCCAGATAAACCAGCTTTTTATGTAAATAGTAAGATAAAAGGTTAAATCTTTAATTCTGACTTGCCATAAATACCCAAGGACATAACTGTCTTCCACCAGCGTCTCCATGAGTAAGAAATCCTAATTGATTGACTCTTAATCATGGAACTTTTCAGATTCTCAGTTTGCCGAAGTCTTCCCATATTTCTTCTCCTTTAGAGGTGGGATAGCATTTAAAAGAAAAAACAAAAAATACCCATCATTTCCTCAATCTTTACAGAGCATTATTTTTGTTTTTGCATGTAATTATCAGGCCTTGTCGACATGTATACATGTGTTGTTGCATGTAGCTAAAATTAGAGCATGTTACTCAGCTTTGTAGCTAATACCCAAGGACACATTACTATTGCCATTCAGTAGATGGCAGCAGACCCCTTTTTTCCAGTGATTCTATTTTCCAGCAGATTTTCCCTGTCAATGAGGTGATTTCTCAAGGCTGATAGCATGAATACTTATTTCTGTTGTGAAAAGCAAAGCATACTTACTTAGCTTTCCATTTTGATAGAACATTATATGCCAATAACGTTTATTTTCTCTGGAAAATGCAGAATGACAACGTAAGTGATATTTATTTTCAAGTTTTGAAAATATTCTGTTAGAGTTCTGTAAATAGAAGTTACTTTTATGAGTAAATTATTTTGTGTGCAAAAAGAAATAAACAGGTATGTTTTAAAGTTTTAAAGACTTTAAATCAAACTCTTGCACTAATTAATGGTGTGTAATCTCACTGTATCGACAGCATTGAGTTTATGAGTCTGGTTTACTAGTCATTTACTCCAGTTCCCATGAACTCTGATGTGATTCGTCATGAGCTTTGCTCAGGTGAAAGGAAGAGGCAGCAGTGTCTTCTAGAGGAACACTCAAGATTGCTCAGTACTCATCCTCTGTTATTATCTCTTTGAAGAATACAGTTCATTCCCTGCTTGTTGAATAGAGCCAACATAGTAAATTATGTCATTGAGCATTCCAGATAGGAAGACGTTTGGTTTGTCAAGACATCCTTCATTGGTGTCCTAAGTACCAGTCAAGCTATACCACAGTACGGTATTTTGGAATGTGTACAAACATTATTCAAGCATGAATTTTGAACAGGTTTTTGAGAAATGTGACTTAAACGTAAGCACGGGCCATAGCTTTGATACTTAACAAGTATATATTTCCCAGTATCTAAAGAAAAAAACTTTTTTAAAGTTCAGCCTTTGAAAATACCCCTTTGACTGACAATTTTGTATCTCTTCAGAAATATTTTTCTGTAGACACCTATCTTTTTATTATGTTTTAGGTTTTCAAGGAGCTCTTAGCCAATGTCCCTCAATCTTTCTGGGATATTCTCTCCAAATCTTCATTGTGTTTTAGCTGTAATGGCCCTGGATTACTGTCTGTAGACCCATTGTAATGCCAATAATTTACAGTCAGTAGTATGTTTCTTAGTCCAAGATTATCTCACTCACCATACATCTTAAGAGAAAGCACTTTCATGAAACTTAAGCAGTTTTGGTTGGACATCTTTCAGAACTGCTTCAGATGACTTCCTGCCTTCTCCGTGCACCGGCCAATGCTTTGATACAAACACTCTTTGCTGTACTGTGCTGTGCTGCCTTGTCATCTTCAGTTGTAGTGCTCGTTTCTAAACTAATTGGTCCCGGACTGCCTCTGTGCTTTTGTAGTTCTAGCTGCCCTCCTAGGATTCCAGACATCAGTGCCTCCTGTGCCTTTATTCTCGTTTTGAGTTCACCTAATGCAGCCGTGATGACACAGGAGGTTCCAGTGAACTTTGATTCTTAGAAGAGAGTTCTCTGAACAGTGACTATTCTGGTCACTCACTAGAAGGATGTATCTTACCATTGCAAATGAGTAAGTTGGTATTCCACACACTGGTGTCTTGTGAATTTGGTTTCTGTGATTTAGTAACAGCTGCATTTCAGAGGCTGAGACAAGGCTGGACAATTTCACTTCCTTTGAAGACTTTCCTTAAATAGTCAGCCAACCTCCAACTGCAGCATCCCTCTCATGCCTCTCTCTAACTTCAAAACGCCCCTCAACAGCAACTAAGGAGATCTCTGTAGCCTGCTGGGCAGCCATCAGCACTGGTCAGGAGAAGCCACTGGACCACAGTTGATGCACATCTTGCCGAGACTGAGTGTAAGAGTCAGGACTGAGATGCAGTAGAGCACAGGGCTGAGAGCATGGGCTCCAGAGGCCCACTGGCTGGCTCCAGTTTCCCCTTCTCCATGTTCCAGTTGTCTGACCTATAAGCCTCAGCTTCCCTTTTTTACAATATTTACTTAGCAGGGGATTGTGAGGAGTAATGCATGTAAAACCCTTAGCACAGGAATCATTCAGTAAACGTTGGCTGTTGTTTCCAGACTCAGCCCTACTTGAAATATCCTGTATTGGCTACTCCAGATCTCAATACTCTCTCATGCCTCCCTTTTGAATAATTGTTTAAACCCCTGTTAAACCAAAACCAAACCCGTTACCATCAAGTCAGTTCCGACTGATGGTGACTCCAGGTGTTACAGAGTAGAACTGCTCCATAGGGTTTTTCTTGGCTGTAATCTTTACAGAAGCAGGTTGCCAGGCCTTTCTTCCACAGTGCCGCTGGGTGGGTTCAGTCCATCAACCTTTAGGTTAATAGTCGAGCACAAACTATTTGTACCACCCAGGGACCTAAACCCCTATTAGCTCCCATTATATTTCAATGAATGATGGAATTTCAAGATTAGAGGTTTTATTCAAAGTCCTGGCCTCTATCTATCCTTTTACTCCTGAGGGGAAGAAGAGGTCCCTGCCCATAAGCAAAGAAGTAACAAAAGGCTTTAAGCAACATTACTCATAATTTAAAACTTCTATCTTTCAAATGATGCAACCATCCACTTAACTTTAAAACGATTACACATACGCATTCAAGGAGGGTTACAGCCTCCCCAGATATTTTTTACCTCTCTGTACTTTCCCTCCTCTGTGTCTTATAGATAATTCTAGAATTGGTGATGCTAAATCTCTGAAGTAGACAATGATTTGGGAGTGGACTTCATAAATTACCTAGAATCTGAGATTATCATTACCATTTTTTATATTGCTGGTTTGTAGGTGACCTCAAACAAAAATGTGACTCATTGATCAGTCAAAGCATGGCAGGGAGGCGGGGGCAGAGTGGAGATCTCCAGCCAGTTCATCACTATTTCCAAGCCACTTACAAGCATTTACTTCATTTGGGCCTCAACCTTAAAAAGGCCAGCCTCAGCTTGTTGTGGGTTAAGGACGATGATGGTTAGAGAAGGGAGCCAGCCTCTGTAAGTTGGCCTAATGAAGTCATGGAGCAGCTGGTGCACAGGGAACACTACTGGCTTCGCTACAGCAGTCCATCATACTTGGGGGTTGAGGACAAAGTCAGGGTTGGGCTAGATTTGAATGTCTGCTTTTTGGACAGAAATTATCTTGAGAACTGTCCAGCAGCACCATCTGCCCTTCTCTGCAGCATTGCTCCATCTGGAGCAGGCACAGGTAATGGATGAGTCTGTAGCTTTGAAATCTGGCCAAGCTAAAGTACTTCCTCTGCCAGTTACACATTGTTTGAACTTGGGCAACCTAATCTCTCAGAGCCCCTTGTTTTAGACATTCCAGGCCCTGCCTCTGTACCTAGAGTTGTCTGTACTGCTCTCTCTCTATTATGCTTTTATTTAGCTATTTACATCTGCACTCCCCATTAGACCACGACCTCTTTGAGGGAAGTCATCATTGTACATCTTTCTAGCTTCAGTCCCCCACATTGTCCCTGTCACATCATGTGTGCCATCGAGTCGATTCTGACTCATAGTGACCCTGTAGGACAGAGTAGAGCTGCCCCGTAGGGTCTGACTTGGAAGAAGTACAGCCAGAATGCTCCTTAGAAGCTAGAATGGGAAGAGACTTCAACTCACATACTTTGGACATGTTATCAGGAGGAACCAGTCCCTGGAGAAGGACATCATGCTTGGTAAAGTGGAGCGTCAGCAAAAAGGAGGAAGACCCTCAATGAGATGGATTGAGTGGCTGCAACAATAGGCTCAAGCATAACAAAGATCATGAGGATGGCACAGGACTGGGCAGTGTTTCATTCTGTCATTCATAGGGTCACTATGAGTCAAAACCGGCTTGACGGCACCTAACAAAAACAACAACACAAGACACAGGGTTTCCAAGGCGTTGATCTTTACAGAAGCAGACTGCCACATCTTTCTCCCATGGAGCAGCTAGTGGGTTTGAACCACCAACCTTTCAGTTAGCAGCCAAGTGCTTAACCCACTGTGCCACCAGGGCTCCCTATATAAACAACAACCAACTATAAAATATAATAGAAGAAAATATAATAGCATAACTTAACTGAAAAAAGAAGATTTATGAATAAATGAAAATGATTACAACCTATACAAACAAAACTTTACAAAGTTACTGAGGAATATAAATGAAGATATGAATATCTATGGGAAGATATGATGTGCTTATATGAGAAGATTCAATATTATAATTATGTCAATGCTTCATATATAAAACTATACATGTAATGCAATTTCAATAAACATACCAAAGTGATTTTATTCAATTAACAGGGCTGATTCTAAAGTTCATATGGGAAAAAAATGAACATCAAGAGGAGCCAGAAAAAAAATTGTAATATAAAAGTTAATGAAGGAAATCAATGATATATGATAAGGGTCTAATATTCAAAATATATATAAAACTTCTATAACAACAACAAAATGACAACCTAATCAAAAAGTGGGCAGAGGACGTTTTCACCAAGGAAGATATTTAAATGGTCAACAAGCACATGAAAAGATGCTCAATGTCATTAGCCATTGTTGTTAGTTGCAGTCGAGTCAGTTCCAATTCATGACAACCCCACGTGTACACAGTAAAACTGCACTCCATATGGTTTTCAAGGCTGTTACCTTTTGGGAGCAGATCAACAGGCCTTACTTCCAAGGAGCCTCTGGGTAGGTTTGAATTGCCATCCTTTCGGTTAGCGGTTCGCACTTAACTGTTTGCACCACAGAGGAATTCCCATTAGCCATTAGGGAGATGCAGATGAAAACCACAATGAGCTATCTCACCCAAGCTAAAATGGCACTGATCAAAAAAAACAGAAAACAAATGCTGGTGAGGATGTAGGAAGATTGGAACCCTTATCCACTGCTGGTGGGACTTTAAAATGATACAACCACTTTGGAAAATGGTATGGCACTTCCTCAAAAAACTAGAAATAGAAATACCTTATGATCCAGCAGGCCCACTGCTAGGTATATACCCTAGAGACCCAAAAAAAATGACACAAACAAGCATATGCACACCTATGTTCATTACAGCACTATTCACAATAGCAAAAAGATAGATACAACCCAAGTGCCCATCAACATTAATGGATAAACAAAATGTGGTATATACAGTGGAATACTATGCAGCCGTAAAGAATAATGATGGGTCCTCGAAACAACATCAATGAATCTGAAGGACATTATGCTGAGTGAAATAAGTCAATCACTAAAGGACAAATATTGTAAGATCTCACTTTTATAAAAAGACAAAAATAGGTATTGTCTTAGTTATCTAGTTCTGCTATAACAGAAATACCACAAATGAATGGCTTTAACAAAGAGAAATTTATTTTCTAACAGTTTAGGAAGCTAGAAGTCTGAATTCAGGGCACCAGCTCTAGGGGAAGTCTTTCTCTGTCAGCTCTGGGGAAAGGTCCTTGTTATCAATCTTCCCTTGGTCTAGGAGCTTCTCAGAGCAGGGACCCCGTGTCCGAAGAACATACTCTGTTCCCAGCTCTTCTTTCTTGATGATATGAAGTCCCCTCTCCTCTCTCCTGGCTTCTCTTATATCTCAAAAGAGATTGACTCAAGACACAACATAATCCTGTAGATTGTGTCCCACCTCAGTAACATAACTACATCTAATCCTGCCCATCAACATCATAGAGGTTACGATTTAAACACATGGGATAATTACATCAGATTACAAAATGGAGGACAACCATACAATACTGGAAATCATGGCCTAACCAAGTTGGCACACATTTTGGGGGGACACAATTCAATCCATATCAGG
Source organism: Dugong dugon (assembly GCA_030035585.1). Taxonomy (NCBI): domain Eukaryota; kingdom Metazoa; phylum Chordata; class Mammalia; order Sirenia; family Dugongidae; genus Dugong; species Dugong dugon. Next base: position 36,590,652 of record CM057460.1, read on the forward strand.
TATACATACAGAAACCTACATTCATTGGTGGTTAGCAAGGATGGGTAGCAGGAGAGAGGAGGATAGTAGATCGTAGACACTTTTTATTTCTGGGATGGGAAAGGTAACACTGAATGTGGATGAAGTGCACACAGCTTGACCAAGGTAAATGATGTCACAAAGAAGTACACACACACACACACACAAAGACGTTTTTGGTAAATGGTAGGACATATATAATTTTGCAATAACCAAAAAATATGCATAGTTACATATGTGTGCGGGTATGTTCTTCTGTGTATATGTGTGCATACATACATGTATCTATATATGTGTACATTGTGTGTGTGCACACATGTATATTCATATATATATACAAAATAAAGCACAGTTACGGATATGTCTTAGACAAAACCAAACACCTCACAGGATTGGTTTTCTGGGTTTGAAGGCTTAGGACCATAGTCTTGTAGGACAACTCTGTCAGTTGGCCTAATATAGTTCATAAAGTTTATGTTATACACCCTAGTTTGGTGAGTAGCATCTGGGATCTTAAAAGCTTGTGAGCAGCCATCTAAGATACAACTCTCAGTCTCTTCTCATCCAGAGCAAAAGAGAAAGAAGGAAACCAAAGACCAGAGAAGAAACTAATCTACAGGACTAACAGTCTACACGAACCATAGCCCCATCTACCCTGAGACCAGAACTAGATGGTGCCCGGCTACCACTAATGACTGTTCTGATCAGGGGCACAATAGATGGATCCTGATAGGAGGGGACAAAAATGTGGAACAGAACTCAAATTCTTAAAAGTCCAGACTTACTGGACTGGTTGAGATTACAGGATTCCCCAAGACTATCACCCTGAGATACTCCATAAACCTTGAACTGAGACTACCACCTGAGGTCACCTGTTATCTAAATAAAAGATTGGCTCATAAAATAAAAAATATTACCAGTGAGTACTGCATACCTTTTAAAAACTCATCTATGGGAGACCAAATGGTCAACAAGTACTCTAAAGCAAAGATGAAAGGGTAAGGGGACAGGGAAACCAGATTACTGGAAACAAAACATCCAGAATGGAATTAATGAGAATGTTGACACATTGTGAAAAATGTAACCGATGTCACTGAACAATTTGTGTAGTAATTGTTAAATGGGAACCTAATTTTGCTGTGTAAACTTTCACTGAAAACACAATCAAATATTATTAAAAAAACAAAACAAAACCACAATGAGATGCCATCTCACCCCTGTTAGAATGGCAATAACCAAAAAACCCAGAAAACAACAGGTGTTGGTGAAGTTGTAGAGAAACTGGAACCCTCATTCACTGCTGGTGAGAATGTAAAATGGTGTAGCCACTATGGAAAACAGTTTGGCGGTTTCTCAAAAAGTTAAACATAAAACTACCATATGACCCAGCAATCCCAATCCTAGATATATACCCCAAAAAAGTGAAGGCAGGAATACAAACAGAAACCTGTAAACCAACTTTCATTGCAGCACTTTTCAAAATACAAAAGGTAGAAATGAATGGAATGTCCATCAACAGGTGAATGGATAAACCAAATGTAGTTTGTACATACAATGGAATACTGTTGTTGTTGTTGTTAGGTGCCATCTAGTCAGTTCTAACTCATAGCAACCCCATATACAACAGAAGAAAACATTGCCCCATCCTGCGCCATCCTCATGATTGTTGTTATGCTTGAGCCCATTGTTGCAGCCACTGTGTCAATCCATCTCCTTGAGAGTCTTCCTCTTTTTTCACTGACCCTTTACCAAGCATGATGTCCTTCTCTGGGGACTGACCTCTCCTGATAACATGTCCAAAGTATGTGAGACGTAGTCTTGCCATCCTTGCTTCCAAAGAGCATTCTGGTTGTACTTCTTCCAACACAGATTTGTTCATTCTTTTGGCAGTCCATGGTATATTCAATATTCTTCACCAACACCACAATTCGAAGGTATCAATTCTTCTTCAGTCATCCTTACTCATCATCCAGCTTTCACATGCATATGAGGCAGTTGAAAACACCATGGCTTGGGTCAGGCACACCTTAGTCTTCAAGGTGACATCTTTGCTTTTTAATACTTTAAAGAGGTCTTTTGCAGCAGATTTGCCCAGTGCAATGCGTCTTTTGGTTTCTTGAGTGCTGCTTCCATGGGTGTTGATTGTGGATCCAAGTAAAATGAAATTCTTGACACCTTCAGTCTTTTCTCCATTTATCATGATGTTGCTTATTGGACCAGTTGTGAGGATTTTTGTTTTCTTTATGTTGAAGTGTAACCCATACTGAAGGCTGTAGTCTTTGATCTTCATCAGTAAGTGCTTCAAGGTCTCCTCACTTCCAGCAAGCAAGGTTGCAACAGCTGCATAACACAGGCTGTTAATGAGTCTTCCTCCAATCCTGATGCCCTGTCCTTCTTCATATAGTCCAGCTTCTCGGATTTGCTCAGCATACAGATTGAATAAGTATGATGAAAGGACACAACCCAGACACATACCTTTCCTGACTTTAAACCACACAGTATCCCCTTGTTCTGTTCAAACAACTGCCTCTTGATCCATGTACAGATTCCTTATGAGCACAATTAAGTGTTCTAACAATGTTATCCATAATTTGTTATGATCCACACATTATTGACCTTTGCATAGTCAATAATGGAATGCTACTCAGACATAAAGAAAAATGAAGTCCTGATGCATGCCACAACATAGATGAACCTTGAAAACATCATGCTGAGTGAAATAAGTTAGTCACAAAAGGATAAATACTGTATGATCTCACTTATGAAATAAGCATATATGTAGAAACCAAAGATTATTAGTGGTTACCAGGGATGGGGGTGGGGAGGAGGAAGAAGGAGTTTTTGCTTAGGAAGTACTGAGTTTATGTTAATGGTGGTGGAATAATTTGGAAAAGGATAGTGATGATGGTTGCACAATATGAAAATGTAATCAATGTCACTGAATTATACATGTAGAAATTGTTGAATTAGCCAATGTTTTGTTGCATATATTTTCACTACAATAAAAAGAAGTTAATGAAGGAATTAGTCCTCTTAGACACTAAAATACATCATAAAATGATATTAATTAAAACAGTATAGTACTGGCATATGAGCAGACAGACAGATGAATGGAACAGAATACAGTCCAGAAATAGAGCTATGTTAGTAAAAGCAAGGATATCTCTGATTCAGAAAACAACAACTGATGGTTCAAACAAAATGGAAGTTTATTTCGCTTTTTCATAAAGTCCAAAATAGATGTTTCTGCTCTGCAGGCTTTCCCCCAGCAGGGATTCTGGGAACCAGGCTCCTTCTATTTTTGGCTCTGCCATTCACAACACATGGTTTCCAAGGTTTTCCTTGGAGATATCTGATCCACTCATTTCCATTCCTCATTGGTTGAGAGCTGTCCCTGAGTCCGATATCATTGTCACTTCCCAGCCACTGTAAGAAGCCCATACTTGCATGGGCTGAGCAAGTTCCTTGGCACCTCACGACTGAGACAGAGAAGCAGAAAGATTAATGTTAATCTTATACAAACTCCTTTTAAAATTAGAAAATGTTCACAACTCATTTTATGAAGCCAATAGAACCCTAACAAAAACTTAACAAAGACATTACAAGAGAAGAAAATTAGAGACTGTCTTGGTCATCTAGTGCTGCTGTAACAGAAATACCACAAGTGGATGGCTTTAACGAAGAGAAGTTTATTCTCTCACAGTCCAGTAGGCTACAAGTCCAAATTCAGGGCATCAGCTCCAGGAGAAGGCCCTTTCTCTCTGTCGGCTTTGGAGGAAGGTCCATGTCATCAGTCTACCCTTGGTCTGGGAGCTTCTCTGTGCAGGAACCTCAGGTCCAAAGGGCGCACTCTGCTCCCGACACTGCTTTCTTGGTGGTAGGAGGTTCCTGTGTGTCTCGGCTCACTTCTCTCTTTTATATCTCAAAAGAGATTGGCTTAAGACACTATCCAATCTTGTATACCTCATCAGTATAACTGCCGCTAATGCATCTTATTACATCATAGTGATTGAATTTACAACACATAAGGAAATCACATCAGGTTACAAAATGGTACACAATTATACAATACTGGGAATCATGACCCAGCCAAGTTGACAGATATTTTTGGGGGACACAATTTAATCCATGACAGAGACCAACATCTCTCATGATGCAAAATCCCTAACAAAATATTAGCAAATTGAAAGCAGCAATACATAAAAAGGGTACACTAAGTAGGGTTTACCCTAGAAATGCAAGGTTGCTTTAACATTTGAAAATCAATTGATATTATTTGCTATATTAACAGAATAATTGATGAAAGCAGTATGATCATCTCAATAGATGCAAAAAATGCCTTTGACAAAATTCAGTAGCCCTCCATGATTTAAAAACAAAAAGCAACATGGTCAGCAAGCTGGGACTAGAAGGGAACTTTCTGACAAGAGGCATCCATGAAAAACATAACATCACAATTAATGGTGAAATATTGAATGTTTTCTCCTAAGATTGAGAACAAGGCAGTACTATACTGTAGGCCCTAGCCGGTGTAAAAAGGTAAGAAAAAGAAAGAAAGGAAAAAAATGCATACAGATTGAAAAGGAAGAAGTAAAACCATTACCATTCAAAATAGCATGAAAATTCACAAAATACTTAGGAAATTTTTTAACAAAAGGCATATAAAACCTCTACAATAAAAACTATAAAACATTACCATCAATACTCATGCAGCAGTTTAATGGCTGTTGCTTATTAAACTACTTTGTAAGGAGGTCCTACTACATGTTGGAGACACTTTAATGTTTTAAGGAAATCTTCCTCAAAGTGGAAAGAAAGGCTTAAATGGGCTCTGGAACAATTTGCATTACTAGTAAAAAAAAAAAAAAGAAAAAATCCATTGCTGTTGAGTCAATTCTAGCCCTTGGTGACCCCATGTGTATCAGAGTAAAACTGTGCTCCATAGGGTTTACAAGGCTGTGACCTTTCAGAAGCAGATCAACAGGTCTTTCTTCCAAGGCACCTCTGGGTGGGTTTGCCAACCTTTCAATCAGTAGCCCAGAGCTTAACCATTCGCGCCACCCAGGGACTCCACATTTCTACTAGTTGATACTACTACCAGGTGGTAAAATTCTTACAGTAGAAAAATTCCTTCAATTATCGTGGACTTTCTCCTCTTCCGACCTAGATTATATTGATGTGCCTTGACCATTATATACTATATATGATGTGCCAGAAAAGGCAGGGATGCACTATTGAAAATGTGTTGATTTTCCTTTGGTGCTTGATTAGCATACATTGCCTACATATGGAGAAAGGAGAAGGACCAGGTTTGTCTTATTATCCTCACTCTGAAGGCCACTTGAGAAGCAGCCTATTAAAACCTAGCTGGTGCAGAGCAGTTACTCTTGCCCTTGCTACCAAATGACCAAAAAAAGTGGGATGTTCCTCTGCTACTCAACAAGATGGATTGACACAATAGCCTCAATGATGCACTCAAACATACCAACAATCATGAAGACAGCATGTTTTGTTCTGCTATACATAAGGTTGCCATAAGTCGGAGCCAACTCAATGGCAGCTAACAACAACAACCTGTGCTACTGTGGCAGAGATGTAGAATTGAAGACTTGACATCTACCCATGCTCTTTCTCTTCTCACTCCTTTAACACCTTCAGAGTTTTGTTGTGTGTGTGTGTGTGTGTGTGTGAGAGAGAGAGAGAGAGAGAGAGAGAGAGCTTAATTCTGACCATTTTTTCAGTGAATGAAACCACTTATCTGCCCAATAAAAAAGAGAAACTCTCTACTTGTATGTTTTACATATTATCAAGGAATATTTGAGCTTAGACCTTTGTCTGCTTGAAATTCTTTTAAGGTTAATTCCAAATTATTTTTCTATTTAATTTCTTTTTTTCCCCAGCTGAGATTAGTAAAGAATAAATAAAAATTCATTGTGAATATTTCTAACCAGTTGGTATATTATACAAATTTTAGCAAAAGAGATGTTTCTTTTTATGGTCATTGATTTCAAGTTGTAAATAAGAGCAGAGAAAGACTTAAATGTCTTTACCATTTGACTGAGACATAAAAAGGGGCATATTTGCTCTCTGAAAAAACTAGTAGACTGTATAGTAGAAAGGATAATGGGCCTCCAAAGATTTTCACATCCTAATTTCCATAAAGAGACCCTGGGTAGTGCAAACAGTTAGTGCACTTGGCTGCTAACTAAAAGTTTGGAGGTTCAAGTTCACCAGAGGTAGCTTGGAAGAAAGGCCTGGTGATCCACTTCTGAAAAATCAGCCATTGAAAATGCTATGGTTTTCTACCCTGACACAGATTCTGGTAAATTCTCAGTATATGTGAATATGTGATGTTACATAAACAAACCCAAACCCACTGCCATTGAGTCAATTCCAACTCATAGTGACCTTATAGGGCAGAACTGCCCCATAGGGTTTCCAAGGCTGTAAATCTTTATGGAAGCAGACTGCCACATCTTTCTCCCTCAAAGCAGCTGGTGGGTTCAAACTGCTGACCTTTTGGTTGGCAGCTGAGTGCTTTAACCACTGAACCACCAGGGCTCCTTGTTACACCACAGGGGAGAATTAAAGTTGCAGATGGAATTAAGATTCCTAATCAACTGACCTTAAGATGGGAAGATTTCTCTGGATCCAGGGAGGCCCAATATAATTACAAGGGTCCTTATAAGTGAAAGAGAGAGGCAGCCTCAGAGTGATACAGCATAAGAAAGACTCCCCCAGCCATTGCTGGCTTTGAAGAGAGTAGGGGGCTACCAGCCCAAGCAATACAAAACCAAGACCGTTGCCGTCAAGTTGATTCCGACTCACAGTGACCCTATAGGGTTTCCAAGGAGCGGCTAGTGAACTGGAACTGCTGACCTTTTGATTAGCAGCCGAGCTCTTAACCGCTGTGCCACCAGAGCTCCAAAGCAATATAGGAGGCTTCTAAAAGCTAGAAATTACTGGATAATTACTGGTGATTGGAATGCAAAAGTTGGAAACGAAGAAGGACTGGTAGTTGGAAAACACAGCCTTGGTGATAGAAACGATGCCACAGATCGCATGACAGAATTTTGCAAGACCAACGACTTCTTCGTTGCAAACACATTTTGTCACCAACATAAATAGTGACTATACACATGGACCTTGCCAGATGAAATACACAGGAATCAAATCGACTACATCTGTGGAAAGAGATGATGGAAAAGCTCAATATTACCAGTCAGAACAAGGCCAGGGGCTGACTGTGGAACAGACCATCAACTGCTCATATGGAAATTCAAGTGGAAACTGAAGAAAATTAGAACAAATCCACGAGAGCCAAAGTATGACCTTGAGTATATCCCATCTGAATTTAGAGATCATCTCAAGAATAGATTTGATGCATTGAACACTAATGACCAAAGACCAGACAAGTTGTGGAATGACATCAAGGACATCATACATGGAGAAAGCAAGAAGTCATTAAAAAGAAAGAAAAGACCAAAATGGATGTCTGAAGAGACTCTGAAACTTCCTCTTGAATGTCGAGTAGCTAAAGCAAAAGGAAGAAATGATGAAGTAAAAGAGCTGAATATAAGATTTCAAAGGGCGGCTTGAGAAGACAAAATAAAGTATTATAATGATATGTGCAGAGAGCTGGAGATAGAAAACCAAAACAGAAGAACACACTCGGCATTTCTCAAGCTGAACTGAAGAAAAAATTCAAGCCTTGAGTTGCAATAGTGAAGGGTTCTATGGGGAAAATATTAAATGACACAGGAAGCATCAAAAGAAGATGGAAGGAATACACAGAGCCATTATACCAAAAAGATTTGGTCGATGTTCAACCATTTCAAGTGGTAACATACGAACAGGAACCAATGGTACTGGAGGAAGAAGTCTGAGCTGCACTGAAGGCACTGGTGAAAAACAAGGCTCCAGGAACTGACAGAATATCAACTGAGATGTCTCAACAAACAGATGCAGCACTGAAAGTGCTCACTTGTCTATGCCAAGAAATTTGGAAGACAGCTACATGGTCAACTGACTGGAAGAGATCCATATTTATGCCCATTCCAAAGAAAGGTGATCCAAACAAATGCAGAAATTACTGAACAATATCACTAATATCACGCGAAAGTAAAATTTTGCTGAAGACCATTCAAAAGTGGCTACAACAGTATATCGACAGGTAACCGCCAGAAATTCACGCCAGATTCAGAAGAGGATGTGGAACCAAGGATATCATTGCTGATGTCAGATGGATCCTGGCTGAAAGCAGAGAATACCAGAAAGATGTTTACCTGTGTTTTATTGACTATGCAAAGGCATTCAGCTGTGTGGATCATAACAAACTATGGATAACATTGTGAAGAATGGGAATTCCAGTACACTTAATTGTGCTCATGAGGAATCTAATCAAGAGACAGTTGTTCAGACAGAACAAGGGGATACTACATGGTTTAAAGTCAGGAAAGGTGTGCATCACAGTTGTATCCTTTGACCATACCTATTCAATCTGTGTGCTGAGCAAAAATCCAAGAAGCTGGACTATATGAAGAAGAATGGGGCATCAAGACTGGAGGAAGACTCATCTGCGTTATGCAGCCCATGCAACCTTGCTTGCTGAAAGTGAAAAGGACTTGGAGTACTTACTGATGAAGATCACAGACCACAGCCTTCAGTATGGATTACACTTCAACATAAAATAAAAATCCTCACAACTGAACCAATAAGCAACATCATGATAAATGGAGAAAAGATTGAAGTTGTCAAGGATTTCATTTTATTTGGATCCACAATCAACACTCATGGAAGCAGCACTCAAGAAATCAAAAGATGCATTGCATTGGGCAAATCTGCTGCAAAAAAACTTCTTTAAAGTGGTCAAAAGCAAAGATGTCACCTTGAAGACTAAGGTGCGCCTGACCTAAGCCATGGTATTTTCAGTCGCCTCATATGCATGTGAAAGCTGGACAGTGAATAAGGAAGACCAAAGAAGAATTGATGCCTTTGAATTGTGGTGTTGGCGAAGAATACTGAATATACCATGGACTGCCAAAAGAAATAACAAATCTGTGCTGGAAGAAGTACAATCAGAATGCTCCTTAGAAGGAAGGATGGCCAGACTATGTCTTACATAGTTTAGACATGTCGTCAGGGGGATCAGTCCCTGGAGAAGGACATCATGCTTGGTAGAGAGTCAGTGAAAAAAAGGAAGACCCTCAAGGAGATGGATTGACACAGTGGCTGCAACAATGGGCTCAGGCATAACAACAATTGTGAGCATGGGGGAGGTCAGAGCAGTGTTTCGTTCTGTGGTACACAGGGTCTCTAAGGTCAGAACTGACTCAACGGCACCTAACAACAGCAACAACAAAAGCTGGAAAAAGCAAGGAACTGGCTTCTTTCCTAGAGCCTCCAGAAGGAACACAACCCTGTTAACACCTTGATTTTACCCCAGTGAGACATATTTTGAACTTCTGACCTCCAGGACTGTAAGATAATAAAATTGCATTGTTTTAAGCCACCAAGCTTGTGGTAATTTGTTACAGCAGCAATTGGAAACTAATAAGGAATCCTTGCCTGTTTCTGCCAATTAAATCATGTAATTGAGCAGTTATGACACTAGGTGGCACTAGACTACCAGCTTTATCAATGGAGCCCTTTTCAGTTTCCTGACGTTAACAGACTACCAAGGACAATGATACAATTTTCTCATAATAAAAATTTAAAAGCTCCTGTCAGGTTTGCATCTAAGTTTTCATCAGTGTTCTTGGTTAATCACTTAAATTAGGCTTCAAAAATTTTTAAGTTGATTTCTGATAGTGCTTTTTTCACCCAGAAAAATGAAACTATCAATGAATGGAAATCACTATAATAGGTATCACAACCTTTTGTTCACTGCTATAGCCTCAGTGCCTTGAACACTGACAGCAGCCTATAACAGGTGCCCGATAAATATTTGTTGAATGAAAGAATATTGTGCACCCAATTTGCATAAGTAAAATGTTTGTCAAGCCCTTTTCTCATATTAACCTAGATAACATGGAATTTGAAGAAAATCTTTTGTCCGAGAATTTTAAATTTAGCTCTATTCACAGAGCACACGTTTATTCGTATGTGTTTACAGTGCACTCTTTGTGCTAGAAACGTAACAGCCATTCCTCGTTATATAGAGCCCTCCATGCCCTCCACCAGGTGTGTCCAGTTCTAGCTTAACACCCCCAGCCTTCCCAGCCTCCTTCCAGTGTGTGGAAGTGACTTTGGTGTAGTGCATCACTGTTAGAGGAACAAAGGACACCCAGAAGTCAAACACCTTGGCATGCAGGGTCTCTCAGTGCCCTGGGCATTTCACCTTAGCTGCCAATGCCCTTGGATGCTTGCTGTTACCTCTGCCGCAGGAAATGAGCCTTCTCCCATTGCTCGTCAAGCCCTCCAAATCGAAGCAGGAAAGTGTCCTCTTTTGAGTCTTCACTGGTATACCCTGTCCCCAGGCACCCTGTAAATTCTGATTCCTCTCTATTCCTGCAGTGCTTGGTTCTTCTCTCCCTTTTCATATTGTTTTCTAGTTAGTTGTGTAAAGTGGCACCAGATTGTAGTTTCCCTGTAGAAAAGATTGTGTTTTGTTCATTTTTGTATGTCCAGCACCTAGCCAATACTGGTAACAAAGTAAATGCTTCCAAAATAACTATGAGGCAGAGAAGAAAGGAAGGAAGGGAAAAAGAGAGAGGGAAGGCAAGCCCCACCATTGGGCTGAGACTACAGATGAGTAAAATAACTGGCGTTGATTTATTAATATTTAAATAATAGAGTGCTCACACATGTTTAACCCAGAAAACAGAAGTAATCAAGATTACATTCATCATTCGGGTATAACTTCCATTTGCAAACTTCTGGGATAGTAAATATAATGAGGCTTCAAATCAATGATGTCTTTCCTCTTTTTAAAAGATAAGGGAGAATTTGAATGCAAATTGTAATGTTTTTCTTCAAAGGGGACTGATTTATCACTCTTTAATTTGATAAATTCTTTATGCTTCAAATACAGACTAGAGCTTTAAATATTAATAAACCTCAGAAAGCAGAAATGAAATCCTCAACCCCTCATGAATTAATTATCAGGATTTTAAAACTCCAATTTTACAAACAAATCACAAAATGCAAAATGACTATTCCAAATTATGTCTCCTTTTTAGTATTAATTCACATGATTAAATAAACTTTTATGTATAGTAAATTGAGTGTTTGTACTATAATTTGAGGTTTCCTATTTCTCAGTACTATGCAATTGCAATTATATTCTTTTACATTCAATAAAATGACTAATAATTATTATTTTAATCAATTTTTATATTTATCAAAGTGTCGTATTTTAATAATATAAAAAATAAAATATTGCTAAAAGTTTTTTTAAAAAGAAGCAATTCCTTCTCTTCACTTGCCTCATCCCTTCTTCCCATCAAATAACCAATTTCAATTTTTTATCTGTTTTCTGTGATTTTACTTTCTTATTTCTAAATAATATGTATATACTGCTATCTCTCGATTCAAGTCTTGTACACTTGTCTATTGACATTTGGGTTGTTACAGATAATAAGAATTTTAGCTCTTTTTATTCCTTCTTTCCTTTCCACCACCCTCCCAATAAAATTACATCTCAAATATCTGTTAAATCTACAATTCAGACTTTTCGTGATTTTGATGATGTGAATATGGTTCACATTCGAGTCAAGTAGCATGACTATATCTCCATTCTTACATAACTTTTTTTTCTGGAGTTAATAATTGCCTCATTTTTAGAAATGTCTTTAATATTCTTTGAACATCTAAGCCTTCCTACACCCTTAACAGCTCTGTAAAATGCCTCTTAATTAAATTTTGTACAAAATATGTTAGATGATTGAAGAATTACATCCCCCTCGGTCTTCCTAGTGCCTCTCCTCTCCTATGCCAATCTGGAATGGTTCCACCGTGGGCCTGCTGCTCAACTGTTGTATTAAGACTTCCATTTGCCATCGCACCGGGAATTCTCTTTGCCCGTTGGATCCTCTCTTTCCTAGAGCCATGTATCCCAAATATCCTCCTTCTAGGATGAGTCCTTTTATTTTATTTCATTTGCTAGGGCCCATCTTCAAATAGTCTGCTAAGAAAAAGGTGGTTGGAAGGTACATTTTTTTAGTGCTTGCCTGTCTAAAAATGAGTTTTTCTTAGTCTCTCATTTGATGGATACTTTGGTTAAATACAGAATTCTTGGTTGAAAAGTAATTTTCCGTTAGAAATTTGAAGGTACAGCTCCGTTATCGTCTACCTTCCATTTGAGAAATTACATGCCATTCTTATCCACAATCTTCTGTTGATTACCTGTCTTCTCTGCCCCTCCTCACAGGCATATCAGAAACTTTCAGAGTTTTCTGTTTATCCCCAGTGTTTTGAAACGTCATGATAATGAGCATTTTTGTGGTTGTTGATGGTGGTGGTTGTTTTGTTGATTGTTTTTGGGTTTTTTTACCCATTGGAAAATTCTTTTGTATTTTATTATTACTTCTCCCCCACTATTTTTACTATTCTCTTTTTCTGGAGCTCCTATTACTTAGTTGTGGGGCCTCCTGGGTTGATCCTCTAACATCTTATATTTTCTCTCTTATTGCCCTATTATTTGCCATTTTGCTCTATGTTTTGTATTCTTTACTATATCTTCCACTCTTTGACTGAATTTTTCATTTCTGCCATCCAATATTTACTTTCCTAGTATTTTTGTTGCTGTTTTTAAAACTATCATCTTGTCCTTGTTTTATGGATCTCTTATTTCTCTGATGATAGTAACGATTAATTTTTATTTATTTTTCTTCTCCCTCTATAGGTTTTAGTCTCCTCTGAGTTCCTTTCTTTCACAATGTTATTGGAGTATAATTTATGTACCATACAATTTATCCATTTTAAGTAAAAATTCACTCACCAATTTTTAGTAAATTTACTGAATCATGCAAACCATCACCGCAGTCCAGTTTTAGCATGCTTCCATCATCCCACAAAGATCTTTTATCATTCTTTGCAGTTCATCCCCATTCCCAACCCTGATTCCAGTCAATCAATTATCTGCTTTTTGTCTCTATAGATTTGCCTTTTCTAGACAGTTCATATGCATGGGATCATACAATATGTGACCTGGCTTCTTTCGCATCACCTACTGTTTTAAGGTCCATCCACGTTGCAGCATGCATCAGTAATTTGTTCCCTGGTCTTGTGGGAGAATATTTCATTGTATGGATGTACCATATTTTGTTTTTCCATTCACCAGTTGATGAGACATTTGGGTTGTTTCCTCTTTGGGGCAATTATAACAACTTTTTATTATCTCAATAGTTTTATTTGGCCTCTGTCTTTCACATTAGAAAGCTTATCCCCTCTGGCAGCCTGCTTGTGTTATAAAAAGAAACAAAAATGTTCTTTGGAAGCTGTATATGTGCACATGAGGGGTAAAGGAGCTGGTTAAGTGGGAGCTTCATCGTAGTTCTTTGGGGAGATTTCTGATGTCAGTATTTTTCATTCTTTTCTCTTCAGCTGGTCTAATTTTCCAGAGCAGACTCTTCTAATCTCTTGACTGGAGAATATAATCCTAGCTGCTAGTATCCTAGGGGGGAAAGGAAGTAGAAGGCTGCAATGTCATAAATTTTAGAACATAAGCTTTTACTTAACTCCCTTGCTTTCAGTAAGAGATTTCCTATCTTCTTCAACTGTGCCTGATGTCCCCAAGTCCATAGACCCTCTGTTTTGTTCTCTTCTCCTGGGGCAGCTACACAGACTGGAGGAGGAGATCTGGAGATGCTTTTTAAATAGACTTTCAAGCCATCCCTCTATAGTCCCACCTTTGCTTGCTTAAACAGCCCCCAACTCCATTTACAGAGATATCTGGTGCCAATTTCTGACACTTTGGGGTTCTGCAGTGTAAACTAGGTGACCTCTCTGCTTTGTCCACTATCAGTTTAGCATTATCTTTCTTGGTTCTACGAATTGATTTATCACTTTTCCATCTAGTTTACAGTATTCAAAATTGTGTTGGTACTGTTGTCTCTCCTGTTCTCATTGTGGATTTGTGCCTTTATAAAACTGCTTTTACTGTCATTTTTGTAGTGTTTTTGGAGAGTGTAGAAGCTGGACTATATAAGGAAGATCACAGCATCAGGATTGGAGGAGGACTCATTAACAACCTGCAATATGCAGATGACACAACCTCGCTTGCTAAAAGTGAAGAAGACTTGAAGCATTTACTGATGAAGATCAAAGACTACAGTCTTCAGTATGGATTACACCTCAACATAAAGAAAACAAAAATCCTCACAACTGGACCAGTAAGCAACATCATGATAAATGGAGAAAAGACTGAAGTTGTCAAGGATTTCATTTTACTTAGATCCACAATCAACACCCATGGAAGCAGCAGTCAAGCAATGAAACGACATATTGCATTGGGAAAATCTGCTGCAAAAGTGTTAACGTGTGAAAATGTCTATAAAGTGTTAAAAAGCAAAGATGTCACTTTAAAGAATAAGATGCACCTAACCCAAGCCATGGTGTTTCAATCGCTTCGTGTGCGTTGTGAAAGCTGGACAATGAATAAGGAAGACTGAAGAAGAATTGATGCCTTTGAATTTTGGTGTTGGCAAAGAATTTTGAATATACCATGGACTGCCAGAAGAATGAACAAATATGTCTTGGAAGATATACAGCCGGAATGCTCCTTAGAATAGAGGATGGCGAGACTTCATCTTATGTACTTGGGATATGTTATCAGGAGGGACCAGACCCTGGTGAAGGACATCATGCTTGGTAAAGCAGACGGTTTAGCAAAAAAGAAGATCCTCAATGAGATGGATTGACACAGTGGCTGTAACAATGAACTCAAACATAGCAACAATTGTGAGCATGGCGCAGGACCAGGAGGTGTCTCATTCTGTTGTGCATAGGGTCACTATGAGTCGAAACCAACTCGTCAGCACCTACCAACAACAACAGAGGCTGATGAGTTTTTCCAACCAGCTGTCTTTAATGAGAAGCTCAATTTGACTCTTGAATGAAAAATAAACCTTTCAATTCCAAATGTTTATGTAAGTACTCTACCCTCAAAGAAATGGAGCATAACTCCCCACTCTTTAAGTGTGGGCTGGCAATGGTGACTTCCTCCCAAGAGTACAGAAGAGAGAGGGGCAGGAGGAAGTAACTTGACCATGGAGAAACCTGACAAACATTGCATTAGCCAGATGACCAAGGTCAACATCAGCAGTGCTAGTCATGTTAGTAGCATGTTACTTTGATACGATGTGATGAAAAAGAAACTTTATCTCTGTTGTCTCCCTCCCCAAAACCCGTATCCCCAGTCTATTCATGAGAAAAACATCAGACAAACCCCAAAGGAAGGACTTTCTACAAAATACTGCTCATAAATGCCAAGGTCATCAAAAACAAGAAAAGTCTGGGAAAATGTCATAGCCAGGAGGAGCCTAAGGAGATGTGACAAATAAATGTAATGTGGTATCCTGGATGGGATCCTGGAACAGAGAAAGGACATTAGGTAAAAATGAAGGAAATCTGAATAAAGTAGGGACTTAAGTTGATAATAACGTATCAATATGAAGTCATTAATTATGACAAATGTACCATACTAATGGGGAACTGAGTGTGGGGTATATGGGAACTCTCCGTACTATCTTTCAACTTTTCGGCGAATCTAAAGCTATTCTTCTTAAAAAGTTTATTTTTTACATTTAGCTTTTGGCTATTTATTGATATATGTCAATAGAAACAAGTCAGAAATTATTTTACAACTTGACCCATTCCAGCTCATACTAAAACTATCAGCATCTGTACTAATTCCTTCATAACAAAAACAAACAAACCCGTTGCCATCGAGTTGATTCCAACTCATAGCGACCCTATAGGACATAGTAGAACTTCGCCATAGGGTTTCCAAGCAGCGGCTGGTGGATTCAAACTGCGGACCTCTTGGTTAGCAGCCAAGCTCTTGACCACTGCACCACCAGGGCTCCAATTCCTTCATAAGGATAGTTTATTCATTCTCTTTTACAAATATTTATTGAGCAAATACTATGTTCCAGGAAATATACTTGGTGCTGGGGCAACCAAAAAAAAAAAAAAATCCACTGCTGATTCGACTCATAACGACCCTGTGGGACAGAGTAGAATTGTCCCATAGGGTTTCCAAGGCTGAAATCTTTATGGAAGCAGACTGCCACCTCTTTCTCCTGAAGAGCGGCTGGTGGGTTCGAACTGCCAACCTTTTGGTTAACAGCAAAGCACCTAACTACTGCACCACCATGACTTCTGCTGGGGCTACAGAGATTGATAAAATACTTTCCCTGTCCTATAAGGAGTTCTCATTCTAGGAACTCAGACTGACACAACAGCAGAAACACTAGAAATACAACAGCTACAAAATGTAGCCTACAATGAACACAGTTTGCTGATTGTCCTAGTTTCCTAGAGCTGCGATAACAAAATACACAAACAGCTTAGCTTTAAAGAGCAGAACTTTATTTCCTAACAGATCAAAGCCAGAAGTTCAACTCACGATCTCTGCAGTGTGGGTTATTCCTGGGGGCTTTGAAAGAGGTACCACTCCATGCCTCTCTCCTAATTTCTGGTAGCCCTTGGCATTTCTTGGTATTCCCTGGCTTATAGACAGATTCTAACATGGTGCCTTCCCCCTGTACATGACTGTTTCTGATACCACTCTGGATGGGTTAGGATTAGCACCCACCCTACTCCAGTATGGCTTTGTTAATTTAACTAATAACATCTACGAAGAAAAACCCTATTTCTCCAGACGAGGTCACTTTCACCAGTGCAGGAGTTAGGACTTCAGAATACCTTTTGGAGGGACACAATTCAGTCCATAACACTACATATATTAGGAGTATAAAGAAAATAATAGCTGAAATTCTTTTCCAACTTTTTAAATCTTCTGTTTAGCTGAGGTACGAATCAATTAAAATTGCATTATTGGTTATGAAACTTGCAGGAAAAAACCTGGTGGAAAAGGGTGTATTGACAACAGAGAAACAGAACTTCCTACTTTTTAACATGACAACACATCCTCTCACCAACAACAACATTAAGCAGCACCTTGTCAAGAAGGTACAAGAAGCCGTTCTTGACAAATGGGTCAATGACCCTCACCGCATGGACAAGCGCTTGCTGGCCCTCATTTACCTAACCCATGTCTAGGATGTCCTGGAGAACGCTTTTGCTCCTCTTCTGGATGAGCAGTATGATTTAGCCACCAAGAGAGCGTGGCAGCTTCTCAATTTAGACCCTGAAGTGGAGTGTCTGAAGGCCAACACCAACGAGGTTCTGTGGGCGGTGGTGGCAGCATTCACCAAGTAACTACTCAGAGGAAAGCCTTCTCCTTTCTCTCATGCAAACCAGTTGTTCTTCTATTGACTTCTGGTTTTCTGCAGTTTGTACTTTCCCACACCAGTGGAGTCACTAGGTGGGTACAGCCCTGACACTGTCAGAGGGGATGACACCAAAATGACCCCAGGCTCCACCCCCCCCCCACCTGCCAGTCAGGGTACAGGTGGTCTGGCTGCGGCGCCAGTCACTGGGCAGAGAGGAGGGTCTCCAGCCTGGGCCAGTGGGAGAGGGGAGGACATGCAAGGAGCCACTGGGGCTGCGCCCGGGGAGTGGAGGGAAGGAGAGGGTGGAAAGGGGGGATGGGAGAGGCAGGGCCTCATTGTGGTCTGCCCTGGGTAGGGGCGGGGCAGGTCTGGACCTCTCCACCCATGGGGTGGGGGTTGCCAGCCCCACCTTGGAGGGAGTGTGTGTGACACCATGGATTACCCACTGGGTGACACCAACCCTAGTGATGCAACTGTCCTACACTATACTTGGCTTTTGTTTTATGAAAATAATAGGTGGCTTTTCCTTTTGTGTGTTATGTATGCAAGAATCAGCTGGTACAAGAGACCTTCCTGTTTAGATTTAGAAAAATAAATTTTATTGCCTATTGGCATCTCACTGCTTGAGTTCAAGAGAGTTGCCATTCTCACTATAACAGGTTTTCAATTCATGGTTTGCTTACTTTCAAACCACCTCTAGTTCCACACACACATATCACTGTGTTGTTGTTATTGTTAGGTGCCATCCAGTTGGTTCCAACTCATAGCAAATCCATGTACAACAGAACTAAACACTGCCAGTGCTGCACCATCCTCACATCGTTGCTATGCTTGGGCCCATTGCTGCAGCCACTATGTCAGTCCATCTCATTGCGGGTCTTCTTTTTCTCTAAACTCTCTGTTTTACCAAGCATGATGGTTCACAAGAGACTGGTTCCTCCTGATAACATATCCAAAGTATGTGAGACAAAGTCTCCCCATCCACCCTTCTAAGGAGCATTCTGGCTGTACTTCTTGCAAGACAGATTTGTTCATTCTTCTGGTAGTCCATATTCTTTTCCAACACCATAATTCAAAGGCATCAACTTTCCTTCTGTCTTCCTTATTCATTGTCCAGCTTTCACATGTATATTAGAAGACTGAAAATACCATAGCATGGGTCAGGTGCACCTTAGTCCTCAAAGTGACATCTTTGCTTTTTAACACTTTAAAGAGGTCTTTTGCAGCAGATTTGCCCAGTGCAATACATCATGTGATTTCTTGACTTCTGCTTCCATGGGTGTTGATTGTAGATCTAAGTAAAATGAAATTCGTGACAACTTCAATCTTTTCTTCGTTTATCATGATGTTGCTTATTGGATTTTTGTTTTCTTTATGTTGAGGTGTAATTCATACAGAAGACTGTGGTCTCTGTCTTCATCAGGAAGTGTTTCAAGTCCTCTTCACTTTCAGCAAGCGAGATTGTGTCATCTGCATATCACAGGTTGTTAGTGAGTCTTCCTCCAATCCTGATGCCATGTTCTTCTTCATATAGTCCAGCTTCTCAGATTATGTGCTCAGTATACAGATTTAATAAGTATGGTGAAAGGACACAACTCTGACTCACACTTTCCTAATTTTAAACTACATAGCATCCCCTTGTTCTGTTTGAACAACTGCCTCTTGGTCTACGTATGGGTTCCACATGAGCACAATTAAGTGTTCTAGAATTCCCATTCTTTGCAATGTTATCCATAATTTATTATGATCCACACAGTCGAATGCCTTTGTACAGTCAATAAAACACAGGTAAACATCTTTATGGTATTCTCTGCTTTCAGGCAGGATCCATCTGACATCAGCAATGATATTCCACATTCCAAGTCCTCTTCTGAATCCAGCTTGAACTTCTGGAAGTTCCCTGATGATATACTGCTGCAACCATTTTTGAATTATCTTCAGCAAAATTTTGCTTTCATGTGATGTGAATAATATTGTTTGAAAATTTCCACATTATTTTGGATCATCTTTCTTTGGAATGGGCACAAATATGAATCGCTTCAAGTTGGTTGGCCAGGTGGCTATCTTCCAAATTTCTTGGCACAAATGAGTGGGCGCTTCCAGCATTGCATTTGTTTGTTGAAACATCTCAGTTGATGTTCTGTCAATACCTGGAGCCTTGTTTTTTGCCAATGCCTTCAGTGAAGCTTGGGCTCCTTCCTTCAATACCATCGATTCTTGATCATATGCCACCTCCTGAAATGTTTGAACATTGACCAAATCTTTTTGGTACAGTGACTCTGTTTATTCCTTCCATCTTCTTTTGATGCTTCCTGCATCGTTCATTATTTTGCCCATAGAATTCTTCAATATTGCAACCCAAGGCTGGAATTTTTTCTTCAGTTCTTTCAGGTTGAGAAATGCTGAGTGTGTCCTTCCCTCTTGGTTTGCTAACTCTAGGTCTTTTCACATTTCATTATAATACGTTACTTTGTCTTCTCAAGCCACCCGTTGAAATCTTCTGTTCAGCTCTTTTCCTTCATCATTTCTTTCTTTTGCTTAAGCTACTCTATGTTCAAGATTAAGTTTCAGAATTTCGTTTGACATAATTTTAGTCTTTTCTTTCTTTCTTGTCTTTTTAATGGCCTTTTGCTTTCTTCAGGTATGATGTCCTTGATATCATCCCACAACTCATCTGGTCTTTGGTCATTAGTGTTCAGTGCATCAAATCTATTCTTGAGATGATCGCTAAATTCAGGTGGGATATACTCAAGGTAATATTTTGGCTCTCGTGGACTTGATTTAATTTTCTTCAGTTTCAACTTGAACTTGCATATGAACAATTGATGGTCTGTTCCACAGTTGGCCCCTGGCCTTGTTTTGTCTGATGATACTGAGTTTCTCCATTATCTCTTTCCACAAATGTAGTCGATTTGATTCCTGTGTATTCCATCTGGCAAGGTCCACATGTATAGTCACTGTTTATCTTGTTGAAAAACAGTATTTGCAGTGAATAAGTTGTTGATCTTGCAAAATGCTATCATGTGATCTCCAGCTTCTTTTCTATCACCAAGGCCATATTTTCCAACTACTGATCTTCTTTGTTTCCAACTTTCACATTCCAATCACCGGTAATTATCACTCATCTGTCAGTTTGTCATACTGTGGTGGCTTTCATGTTGCTGTGATGCTGGAAGCTATGCCACCAGTATTTCAAATATCAGTAGGGTCACTGTAAAAATGGCATAGCAGAGGTTTCTGACCTCCTCTGTCTTCACAAGAGGGAAGGAAAATCAAGATCAACAGCCCAAGGCTAATTCCTATGAGGCAGAGGTCAGACATGCCCCCTCTCTCCACTGTCTCTCTTTCTTTACTGTCCCTCGCACAGCACTCTCTACTTCTCTGCTGGGTTGAGTAATTCATTGCAATGGCCACACAGAACTCACAGACCATACTCAGGATTATAGAGTTTACTAAGGAAGTAACAGGTTACAGTTCAGGTTCAAGAATACTCAGGAGACAGTTCTTCCATCAGGACAGCCTCTTCCCAGCCCTGCTCGTAGGTACACCTCTCCCTGGCCCTCTACCTCTGCCCAAAGACAGTTTTCTCACTCTGTGGGCCAGAAAACCCACTGTGCAGTCTCCTGCCGGTCTCTCCTGCCACTGCTTATCGTTGTCTACTGGGTTACAGCTCTCTCTCTCTCTCTCTCAGTCTCCTGTTTCCAGGAGCTTCTCAGCGCAAGGATCCTGGGTCCAAACAACACACTCTCCAGGCAAAAGGTGGGGTGCAGAACTCAAATTCTAATAAGAAGACCAGCCTAATGGTCTGACTGAGGCTGGAGGAACGCCGGAAAGCATGGCCCCTGGATTCTCTATCAGCCCAGCACTAAAACAATTTCCGAGGCCAACTCTTCAGATAGGGATTGGACTGGAATGTGGGACATAAAGTGATATTCGTGAGGAGTGTGCCTCTTCGCTCAGGTAAATACAAGAGACTAAATGGGCAGCTTCTGTCCAGAGGTGAGATGGGAAGGCAGAGAGGGTTAGGAGGTGGTTGAATGGATATGGGGAATCAGGGGTGGAAAGGAGGAGTGTGCTGTCATAGAATGGGGAGAGCAATAAGAGTCACATAACATTGTAAGTATAAATTTTTGTATGGGGGAAAAAAAAAAGACAAAGGACACGCTCTCTGCTCCTGGCTGTTCTTCCTTGGTGGTGGTAGGATCCTCTCTTTCCCATCTCTTGGGTGGCTCATTTCAAGCGCAGTGGGATGGCAAAACTGACATTACCCTTGGTGGGCTACAATTATCCTATCTGCACAGTTCCACCCAATCACCTGGGTAGGAGCTACAAGACCATGGTAAGAAATTCCACACAAAAGTGATCCATCACACCACAGTCAACCCATGGTGGACAGGTTTCAGTGGAGCTTCCAGAATAAGACAGACTAGGAAGAAGGACCTGGCAGTCTACTTTTGAAAGAATTGGCCAGTGAAAATTTTATGAATAGCAGCAGAACACTGTCTGATACAGTGCCTGAAGATGAGCTCCTCAGGTTGAAAGGCACTCAAAAGACGGCTGGAGAAGAGCTGCCTCCGAAAAGTAGTCGACCTTAATGACGTGGATGGAGTCAAACTTTTTTCGGAATGTTCATTTGTTCATGTGGCATGACTCAAAAGGGAAAGAAACTGCTGCAAACATCTTTTAATAATTGGAGCGTGGAATGTATGAAATATGAATCTAGGAAAATTGAAAGTTATCAAAAATGAAATGGAACACATAAAGATTGATATCCTAGGCATTAGTAAGCTGAAATGGACTGGTATTGGGGATTTTCTTTTTTTTTTTTCCATACAAAAATTTATACATACAATTTTATGTGACTAACTGTTCTCCCCATACTGTGACAGCACACTCCTCCTTTCCACCCCTGATTCCCCATATCCATTCAACCACCTCCTAACCCTCTCTGCCTTCCCATCTCACCTCTGGACAGAAGCTGGTCATTTAGTCTCTTGTATCTACTTGAGCTAAGAGGCACACTCCTCATGAGTATCACTTTGTGTCCCACAGTCCAGTCCAGTCTCTGTCTGAAGAGTTGGCCTCAGAAATTGTTTTAGTTCTGGTCTGATAGAGAATCCAGAGGCCATGCTTTCCGGGGTTCCTCCAGCCTCAGTCAGACCATTAAATCTGGTCTTCTTACTAGAATTTGAGTTATGTACCCCACCTCTCTCCTACCCCATCCAAGACTCTCTGTTGTGTTCCCTGTCAGGGAGGTTATTGGTGGTTGCCAGTTCTTCTGGTCTCAGGCTGATGAAGTCTCTGTTTTATGTGGCCCTTTCTGTCTCTCGGGCTAATACTTTCCTTGTGTCTTTGGTATTCTTTAGTCACCTTTACTCCAGGTGGTTGGGACCAATTGATGTGTCTTAGATGGACGCTTGCAAGCTTTTAAGACTCCAGACGCCACTCACCAAAGTAGAATGCAGAACATTTTCTTAATAAGCTTTGTTATGCCAATTGACTTAGATGTTCCCTGAAAGCATGGTCCCCAGACCCCTACCCCTGCTACTCTGTCCCTTAAAAAGTTTGACTGTGTTCAGGAAAGTTCTTAGCTTTGGTTTAGTACAGTTGTGCTGACTTCCCCTGTAGTGTGTGCTGTCCTTTCCTTCACCTAAGATAATTCTTATTTACTATCTAGTTAGCAAATAACCCTCACCCTCCCTCCCCACCCTTGTAACCATCAAAGAATGTTCTCTTCTGTGTTTAAACCTTTTCTTGAGTTCTTATAATAGTGGTATTATACAATATTTGTCCTTCTGTGACTGACTAAATTCACTCAGCATAATGACCTCCAGCTTCCTCCATGTTATAAGATGTTTCACAGCTTCATCATTGTTCTTTATCATTGCGTAGTATTCCATTGTGTAGATATACCATAATTTGTTTATCCATTCATCTGCTGATGGGCACCTAGGTTGTTTCCATCTTTTTGCTATTGTGAACAGTGCTGCAATGACCATGGGTGTGCATATATCTATTCGTGTGACAGCTCTTATTTCTCTAGGATATATTCCGAGGATTGGGATAGCTGGATCATATGGTACTTCTATTTCTAGCTTTTTAAGGAAGCGCCAAATCGATTCACAAAGTGGCTGTACCATTTTACATTCCCACCAACAGTGTATAAGTGTTTCAGTCTCTCTACAACCTCTCCAGCATTTATTATTTTGTGTTTTTTGGATTCATGCTAGCCTTGTTGGGGTGAAATGATATCTCATTGTACCTTTGATCTGCATTTCTCTAATGGCTAATGATTGTGAGCATTTCTTCATGTGTCTTAGCCACGTGAATATCTTCTTTGGTAAGTACTTGTTCATATCCTTTGCCCATTTTTTTAATTGGGTTATTTGTTTTTTTGTTGTTGAGGTTTTGCAGTATCTTGTAGATTTTAGAGATTAGACGCTGATCGGATTTGTTGTAGCCAAAATTTTTTCCTAGTCTGTAGGTTGTCTGTTTACTCTTTTGGTGAAGTCTTTTGATGAGCATAAGTGTTTGATTTTTAGGAGCTCCCATTTATCTAGTCTCTCTTCTGGTGCTTGTGCATTGTTACTTATGGTTCATATTGTATTTATGCCATGTATTAGGGCTCCTAGCATTGTCCCTATTTTTTCTTCCATGATCTTTATCGTTTTTGTTTTTATATGGTATTGGCAATTTTCAGTTGTACAATCACATGGTCTGCTATGCTGGGAATGACAAAATGAAGGGGAATGGTGTCACATTCATTGTCAAAAAGGACATTCCAAGGTCTATCCTGAAGTACAAAGCTGTCAGTGATAGGATAATATCCATATGCCTACAAGGAAGACCAGTTAATACCACTATTATCTTTGGATTGGCTCAGTTTAAATTTTTCCACTTTCTAGAAATTTCCTTCTATTAGGAGGTACAGTCTATCCCCTCTCCCCCCACCTTGTATCTGGGTTGGCATTGCTACTTGCTTTATCCAATAGAATGTGGCAAAAGTGACATTTTGCAAGTTCCAGAGCTTGGGCCACATGAAGTCTTGCAGTTGCTGCTTTCATCCTCTTGGAATGCTGCCTTGAGGCCCCCATACCATGAAGAAGCTCAGGATGAAAGACCATGTGGAAAGAGAAATTCAGTTGTCCCAGCTGTTCTAGCTAAGTTCAGTACCCCGCTGACCTGCCAGCTGAATGCAGCTGCTTGAATGAGCCCAAGTAAAACCAGAAGAGCGGCTCAGCCAACCCCCAGAATTATGGGATATAACAAGTTGTTGTTGATTTAAGCCATTTAATTTGGGGGTGTTTTGTTCCACAACAAAGGCTAACTGAAAGAGAAATTAGTACTTAAAAGTGGGATGCTGCTGTAATAAAAGCCTAACACATGTAGCGTTGGCTTTTGGACTGGATAGTGTGTGGAGGCTGGAAGATGGTGTCATAGATTGAATTGTGTCCCCCAGAAATGTGTGTCAACTTGGCTGAGCCATGATTCCCAGTATTGTGTGATTGTCCACCATTTTGTCATCTGATGTGATTTTCCTATATATGTTGTAAATTCTACCTCTATGATGTTAATGAGCTGGGATTAGCGGCAGTTATGTTAATGAGACAGGACTCAATCTACAAGCCTAGGCTGTGTCTTAAGTCAACCTCTTTTGCCATATAAAAGAGAGAAGCAAGCAGAGAGACATGGGGACCTCATGCCACCAAGAAAGCAGCTCCCGGAGAAGTGTGTGCCCTTTGGACCTGGGGTCCTTGCACTGAGAAGCTCCTACTCCAGGGGAAGATTAATGACAAAGACCTTCCTCCGGAGCCAACAGAGAAAGAAAGCCTTCCCCTGGAGCTGGCACCCTGAATTCGGACTTCTAGCCTCCTAGACTGCGAGAGAATAAACTTCTGTTTGTTAAAGCCATCCGCTTGTGATATTTCTGGTAGAGTAGCACTAGATAACCAAGACAGGAGACAAGGAGACAAATAGTGAAAGCTGGAAAACCAGTGATGAAACTACTATTGAAGTGTGGAAAATGGCAACCCATGTTTTGTGCTAGTGAAAAAATTGACAAAACTGTTGCCTGAAGTGACTTAGAAGATAGAAAATGTAGCTAAGTGTGGTAGAAGGTTGGGTGGCCCCCAGTTAGCCCTGCCTCCCAACACCTACACTCTTTACGTTGACTTTGGCCAGTTGACATTAGCAAACATTGTAGTACAAGCAAAGACTTGTTAAGCACTTGCACTTTGGGGATTTTTCTTTTGGAACGCTTCATCTTAGAATTTAGCCATCATGCTTTGAGGAACTCTAAGCAGACTTACGGACAGGTCTACACAGAAAAGAAGCAAAGCCAGTGGCCAGCACCCCTTCTCAATTATGTGAGTGAAATCATTTTTTACCTTCTAGCCATCCCAGCTCCACAGCCAACATGAAACAGAAGAACTGCCTAGCCAACCCATAGAATGACAAGAAATAATGAATTATTGTTGTTGTGTTAAGACCATAATTTTAGGGTGGTTTTATCAGCAGTAGATAGCTGAAACACTAATGAATTTGTTAATCTGACTAAGATTTCCAGGCAGAATGTGGAAAGCATCAGTTGGCTTTAATTTAGCTGCATGTGATAAGATATAGGAAGAGATGGACTAAACAAGGAATATTTCAGTTTGCAAGCAGAATTTAGAGGGAATATGAAGGCCCCAGGACTGCTGGGCTGGAAATTAAAAATGTTTTAGGTTTTCAGTCTCACCAATCAATAAGAGTTTCTCAAAGTAAGAAATAGCCTCAGGGTAAAGAGCAAATCAAGGGTGTGACTGTGCCACCCCTTTGTATGACCTCAGAAAGACTTAAGGTGGTGCCCAGTAGACCCTCTCAGCTACATAACAGTGCTTCTAAGAATCTTAAGAGCCTTGTCCCATCACATCCTCTTATGTGACCTAAAGCAGAGAGAGGCTTGTCTTAAAAAGAATATGATACACCTTTGGGGGCATGGAGTGAACCACAATCAGATTCATAGAAAACTCATAAAATTTTTGAGGGATTTTTGCTGATAAAAATACTGACAGCCATGGGGTTGTTAACCAATGTCATAAAACAATATGTGTACTGACTGTTTAATGAGAAACTATTTGCTCTGTAAACCTTCACCTAAACTACAATTAAAAAAAAAAATACTGACAGCTTGGATGAAACAGGACAGATACAGTTCAAAAATAAAAGAGGCCTCTGAGGCCAGAAAGCAGACTGAGAGGGCTACTTATCTGCGAACAAGAACCACTGCTTATTGGAAAGGTATGTTTTAGAAGGTAGAGGCAAGATTCTAGAGGGTGAAGTCAAGACCAAGGAGAACAATGGATTTGGAAACCACTGCTAGGGACCAGAAACTGGCCCCAATCAAGGAACATTCCCTGGCCCCAAAGCAGGAGATACTGGCATGGGCCTGGCTAGATTTCAGAATTGCTCAGAATAATGATTGCTATGTGCTTCCTGTTCTTCATCTTTTTGAACAAAATCACCTACTGTGTTATCCTTTCCCTTCCTCACTATTATTTATGTTGAGCATTTGGGAGGCAGGTAACTAGTCTATTTAGTTCACAGTTATCAGGATGAAGGGGAGACACAACCAACAGGCACATCCAAGGAGCCTCATCCATGTTTGGACCGGATGCAGATCACTAGATGCTGGAGTTTGAGCCTGGTGCTATAACTGGATGAAAATGTTGATGGTCTTGAATATATTTTACATGTGAGAGAAACATAAATAATTAAAGCCAGAGAGCCAACTGTGTAGAGTAAATAGGATCACAAATTCTTTGCGGTTCCTCTCCTCAAAATCTGGACTGACCTTGTGACTAGCTTTGACCAACAGAATATGGTGGAAATGTCATTGTGGGAGTTCCAGAGCCTAGGTCTCAGAGGTCTTGTGATTTCTGCCTTCACCCTCTTAGAAAACTTCCTTGAGACCAATCACTATGCTGAAGAGGAAGCTCAGGATGAAAGACCAGGTAGAGAGAGAAACTCAACTGTCATTGATGTCTTAGCTGACCTGCCAGCTGAATGCAGCTGTATAAGTGAGTCCAGGTGAGAACCAACCAGCTGACCCATGAAACTGTGAGAAATAATAAATCACTGTTGGTTTAAGTCACTAAGTTTTGAGGGTGGTTTTTTACATAGCAATAAATACCTGACATACTCTCCTTTATTTGGGCATTCTTTTCTATCCTATAGTTACCTTTTGATATTTTCTCTATCTTTTGTTGGGTAAATTTCTAGGTACCTCATAATTTTGATTGCTCTTCTTTCCTATTAAATGTTCTATAATTGTTGTATAGAATTGCTATTGATTTTTATATGTTGATCTTACATCCAGCGAACTTGCTGAAGTATCTTATAAGTTCTAAGAACCTGTCTATAGATATTCTTGGATTTTTTGTATGCAGATAATAATATCTTCTGAAAAGGATGATATTCATTTCAAATTATTATAGATCATTATTTTTTCCCCGAGTTAAGTCAGCAACATTTATTTTTTTATACTGTTTTCATTTAATTTTGGAATAGGCGTCACATTCATACATTTCAAAAACTATTAAAGGGTGTATAGTGAAAAGTCCTGTTTTATCATTCATCCTTTTTTGTCTTATTGCAGTGGCTAATATCATATTAACCAATATGATTAACCTCCCTGCCTTTGATAAAAAATGCTTCTAAATTTTGTTATTAAAATGTTGATATTTTCAGTAGATTTGGTAGACAGTTACTTTATCAGGTTAAGAAAGTTATATTCTGTCTTTAGATTGCTAAGAGCTTATCTATCATGATTAAAAATTGAATTTTATCCAATATTTTTTATTTTTAATTTTAAGTTACAATTTATGTAGAGTAAAATGCACAGAACGTTAAGTGTATAGTTTAACGCATTTTGATATGCATATGCCCATGTAACTCACACCTCTTCAAGGGACAGAACATTTTCATCATCCTAGAAAGTTTCCTTGTGCTCTTTCCCAGTGAATCCCACCACCTCACCACCCTGAGACAACCAAACTTTTGATTTCTCACTTTAGATTAAGTTTGTCATTTCTAGAACATCAGAAAAGCTGAATCATAGAATATGTACTCTTTTGATGTTGTTTGCACCAGTTGTTTGTTACATTTCTTTTCTTTTTAGAGTATTCCACTGTATGAAAATAAGCCCCCCACCCCCCCAAAAAACCAAACCCATTGCCATGGAGTCGATGCCAATTCATAGTGACCCTGTAAGACAGACTAGAACTGCCGCATAGGGTTTCCAAGCAGCAGCTGGTAAATTCAAACTGCTGACCTTTTGGTTAGCAGCCAGCCTCCTAACCACTACATCACCAGGGCTTCTGTATGAAAATACCACAATTTATCTATCCATTCTCTTGTTGTGGGCACATTTGGATTGTTTGCAGTTTTGAGTTATATAAATATAGCTGCTATGAACACGTTATGAAAGTCTTTTTTGGACTTACATTTTTCCCCATCCTTTTTCTTTTAACCTATCTGTGTCTTTATACTTAGAGTGTACTTTTTGTAGCCAGTATAAAATTGGCTTCCTCTTCTATCCATATTTGTAACCTCTACCTTTTAATTGCTCTGTTTAATACATTTACATTTAAGTAATTATTAATATGATTGGCTTGAAGTATAATATCTTCTATTTGTTCCTTTTGTCCCATATTATTGTTCCTTTTCTTCTCTTTTCTGACTTCTTTTGGATTAATTGAGTACTTTTTTACTATTCCATTTTATCTTCTCTATTGTTTATTAGCTGTAACTCTCTGTTTTACTGTTTTTAATGGTTTCTCTGAGGTTTACAGTATGTATCTTTAACTTACTCCAGTATACTCTCAAATAATATTACGTTACTTCAGATAAAATGCCAAGCACACTTCCATTTCCTCCTTATGTCCTTTGTGTTATTGTTGTCATACATTTTACTCCTACCTACATCATAAATCCCACAGTATTGAAACCCATACTGTTCCTTCCCCTTCTTGAAACATTTTCTCCTTACTTTCTTTCTGCTTCATATATATGTGAACAGGAGATGTATAGAGTATGTCAGTTATGGTCCTAGCAGAAAGCAGACTTCACCTCAGCTGGTTCCAATGAAGGAAATTTAATAAGGGGACAACTTCAGAGGTGGATAAGGGAACAAACAAGTGATGTTGAGGCACCCAGAGGCTAGCTATAGTGGACAGCCATTTCCACATCAAGAGTGAAAGAGACAAGGAGGAGAAAATGGAATTACTGGAGCCCAGTGAAAACTGGAGCTGTGGAAGTGGGACCAGCAACAGAATGTATAGTTGTGGAGGGATGCAGCTACTATCAGAGACTTAACACAAAAACAGGGAGGAAGAAGGGTTGAAATAATATACCAATATACCTTTCTTATCCTGCCTTCTGACCTAGTGCCAGTGTTTCTCATTGGCTACTGGAAGCTAGTTGTCAAGGGAGCCTAGAAGATGCAGTCCATCGCAGTCAGCCTCCCAGGGGCCTCATCAGGGCAGAGAGTCTATCTGCAGGGAGCAAACAGAGAATGATAATAACATGAAGATTTTAAGAAGTATCTGTTGCATTACTTAGAAGGCAGTCCAGATGTGTGAAAAGCCTAATTTTTCACTTTACCCTTGATGTCTGTCATAGGTAGAAATGGATGAGGATGGAAATGCAGGCATTTCCAATTAGAAAACAAGATTATTTCCTATTGCATGTTTTGTGTCTCCTAATTTATCACCTCCGTAGTGGAAACAACTGCTAGTCAGGGATAAAACCAGAAGCAAAATAGTCAGCTCTGACTTAGTGGATCTAACCAGGCTCTGAATTAGTGAACTTGACCAGGCTAAATAAAGGAGCCCTGGTAGTGCAGTGGTTAAGTGCTCAGCTGCTAACCTACAGGTTGGTAGTTTGAACACATTACCTGCTGCATGGGAAAAAGGTGTGGCAGTCAGCTTTTGTAAAGATTTGCAGCCCTGGAAACCCTTTGGGGCAATTCTACTCTGTCCTACAGGGTCTCTGTGAGTTGGAATTAACTCCACAGCAACGGTACCAGGCTAAAGCATTGAGCAATGAGCTGTCTCCTGTTTCCAACATGCGCATGAATGCAGTTCCAGGAAATGTCTCAGCTTTGTCATGGAGGTCTCTAACGATTTGTTTAAAATTCAAATGCCACAGATTTATTTATTGCTTGCTGAGAAATCTGTTGTGCCTTCAGTTCTAAGCTCTCGATGACACTTAGTTTAACATGATTGTAGGAGTGAGACTACTTAGCCTTTGCATTTTACTTAAAGCCAAATGGTATGCTAGGCTGGTAAAAGCTTTATCGTAGTACTTGATCCAAAAAGTATGTCCCAGTTGGCAAATCTGTGGCTGACATTTTGATGCTTTGTATCCAGTATAAGTATCTATCAAGTAGAGTGTCTTATTTCAGGTTGAAGACTTCTTCTACTCAGAGTCAATAGATGAGATTGAGGGAGCTGTGAACTCCCAAAAATTGATTGCCATATTTTTGGCATGTGTGCATTTTTCTGAGAAGAAGGTCTGTTGCTTCCACAAATACTCAAAAGGATTTTTACCCCTCAAAATGTTAAGAACTGCATCTAAATATAAATATATTGAAAGGAAAGCATGGGTGAAAGTTAACTATGAAAGGTTTTTTCAAAATAAAAATAGAAATTGATAATAAAGATGTTGTCCCTGACTTCCTTGTTGACTAGCCTTATGGTGCTTCAGGTGAGAGAATTTGGAGAGTAACAACAAGTAAGGCAATATTCACTCTGGATATAATGATTAGTCCCGGAACAGGACTGGTCCCGAGGTCCTGGGTTGGACCCTCTCTTATTCAGACGTCCCTCAGGTTTATTCAGGGGTTTTCCATGACGGCAGGACAATAGATCAACCTGCCACGATGATTACAGGCAGCCTCACTGATAACACTGTTGGTATACCATCCTGGGAATGGTGCGCTGATATAAAGTAATTGCTTTCTGTTATGACAAGTGTTGCGTAGAAATACGGTAAGGGAGGGGTCTCTAACTCAAATGCTTATTGAGAGTTGTGCAGTTATGAGGCAGGCAAGTATATGGAACTAACAAAGTTATGCTGTATCCAAAAGAGGTAGCCTTTATTCAATTCCACTCTTTTGGATTAAAAAATTGTAACTTGTAGAAGCTGGCAACTAATTCAAAACATTTTAAAACACTGTGTGGGATGAACATATGTTTTGAGGGTGTATTTGGCCCAAAGGCTGCCGGCTTGGGATCTCTGGTGTAAAGAAGTCATTCTCGGCCCTGGCTGCAGATCAGAATCATCTGTGGAGCTTAAAAAACGCAGATGCCCAGCCCCCTCTCCAGGTTTACTGAATCGAGTCTCTGGGGGTGATGCTGATGCATAGCCAAGTTGAGAATCACAAGAGCAAGGAACTGGTTGATGAAAGAAAGAGAAGTTATTACCAGTTCAAAAATAATCATAGTAAAGGAAGTCAAAAGATAAATGAACACTGTCCCCATAGAAGGAGCCCTGGTGGCACAGTAGTTAAAATGCTCAACTGCTAACCAAAATGTCGGCAGTTTGAACCCACCAGCCCAGCCATGGGAGAAAGATGTTTGCTTCCGTAAAGATTTACAGCCTTGGAAACTGGATGGCAACAGGTTTCATTTTTGGTTTTTTAATAGTGTAGCTGTGAGTCGGAATTGATGGCAACAGATTTGGTTTTATGGGGACCCCCCCAAAAAATAAAAGAAATCCAAACCTACTGCCATCGAGTCAATTCCAACTCATAGCAACCCTATATGACAGAATAAAAATGCCCCATAGAGTTTCCAAGGAACCGACCTTTTGGTTAGCAGTCGAGCTCTTAATCACTGCACTGAGGAATGAACTTGGTGAAGGCTTATGAAAATGCCTTTAAACACATTTTACAATGATTTGGATTATGTTTTTCTGATCTTTGTACACAGCTGTGTTGTCCAATAGCCATATGTGGCTACTTAAGTTAATTAAAATTAAATAAAATTTAAAATTCAGCTCCCCGGTTGACTAGCCATGTTTCAAGTGCTAAGTAGCCATGTGTGGTTAGTGGCTACTTTATTGGACAGCACAGATACAGAGCATTTCCAGCACTGGAGAAAAATTCTGTTGGACATTGCAGGTGTGGAGATAATACATGGAAATCAAGAGAACTTTGTGAAACTTTTCAAGCCATTCATGTGGGACTTTAAATAAAGAAACAGTTGCCATCCAGTTGATTTCAACTCATGGAAACCTCATGTGTGTCGTAGTAGATCTGTGCGCCATAGGGTTTTCAATGGCAGATTTTTTGGAAGTAGATTGCTAGCACTTTCTTCCAAGGCACCTCTGGATGGAATTGAATCTCTCATGTTTGAGTTAGCAGTTGAGTGCATTAACTGTTTGCACTACCCAAGGGCTCCCTGATATTTCAAGGGAGTGGTAATTATTAGTACACAGTAGGGCATTTCTAAATTGACCCACATAGGTCTATTCCCTTAAAAAGAGTGATGCTTACCTTAATGCAAATTAATTAGTAGATATGGAGATTTTTACATGAAATAAGTATCCAGTCACTGGATAAATATTTATCTAGTGCCTTCTTTGTGTTTTTAAAATTACTCATGGAATCAAGCAAGGTTAAAAATTGGGCAGCTCCCTAGAGTTATAGTCCCAGGTATACATATTACCCTTACTTTTCAGTCTACATGTGCCCTTTAATTATATAGAATTTCCCTTAATACGATAGTTATCATTAACAGATAATGGTGATAGTTGAAAATATGATAAACATAATTAGTGTCACTGAATTATACGTGTGAAGAATGTGGAAAGGCTAAATTTTTTTTACATATATATTTTCCACAATAAAAAGATTTTTAAATGGCTATCATTAGATTGAATCAGTGAGACATGGGTGGTTTAGTGGTAGCATTCTCACCTTCCATGTAGGTGACCTGGGTTCCATCCTGGCCAATGCCACCTCATGTGCAGCCACTGCCCGTCTGTAGAAGCTTGTGTGTTGCTCTGACACTGAATAGGATCCAATAGAACTTTCATACTAAAACATACTAGGAAGAAAGGTCTGACAATCTACTTCTGAAAATCAGCCAGCAAAAGCCTGTGGATCATGATGGTCCAATCTCCAACTGATCATAGGGATGGCACAGGATCAGGCAGCATATCATTCCACTGTTTATGGGGTTACCATGAGTTGGGGGTTAACTTGACAGCAGTTAACAACAATAACAAGTTGAAACATGCTATTTGGTATACTAATGTAGCTGAATATTCAGGAGGGAGAAAAAAAAAGCAGCAATGGCTGACAGAAAAGATTTTCTCTTTGCCAAAACGTGTAGCTTGCCTGGTGATAAGATACGATCTGACCATGATAAGATGTAGACATGACACTCTGCTTAGCAATGTGACACCATCCAACCGGAGTAGCATTCTACAGAGCCAGTCAGTCCCAGTCAATATGTACTTCCTACTCCTATGCAGCAGAAACTACATTCAATGGGATAAAAATCCAGAAAGACAGAAAGAATCCTAATACTAAGGGCTTTAGGCCTTGGGGTTAAGTGTAAACTTCTAAATTTGTACAGTAATCTGAACTCTTGAGAAGCAGAGCGTCCTAAATTAAAAAGTAGACTTTTGGGTACAAAAATCGTAAAGTAATTTAGAATAAAAAGCTGTTGGATAATGTTAAAAATTGTTTACTTTAATCCATCTCTATGGAGATCCTGATTATGATAAGACCAAGCTGAGTATAAATAGTTGCCATTCACAGAATGGGAGTAAAGGTGACGCCACAGAAGATGCAAGGGCTTGGTGCCTAGAAGTCTCTCTGCCAGTAATGAACAGTTAATGTCCTCAGGGACACATGGATTGCATTTTAAAATGGCCTGACAAGTTAACTTGTTTTTTGTCTGTGATATAAATTTGATTGGGTATTTTATAGTCTCCATGTGGCTCGTTTCAAGATCTATCCTGTAAGTACAAAGCTGTCAACGATAGGATAATATCCATATGCCTACAAGGAAAACCAGTTAATACGACTATTATTCAAATTTATGTACCAACCACTAAGGCCAAAGATGGAAAAACTGAAGATTTTTACCAAATTCTGCAGTCTGAAATTAATGGAACATGCAATCAGGATGCACTGATAATTACTGGTGATTAGAATATGAAAGTTGGAAACGAAGAAAAAGGATTGGTAATTGGAAAATACGGCCTTGGTGATAGAAATGATGCCGGAGATGGCATGATGGAATTTTGCAAGACCAATGACTTCTTCATTGCAAATACTTTTTCTCAACAACATAAACAGCGACGATACACGTGGACCTTGCCAGATGGAAACATAGGAATCAAATCGACTACATCTGTGGAAAGAGACGATGGAAAAGCTCAATATCATCAGTCCGAACAAGGCCAGGGGCCAACTGTGGAACAGGCCATCAGTTGTTCATATGCAAGTTCCAACTGAAGCTGAAGAAAATTAGAACAAATCCGCAAAAGCCAAAGTACGACCTTGAGTATATCCAACCTGAATTTAGAGACCATCTCAAGAATAGATTTAACGTGTTGAACACTAATGACCAAAGACCAGACGAGTTGTGAAATGACATCGAGGACATCATACATGAAGAAAGCAAGAGGTCATTAAAAAGACAGGAGAAAAAGAAAAGACCAAAATGGATGTCAGAAGAGACTTTGAAACTTGCTCTTGAACATCAAGCAGCTAAAGCAAAAGGAAGAAATGATGAAGTAAAAGAACTGAACTGAAGATTTCAAAGGGCGGCTAGAGAAGACAAAAGTATTATAATGAAATGTGCAAAGACCTGGAGTTAGAAAACCAAGAAGGAACAACACACTCAGCATTTCTCAAGCTGAAAGAAATGAAGAAAAAATTCAGGCCTTGAGTGCAATACTGAAGGATTCTACAGGGGAAAATACAATGCAGGAAACATCAAAAGAAGATGGAAGGAATACACAGAGTCACTGTACCAAAAAGAATTGGCCAATGTTCAACCATTTCAGGAGGTAACATATGATCAGGAACCAATGGTACTGAAGGAAGAAATCCAAGCTGCTTCGAAGGCACTGGCGAAAAACAAGGCTCCAGGAATTGACAGAATACCAATTGGGATTTTCAACAAATGCATGCAGCACTGGAAGTGCTCACTTGTCTATGCCAAGAAATTTGGAAGAGCGCTACCTGGCCAACCAACTGGAAGAGATCCATATTTATGCCTATTCCCAAGAAAGATGATCCAACTGAATGCAGAAATTGTTGAACAATATCATTAATATCACATGAAAGTAAAATTTTGCTGAAGATCATTCAAAAGTGTCTACAGCAGTACACTGAAAGGGAACGGCCAGAAATTCAAGCCAGATTCAGAAAAGGACATGGAACCAGGGATATCATTGCTGATGTCAGGTGGATCCTGGCTGAAAGCAGAGAATACCAGAAAGATGTTTACCTGTGTTTTATTGACTGTGCAAAGGCAATCGACTGTGTGGATCATAACAAATTATGGATAACACTGGGAAAAATGGGAATTCCAGAACACTTAATTGTGCTTATGAGGAACCTGTACATAGATCAAAAGGCAGTCATTCAAACAGAACAAAGAGATAGTACATGGTTTAAAATCAGGAAACATGTGCCTCGGGTTGTATCCTTTCACCATACTTATTCAATCTGTATGCTGAGCAAATAATCCAAGAAGCTGAACTATATGAAGAAGAATGTGGCATCAGGAATGGAGGAAGACTGATTAACAACCTGCATTATGCAGATGACACAACCTTGCTTGCTGAAAGTGAAGAAGACTTGAAGCACTTACTGATGAAGATCAAAGACCACAGCCTTCAGTATGGATTACACCTCAACATAAAGAAAATAAAAATCCTCACACCTGGACCAATAAGCAACATCATGATAAATGGAGAGAAGATTGAAGTTGTCAAGGATTTCATTTTACTTGGATCCACAATCAAAGCCCATGGAAGCAGTAGTCAAGAAATCAAAAAGGTGCATTGCATTGGGCAAATCTGCTGCAGAAGACCTCTTTAAAATGGTCAAAAGCAAAGATGTCACCTTGAAGACTAAGGTTCACCTGACCCAAGCCATAGTGTTTTCAATCACCACATATGCATGCGAAAGCTGGACAATGAATAAGGGAGAATGAAGAAGAACTGATGCCTTTGAATTATGGTGTTGGGGAAGAATATTCAATATACCATGGACTGCCAAAAGAAAGAACAAATCTGTCTTGGAAGAAGTACAGCCAGAATGCTCCTTAAAAGTGAGGATGGTGAGACTTTGTCTCACATACTTTGGACATGTTATCAGAAGGGATCAGTACCTGGAGAAGGACATCATGCTTGGTAAAGTAGAGGGTCAGCAAAAAAGAGGAAGACCCTCAGCGAGATGGATTGACATGGTGGCTGCAAAAATGGACTCAAGAATGGCAAAGGACTGGGTAGTGTTTCGTTCTGTTGAACATAGGGTCACTGAGTCAGAACTGACTCAACGGCACCTAACAACAACAACAGTGTGGCTCTTAGGATGATAATAAAGGCTGGGGCTGCTTCTGGAATGAATAGCTGAGTCTTTATCTTTGTAATGTTGCCATATAAGTCTCTGATAGTATGAAGGACACATTACTAAGAAACTTAATTCTGAAAGTTTTGCTGTTAGTCTCCTTTTATGTTAGAACCCAGGTGGTCTGATCTCATCTCATAGCATCAGCTACCTCCTTATGGAAACGTCATCCAGGTCTACTGGTCCACTGTCAATGACTTTAACAAAATAAGTACCATAGTATATATAATACCATAGTGACAACATATAACATGTTAGGCTCTGTGTCAGATGATAGGGCCAAAAGATCCATAAACCACAGACTACCTTTGAGGAACTCATATTCTAGAAGGGAAATCCTATATGCGAACAAGTAAGTAAATTGTGATTCAATAAATGCAATAATTGTTGTTGCATGTGGCTGAGTCGATTTTCAACTCATGGTGACCCTATGTGACAGAGTAGAATTGCCCTGTCTTGGCCTGGGTTATCTGAAGAAGCACAACCAGTAAAGCGTATAAATATATAAGGACAGAGATTTATATGAAGGAAATGGCTCATATGGTTGTACAGGCTGGAACGTCCCAAGTCCGTAGGTTAGGCTGGAGGCTTCTCCTAATTCACGCAGCCACAGGAGCTGGCAAACTCAAGGTCAGCTGGTCAGACAGCAGGGCTCTGCCTCATAGTCTGTGAAGATCGACAAATCCCAAGATTGGCAGGCAAAACAGCAAGTAAGCTGCTAGCTCAAGTCTCAAGAACCAGGGGTAAGATGAACAGGAGCCAGCTGTAGGATCCAGAGAAAGGAAAAGCCCACGAGCTTTGCCAGAAAGTCCACCTATATTGGATGCAGGCCATACCCTCAAGGAAACTCCCTTTCAACTGATTGGCTACTCACAGCAGATCCCATCATGGAGGTGATCGTATCATATCAGATCTCATCATGGCGTTGATTATATTATTACTTGACTGCCAAACTATATCATAACTGCCAAACCACTGAGAATCATGGCCAAGCCAAGCTGACACACAACCTTAATGATCACATGCCCCATAGGGTTTTCTAAGCTGTAACTTCTACGAGAGCAAATCGCCAGGTTTTTCTTTCTAATTGCTGCTTGGTAGGTTCAAACAGCCAATCTTTTGGTTAGCAGCCAAGCACTTAACTACTTAAATGCAATAATGGAGGTACAAAAATGAGAGAATAACATATATACATATAAGGGGAAATTGTTTGGGGGTTGTGGAGAATAGGTCCTCTTTTCACTTCCTGTTGACTTTGCAAGAAGATAAACAGCGCTTTGGTGTGTTGTTAAATCTAAGGCTGCAGTACTATGGTTTTAATATTCATGATTATCTTCTGTTAAAATGGCCCCTAAACCTCATACCCTTAGACTGAAACCAGCTGAAAGAAGAACCTAAAATGAGGCTGAGAAAGAAGTGAGTTGTGAGTGGAAAATAGATTCTTAAGATCCAGAAATGTCTGGGATACGAAACATTCATTATTATTACTCCTGCTAGGCAAGCAAGGGTGATATTAGGCAATCTGGAGAGGCATAAGGCAAAGGAGAGCCTCAGCTCTATGTCAGGAATAATTTGATAGACTTGTCTCTCAAAATAGCAAATGTGGAGCTGACTGGTTAATTGTGAAGAGCAGTAATCTGAAACAGCGCAAATTCAGCTAAAATCCCATTAAATTAAGTC
Source organism: Dugong dugon (assembly GCA_030035585.1). Taxonomy (NCBI): domain Eukaryota; kingdom Metazoa; phylum Chordata; class Mammalia; order Sirenia; family Dugongidae; genus Dugong; species Dugong dugon. Next base: position 36,629,388 of record CM057460.1, read on the forward strand.
TACACCCATCACAAATATAACTACTTAGAGAAATGGAAGCAAAACCCTGGGTTTGGATGAATTTCTTAGTGACTTAGTTTGTGTCAGGTAGACCTGACCACAGGCGAACAGTTTAGTTACCTTTGTATCAACATTATGAACAGCAGTGCCGTCAGCTGTAATTGCAAAATATCATTGTGGGCAGAGTAGAAACTCGTTGCCACCGAGTCGATTCCAACTCATAGTGACCCTGTAGGACAGGGTAGAACTGCCACATAGAGTTTCTAAGGAGCACCTGGTGGATTCAAACTGCCAACCTTCGGGTTAGCAGCCATAGCTCTTAACCACTATGCCACCAGGGTTTCTAGGGCAGCGTAATAGGCTTAAATAAATCCCTAACATCTGAAAATACCCTAAGCCCTCTGATTGCTCTCTATCTGGTCGTAAGGCAACAACTCTTACTTCGGATTCTTTGCTTCCTGAGTGGTCTTACTCGTTTGGCTTTACCACAAATTCCAGGAGTAACAGTTCGCAAAGGCAGAACTTTCCCTCCATCTGTAGCGCGAAGTTTTTAACATCCCAAACTACTCACTGAAAAACAAAACAAACCCATGGCTGTCGAGTCAATTCTGACTCATAGTGACCCAACAGGTCAGAGTAGAACTGCCCCAGTGGGTTTCCAAGGAGCAGCTGGTGGATTTGAACTGCTGACCTTTGGGTTAGTAGCCAAACGCTTAACAACTGTGCCACCAGAGCATATAAATTATTTTATCTATTTTACTGCCTAATATGAAGCCAGCACGTCCCGGCATGGTGTCCCACCCGGGTCTGTTCTGACTGATAGGTGCACTAACTATACTAGTTGCTGGATATTTTGAATATTAACACTGCTATATTAGGAAAAAGGTTCCTGGGTGGTACAAATGGTTTGCACTAGACTTCTAACCTAAAGGTTGGCAGTTCAACCTGCTGTGGAAGAAAGGCCTGGCAATCTGCTTTTGAAAAGATTATAGCCAAGAAAACCCTATAGAGAGCGATTCTACTCTGTAACACATAGGGTCCCCATGGATTAGAACTGACTCAATGGCAACAAGTTTTTGTTTTTTTTTTTTGTATTAGGAAAAGCTAGGGAAATACATAGAAGAATAAAATAAGGTGATTGATTTTAACAGACACACTCAGATGTGTAGTTTCACACTAACAAATTTTAAAATAGTCTTGGATGAGTACTTTTCAGAACATTTAAAAACCTCCTTTAATTTTTTTTCCTTCAGATATTTCTGGAAGAAAAGCATTCATTTGGATGTATAAATTATAGCATGATAGTTAAGAAATCATTCATAGCATTGAAAGTTTTGTCTTGTGTGTTATAACTCATGTTATTAGACCATGGTTAGATCATGCTATGACCCAATGCAAATACCTTTCTCTTGAGCTACGGCCCTCCTATAAAACCAAAAACCAGTTGCCATAGAATCGATTCCATCTTACAGTGACGCCATATGTATCAGAGTTAGAACCGTGCTCCGTAGGGTTTCAGTGGCTGATTTTTCAGAAGTAGATCACCAGAGCTTTTTTCTGAGGCATCACTAGGTGGACTCAAACTTCCAACCTTTTGGTTAGCAGCCAAGCAGTTTAACCATTTGTACCAACCAGGGACTCCTGTGGCCCTCCCATGGATATCAAAAATAAGTCACACAATGCAACAATGTTAAAGTGTACCTAAAGACAAGCATTAAAACAAAACAAAATCAAAACTCCAGAAGAACTGCGAACATATAATTTTTATATCTTTGTGCCGGGGCAGATATATTTGTGGCTCATGAGAGATATGTTAAGTAGCTGCGCTTATTCACTATGTAAAGTAAGATCTTTGCTACCTCAGGCGAAAACGTACCCTAAGTATCTGCAGTCATCTTGCTATCTGGGAAAGCAAATGTGGACCCCATTTAGGTTAAGAGAGGGGCAAGAAAAGATGTCCTCAAAATTCTAGTAGTATCTCCCTACCCTGTCTGCCCTTAGCGTTTATCTTTGTGGAAAATGTTATGGAAAGTTCTTGTCCTGGAACCAGGCATGTATTAACTGACAAGATGGATTCAAGTGACGATTCTAGAGCTATAGTTGCATAGCAAGTACAGTTTTCAAAACACTTTTTATATAATACCCCTGTATGGTACACAGTATATTTTTTATCCTCTTTTTATGGATGAAGAACTTATGACTCATGGAAGTTAAGGGATTCTGTTCATGGCCTGGATTATTTCCCTAGGGCTGCCGTAACAGAATACCACAAATTGGGTGGCTTATAAAAACAGAAATTTATCGTTGCAGAGTTCTGGAAGCCAGTAGTCCAAATTCAGGATGTTCTTAAGGCCATGCTCTCTCCATCCACTCTAGGGGAAGATCCTTCCTTGTCTCTTCCAGGTTCTGGTAACTCTAGGTGTTCCTTGAGTTGCAGCTGCAGCATAACTCCAACTCTGTCTCCGTTATCACATGGGGTCTTCCCTCTATGTGTCTGTCTGTATCTATACTCTTTTAAGGACACCACTCAAATTGGATTAACCCCTTTGCCATTAAGCTGATTCTGACTCATAGCGACCCTATTGGACAGAGTAGAATTGCCTAATAGGATTTCCAAGGCTGTAATCTTTAAGGAAGCAGACTGCCACATCTTTCTCCCTTGGAGAGGCTGGTGGGTTCAAACCGTCGACCTTACAGTTAGCAGCCAAGTGCTTAAACACTGCACCACCAGAGCTCCTTCAAATTGGATTATGTGTTGCTGTTGACTCATAGCAACCCCTGCAGGACAGAGTAGAACTGCCCCATAGGGTCTCCAAGGAGTAACTGTGGGATTCGAACTGCCAACCTTCTGGTTTGCAGCCTAGCTCTTAACCACTGCATCACCAGAGCTCCCTTCAGATTAGATTGGTACCCAGCTAATCTAGTATGACCTCATGTTAACTGATAACATCTTCAAAGATCTTATTTCCAAACAAGGTCATATTCACAGGTACCAGAGGTTAGGACTTTAACATACTTTTAAGGGGAGACAATTCAATTCATAATATGGCCACACATTGAGTGTGGAACTGGGGACTGTACAGACCCAGGTCCCTCCACTCTCAGGCTCCTATCTGTTGTCTTATATCATACTGGTCTAAAAAAACGACTTGGTTGATAGAGAAGTCCATCCTGAGGGCCAGTAGGGTAACATGGCTGATTCCTATACTTGGTCTGTGGCTCCCATCACAACTAATTGAGCCACCCTTTGGAATGCAAGAGTCACATGGTAGGTAGGGGGATGTTACCCTCTCTTTGCAGAAACAGTATTTGGTGCCCTCTTGGTCTGAACCCTCATTCCTAGCACTGTGTATGGCATATACGAGGCACCTCTCAGATGTTTGAATAAAGGTCCTGAATTTTTGCCAGTGCAAACAAAAAACAAGAGTTGGCCCAGCAACTCAGCTCACCCACTAGTGTGGGCAACAATTACAAATGCAGTCTGCAGATGTTAATGCTCTATTAGCAGGCCTACCTTTCGCCAGCTGAAACCCACCCGCACAGAGGTCTGGTTCCTTGTACACAAGGGTAGGAAGGAGAGTTGTTTTCCGCTTTAACTAGATGAGAATAATTTAGACTTGTCTAATCACTGCCCAAGTTCTGTCAGCCACGTGGAAGATGAAGGACCTGAATTGAGTAAGTCTCCATTCGTTCAGAAATTTGGCTTTGTTTCGTCAGTCTCAAGGGTCTTGTTGCAAACGTGAGATGAGAGAGAGGCCTCGCCAGGAGGTTACTTGATTTACCGTGGGCTGCCTGTGTGTTTGAGAGTTACACCTCACCTTCTGTCTTACAAGCTTCTGAGGGCAGTGGTAATTCAGTGGTAGAACTCTCGCCTTCCGTGGGGGAGATCTGGGTTTGGTTCCGGCCAATGGAGGGTTGTATATTGCTATGATGCTGAATAGGTTTCAGCAGAGCTTCCAGACTAGGATGGGCAAGGAAGAAAGTCCTGGCAATCTACTTCAGAAAATCAGCCAATGAAAACTCTGTGATCCAATCTGTCACTGATCATGGGGATGGTGCAGCACTGGTGAGCGTTTTATTCCATAGTTCATGGGGTCGTCATGAGTTGGGGGCCTACTTGACAACAACTAACAACAGCCTGTGTATCTGAGACTGGGAGTTAGACCTCACCCTCTGTCTTATGGGTGTAACACTGTGGCTGCAGGTATGTCCGTAGCACTGGTTCTGCCAGCTTAACTCAGTACGAATATCTCATTCAGGGAAAGCGCTTGCAGCAGCAGCAGAGAGAATCTGTCCCCCTATATCCCATCAGACTTTGCTGCTCTACACTGTTACCTAGTCCTACACCACTAACTGCCAAGCCAACTCAATAAAATATGCCTGTACCACTAACCCAGCTTCTCCCTGTGTAAGCAGAAAATTGACCTGGAAGAAAAGCTGAGACACAGGTCAAACTCCAAGTCATCAAGAGTTGCTTTGCCAGTCTTCCTCTAGCTTCAAGATGATGCCCCACACCTTTTATGTAGCATGTTGTTGCTGTTAGGTGCCATCAAGTCGGTTCCAACTCATAGCAACCCAATGTACAACAGAATGAAACACCGCCCTGTCCTGTGCCATCCTCATGATCGTTGTTATGCTTGAGCTCATTGTTGAAGACATTGTGTTAATCCATCTCATTGAGGGTCTTCCTCTTTTTCACTGACTCTGTACTTTACCAAGCATGATGTCCTTCTCTAGGGACTGATCCCTCCTGATAACATGTCCAAAGTTTGGGAAATGTAGTCTCACCATCCTTGCTTCTAAGGAGCGTTTCTGGTTGTATTTTTTCTAAGACAGACTTGTTCGTTCTTTTGGCAGTCCGTGGTATATTCAATGTGCTTCGCCATCACCACAATTCAAAGATGTCAATTCTTCTTCCTTCAGTCTTCCTTATTCATTGTCCAGCTTTTGCATGCATATGAGGTGATTGAAAACACCATGGCTTGAGTCAGGCCCACTTTAGTCCGCCAGGTGATATCTTTGCTTGTCAACACTTTAAAGAGGTCTTTTGCAGCAGATTTGCCCAGTGCAATGCATCTTTTGATTTCTTGACTGCTGTTTCCATGGGTGTTGATTGTGGAGCTAAGTAAAATGAAATCTTTGACAACTTCAATCTTTTCCCTGTTTATCATGATGTTGCTTATTGGTCCAGTTGTGAGGATTTTTGTTTTCTTTATGTTGAGGTGTAATCCATACTGAAGGCTGTGGTCGTTGATCTTCATCAGTAAATGCTTCAAGTCTTCTTCACTTTCAGCAAGCAAGGTTGTGTCATCTGCATAATGCAGGTTGTTAATCAGTCTTCCTCCATTCCTGATGCCATATTCTTCTTCATATAGTCCAGATCCTCGGATTATTTGCTCAGCATGCAGATTGAATAAATATGGTGAAAGGATACAATGCTGATGCACACCTTTCCTGATTTTAAACCACGTAGTATCCCCTTGTTCTGTTTGAAAGACTGGCTGTTGATCTATATACAGGTTCCTCATGACCACAATTAAGTGTTCTGGAATTCCCATTCTCCCCGATGTTATCCATAATTTGTTATGATCCACACAGTCGAATGCCTTTGCATAATCAATAAAACACAGGTAAACATCTTTCTGGTATTCTCTGCTTTCAGCTGGGATCCATCTGACATCAGCAATGATATCCCTGGTTCCAGGTTCTCTTCTGAATCCTGCTTGAATTTCTGGCAGTTCCCTGTTGATATACTGCCGCAGCCGCTTTTGAATGATCTTCAGCAAAATTTTACTTATATGTGTTATTAATGACACTGTTCGATAATTTCCACATTCAGTTGGATCACCTTTGTTTGGAATAGGCTTAAATGTGGATCTCTTCCAGCTGGTTGGCCAGGTAGCTGTCTTCCAAATTTCTTGACATAGACACGTGAGCATTTCCACTGCTGCATCTGTTTGTTGAAACATCTCAGTTGGTATTCCATCAATTCCTGGAGTCTTGTTTTTCACAAATGCCTTCAGTGCAGCTTGGACTTCTTCCTTCAGTACCATCAGTTCCTGATCATATGCTACCTCCTGAAATGGTTGAATGTCAACCAATTCTTTTTTTTTTTTTTTTTTTTAATTGTGCTTTAGGTGAAAGTTTACAGCTCAGGTTAATTTCTCATACAAAAATTTATACACATATTGTTATGCAACCCTGGTTGCAATCCCTATAATATGGCAGCACACTCCCCTTTTCCACCCGGGTTTCCTGTGTTCATTCAACCAGCTCCTATCCCTTTCTGCATCCTCATCCTGCCTCTGGACAGGAGCTGCCCATTTTGTCCCATGTATCTACTTGAACTAAGAAGCACACTCTTCACGAGTATTATTTTATGTTTTATAGTCCAGTCTAATCTTTGTCTGAAGACTTGGCTTTGGGAATGGTTTTAGTTCTCGGTTTATAGAGAGTCTGGAGGCCATGTCTTCAGGGGTTCCTTTAGTCTCAGTCAGACCATTAAGTCTGGTCTTTTTATGTGAATATGAGTTCTGCACCCCACTTTTCTCCTGCTCCATCAAGGACTGTCTGTTGTGTTCCCTGTCAGGGCATCGACCAATTCTTTTTGGTATCGTGACTCTGTGTATTCCTTCCATCTTCTTTTGATGTTTCCTGCGTCGTTTAATATTTTCCCAGTAGAATCCTTCAGTATTACAACTTAAGGCTTAAATTTTTTTCTTCAGTTCTTTCAGCTTGAGAAATGCCCAGCATATTCTTCACTTTTGGTTTTCTATCTCTGCACATGTCATTATAATATTTTACTTTGTCTTCTCGAGCAGCCCTTTGAAATCTTCTGTTCAGCTCTTTTACTTCATCATTTCTTCCTTTCACTTTAGCTACTCAACATTCAAGAGCAAGTTTCAAAGTCTGTTCTGTCAGTTTGTCATACTGTGGGGGCTTGCATGTTGCTGCGATCCTGGAAGCTATACCACCAGTATTCAAATACCAACAGGGTCACCCATGGTGGACAGGTTTCAGCTGAGCTTCCAGACTAAGTCAGACTAGGAAGAAGGACTTGGTGGTCTACTTTTGAAAAGAATTAGCCAGTGAAAACCTTATGAATAGCAGCGGAACATTTCTGATATGGTGCCAAAAGATGAGCCCCACAGATTGGAAGGCACTCAGAATATGACTTGGGAAAAATTGTCTCCTCAAAGCAGAGTTGACCTTAATGATGTGGATGGAGTCAAGCTTTCGGGACCTTCATTTGCTGATGTGGCACAACTCAAAATGAGAAGAAACAGCTGCAAACACCCATTAATAATCAGAACTTGGAATGTATGAAGTATGAATCTAGGAAAATTGGAAATAGTCAAAAATGAAATGGAATGTATGAACATCAATATCCTAGGTGTTAGTGAGCTGAAATGGACTGGTATTGGTCATTTTGAATGGACAATCATATGGTCTACTATGCCGGGAATGACAACTTGAAGAGGAACGGTGTTGCATTCATCGTCTAAAAGAACATTTCAAGATCTATCCTGAAGTGCAATGCTGTCAGTGATAGGATAATATCCATATGCCTGCAAGGAAGGTCAGTTAATACGATGATTAATCAAATTTACACACCAACCACTAAGACCAAAAATGGAGGAATTGAAGATTTTTACCAACTTCTGCAGTTTGTAATTGATTGAACATGCCATCAGAATGCATTGATAATTACTGGTGATTGAAATGGGAAAGTTGGAAATGAAGAAGGATCAGTAGTTGGAAAATACGGCCTTGGTGATAGAAATGATGCCAGAGATCACGTGATAGAATTTTGCAAGAGCAACGACTTCTTCATTGCAAATACCTTTTTTCGTCAACGTACACAACAACTATACACGTGAACCTCGAGAGATGGAATACACAGAAATCAAATCAACTACATCTGTGGAAAGAGACGATGGAAAAGCTCAATATCATCAGTCAGACCAAGGCCAGGGGCCAACTGCGGAACAGGCCATCAATTGCTCATATGCAAGTTCTAGTTGAAGCTGAAGAAAATTAGAACAAGTCCACGAGAGCCAAAGTATGACCGTGAGTGTATCCCACCTGAATTTAGAGACATTCTCAAGAATAGATTTGATGCATTAAACACTAATGACCGAAGACCAGAGGAGTTGTGGAATGACATCAAGGACCTCATACATAAAGAGAGCAAGAGGTCATTACATAGCATAGATAACTCTTTATTGTTAATACTATTATTTTTGTTATTGACACATTACCACTTATATCTTCAAACTGCAACCATTCTGAGCAATTACTACTGGCATACGTTAGAGATTTGAGCATTCCAGCAGACTTACTCTTTTCTAGTTTATCCGCGATGAAACTCTTCTGTGGGTGCCATGGACATGGAAACATTTTGTTGTTGATTTTGTTTTTGGTGTTGGTTTGTGACTTTGGAGACCTCCTGTTTACAGAATAGAACTGCCTTGTAGGGGTTTTTTGGTTATAATCTACAGAAGCTGATCACCAGGCCTATTTCTTTTGTGGTGCTGCTGGGTGGGTTTGAACTGCCAACCTTTTGGTTTCCAGCTGAATGCATACTGTTTGCCCCACCCAGGGACCTTCATGGACTGTTAGGAAATGGCAAGTAGAAGGAACTGTGCTTTTTTTTTACTTTTTAATTTCCCACTGTTCTTGTTTTGATTTCTCAGTCAGTAGGTTTCCTTCAGTGAGCTTTGATTTTTAATTAATAGAAAAATATAAGCCTTGGCCAAGGCACTTGATGCATGTACGATCCATTGTGGGAATACCTGTGAAAATCAATGTTGTTTGAATACTATAAAGCACCTAGCCATAAAAACAAAACAGCGCATCATGAAAGCCAAGAATTCAGCTGCCCTTTGGATGTGGGCAGAGGGAAATGTGGCCTCCCTGTGTGTCCCTGGGTCCTGCAAGAAGCCCATTAGCCAGTCCCTAGGGGGTACAAATGGTAAACATGCTCAGCCGCTAATGTTGGCAGTCCAAGTCTACCCACAGGCACCTCGAAAGAAAGGCCTGGCAATCTACTTCCAAAAAATGAGCCATTGATAACACTACGGAGCACAGCTGTATTCTGACACATGTGGGGTCACCAGGAGTCAGAGTTGACTCAGTGGCAACTGGTTTTTATTTCCAACATTTCTTTCTCTAGAAAGTTCCCCCTTTAGGAGCAAGGAAAACAAAGATTATGTCTTGAGCAAACAAAGAAAAATCTAGAGAGTGTTTGTGACTGAATTGTGCTTTATACTGTGGTTGGTGTGGGGACTATTCCCATGGGATCCAGTTCTGTTCATAGACAGGGGGCTGGCAAAGGAGCTGGACTTGCCTTTGTGTATCTCACAGAAAAAATACACAGGGCACCTCATCCTGATGAGGAGTGGGAAGGGTCACTCTGTTTCCATCAGTGAGAAAAGAGTGTCAGGGATGAGCGCCTTGTATTTGTGACTATTAATGCCTCCTACAATCAGGTGTTATTTGAAGTCGGCACACTGGCTGAGGCTGTTTACAACAAGCTCCTTGTTTTGAGTTTGGAAGGTCTGTGGAGAGCTTTGTTTTATGGCGCCTCTGAGGAGATACCCACACTGAACAGAATTCTTCAGAGGCCCTGAATAAAAGGAACTCTGCTTCATGTCCAGGGTTTGTGGCCTTGTTTTGCTGTACTGCCTGACCTAGCCCACACCTTATCTTACTCTCACTTTCATCCCCTCCCTGGGTTTTCACGCCCTGAGGACTCTCTGCCCTGCTTGCTTTCTTCGTTCCCATTACAGTGAGCATCACAGCAGCTGCACAGTTCCCCCATCCTACTCTGCTGCCTCCCCAGACACCAGCACAGGCAGTAACAGAGACCTGTGGTTCCTGGCTTGCTCTGCTCACCTGACTTTGCTGCCCAGTGGGTAGGTAGCAAAACATCTTGGCCAAAGATACACAATGGAAGCTGCCTAAGACTATGTGTAAGCTTTGGTCTGGAAATGACTAAGGTTAAGACATCCTGCCTTCTAGTAGGCTGGGAGGTCTCAGATGGCGTGAGCTAAGAGAGAGACAGAGGCTTAAATTGGCATTATTTCTTCCCAGCCCCCACTCAACTCTGCCAGTTCCCTGGGAAGCTGCAGGTGGAAGTGGGGATGGGTATGTATCATTACAACCAGCTAGACCCTTCTCCTTTGGCAGAATGACATAGCTAATTGTGCGTAGAAGGATGATGGACTTTTCCCTGGGAATTGAAAATCAAATTGACTAGGGACCCAGCCTCAATGATGCTGGAAAGTCAATGTAGAGAGGAAATGCCAACAGCAGGAGGGGATCATTTGATAAGAGGGCTTTTGGTGGCAGGCAGTAGTGGATGGTAAAGAGGACAAAGGAGTGTATTGAGAATAGAATTCTCCAGGAAACAAACTCTGAGATGGAAATTTGCATATGGTAATTTTATTAGGAACTGCTACTGGGATCAATGCTTGGTAAAGTAGAGGGTCAGGGAAAAAGAGGAAGACCCTCAATGAGATGGAGTGACACAGTGGCTGCAACAATAGGCTCAAGCATAGCAACAATTTTGAGAATGGCACAGGACCAAGCAGAGTTTCATTCTGTTATACATAGGATCACTATGAGTCGGAACCAACTTGACGGCACCTAACAACAACAACACTGGGATTAATACCTGGAAGGAAGGGTGAAGGAAGCAGAATTGGCCAGAGGGAGGAGTTGGTCTGTGATTCAGTCTCAACAAAGGCTTCAGCCCACCCCAGGGAACCCTGAAGCTGGGATAGCTCTGCAGAGTTGTCCTGAGTTGGGGCAAGGGCCTCTGATCTTTATTCTTCCTCAGGAAAGGGGGTATGCCTTTGGGTGGGGCAGGGAGAAGTATCTCTTTTTAGCTAAGGCCATTCCCAAAGAGGCCTGACACTGTGCTATCTGCTGACAACACTCCCAGCATCTGGGGGAATGAGTCCTTCATTCCTAGAGAAATGCATTGAGGTGTCCACTACACAACAGATTTTGAGGTTTCAGAGTAAGCACAGCCAAGGCACGCAGAAATAGAAAACCTTCTGAGGCTATGACGAGCTAACAAAGACCTATAGGAACTGTGGGGGCCAGACCAGGAATGGATCCCCTACCCCATGCCCATTCCCTTCTTTTCCTAAGTAACTATAGCAGGCAAGCTGTGGTGGGGATGAGAATGGCTCTTCCAGGATTTTAGCTCACCTGGGGCAAAAGGAGTGAACCCATTCTTCTTGCAACCTTCAGAAACAAGAACAGATTGGACTACAAGAAGTTTTTGGGAAGTTTACAAGGTGCTGATATAGAAAGTTTCTCCCTGCTCTCAGATTTCTGACACTGGATGGACCCCACTATACTGTCTCTCACATCATCAGCAAAAAGAGATTACTCGAAGAATTGGCCAATTTCAATTGCTCAGAGAATCATTTCGGGGATAAGGATGAATCTGAATGCTAACATGTGAGAAATGTGAGAAATGTGAGAAAATAGTAATGCCCCTGTTTCATTTCCCATGACTGAGAGCTTATCTCCAAAGCAAACCTCCCTGCCTCAGGTGTGATCATAGCCAGAATTAACCATACTGCATTTTAATAATGATCTCTTTAATATCAGCTAAGTTTCAACTGTGTGTGTGTGTGTGTGTGTGTGTGTGTATGTGTGTTATCATTCTCTAAGGCAACGCTTGTTCCTGCATATTAGGAGCCCTGTCATCCAGGCCATTTGTAAATACTCTCCCTTGGCTTCTCCAAGGTTCTACTACTTATTCTTCACTTGCGTCCTCCCATCCCTCACTGTAATTTATTAGTCTTGCATCCATACCATTTGTTACTGATAGTTTCAAATATAGGAAACTGCCTTCAGATGATTTATATCTTCATTCTTCAGTCTTTCGACCCCCTCCAATCTCATTTTAAAACATCACAGGTCATCATTTTGAACACTCTACACATTTTGATAGATTAAATTAGCTGTAGGTTTGGTTTCTGAGTTAAGATTTAGGAAGATTATTTTAAAATGAATGTTATCTGCAGGTTTGATGGGTCTTGGAGAGCCAGACAAAGCATGATGTTTTGCAGATGCCATACCAACAAGACTCATAGAGTTCACGGGTACGCTCTTTTCTGTTCTTTTCTTTGTCCTCCATTTATTTATAGAATTACCCATCCCCAACAAATTCATAGCGTGTGATAGAAAACAAACAAACATTGCAGGGTGCTTGTCCTGCAAGAAATTTGCTTTGGTGGTCTACTCTCTAAAATCTACGAGAAAATCCAACACTTCTACAACAAAAAGACAAATACTCCAATTGAAAAATGGGCAATGGAAATGAAGAGACTTCACCAAAGAAGACATTCAAGGGCCAACAGACATATAAGGAAATGCTTGATATCTCACCCTGGCATTACTGGCACGAATCAAAAAAACTGGAATTAACAAATGTTGGAGAGGCTGTGGGGAGATCGGAACACTTATGCACTCCTGGTGGGAATGAAAAATGATACAACCATTTTGGAAAATGATAGGCACTTCCTTAGAAAGCTAGAAATAGAAATACCATACAATCCAGCAATCCTACTCCTAGGAATATATCCTAGAGAAATAAGAGCCGTCACACAAATAGACAAATGCACACCCATGTTCATTGCAGCATTGTTCACAATAGGAAAAAGATGGAAATAACCTAGATGCCCATCAACAGATGAATGGATAAACAAACTATGGTACGTACACACAATGGAGTATTATGCAATGATAAAGAAAAATGATGAATCTGTGAAGCATCTCATAACATGGATGAAACTGGAGGACATTATGCTGAGTGAAATAAGTCAATCACAAAAGGAGAGATACTGTATGAAACCTCTACTGTAAAAACTCAGGTAAAAGTTTACACACAAAAAGAAACAATCTTTGTTGGTTATGGGGGGGGAATACTAAATAAACAATAGATAAGTGGTAACTTTGGTGAAGGGTAAGACAGTACACAATACTGGGGAAGCCAGCACAACTTGGAGAGGTTATGGAAGCTCCATAGATACATCCAAACTCCCTGAGGAACCAAATTGCTGGGCGGAGGGCTGTGGTGAACATGGACTCGGGGGACATATAGCTCAACTGGCATAATACAGTTTATACAGAAAATGTTCTACATTCTACCTTGGTGAGCAGCATCTGGGGTCTTAAAAGCTTGTGAGCAGCCATGTAAGATACTCCACTGGTCTCAACCCTTCGGGAGCAAGGGAGATGAAGAAAACAAGATACAAGGAAAAGATTTAGCCCAAAGGACTAATGGACCACAACTACCATAGCCTCCACCAGACTGAGTCCAGTGCAGCTAGATGGTGCCCAGCTACCACCACTGACTTCTCTGACCAGGATCACAACAGAGCATCCCAGACAGAGCTGGAGAAAAATGTAAAACAAAATTCTAACTCACAAATAAAGACCAGACTTACTGGCCTGACAGAGACTGGAGAAACTCTGAGAGTATGGCCCCCGGACACCCTTTCACCTCACCCTTTCACCGTTCAGCCAAAGATTAGACAGCCCCATAAAACAAAATGAGACTGATGGGGCACAACAGTCCAGGGACAAGGACTAGAAGTCAGAAGGGGACAGGAAAGTTGGTAATAGGAAACCCAAAGTTGAGAAGGGACAGTGTTGACATGTCATGGTGTTGTCAACCATTGTCATAAAAAAAAATATGTGTACTAATTGTTTAAGGAGAAACTATTTGTTCTGTAAACCTTCATCTAAAGTACAATAAAAAAAAGAGAGAAAACATAGTATTTTTAAAATAATAAGTAAAACATACTTTTCCAATCTCAAAAAAAGAAATTTGCTTTGGTGACTTAACAGTAATATGACAAAGAGGAGCATCCCTCTTTAGGACGCAAGTGCAGTGCAGTGGTTAAGAACATGCATTAAAGGATTACTTGGGTTTGAGTCCTGGCTCTCCCACCAAGTAATATAGGAAGTGTTCGTAATCTAAGGATAATTGTGGCTGGGAATAGCTCAGTTAAAGTCAAACTATTTAAGAAGTTTTTATACATGCCACCACATTATGTTAAGTGAAATAAGCCAGACACAAAAGGACAAATGTGTGATTCCGTATGTATGAAATATCTAGAATAGGCAAATCCATTGAGACAACAGGAAATTAGTGGTTGCCAGGGTCTTTAGGGAGTGGAGAATGGAGAGTTAAAAATAAGAAAACGGAAAAAAAAAAAAAAAAAGGAAGTGTCCAGAGGGCAAGGACAATGTGTCTGTAATTGGAGGAGTCAGGGGTAGAGTTAACTAGGAGTTGAGATGCCTGGATTCTAATTCCAACTCCCCTACTAACAAGCTAGAGGACTCTGAGAAAATGGGGAGGTGAGAGGGGCAATAGAAAAGAGTCATGAATCTAATGGATGATTGTTCTAGATTACTTGGTTTTGAGCTTAATGGAAACAGGTCGCCAGGCCTTTTCTTCTGCATTACTGCTGAGTGGGTTTGCCACCAACCTTTAGGTTAACAGTTGAGTGCAAACCCATTGGTCCATCTAGGTACTTTAATGTTGTTGCTGTGTGCCATTGAGTTGATTTTGACTTATAGCAGTCCTATATGACAGAGTAGAACTGCCCCATAGGGTTTCCTAGGCTATTATCTTTATGGGAGCAAATTACCAGGTCTTTTCTCCCCTGAAGCTGCTAGGGGGTTCTAACCTCAGGCCTTTCAGTTAGCAGCCAAGCGCTTTAACCATTGCCACCCAGGCTCTTTTAAAACCTGAGATTCTAAATTCTACTAATTGCATCTTTCTAAAAATAGTAATAATAAGTCAAACCATTTAAGATAGATTAAAATTTCAGCTGAGGACTTTTTATGAAAATAAAACTATAAATTATGAAAGAAAATTCTATGTCCTTCAATAAAACATAGGTGATAATTGCAGCTTTGTGATCATTCTTAGATGAGTAAAAATAAATCTAATGTGGATGTTTTGGCATGATTTTTAAACTAAAATTATATGATGACCTGAGAGCATAGCCTTCACTCTATGTATGATTTTATAGCAGAATATTTTTGCAAACATAGCAGAGAGCATTATTAATCTTTCCAAGGATCTCTCATAAATCTTTGACCTTCAGGCCATTGTCTTTTAAGACTCCTATCCTGTTATCATCCTTGTTGATTTTTCCCTTCTTCAAATGTTAATCGTTTTTATCAATGGCTTTTCATACAATTCTGGCAATGTTTTACACTTTCAGCAACTTCGTAGACTCTTTTGAAAGAATTGCAAATGTGCTTTGTAATCAATTGCAATATGTTTTGTTTTTTACTTTTTATTTTGAAATAGTTTTAGACTTACAGAAAATTTGCAAAAATAGTACAGAGTTCCTGTATACCCTTCAGCCACCTTCCCCTAACGTTAAAAACTTACATACCAGAGCACAATGATCAAAACCAGGCTATCAACATCGGCACATAATTTTTAACTAATCTACCAACCTTATTGGAATTGCAACAGTTTTTCCACTAAAGTCTTATTTTTCTGTTCTAGGATCTAATCAACTGGAAATCCTGGTAGCACAGTGGTTAAGAGCTACAGCTGCTAACCAAAAGGTCAAAAGTTGAATCCACCAGGTGCTCCTTAGAAACTCTATGGGACAGTTCTACTCTGTCCTATAGGGTTGCTATGAGTCAGAATCAACTTGACGGCAACCAGTTTGGTTTTGGTTTAGGATCTAATCCAGGATCTCCCATTGCCTTTATTTGGTGTGTTTCCTCAGTGTCCCCCAATCTGTATCTGAAGTGCAAATCATAATCACAATGAGACACTACTTCACACATACTTGGGTGGCTATAATAATATTTTTAGGGACAGTAAAAATATTATGCAAGGATGTTGAGAAGTTGAAACTTCTATACATTGTAGGTTGGAATGTAAACTGGTGCAGCTGCTGTGGAAAATAGTTTGGCAGTTACTCAATAAGTTAAACAAAGAATTACCATGTGATCCAGCAATTCCATTCCTAGATATATACCCAAAAAATTGAAACAGTTGTTAAAAAAACAACAAACTTGTAGACGAATGTTTATAGTAACACTGTTCACAATTGCCAAAAGGTAGAAACAACCCAAATGTCCACCAGTTTGAATACACCAAATGTGGTATATCCATACAGTGGAATATTATCCGGCCATAAAATGGCATTAAGTATTGCTACATTCTGCAACATGGGTAAACTTCAAGAACCTTAAGATACAAAAGATACAAAACACCATATATTGTACAATTCCATTTATATTAAATATTCAACATAGGCAAATCTATAGCAGATTCGTGGTTGCCAGGGCATAGGGGGAGGAGGGAATGGGAAGTGATTGCTTAATGGGTACGGAGTTTTTTTATAGGCTGATGAAAATATTTTGGAACCAGATAGTGGTTACACAACTTCGTGAATGTACTAAATACAACTGAACTGTATACTTTAAAATGGTAAATTTTAGGTTATGTGTATTTTACCACAATAAAAACAGCAATTATTGTTGAGGTATGAAAGAACTGCCACTTTATGAGCTCTTGACTATTCTGAAAAGTTTTCGTTAAGAATATCAATCAGGACTTCCCTAAGAGGAGAAGAGACTCCTGGAGACACTGGCTCTTCCTCAGACCCAGAGGACTTGTGCTTTAGTTGATAGCCAGCAAAGAAAATCAAAGCTTGCTTATAGAAAACTGGGCTGGTCCCTGAGCAACTACCTAATGGGAAATCCAAGAAGGCAAGAGGGGAAACGGAACAGCGCACACTACTCCAACCTCTAAGGAGTGCAAAGATGGGTTTGCCTTCTGGAACTGGCAACTTAGGGAGAAGACTTTTATGTGGGATAGATGGGGAATCACACTAGGCCTTCAGTTCTCAATGATGGATTATCTGCTGGAAAGATATCTCATCATTCAGCGTCAGTCTTGCAGGTAAGACCACCTGGTGCTCCTTCTTATTCTTTGGACTTAACTGATGAGTTTGCCAGGCGGAGTCTATGTACCAGAATGTGCTTTTTCAATTATTAACATCTCAGGTATATTTTCTTCCAAATGACGGCTAAAATGCAAGCCAAATTTCCTTGGTTTAATGGTTGGCAATGCTAGCAAAGCTTCTCTGTTGTTGTTAGCTGCTGTCAAGTCGACTCCAACTCATGCTGACCTTATGTACAGCAGAACGAAATGTTTCCAGGTCCTGCCTCATCCTCACAATCACTAGCATGTTCGAGTCCATCCTTACAGCTATCGTGCAATCTGTTTTACCGAGGGTATCCCAAGCCCTCAGAGGCCCTCTACTTCACCAATCGTGATGTCCTCTTCTAGAGATTGATCCTTCCTGATAACATGTCCAAAGCAAGTGAGTTGGACAACGGTCTGTTGTGATCCATAAGGTTTTTATTGGCTAATTTTCAGAAGTAATTACCAGTCCTTTCTTCCTACTCTTAGTTTGGAAGTACCACTGAAACTTACCCACCACGGGTGACCCCACTGGTAGCATTGTAGCAACACACAAGCCAGTACAGTACAACAAACTGACAGATGAACAGAGAAAGCTTCTCTAGGATCAGTTATTTTACCCTAGATGTTATTTGGGCTACAGGCAAACAGTGATGAAAAAACATGAAATGACCAACACTCCAGGTATGTCTATCTAAAGATACATGGATGATTACTGAAATAAAAACATTACACAACCACTTATATAGTCTTTACTGTGTACTAGGCATTGTTTGGAAACCCTGGTTGTATAGTGGTTAAGAGTTAAAGCATTGTTCAAAGTGCTTTACTTATAGTAATTCATTTACTCTTCACGTCACCCATATTAGTTAGGTGTTATTATTATTCTCATTTGACAGATGAGGAAACAGAGGAACTAGTGGCAGAAGTGGGATTCGAGCCCAGGCTGCCTGGTTCCAGAGTCCGTGTTCTTAACTATGACTCATACTGCCTCTTTATGGAAGCTGCCTTCTGCCCAAGGGAGAAGATAAATCAACATTAGTTTTATATTTGAGGCTTTAAATGGAGGCCTATGGAGATTTTTGCTCACCTTAATGGGTAATTGCCCCCCTTTTACCAGAGGACAGAACTCCATTTTCCAGAGGTAGAGATAGAGACAGGATAGAATGAGGAGTTGCATGCTGCTCAAAGCCCTAGGAAGTCCTTTTAAAGAAGGACAATTGATTCATAAAGAGGATAGAGGATCTTCCACCCTGGCTGTCCCTTGGCTGTAAAGAGTGAATTAGCCCAGCTGGGTAGATATCTCTCTCTTTAATCCTTTGGCTTTCTGTATTTTGTATGTTATCATTTGCTAAAGATATGACAATGTACTCTTTGCCAGGTTTGCAACTAGGAGACCTATGTGTGTTTTCCCGCCTCCCCCAGGAATGCAGCCAGAAAAAGCAATGGCATCCAGAGGAGCCATCTGGGAATGCTTCCCAGACTGGCTCTAAATTGGGGCAGAGAGCCAGCTGCACACCCACCAGCCTCAGAGTTCACCTGGATTGGACTCACTGCAGAGGAGTTTGCACCAAGAGTGATTTATCTGGGATCCTACCTGTCTAGATTCTGGTGAGTGGTCATCTGGATGGAAGTAGCCAAGATATAGCTTTTGAGAGTAATGTGTAAGGTTCAGAGCTGAGGTGCAGCTTTGACTCTGCCACTGCGAAGCTCTGGAAGTATGGATACATCACTTATTTTATTGCTTCCAGACTCTTGTTGCTGACCTGAGAAATGGGAATAATAGCATCTAAGCTCGTGTAACGTCAACCAAACTTGCAAACCGTTATGGGTTGAATTGTGTCCCCCACAAAATTTATATTGAAGTGCAAAGGTATCCCTGGTCCCTGTGAATGTGACCTTGTTTGGAAATAGAGTCTTTAAAGATGTTATCAGTTAAGTTAACATGAGGTCATATTGGAGTAGGATGGGTCCTAATTCAATCTGAGTGGTGTCCTTAAAAAGGAGACGATACACAGAGAGCCAGAGAGAGAAAAGTCAGCTATGTGGTGAAGGAGTTATGCTTTAGCTGCAAAACAATGAATGCTTGGGTTTACCAGAAGCTAAATGAGACAAGAAAGGATCTTCCCCTAGTCTTTAGAGAGAACATGGCCCTGTTGACACTCTGAATTCAGATTGCTAGCTTCCAGAACTGTGAGACAAGAAATTTCTGTTCTAACATGCCATCAGTCTTATGGTATTTTATTGGGGCTAAAAAAAAAAAAAAAACCAAAGCTGTTGCCATTGAGTCGATTCTGACTCATAGAGACACTATAGGACAGAGTAAAACTGCCCCATAGGGTTTCCAAGGAGCGGCTGGTAGATTTGAACTGCCAACCCTTTTTGTTAGCAGCCTGAGCTCTTAACTACTGCGTCACCAGGGCTCCACTATTTTATTAGGGCAGCCCTAGAAAATTAATACACAGATTTACTTAGTGGTAACAGGGAGATCTATAGAAGCACGTATAACCCATTGAAATATTATTATTATCTTTATTTATCCAATGGAATTGTATGAGTCAGGGTCCTATCAGAAAATAGAAGGCACGTTCAAACAGGAAGAATTGAGGAGAGTTTACTTGACAAAGGTGTGGGCAAGTCAAGGGATATCAAAAGGGATGATGAAACATGCCAAAGCTAGCAACAGTGGGGAGTTATTAGTACTCTAGGCCAGAATAAGCAAGAGGAAGGAGTACTTATAGAGAGAGGGTCCAAAGAGAGGTGAATTAGAGAGGCCTCATTACAGAGCCTTTGGTAGAGGAGCAGAGTAACAGTCAATCTATAGCCCAAATGAGGAGCTGGGGAAGGGGAGATTCATACCTTCTCTTTGCTTTCCTCCTGCCCTCCAATGTCTGGCCAGTGGTACCCATTGGTCTAACCCAGCTTGAAGGTAGAAGGCAAGGAACACGGCTGATGTGGACCATAGAAGTCAGCCCCTAGAGACACAGCAGAATAGAGAAAGGCAGAAAGTGGATCTGAAGGGGAAACAGGAACGACTCAGCATAGGAACCATGTGTTAGTATTATTGTTGGCATCCAGGATTGGATTGTATATGGAGGTAGTAAGTTAAGGGAGCTCCTATCTCATGACTTTTATTTTATCTGAGAATTAGAGGGCTAGGTTATTTTCAGATGATCTTCAGTGTGAAGGACAACAGGGGTCAGAAATTTGAACAGTAAATGGGAGAGTGAGTTGATGAGAGAAATAGTAACTTTACTAGAAACTGTTGAGGACCCAGTTGAGATGTTGTTGTTGTTATTGTTGTTAGGTGTCATTCAGGGTCTTCCTCTTTTTTTTGCTGACCTTCTACCTTACCAAACATGATGCCTTTGTCTAGTAACTGGTCCCTCCTGATGACATGTCCAAAATAAGTAAGACAAAGTCCACCATCCTCACTTCTGGCTATACTTTCTCCAAGACTGTTTAGTTCATTCTTCTGGAAGTCCATAGTATATTCAATATTCTTTGTCAACACTATAATTTAAATTCGTAAGTTCTTCGGTCTACCTTTTTCATTGTCCAGCTTTTGCATGCATATGACACAGTTGAAAATACTGTGGCTTAGGTCAGGTACACCTAAGTCATCAAAGTGACATCTTTGATTTTTAAGATTTTAAAGAGGTCTTTTGCCACAGATTTGCCCAATGCAATATGTTGTTTGATTTCTTGACTGCTGCTTCCATGGGTATTGGTTGTGGATCCAAGTAGTATGAAATCCTTGACAACTTCAATTTCTTCACCATCTAGCCTGCTGTTGTTTATGGGTCCAGTTGTGAGGATTTTCATTACCTTCACATTCAGGTGTAATACATACTGACCAAGTGTCATGGTTTGAATTATTGTCCCCCAAAAAATGTGTGTATCAATTTGGCTAGGCCATGATTCCTGATACTGTGTGATTTTCCTGTATGTTGTAAACCTGCCTCTATGATGTTAATGAGGGAGGATGGGTGGCAGTTGTGTTAGTAAGGCAGGACCTGATCTACAAGACTGGATTGTGTCCTGAGGCAATCTCTTGAGATATAAAAGACAGAAGTGAGCAGTGAGACAGGGGGACCTCATACCATCAAGAAAGCAGTGCCAGGAGCAGAGCGCGTCCTTTGGACAGGGGTCCCTGTGCCGAGAAGCGCCTAGTCCGGGGGAACACTGATGAGAAGGCCGACAGAGAGAGAACCACTTCCCCTGGAGCTGACACCCTGAATTTGGACTTTTAGCCTACTTTGACTGTGAGGAAATAAACTTCTTCATTAAAACCATCCACTTGTGGTGTTTCTGTTATAGCAGCACTAGATGACTAAGATACCAAGTATTCTCCATCTACCAAGATATGGCTTTTTTTTTTCCATCAGTGCTTCCAATGACAGGTATAGGCTCGGGGGAAGGCTGGTTTCATCCTGAATTGAAGTTTTCCAGCTATATGCAACCAAGGCACAAGGGAATTTAGATAAGAAAGTGATAGAAATTACATTGTTATTGTTGGGTGCTGTCAAGTTGATTTCAACCCCAAGTCACATAGTAACCCCATGTGACAGAGTAGAACTTCCCCCCAGGGTTTCCTAGGCTGTAATCTTTACAGGAGCAGATCAGCAGGTCTTTGTGTCCATGGAGCCTCTGGGTGGATTCAAACTGCCAACCTTTTGGTTAGCAGCCGAGCACTTAACCATTGCGCCATAAGTGCTCCTTATGGAAATTATAGGGCATAGAATATAAGCATGAGAGGCCCTCATACCACCTCCTGACCGAGTAATGAGGTAATGTGTGACCAAATAAACGGACTCCACTGAAACAAGCTGCAGGGAAAGCTGTGTCTTCAGAGGAGGGTAGAAGTCTGGAGGTGGGAAGGAATGTTCAGAGAAGAGGTTAAGGAAATGGAGGTACTTGTTGACAGTGGAGTGAGAGTTCTAGTTGACAAGTGGCTTGGGAGTCAGTGCAGGAGAAGGAAAGTGCATCAGGGTTGAGGAAGAATATTATGGGGATGAGAGAATGGCAAGTGGGGGGTAACAAAAGGCTTACACTGGGCGTAGACCAATGAAAGAGTGAAGGAAGGCACTATGATTTAAGTCTCTGTGGTCTAATGCATCACTTTTATATGACCCTTCTAGCCATAGTTTTGTTGTTGTTGTTAGGTGCCATTGAGTCAGTTCTGTCTCATAGCGACCCTATATGTACAATAGAATGAAACACTGCCTGGTCCTGCAGCATCCACACAGTCGTTGCTATGTTTGAGCCCATTGTTGCAGCCACTGTGTCAATCCATCTCATTGAGGTTCTTCTTCTTTTTCTCTGACCCTCTACTTCACCAAGCATGATGTCCTTATCCAGGGACTGGTCCTTCCTGATAACATGTCCAAAGTACCTGAGACAAAGTCTCAAAATCCTTACTTCTAAGGAGCATGCTGGCTGTACATCTTCTAAGACAGATTTGTTCATTCTTCTGGCAGTTTACAGTATATTCAATATTCTTCCCCAACACTCTAATTCAAAGGCATCAATTCTTCCTCAGTCTTCCTTATTCATTGTCCAGCTTTTGCATGCATGTGATGCAATTTAAAATACCATGGTATGGGTCAGGTGCACCTTAGTCCTCAAAGTGACTTCTTTGCTTCTGACCACTTTAAAGCGGTCTTTTGCAGCAGATTTGCCCAATGCAATACGTTGTTTGATTTCCTGACTGCTGTTTCCATGGGTGTTGATATGGTGTGGTGCCAGGCCCACCTGCCCTAATCATCTGCAAGGTGTTCACAGTTGTGATTGGCAGCATGTGTGTGGCCATTCCTGCAGGGAGGGTTGCAGAGCAGGCAGCTGAAGCATTGCGTCATGGCGCTTGGGGTATGGGCTTAGCTTGCCCAATATCACCTCTGTAATCATTGGCCAAGTCTACACTGATCTTTAAGGATTGTGCTGTAAATTACTATTGCTACACTTTCCCCTGCATTCCATGTGTTCTATCAAAGAACAAGGAACCAGAATTAGGGTAAGATGAGAGAGGCACCTGTTTATGTAGTTGTTGTTAGGTGCCGTCAAGTCAGTTCCAACTCATAGCAACTCCATGCACGACAGAATGAAACACTGCTCAGTCCTGCACCATCTTCAAAACCATTGCTATGTTTGAGCCCATTGTTGCAGCCACTGTGTCAATCCATCTCATTGAGGGTCTTCCTCTTTTTAGCTGACCCTTTACTTTACATCATGGAGAAGGCATGATGTTCTTCTCCAGGGATTGGTCCCTCCTGACATCATGTCTGAAGTACGTGAGATGAAGTCTTGCCATTGTCTCTTCTAAGGAGAATTCTCTCTGCATTCTTCCAAGACAGATTTGTTCTTTCTTTTGGCAGTCCATGGTATATTGAATATTCTTACCCAACACCATAATTCAAAGGCATCAGTTCTTCTTCATTCTTCCTTATTCATTGTCCAGCTTTCGCGTGCATATGTGGTGATTGAAAACACTATGGCTTGGGTCAGGTGAACCTTAGTCTTCAAGGTGACATCTTTGCTTTTGACCATTTTAAAGAGGTCTTTTGCAGCAGATTTGCCCAATGCAATGCACCTTTTTGATTTCTTGACTACTGCTTCCATGGGCTTTGATTGTGGATCCAAGTAAAATGAAATCCTTGACAACTTCAATCTTTTCTCCATTTATCATGATGTTGCTTATTGGTCCAGTTGTGCAGATTTTTGTTTTCTTTATGTTGAGGTGTAATCCACACTGAAGGCTGTAGTCTTTAATCTTCATCAGTAAGTGTTTCAAGTGCTCTTCCTTCACTTTCACCAAGAAAGGTTATATCATCTGCATATCACGTGTTGTTAATGAGTCTTCCTTCAGTCCTGAAGCCGCATTCTTCATATCCAGCTTCTTGGATTATTTGTTCAGCGTGCAGGATGAATAAGTATGGTGAAAGGATACAACCCTGATGCACACCTTTCCTGATTTTAAACCATGCAGTATCCCCTTGTTCTGGTCCAACAGCTGCCTCTTGGTCTACATACAGGTTCCTCATAAGCAAGATGAAGAGTTCTGGAATTCTCATTCTTTGCAATGTTATCCATAATTTCTTATGATCCACACAATCGAATGCATTTGCATAGTCAATAAAACACAGGTAAACATCTCTCTGGTATTCTCTGCTTTCACCCAAGATCCATTTGACATCAGCAATGATACCCCTTGTTCCATGTCCTCTTCTGAATCTGGCTTGAATTTCTGGCAGTTCCAGTTCGAGGTACTGCTGCAACCACTTCTGAACGATCTTGAGCAAAATTTTGTTTGTGTGTGATATTAATTATATCGTTCAATATTTTCTTAATTCAGTTGGATCACTTTTCTTTGGAATGCACACAAATATGGATCTCTTCCAGTTGGTCAGCCAGGTAGCTGCTGTCCAAATATCTTGGCATAAACAAGTGAGCCAGCATTGCACTCGTCTTTTGAATCATCTCAGTTGGTATTCTGTCAATTCCTGGAGCCTTGTTTTTCACCAATGCTT
The DNA here is from genome assembly GCA_030035585.1 of Dugong dugon. Taxonomy (NCBI): domain Eukaryota; kingdom Metazoa; phylum Chordata; class Mammalia; order Sirenia; family Dugongidae; genus Dugong; species Dugong dugon. The sequence goes on from CM057460.1 coordinate 36,653,907, forward strand.
TCATTGCAGCTTGGACTTCTTGATCATATGCTTCCTTCTGAAATGGTAAAACGTCAACCAATTATTTTTGGTACAGTGACTCTGTGTATTCCTTCCATCTTATTTTGATGCTTCCTGCATCTTTCATTATTTTGCCCATAGAATCCTTCAATATTGCAATGGGAAACTTGACTTTTTTCTTCAGTTCTTTCAGCTTGAGAAATGCCGAGCATGTTCTTCCCTTTTGGCTTTCTAACTCCAGGTCTTTGCACATTTCATTATAATACTTTACTTTGTCTTCTCAAGCTGCGCTTTGAAATCTTCTCTTCAGCTCTATTACTTCATCATTTCTTCCATTCATTTTAGCTGCTCTATGTTCAAGAGCAAGTTTCTGAGTCTCTTATGACATCCATTTTGGTCTTTTCTTTCTTTCTTGTCTTTTAATGACCTTTTCTTTCTTCATATATGATATCCTTGATGTCATCCCACAACTTTTCTGGTCCTCAGTCATTAGTGTTCAATGCGTCAAATCTGTTCTGAGGTAGTCTGTAAATTCAGGTGAGATATACTCAAGGTCATCTTTTCGCTCTAAAGGACTAGCTCTAATTTTCATCCACTTTAACTTGAACTTGCATATGAGCAATTGATGGTCTGTTCCACAGTCGGCGCCTGGCTGATGATATTGAGCTTTTCCATTATCTCTTTCCTCAGATGTAGTCGATTTGATTCCTGTATATTCCATCTGGCAAGGTCCATGTGTATAGTCACCACTTATGCTGTTGAAAAAAGGTGTTTTCAAAGAATAGGTCATTTGTCTTACAAAATTCTATCATGTGGTCTCCAGCATTGTTTCTATCAACAAGGCCATATCTTCCAACTACTGATTCTTCTTTTTTGTTTCCAACTTTCACATTCCCATCACCGATAATTATCAATGCATCTCAATCACATGTTTGATCAATTTCAGACTGCAGAAATTGGTAAAAACTTCAATTTCTTCATCTCTGGCATTAGTGTTTGATGCGGAAATTTGAATAATAGTTGCATCAACTCATCTTTCTTTAGTTGTATGGATATTATCCTACCACTGATGGTGTTGTACTTCAGGATAGATCTTAAAATGTTATTTTTGATGATGAATGTGATGCCATTCCTCTTCAATTTATCATTCCTGGCAAAGTAGACCATATGATTGTCCAATTCAAAATGGCAGACAAGTGGTGGGAGAGATGCCTAGGGCGCAAAATTTAAGAAGGTACTCACTCTGAAGGTCAGGCAAGTGGATGACCCGGAACTTGCACAATCCCAATAGGCAGTGCCTATCATGTTCAATTTTGTGTGCTTGGTGTGTCTCTTGCCTCACCCTCATCCCAGAGCAGCAAAGAACTGTAATATGCAGTCATAACTATGGGACCATCCATTTTGGTTTTGGATAAAAGTTCGTCGATTCATAATTAAGGGAAAAAAATTCAGTTTTGGAGTATATTGTGAGCCCTTGTTAGGAAAAAAAAAATTTATTTGTGTACAATAGGAAGAAAGGCCTAGCAATTTTTTCTGCTTCCAAAAACTCAGCCATTGAAAACCCCATCAAACACAGTTCTACTCAGACACACATGGGGTCACCATGAGTTGGAGTCAACATGATGGCAACTGATTAACCTTGTAAATGTACTTACTGACACTGAATCATACACTTAAAAATGATTAAAATGGTAAATTTTAATGTAATGATAAGTATATATTATCACAAGTAAAAAACTGAAAAAATATTTATGCATGTACAATAAAGAAAAGTTTGGGAAACAGCTATCTGACTCTGTGTTACTGCATTTCTGTGAACTTTTTTGATCTCTAACAGTACTTTCTTGCAAATTCATGCTGGGGATACAATATTGATAAGTCCCATGACATTCTGACTGATGGTACATATCTCAAAAGACTTTAATAAGAAAAACATCATCCTTTAAGAAGCATTTGAAATTTATCATAAGGAATTAATTCATAAGTCTGCTGACTTCCTTGGAGAATATTTCTTCTAGTGGGGGATGAAACAGATATGTGAGTACCCTTCACTGACAAGAGAACATGAACAACCCCAGTCCTTGAAGTTAGTCTTTCTATCTTCAGAGCCCATAATCATGAGATATTGTCATCCTGACTGTGAAAACCAAGCATTATGTATAAGGCAACAGACAGAATTAACATTGTTGGAATGATGGGCAGAAAGAGATGTCACCTGATCCTTCAGGGTCTTTCTCCATTACCTTTGGAAAGTGTGCACTGTCTCCAATCAAGAGCACTTCTAGAAAAGTCAGAGAACCAAGCTGGACAAGGTAGTTCCTAAAATGTTTTCTTTTGGCTGTGCAATTCCTCAATCTTGTCATCTCAGGTTTGGCCTCTGTTCTTTTGTTTCCTCTCTCTTTATTCCCAAATGGGCTGGTTATCTAACCTGTACTAGTGAATTATGCATTTAAAAGCAGTTTAGGTTATTTGCTTTGTTGATAAGTACACGGTAAAGCAAAAAAGATGATTCATGAGAAAATTAACAAATAGAGAAAATGGGCGTTTAAATATTTTTAAAATGGCATTCTATTAACCAGAAATGAGACAGACTCTGTGACTTCAGTAAAGGTTCAACCACAAGCACAATCTCTTGGTCTCTTTTGGAAAAGTAGCCTAACTTTTCCAAAAAAGGAAACCAGCTAAGATTGGCATTAAAGAAAAGGAGATTACTGTCAGCATGTGCTAAAACCAAACAAAAATAAGATGTTCTTACATATAGTCAGAGTCCCTGGGTGGCGCAAATTGTTAACTCTCTCAGCTGCTAACAAAAATGTTGGAAGTTCGAGTCCACCCAGATGCGCCTCAGAAGAAACGCCTGGTGCTCTACTTGCAAAAAATCAGCCATTGAAAACCCTATGGAGCACAGTTTTACTCTGACACACATGCGGTTGCTATGAGGTGGGATCAAACTGATGGCAACTGGTTGTTTTTTTACTTTGTTTTTTACATATTTTCAAATAGACAATGACTGTGTTTTCACTAAATCTGGCTTCTTCAAGTTTGCCTTAGCATTTCTTCGAAGGTTCTTCTTCCTGTAGACTTCATTGACTGGAAGTCTTCAGGGCATCAGAGATGCAAAATGCATTTGTTATACTCTTAGGCTGGGTTCTCTAGAGAAGCAAACAGTAAAGCGTATAAACATACATATGTTGTTGTTGTCAGCTGCCGTCGAGTCAGCTCTGACTCTTAGTGAGCCCTTGCACAACAGAACGAAACACTGCCTGGTCCTGCCCCATCCTCACAATTGTTACTATGCTTGAGCCCACTGTTGCAGTCACTGTGTCAATCATCTCATTGAGGGCCTTCCTCTTTTTCACTGACCCTCTACTTTACCAAGTATTACATCCTTTTCCAGGGACTGATCCCTCCTGATAACATGGCCAAAGTACATGAGATGTCATCTCGCCATCCTTGCTTCTAAGGAGCATTCTGGTTGTACTTCTTCCAAGACAGATTTGTTTGTTCTTTTGGCAGTCCATGGCATATTCAATATTCTTTGCCAACATCACAATTCAAAGGCGTCAATTCTTCCTTGGGCTTCCTTGTTCATTGTCCAGCTTTCACATGCATATGAAGCGACTTAAAACACCACGGCTTGGGTCGTGCACACCTTAGTCTTCAAGGTAACATCTTTGCTTTTCAACACTTTAAAGAGGTCTTTTGCAGTGGATTTGCCCAATGCAATGTGTCTTTTGATTTCTTGACTGCTGCTTCCATGGATGTTGATTGTGGATCCAAGTGAAATGAAATCCTTGACAACCTCAATCTTTTTTCCGTTTATCATGATGTTGCTTATTGATCCAGTTGTGAGGATTTTTGTTTTCTTTATATTGAGGTGTAATCCACACGGAAGGCTGTGGTCTTTGATCTTCATCAGTAAGTGCTTCAAGTCCTCTTTACTTTCAGCTAGCAAGGTTGTGTCATATGCATAATGCAGGTAGTGTTAATGAGTCTTCCTCCAATCCTGATGCCCAGATCTTCTTCATAGAGTCTAGCTTCTTGGATTATTTGCTCAGCATACAGATTGAATAGGTATGGTGAAAAGATACAACCCTGACGCACACGTTTCCTGACTTTAAACCATGCAGTATCCCCTTGTTTTTTTCGAATGACTGCCTGTTGATCCATGTACAGATTCCTCATGAGCACAATTAAGTGTTCTGGAATTCCCCTTCTTCCCAATGTTCTCCATAATTTGTTATGATCCACACAGTCGAATGTCGTTGCATAGTCAATAGAACATAGATAAACATCTTTCTGGTATTCTCTGCTTTCAGTCAGGATCCATCTGACATCAGCAGTGATATCCCTGGTTCCATGTCCTCTTCTAAATCCAGCTTGAATTTCTGGCAGTTCCCTGTCAATATACTGCTGCAGCCGCTTTTGAATGATCTTCAGCAAAATTTTGCTTGCATGTGATATTAATGATATTGTTCAATAATTTCCATATTTGGTTGGGTCACCTTTCTTGGGAATAGGCATAAATATGGATCTCTTCCAGTCAGTTGGCCAGGTAGCTGTCTTCCAAATTTCTTGGCATAGAGGAATGAGCACTTCCAGCACTGCATCCGTTTGCTGAAACATCTCAGTTGATATTCTGTCAATTCCGGGAGCCTTGTTTTTCACCAATGCCTTCAGTGCAGCTTGGATTTCTTCCTTCAGTACCATCGGTTCCTGATCATATATTACCTCCCGAAATGGTTGAACATTGACCATTTTTTTTTGGTATAGTGACTCTGTGTATTCCTTCCATCTTCTTTTGATGCTTCCTGCATCATTTAATATTTTTCCTGTAGAATCCTTCACTATTGCAACTCAAGTCTTGAATTTTTTCTTCAGTTCTTTCAGCTTGAGAAATGCTGAGTGTGTTCTTCCCTTTTGATTTTCTATCACCAGGTCTTTGCACATGTCATCATAATACTTTACTTTGTCTTCTTGAGCTGCCCTTTGAAATCTTTTGTTCAGATCTTTTACATCATCATTTTTTCCTTTCATGTCTGTCAATTTGTCATACTGTGGGAGCTTGTGTGTTGCTTTGATGCTGGAAGCTATGCCACTGGTATTCAGATACCAGCAGGGTCACTCATGGTGGACAGGTTTCAGCTGAGCTTCCAGGCTAAGACAGACTAGGAAGAAGGACCTGGCCATCTACTTTTGAAAAGAATTAGCCAGTGAAAAGCTTATGAATAGCAGTGGAACATTGTCTGATATAGTCCTGGAGAATGAGCCCCTCAGGTTGGAAGGCACTCAAAATGCGACTGGGAAAGAGCTGCCTCCTCAAAGTAGAATCAACCTTAATGACATGGATGTAGTCAAGCTTTTGGGGCCTTCATTTGCTGATGTGGCACGACTCAAAATGAGAAGAAACAGCTGCAAACATCCATTAATAATCGGAACCTGGAATGTATGAAGTATGAATCTAAGAAAATTAGAAATCTTCAAAAATGAAATGGAATGCATAAAGATTGATATCCTAGGCATTAGTGAGCTGAAATGGACTGGTCATTTTGAATCAGACAATCATATGGTCTACTATGCCAGGAATGACAATTTGAAGAGGAATGGTGTTGCATTCATCATCAAAAAGAACATTTCAAGATCTATCCTGAAGTATAATGCTGTCAGTGATAGGACAATATCCATACACCTACAAGGAAGACCAGTTGATACTACTATTATTCAAATTTATGCACCAACCACTAAAGCCAAAGGTGAAGAAACTGAAGATTTTTACCAAATTCTGCAGTCTGAAATTGATCTAACATGCACTGATAATTACTGGTTATTGGAATGCAAAAGGTGGAAACAAAGAAGAAGGATTGGTAGTTGGAAAATATGGCCTTGGTGATAGAAATGATGCCAGAGATTGTATGACTGAATATTGCAAGACCAGTGACTTCTTCATCGCAAATCCCTTTTTTACCAACATAAACAGCGACTACACACATGGACCTCGCCAGATGAAATACACAGGAATCAAATCAGCTACATCTGTGGAAAGAGATGACGGAAAATCTCAATATCATCAGTCAGAACAAGGCCAGGGGCTGACTGCAGATCAGGTCATCGATTACTCATATGCAAGTTCAAGTTGAAACTAAAGAAAATTAGAAGTCCATGAGAGCCAAAGTATGACCTTGAGTCTATCCCACTTGAATTTAGAGACCATCCCAAGAACAGATTTGACGAGTTAAACACTAATGACCAAAGACCAGACAAGTTGTGGAATGACATCAAGGACATCATACATGAAGAAAGCAAGAGGTCATTAAAAAGACAAAAGAGAAAGAAAAGACCTAAATGGTTGTCAGAAGAGACTCTTGAAACATATATATAGAAAGATTTATATCAAGGAAACTGTTCACTGGATTGTAGAGGCTGGAACATCCCAAGTCCGTGGATCAAGATAGAGGCTTCTCCTGATTCATGTAGTCACATGGAGAACCCAAGATTGGCAGGTTGGAGAGCAGCGCTCTTGCTCACAGCCTGTGAAGATCAATGAATCCCAAGACTGGCAAGCAAGACTGCAAGGATTCTCCTGATTCATGTAGCTGCAGGGGCTGGTGATCACAAAATTGGTAGGTGGGAGAGCAGCGCTCCCACTCAAAGGTTGTGAAGATCAATGAATCCCAAGATTGGCAGATAAGCTCAAGTCCCAAGAATTGGAGGTCAGATGAACAGGAGGAAGCTGCAGGATCCAGAGCGAGCAAAAAGTCAGAAAGTCTGCTTTTATTTGGATGCAGGACACCCTCCCAAGGAAACTCTCTTTCAACTGATTGGCTACTCACAGCAGATTCCATCATGGTAGTGATCACATATAAATATTGAGAATCATGGCCCAACCAAGTTGACCCACAATCTTACCCATCACTGTTATGTTTGCCTAATTCATACAGCATCCAAATACATTACTAATGATGATTTATCAACCTCCCTTGGTGATTTTTGCTATATATTGAGAATAAATTGTAGATCATCTTATTCATGTACATTTTGTGACAAGCTGAAATAGCCATACAAAGAGAAATTGTTCTCACTTCCTCTTATCTGAAGAGACCTTTAAATTTGTTTTCAAAGACTTTCACGTCTATAATCTCACTGGATACTCCAGATCCTAATGAGACCTTTACCAAAAAACTAAACCTGTTGCCATCAGGTCGACTCATAGTGACCCTACATGACAGAGTAAACTGCCCCACAGGGTTTCCAAGGAATGGCTGGTGTATTCCAACTGCCAAATTTTTGGTTACCAGCTGAGCTCTTAACCACTGTGGCAGCAAGGCTCCAAATGAGACCTTTAGAGGCAAGTATTATTATGCCCATTTTAGAGAAACTTGCCTGAGGTTACCCCACACTCTACTGTGTTATTGTGACTGGTCACAGAACACAGCACTTGCTTGCTGTTGCTTTTTAGGCTGAGCATGATTTAACTGACTTTTTTTTCCATGTTCATTTTAGCTGTGCCAGAAGTGACAGATGCTGAGATTGGCAAAAGAGACAATGAAGTGAAAAAGAAAACAGAATTGATATACTAGCAGTCTATTTATTTTTCTAATTACTTTCTTTGGAGATTATTAAATGAAGATATCCAGAAGTAGGAGTATCTGATGAAGGAGTAAAAATAGCATATGACTGACTTAAAACGATGCCTTTCCTTAATTAAGTAAGTAGTGCAGAACAGAACTAGGAGAATAATCAGCAGGGGAGATAGGAGTTAGAAATGAGAATTTGTGCACAAAATGAGGAAGTTAGGAGAAAGACCTAAAGTAGTCTGCAAATTTGGATACACAGTGATTTGACTGAATGGTAACATGGTCCATGTGGGGTGGGGGGGAAGGGCACACGCTTCCCACTTCTGGGGGAAAACTATCTTTTACAACTGTGCCAATGTGATAGGAGCCCTACGCCCCAAAAAGACTCAAGGGCTTCGTGTAATTCAAAATAAAGACAATGGCCACAGAGTTCCTACAAAATGGCGCTCTAGGCAGAAGCACCACGCCGTCCCTCCACAGCAAAGATCCAAAAAACTAAGCCAAACAGAGAATACAATAATCCTGAAACCCTAAAACATCAAATGAAGAGATAAAGAACTCAGCCAAGCACCCAATGGAATGAGAAAACTGACAGAGAACGGAGAGTGAGGAGAGATTCATGCAGAGGTACCCTACCAGCTAACGCAGTGCGGATCCGCCATCTTGGACTCCTATCGGAGACCAGCAAGCAGGGGATACGAGAAAGCAGCCTCACAGAGCTTCCAGTGGGAGACAAAACAACCAGTAATTGGCGATATATGCTTTCGCACCCCCCACCCTTCTTCACCCCAACTCAGCCTCCTCTGCTTCCCGAGGCCACAGTCTCTTGCCCGGGAAACAGCGGCTGCTTGGATTCCACACCCCGAACGTGTGACTCTCTGAGTGCCATTTGTTGGCTGCTGGTGTTGCTCTTTTTCCTCTTCTTTTTATTTCTTCCTTGCCTCTCCCCACCTCCCCCTCCTTTTGCTCGACTACCTTGCTCCGTGTGCCATCTTTGCTTCTTCCTGAGGGGCTGCAGAGCTCCAGTAATTTGTGATATATGCTTTCCCACTCTCTACCCTTCTTCACCCACACTCGGCCCACTCTGCTTCCCACGGACACAGTCTCTTGTCCAGAAACACCAGCCCACACAAGCTGGCTCTCTGAGTGCCATTTGTTGGCTGCTAGTGTTGCTTTTTTTTTCTGGCTTCTTTTGATTTCTTACTTGCCTCTTGCCACCTCCCCCTCCCTTCGCTCAAATACCTGGCTCCATGTGCCATCTTTGCTTCTTCCTGAGGGGCTGCAGAGCTCCGGTCGAGTGTGGAGCTGCTTCCTGGTTTGGGCTGCCGCTCTGGTGGGATCCGGAGGCTTTTGTTCATTTGTTTGTTTTGAATTGTTTGTTTGTTTTCTTTTCCTTTTCTTGAGTTGGGAGTTCTTTCTGGCCAGGCTGGGCTGCGTGGCAGGGAGACTCACCTTAGGCTTCTACAGATGTGCAAAGGGATCCCTGAGGGCATTTCTTTTTACATTGGTTTTTTGTTTTTTGTTAGTTTGTTTTTTTCTGTTTCTTTGGGGTCCTTTTTTTTTTTTTTTTTTTTTTTGATTTCTTTTTCCTCTTTGTCTTTCTTCATTGCTCAGTTTCTCGTCTCTCTATATCTTCCTTCTCTTTCTGTTCCCTGAATACCTGGCGTTGTATACCTCTAGGCATTCTAGCCAGGCTGTACTGCAACACCTGAGAGAGACTTCCTCAGACCTCATAGCTGCACCAGTGGGATTCCTGGGAACTTTGCGGTTCTTTAACCTTTCTGATTCTTATTTATTCATTCTTTTCTTTTCTTCCTCCTCCCCTTTAAGTTTTTCTCCATTTCATAGTCTCTCATCTCTCCACTACAACGGCAAGCTCCCCTAAAATTCTTTTTTGTTTCTTTGTACGTTTTGGCTCCTGTTCCTCTCTCTTCTCTCCCATATCCATCTTAGCTCCACACATAACAATCTCCCCACTGCATCCTGCCTACCGGCACCGTGCACTTGACACCACACCACCATGCAGCATAGGCACAGCCTACTGGAGCCTGCCCTGCACTGATTACCAACCAGCTTTGGTGGCTGTAGTAAGTGCCACAAACAACCCATCCCAGTAACTCCTCTTCAGCTAGACCTGCCCTGCCGTACCATATCTGAGTGACTGACCCTGCCAGTTGAAGGAGGCAAAAAGTATTGAGCGCACAGACGAGCAAACAACAAAGAACACACAGTTTGCCTGCTCAGACACAGTCAAATTTTTTTTTTTAAAAAGGGACGAAACAAACAAATCTACAATCAATAAACGAGAAAAATAACTACTGAATGCCCCGAAGACAGCAGAAAATAACAAAACATTTACAAAAACAGGACAGGATGGTTCCAGTAGGCGTCCAAAATAAAACACCAGATGACTCTCCTCTGGAAGAAAATGCCCTAGAACTACCTGATAGGGAATTCAAATTTCTAATACTCAGAATTCTCCAAGAACTGAGGCAAAAAGCTGTCAAACAGGAAAAAATAGACAAATTCATGGAAAATACAGACAAAAAATTGGAAGAATTCAGGAAAATAATGCAGGAAAAAAATGCCAAAATAAATTCTCAACTAGAAATTATACAAAAACAACAATTAGAAATCCAAAAGATAAACAACAAGATTTCAGAACTGGACAATGTCATAGAAGGGCTGAGAAGCAGATTTGAAACAGTGGAAGACAGGATCAGTGAAATTGAAGACAAACACTTGGATACAACTCTGTTTCAGGAAAACTCAGAAAAAAGAACAAAGAAAAATGAAGAGACCCTGAGAGTTATGTGGAACACAATCAAAAGCAAAAATCTTCGAGTGATTGGCATTCCAGAACAGGGGGAGAAAACAGAAAACACAGAGAGGATCACTGAGGAACTGCTGACAGAAAACTTCCCCAATATCATGAAAGATGAAAAGCTGGCCATCCAAGAAGCTCAACAAACCCCATATAGAAGAGACCCCAAAGAAAATCACAAAGGCATATCATATTCACACTTGACAAAACCAAAGACAAACAAAGAATCCTGAGAGCAGCTCGTGAAAAACAAGAAGTCACATACAGAGGAGAAACAATAAGACTAAGCTCAGATTATTCGGCAGAAACCATACAGGCAAGAAGGCAATGGGATGACATCTATAAAATCTTGAAAGAAAAAAATTGCCAGCCAAGAATAATATATCCTGCAAAACTCTCATTCAAATTTGATGGTGAAATTAGGTCATTTCCAGATAAACAGAAATTAAGGGAATATGTAAAAGCCAAACCAAACTTACAAGAATTATTAAAGCAAGTTCTTCGATTGGAGGACAAACAGCTTCAGCTCAGAGGCAGAACCTAGGACACAGGATCGTACCAGCCAGATACCAATCTAGGAAATGAACTCTTGAGGACTATCCAAAACAAAAAGAAATGCAACAGGGAATCAGAGCAGTTAATCAGTAAATGACAACAACATCAAAACGATAAAAGACGGACTAAACTGCATAGGTATAGAACCTTCTAATGGAGAGGAAGGCAAGGCGATACCAAGTAATGGTAGACTGCTTCAAACTTAGAAAGATAAGGGTAAAATTCATGGTAACCACAAAGAAAGTTAACAAACCAACTCATAAAAATAAAGACAAAAAAAAAAAAAAGTCTCAGCAAAAACAAAACCTACAAAAACAAAAGAAATGAAAAAAAAATCCACAAACAAAAGTAACTCAGCACAGGAGAGTAAGAAGAACAAAGAAAATGTCAGCACCACAAAAAAAGCACTACAAAATGATAACAACAAACCCACATCTATCAATAATTACACTGATTGTAAATGGACTCAATGCACCCATAAAGAGCCAGAGAGTGACAGAATGGATAAGAAAACAGGATCCATCAATATGCTGTCTAGAGGAGACACACCTTAGAAACAAAGATGTGAATTTATTAAAAGTCAAAGGTGGAAAAAAATATATCAAGCTAACAACTACCAAGAAAGAGCAGGAGTGGCAATTCTAATGTCAGATAAAATAGACTTTAAAACCAAATCTACCATAAAAGACAAAGAAGGACACTATATAATGATTAAGGGGATGATCCATCATGAAGACATAACCGTAATAAACATCTATGCACCCAATGACAGGGCTCCAAAATACATAAAACAAACTCGAACAACACTGAAAAGAGAAATTGACAGTTCCACAATAATAGTAGGAGACTTCAACACACCACTCTCAGTGAAGGAAAAAACAACTAAGAAGAAACTCAGCAAAGATACAGAAGACCTAAAGGGCACAATCAGCCAACTTGACCTCATAGACATATATAGAACACTCCATCCAACCCTGCAAACTACACATTCTTTTCCAATGCACATGGAACGTTCTCCAGAATAGACCACATCTTAGGCCACAGAGCAATCCTCAACAAGATCCAAAACGATGAGATAATTCAAAGTATCTTCTCTGACCACACTGCCATCAAGGTAAAAATTAACACTAGAAAGATCAAGGAAAATAAATTGACTACATGGAAACTGAATAATACCCTGCTTACACATCACTGGGTAATAGAAGAAATCAGAGATGGAATCAAAAAATTCCTTGAATCAAATGAGAATGAAAACACATCATACAAAAATATTTGGGACAGAGCAATGGCAGCCCTCAGAGGACAATTTATAGCAATAGATGCACATATCAAAAAAGAAGAAAGGGACAAATTCAAAACATTAACTACAGAACTCAAACAAATAGAAAGAGAACAGCAAAAGAAGCTGACAACCACTGGAAGAAAGGAAATAGTAAAGATCAGAGCAGAAATAAATGAAATAGAGAACAGAAAAACAATAGAGAATCAACAAAACCAAAAGTTGGTTCTTTGAAAGAATCAACAAAATCGACAAACCACTGGCCAGCTGACAAAAGAAAAACAGGAGAGGATGCAAATAACCCAAATAAAAAATGAAATGGGTACATTACGACAGACCCAACTGAAATAAAAAGGATTATAACAGAATATTATGAAAAACTATACACCAACAAATTTGAAAACCTAGAGGAAATGGATAAATTTCTAGAAACGCATTACCTACCCAAACTACAACAAAGTGACGTTGAAAATCTGAACAGACCCACAACAAGGGAAGAGATTGAAAAGGTAATAAAAAAAAAAAAACTTGTAACAAAAAAAGCTCTGGCTCAGATGGCTTCACTGGAGAATTCTACAGAACATTTACAGAAGAGCTTGTACCAGTACTACTCAAGCTATTTCAGAGCATAGAAGAGGAAGCAACACTTCCAAATTCATTCTGTGAAGCCAGCATAATCCTGATACCAAGACCAGGAAAAGATGTCACCAAAACAGAAAATTACAGACCAATATCTCTCATGAATATAGATGCAGAAATTCTGAACAAAATTCTAGCCAATAGAATTCAGCATCATATCAAAAAAATAATACACCACGACCAAGTAGGATTCATACCAGGTATGCAAAGATGGTTCAACATTAGAAAATCAATCAAAGTAATCCACCACATAAATAAAAGGAAAGAAAAGAATCACATGATCATCTCAATTGACGCAGAAAAGGCATTTGACAAAGTCCAACACCCATTCCTCATAAAAGCTCTCAATAACATAGGTATAGAAGGGAAATTTCTCAACCTAATAAAGGGCATCTATGCAAAACCAATGACCAACATCATTATTAATGGAGAGAGGCTGAAAACATTCCCCTTGAAAACAGGAACAAGACAAGGATGCCCTTTATCACCACTCCTATTTAACATTGTGCTGGAAGTTCTAGCTAGAGCAATAAGGCAAGAAAAAGAAATAACGGGCATGCAAATTGGTAATGAAGAAGTTAAACTGTCCCTGTTTGCAGATGATATGATACTATACACAGAAAACCCTAAAGACTCCACGAGAAATCTACTGGAACTAACAGAAAGTTTCAGCAGGATACAAGATAAACATTCAAAAATCAGCTGGATTCCTATACACCTGTAAGGAGAACGATGAAAAGGAAATCAGGAAAACAATACCGTTTTCAATAGCCCCTAAAAAGATAAAATACTCAGCAATAAATCTGACCAGGGATGTAAAAGACCTATACAAAGAAAACTACAAAACACTACTGAATGAAACCCAAAGGGATCTACATAAATGGAAAAACATACCATGCTCATGGATAGACAGACCCGACATTGTGAAAATGACAATTCTACCCAAAGCAATTTACAAATACAACGGAATCCCGATCCAAATACCATCAACATTCTTCAAAGAGATGGAAAAACTAATGATTAACCTTCTATGGAAAGGGAAGAAGCCCCGAATAAGTAAAGCACTACTGAAGAAAAAGAATGAAGTTGGAGGACTCACACTACCTGACTTCAGAACCTACTATACAGCTACAGTCATCAAAACAGCCTGGTACTGGTACAACGACAGATACATTGACCAATGGAACAGAATTGAGAACCCAGATGTAAATCCATCTACCTACGGTCACTTGATCTTCAACAAGTGCCCAAAGTCCATCAAATGGGGAAAAGACAGTCTTTTTAACAAATGGTGCTGGCAAAACTGGATAGCCATCTGCAAAAAAATGAAACAGGACCCATACCTCATGCCGTATACAAAAACTACTTCAAAATGGATCAAAGACCTGAATATAAAGCCTAAAACTATAAACTTCGTAGAAGAAAAAATAGGACCAACACTTCAGGCCTTAATACATGGCATTAACAGGATACAAACCATAACCATCAATGCACAAACCCCAATAGATAAGCTAGATAACTGGGATCTTCTAAAAATCAAACACCTATGCTCTTCAAAAGACTTCACCAAAAGAGTAAAAAGAGAACCTACAGACTGAGAAAAAATTTTTGGACAGTACAAGTCAGACAGAGGTCTAATCTCCATAATCTACAAGAAAATCTAACACCTCTACAACAAAAAGACAAATAATCCTATTAAAAAATGGGCAAAGGAAATGAACAGTCTCTTCACCATAGAAGACATTCAAATGGCCAACAGACACATGAGGAAATGCTCGCGATCACTAGCCATTAGAGAAATGCAAATTAAAACCACAATGAGATACCATCTCACCCCGGCATTACTGGCTTGAATCAAAAACACTGGAAATAACAAATGTTGGAGGGGCTGCGGGGAGATGGGAACTCTTATGCACTGCTGGTGGGAATGCAAAATGATACAACCATTTTGGAAAATGATATGGCACTTCCTCAGACAGCTAGAAATAGACATACCATTCGATCCAGCAATCCCACCCCTAGAAATATATCCTAGAGAAATAAGAGTCGTAAGTCGAATAGACATATGCTCACCTATGTTCCTGGCAGCATTGTTCACAATAGCAAAACGATGGAAACAACCTAGATGCCCATCAACAGATGAATGGATAAACAAACTATGGTACATACACACAATGAGTACTATGCAATGAGAAAGAACAACAGTGAATCTGTGAAGCATCTCATAACATGGATGAAACTGGAGGACATTATTCTGAGTGAAATAAGTCAATTACAAAAGGACAAATATTGTATGAGACCTCTGTTTAAAAACCCATGAAAAAGTTCACATACAAAATGTAACAATCTTTGTTGGTTACCAGGGATGGGAGGGGTGGGGGGGGAAATATTAAATAGACAATAGATAAGTGGTATCTTGGGTAAAGGGTGAGACAGTACACAATACAGGAGAAACTAGCACAACTTGTACAAGGAAAGGTCATGGAAGCCCCATAGACACATCCAAACTCCCTGAGGGACTGAATTGTTGGGCGGAGGGCTCTGGGGACCACGGTCTCTGGGAACATCTAGCTCAATTGGCATGACACAGCTTATAAAGACAGTGCTCTACATTCTACCTTGGTAAGTAGTGTCTGGGGTCTTAAAAGCCTGTGAGTGGCCATCTGAGATACTCCACTGGTCTCATCCCTTCGGGAGCAAGGGAGAATGAAGAGAACAGGATACAAGGAAAAGATTAGTCCAAAGGACTAATTGTCCACAGCTACCAAGGCCTCCACCAGACTGAGTCCAGTACAGCTAGATGGTGCCCAGCTACCACCACTGACTGCTCTGACCGGGATCACAGCAGAGGGTTCTGGACAGAGCTGGAGAAGGATGTAGAGCATAATTCTAACCCACAAAAAAAGACCAGATTTACTGGCCTAAAGGAGACTGGAGAAGCCCCGAGAGTGTGGCCCCCCAGACACCCTTTTAGCTCAGTGGTGAAGTTACCTCCGAGGTTCACTGTTCAGCCCGGGAGTGGACAGCCCCGTAAAACCAAATGAGACTAACGAGGTACAGGAGTCCAGTGACAAGGGCCAGAAAGCAGAAGGGAACAAGGAAGCTGGTGATAGGGAACCCAAGGTTGAGTAAGGATATTGTTCATGTGTTGTGAGATTGTTAACCATTGTCATAGGGCAACATCTGTAGTAACTGTCAAATGAGAAACTATTTTGTTCTGTAAGGCTTCATCTTAAGTGAGAATAACAGCACAATTGGAAGAATGTAGTCAATGTCACTGAACTGTGCATGTGGAAATTTTCGAAATGGTGTATCTTTGGCTATGTGTATTTTCACCAAAAAAAAAAATGAGGTTGAGAAGTTAGAGGGTTGATATGTTGTGGGGTTGTTAACCAATGTCATAAACCAACATGTGTACTTCTGTTTCATGAGAAACTATTTGTTCAGTAAGCCTTCACCTGAAGTACAATATAAATAAATAAATAAATAAATAATAGAATTTAAAGAAAAAAAGACAATGGCCACTATAAAACAAAACTTACATTTTTTTGCAGCTAAAATGTGTGTATGTCTGTGTGTGTGTATGTGTATGTGTGTGTGTTAGATGCTGTTGAGTCGGTTTTGACTCACAGCAACCCCATGCACAACAGAACGAAACACTGCCCAGTCCTACACTATCTTCACAATCATTGTTATGCTTGAGCCCATTGTTGCAGCCATTGTGTCAATCCATCTCGTTGAGGGTCTTGCTCTTTTTCGCTGGCTCTCTACTTTTCCAAGCATCATGTCCTTCTCCTGGGAATGGTTCCTCCTGATAACATGTCCAGAGTACATGAGATGAAGTCTCACCACCCTTGCTTCTATGGAGCATTCTGACTGTACTTCTTCCAAGACAAATTTGTTCATATTTTCAGCAGTGCATGGTATATTCAATATTCTTCACCAACATCATTATTCAGAGGCATCAATTCTTCTTTCGTCTTCCTTATTCATCGTCCAGCTTTTGCATGCATTGAAAATACCATGGCTTGGGTCAGGAGCACCTAAGTCCTCAAAGTGACATCTTTGCTTTTTTTTTTTTTATTGTTGTATTTTACGTTAAAGTTTACAATTCAAGTTAGTCTCTCATACAAAAATTTATACTTACATTGTTATGTGACACTAATTGCTCTCCCTATACTGTGACAGCACACTCCTTCTTTCCACCCCTGATTTCCCGTGTCCATTCAAACAGTTCCTGACCCTCTCTGCCTTCTCATCGTATCTCCGGACAGGAGCTGCCCATTTAATCTCATGTATCTACTTGAGCTAAGAAGCACACTCTTCACGAGTATCATTTTATGTCCCATAGTTCAATCTACTCTTTGTCTGAAGAGTTGGCCTCGGGAATGGTTTTAGTGCTGGGTTGACAGAGAGTCCAGGGGCCATGCTTTCCGGGGATTCTCCAGTCTCAGTCAGACCATTAAGTCTGGTCTTTTTACTAGAATTTGAGTTCTGTACCCCACTTTTCTCCTGCTCCATCAGGGATTCTCTGTTGTGTTCCCTGTCAGGGCAGTCATTGGTGGTAGCTGGACACCATCTAGTTCTTCTGGTCTCAGGCTGATGGGATCTCTGGTTTATGTGGCCTCTTCTGTTTCCTAGGCTAAAACTTTCCTTGTTATTTTGGTGTTCTTCATTCTCCTTTACTCCAGGAGAATTGGGACCAATTGATGCATCTTAGATGGCTGCTCCCTAGCTTATAAGACCCAAGACGCCACTCACGAAAGTAGGATGCAGAACATTTTCTTAATAAACTACATTATCCAATTGACCTAGATATCCCCTGAAAGCATACTCCCCAGACCCCCGCCCCTGCTACTCTGTCCCTCTAAGTGTTTGGGTGTATTTAGAAAACTTCTTAGCTTTGGTTTAGTCCAGTTTGCTCACTTCCCCTGTAGTGTGTGCTGTCCTTGCCTTTACCTAAGATAATTCTTATCTACCATCTAGTTAGTGAATAAACCTCTCCCTCCCTCTCCACCCTCGTAACCATCAAAGAATGTTTTCTTCTGTGTTTAAACCTTTTCTTGAGTTCTTATAATAGTGGTCTTATGAAATATTTGTCCTTTTGTGACTGACTAAATTCACTCAGCATAATGCCTTCCAGATTCCTCTATGTATAAGATGTTTCACGGATTCATCATTGTTCTTTATTGTTGCATAGTACTCCATTGTGTGAATATACCATAATTTGTTTATCCATTAGTCCCTTGATGAGCACCTAGGTTGTTTCCATCTTTTTGCTAACATGAACAGTGCTACAGTGAACATGGATGTGCATATATCTATTCGTGTGATGGCTCTTATTTCTCTAGGATGTATTCCAAGGAGCAGGATTGCTGGATTGTATGGTACTTCTATTTCTAGCTTTTTAAGGAAGCGCCAGATAGATTTCCAAAGTAGTTGTACCATTTTACATTCCCACCAACAGTGTATAAGTGTTCCAGTCTCTCCACAACCTCGCCAACATTTATTATTTTGTGTTTTTTGAATTCATGCTAGCCTTGTTGGGGTGAGATGATATCTCATTGTACTTTTGATTTGCATTTCTCTAATGGCTAATGATTGTGAGCATTTCTTCATGTGTCCGTTAGCTGCCTCAATGTCTTCTTTGGGGAAGTGCCTGTTCATATCCTTTGCCCTTTTTTAAATTGGGTTATTTGTCATTTTGTTGTTGAGGTTTTGCAGTATCTTATAGATTTTAGAGATTAGAGCCGATTGGATTTATTGTAGCCAGAAATTGTTCCCAGTCTGTAGGTTGTCTTTTTACTCTTTTGGTGAAGTCTTTTGACGAGCATAAGTGTTTGATTTTTAGGAGCTCCCAGTTGTCTAGTTTCTTTTCTGGTGTTTGTGCATTGTTACTTACGGTTTGTGTTGTGTTTATGCAATGTATTAGGGCTCCTAACATTGTCCCTATTTTTTCTTCCATGATCTTTATAGTTTTTTATTTGATATTTAGGTCTTTGATCCACTTTGAGTTATTTTTTGTGCATGGTGTAAGATATGGATCTTGTTTCAGTTTTTTGCAGATGGATATCCAGTTATGCCAGCACCATTTGTTAAAGAGACTGTCTTTAACAACATTTGACTCTGACTTTGTCAAATATTAGCTGCTCATATGTGGATGAATTTATGCCTGGGTTCTCAATTCTGTTCCATTGGTCTATGTATCTGTTGTTGTACCAGTACCAGGCTGTTTTGACTACCATAGTGGTATAATAGGTTCTAAAATCAGGTACTATGAGGCCTCCCACTTTGTTCTTCTTCTTGAGTAATGCTTTACTTATCCGGGGCCTCTTCCCTTTCCATATGAAGTTGGTGATTTGTTTCTCCATCTTATTAAAAAATGCTGTTGGAATTTGGATTGGCATTGCATTGTATCTGTAGATCGCTTCGGGTAGAATTGACATTTTCACAATGTAGAGTCTTTCTATCCATGAGCAAGGTATGTTTTTCCTCTTACAAAGGTCTCTTTTGGTTTCTTGCAGTAGTGTCTTGTGGTTTTCATTGTATAGGTCTTTTATGTCTCTGGTTAGATTTATTCCTGAGTATTTTATCTTCTTGGGGCTGATTGTAAATGGTATTGATTTGGTGATTTCCTCTTCGAAGTTCTTTTTGTTGGTGTAGAGGAATCCAACTGATTTTTGTATGTTTATCTTATATCCTGAAACTTTGCTGAAATCTTCTATTAGTGCCAGTAGTTTTCTTGTGGGTTCTTTGGGATTTTCTGTGTATAAGATCATATCGTCTGCAAATAGAGACACTTTGACTTCTTCCCTACCAATTTGGATGCCTTTTATTTCTTTTTCTAGCCTAATTGCTCTAGCTAGGACCTCCAGCACAATGTTGAATAAGAGTGGTGATAAAGGGCATCCTTGTCTGGTTCCCATTCTCAAAGGGAATGCTTTCAGAGTCTCTCCATTTAGGATGATGTTGGCCATTGTCTTTGTATAAATGCCCTTAATTATATTGAGGAATTTCCCTTTTATTCCTGTTCCATTGAGAGTTTTTATTATGAATGGTTGTTGGACTTTGTCAAATGCCTTTTCTGTGTTGATTGATAAGATCATGTTTTTCTTGTCTTTTGTTTTATTTATGTGATGGATTACACTGATTGTTTTGCTAGTGTTGAACCATTCCTGCATACCTGGTATAAATCCCACTTGATCATGGTGAATTATTTTTTTGATATGTTGCTGAACTCTATTGGCTAGAATTTTGTTGAGGATTTTTGCATCAATGTTCATGAGAGATATTGGTCTGTAATTTTCTTTTTTGTGGTGTCTTTACCTGGTTTTGGTGTCAGGGTTATGCTGGCTTCATAGAATGATTTTGGGAGTATTCCATCCTTTTCTATGCTCTGAAATACCTTTAGTAGTAGTGGTGTTAACTCTTGTCTGAAAGTTTGGTAGAATTCTCCAGTGAAGCCATCTGGGCCAGGGCTTTTTTTTGTTGGGAGTTTTTAAATTACCTTTTCAATCTCTTCTTTTATTATAGGTTTATTTAGTTGTTCTATCTCTGTTTGTGCTAGTTTATGTAGGTAGTGAGTTTCTAGAAATTTGTGCATTTTCTCTAGGTTTTCAAATTTGTTAGAGTACAATTTATCGTAGTATTCTGTTATGATTCTTTTAATTTCAGTTCGGTCTGTTGTGATATCACCCATCTCATTTCTTATACGGGTTATTTGCTTTCTCTCCTGTTTTTCTTTTGTCAGGTTGGCCAGTGGTTTATCAATTTTGTTGATCTTTTCTTTTTGGTCTTGTTAACTCTTCGATTGTTTTTCTATTCTCTGTTGCATTTAATTCCGCTCTAATTCTTATTATTTCCTTTCTTCTGGTGCGTGAGGGCTTCTTTTGCTGCTCTCTTTCTACTTATTCTAGTTGTAGGGTTAATGTTTTCATTTTGGCTCTTTCTTCTTTATGGATATGTGCATTTATTGCTATAAACTGGCCTCTGAGCACTGCTTTTGCTGTGTCCCAAAGGTTCTGGTAGGATGTGTGTTTGTTCTCATTTGATTCTACGAATTTCTTTATTCCATCCTTAATTTTTTCTATAACTCAGTAGTTTTCGAGCAAGGTGTTGTTCAGTTTCTGTGTTTTTTATTTTATTTTTTCTTGCTTTTTCTGTTATTGATTTTTACTTTTAGGGCTTTATGGTCAGAAAAGATGCCTTGTAATATTTCAATGCTTTGGATTCTGTTAAGGCTTGCTTTATGGCCTAATATGTGGTCTATTCTGGAGAATGTTCCAGGTGTGTTGGAAAAGAAAGTGTACTTAGCTACTGTTGGGTGGAGTGTTCAGTATATGTCCATGAGATCAAGTTGGTTGATTGTGGCATTTAGATCTTCCGTGTCTTTACTGAGCTTCTTTCTGGACGTTCTGTCCTTCACTGAAAGTGGTGGGTTGAAGTCTCCTACTATTATTGTAGAGGTGTCTATCCCTCTTTTCAAGGCTGTTAGAGTTTGTTTCATCTATTCTGGAGCCCTGTAGTTGGGTCATAAATATTTTTTATAGTTATGTCCTCCTGGTGTGTTGATCCTTTAATCATTATATAGTGTCCTTCCTTATCATTTGTGGTGGATTTTACTTTAAAGTCTATTTTGTCAGAGATTAATATTGCCACTCCTGCTCTATTTTGAGTGTTGTTTGCTTGATATATATTTTTCTATCCTTTGAGTTTTAGTTTGTTTGTGTCTTTAAGTCTAAGATGTGTCTCTTGTAGGCAGCATATAGATGGATCTTTTTTTTTTTATCCATTCTCTTTGTTCAAGTTGTAGGATTAATGTTTTGGTTTTGGCCCTCTCTACTTTTTGTTTCCTTATTGGTGCATTTAGTCCATTTACATTCAGCATTATTATTGATAGATATGAGTTTAGTACTGTCATTTTGTTGTCTTTTTTTGTGTGGTGTTGACAGTTTCTTTGTTGCACTTAATTTTCTGTGCTGAGTTTTTCTTTATGTAGTTTCTTTTCATCTTTTTAATTGTTGTTGGTTTTGTATTTGCTGAGACTTTGTATTTTTCTTGTTTTTTATTTTGATGTGTAGGATTTTCAATTTCCTTTGTGGTTACCTTAATATTTACCCTTATTTTTCTAAGTTTAAACCAGTCTTTTATTTCTTTATATCGCCTTGACTTCCTCTCCATATGAAAAATCTATGTCTACATTTTTTAAGTCCCTCTTTTTTGTTTTAATGTCATCGTTTTTTACATATTGACATCTGTTTCCCTATTTTCAGTGTTTTAGCTTTGATTTATTTTTGTAATTTCCCTCTCTGGGTTGATATCTGGTTGCTCTGTCCTGTGTTCTAGTCTTGGGTTGTTATCTGACATTATTGATTTTCTAACAGGAAGACTCTTTTTAGTACTTCTTGTAATTTTGGTCTGGTTTTTGCAAATTCCCTAAACTTCTGTTTATCTGGAAATGCCCTAATTTTGCCATCATATTTGAGAGACGGTTATGCTGGATATATAATTCTTGGCTGGCAATTTTTTTCCTTCAAGGCTTTATATATGTCATCCCATTGCCTTCTTGCATCATGGTTTCTGCTGAGTAGTCAGAGGTTATTCTTATTGACTCTCTTTTGTAGATGACTTTTCGTTTATCCTTAGACACTCTTAAAATTCTCTCTTTATCTTTGGTTATGGCAACTTTGATTATAATATGTCTTGGTGACTTTCTTTTGGGATCTACCTTATGTGGGGTTCGATGAGCATCTTGGATAGATATCTTGTCATCTTTCACAATATCAGGGAAGTTTTCTGTCAACAAATCTTCAACAATTCTCTTTGTATTTTCTGATATCCTCCCCATTCTGGTACTCCAGTCACTCATAGGTTATTCCTCTTGATAGAATCTCACATAATTCTTAGGGTTTCTTCATTTTTTAAAATCCTTTTATCTGATTTTTCCTCAAATAAGTTGGTGTCAAGTGCTTTATCTTCAATCTTAGTAATTCTGACTTCCATTGCCTCAATTCTGCTCCTATGGCTTTCTACTGAGTTGTCTAATACTGAAATTTTATCATTAATCTTCTGGATTTCTGATTGCTGTCTCTCTATGGATTCTTGCATCCTGTTAAATTTGTCATTAGGTTCTTCTCTGATCTTCTTAAGTTCCTCTATTGCATGTTCTGTATTTTGTTTAATTTCCTTCCTAATTTCTTGAAGAGTTTCTGTATATTAATCCCTTGTATTCTGCCTCTGGTAATTCCAAAAAATTCTCTTCCTCCGGAAAATTTCTAGATTCTTTATTTTGGGAGCTTGCTGAAGCCATCATGGTCTACCTCTTTATGTGATTTGATATTGACTGTTGTCTCTGAGACATTAGTAAGTTATTATATTTACTTATTTTATGTTTGCTTACTGTGTCCTAGCTTCTCGTTTTGTTTAGTTTTGCTATGCCCAAACAGGCTGCTTGTGTGAGCCAGCCTGATCACCGGTGCCCCTGAAGCTCCAACGTCCTGCCACCAGGTGGCCAGACCTGCCGCTAAGTATGTGAGCCCAGAGTTCACCCACGCCTCCTGTATGGATTCAGCTCAGGTGTCCAGGTAGTTGGCCACCAAGTGTGTGGTGCAGGCTGTCACCTACAGTCATAGATAGACATGGGTGATTGGTGTAGGCACAGGCATCTGGCTGCAGCAGGAGGTCACACACTGAGCAAGGCAGGGGGCCAACAGCTGCCACTGAGTGTCTAGGAGGAAAATGCTTCCTGATCCCTAGAGTGCTTAGGTGGATGTGTTTTGCAGCTGGACTATGAGCAGCCAGTGCTGTTGGCTGTAAGGACTAGGGGGCATCACTTACTCTTAGGCCCATGTCTCAGGTGGCTAGGTGGTATGGGTGGAGCCACTAGTCCTCAGGCTCCTGATGTGGGTAGGTGAAGACTTTGCTTAATAGGCAGAGCAGTGTCAAATGTCAGGAACCGGCCACTTCCCAGCTGAAACGGTTGAAGTTAGACTTCAGGTATATAACCTGTTGTCCTGTGGTAATGAGGGCCTATGCTACTGAAATGGGCCCACACAAGTCTATTCAGGAGGAAAGGCACTCAAAGTCCATGGACTCCTTATGCCTGTGCTGAGGCAAAGGAGCTGTGCCTACCCTGAATTGCTGGCTTAGGGGAGCTGGCAGATTATTTTTTCCCGTTTGTTAATTTGTTCACTCTCAAGGCCTGGAGAATGGCTCAGGGAGCTTGATGGGTCCTACTTCCAGCACAGTGCAGAGTGGGGAGGGGGGAGGTAAATGGAAGGGAAGTTTTTCCCAAAGGGTGATGATTTTGATCCTCACAGCAGGCCAGACGCAAGTACTTATCTTTTTCCAGTTGAGGGCTACTTCTCTCTGGTTCTAGATGGCCAAGTAGACTCTCTGCCACTGGCTCTCTCCTGGAGTGGAAAACACCTCCCAAGCACTGCTGATTGCCTGCCTCACTGCGCACCACCAGCTGATCTGGCCTGAAGGGCTCTGACTCCTGCCAGGTCAGGTCTGGCATCTCTTCGCTCCTTCCAAACTGTCTCTCCCTCCCCTGTCACTCAATCCGATTCCTCAACTTTGTCTTTGATGTTCAGGACGCCTAGATTGTCAAGTATAATTGATTCAGTTGTTTTTTCGGGTCTTTGTTGTAAGACGGACCACCGGAAGCATCTGACTACTCCGCCATCTTGGCCCCACCTCTCTCTTTGCTTTTTAACACTTGAAAGAGGTCTTTTCCAGCAGATTTGCCCAATGCAATATGTCGTTTGATTTCTTGACTGCTGCTTCCATGAGTGTTGATTGTGGATCTAAGTAAAATGAAATTCTTGACAACTTCAGTATTTTCTTCATTTATTATGATGTTGCTTATTGGTCCAGTTGTGAGGATTTTTGTTTTCTTTATGTTGAGGTGTAATCCGTTCTGAATGCTGTAGTCTTTGATCTTCATCAGTAACTGCTTCAAATCCTCTTCACTTTCAGCAAACAAGGTTGTGTCATCTGCGTATCTCCGATTATTAATGAGTCTTCCTCCTATCCTCATGCCCCGTTCTTCTTCATATAGTCCAGTTGTTCAGATTATTTGCTCAGCATACAGATCGAATAAGTATGGTGAAAGGATACAACACTGAGGCACACCTTTCCTGATTTTAAACCACACTGTATTACCTTGTTCTGTTCCAATACCTGCTTCTTGGTCTAAGTACATGTTCCTCATGAGCACAATTAAGTGTTCTAGAATTCCCAAACTTTGTAATGTTATCTATAATTTGTTATGATCCACACAGTCAGATGCCTTTGCATAGTCAATAAAACACAGGTAAACATCTTTCCAGTGTTCTCTACTGTCAGTCAAGAGCCATCTGACATCAGCAACGCTATTCCTCCTTCCAGGTCCCATTCTGAACCCAGCTTGAATTCCTGGCAGTTCTCTGTTGATGTACTGCTGCAACTGCTTTTGAAAGATCTTCAGCAAAATTTTACTTGCGTGTGATATTAATGATATTTGTTCAATAATTTCCGAATTCTGTTGGACCACCTTTCTTTGGAATGGGCACAAACATGGATTTCTTCCAGTTAGTTGGCCAGGTAGCTGTCTTCCAAATTTCTTGGCATAGACAAGTGAACACTTCCAGTGCTGCATCCATTTGTTGAAACATCTCAGTGGGTATTCTGTCAATTCCTGAAGTCTTGTTTTTCACCAGTGCCCTCCGTGCAACTTGGACGTCTTCCTTTAAGACTATCAGTTCTTAATAATATGCTACCTCCTAAAATGATTCAACTTTGACCAATTCTTTTTAGTACATTGACTCTGTGTATCCTTTCCATCTTCTTTTGATGCTTCTTTCATGGTTCAATAGTTTCTCTGCAGAATCCTTCAATGTTGCAACTCGAGGCTTGAATTCTGTCTTCAGTTCTTTTAGCTTGAGAAATGCTGAGGGTGTTATCCCTTTTGGTTTTCTAACTAGGTCTTTGCATATTTCATTATAATACTTTGTCCTCTCAAGCCGCCCTTTGAAATCTTCTCTTCAACTCTTTTACTTCATCATTTCTTCCATTCACTTTAGCTACTCTACATACAAGAGCAAATTTCAAAGTCTCTTCTGACATCCATTTTGGTCTTTTTCTTTTTAATGATCTTTTGTTTTCTTCATCTGTGGTGCCCTTGATGTCATTCCACAGCTTGTCTGGTCCTCTTCATCAGTGGTCAATGCATCAAATCTGTTCTTGAAGTGGTCTCCAAATTCAGGTGGGATATACTCAAGGTCATACTTTGGCTCTCATGGACTTGTTCTAATTTTCTTCAACTTCAACTTGAACTTGTATATGAGAAGTTGATGTTCTGTTCTGCAGTTGGCCCCTGGCCTTGTTCTGACTGATGGTATTGAGCTTCTCCATTGTCTCTTTCCACAGATGCAGTCAATTTGATTCCTGTGTATTCCATCCAACGAGGTCCACATGTATAGTCGTGGTTTATGTTGCTGAATAAAGGTATTTGCAATGAAGTAGTGGATCTTGCAAAATTCTATTAAGTGATCTCTGTTGTAGTTTCTGTCACCAGGGCCATATTTTCAACGACGGATTCTTCTTTTTTGTTTCCAACTTTCGCATTCCAATCACCAGTAATTATCAATGCACCTTGATTGCATGTTTGATCAATTTCAGACTCAGAAGTTGGTAAAAATCTTAAATTTCTTCAACTTTGGCCTTAGTGGTTAATGCATAAATTAGAACAATAGTCGTATTTACTGGTCTTCTTTGTAGGCGTATGGGTATTATCCTATCGAGGATAGTGTTGTACTTCAGGATAGGTCTTGAAATGTTCTTTTTAGTGATGAATGTAACACCATTCCTCTTCATGTTGTCATTCCTGGCATAGTAGACCATATGACTGTCCAATTGAAAATGGCCAATAGCAGTCTAGGATATTGATGTTTATGCATTCCATTTCATTTTTGATGACTTCCAATTTTCCTAGATTCATAATTTGTATAGTCCACATTTCAATTCTTAATATACATTCGCAGATATTTCTTCCTATTTTGAGTCATGCCACATCAGCAAATGAAGGTCCTTAAAGCTTTACTCCATCTATGTCATTAAGGTCGACTCTGCTTTGAATAGGCAACTCTCCTCCAGTCGTGTTTTGAGTGCCTTCCAACCTGAGGGGCTCATCTTCTGGCACTGTATCAGACAATGTTCTGCTGCTATTCTTAAGGTATTCACTGGCTAATTTTTTTCAGAAGTAGACTGCCAGGTCCTTCTTCCTAGTCTGTCTTAGTCTGGAAGCTCCGCTGAAACCTGTCCACCATGAGTGACCCTGCTTGTATTTGAAATACTGCTGGCATAGCTTCCAGTATCTCAGCAACACTCAAGCTCCCACAGTATGACAAACTGACAGATGACTGGTGGGCAATTAAAATAGCTTCCCTTTATATTTGCTGATTGCAAAATACTGGTTATGTTAATCAAAGCTGAACCTCTATCTCTCTTTCTTTTTCTTAGTAACCTTGTTTTGCTGGTTCCCTAATATGTGAGGGTAACCTAGCACTGGACGGAATTATTAAATCATCTATATTGTTGTTAACTGCCATTGAATCAGCCTCTGACTCATGGTGACCCCAAGCACAACTAAAGGAAAAGCTGTCCGAACCAGCACTATCCCCATGATTGGTTGTGGATCAGATCATTACACTCCGTAGGGTTTTCACTGGCAAATTTTTCAGAAGTAGATCACCAGGTCTTTCTCCTAATCAGTCTTAGTCTGGAAGCTCTGTTGAAACCTGTTCAGCATCATAGCAACACACACACCTCCACCACTGAGAGACAGGTGGTGGCTGTACATAAGGTACACTGGTCGGGAATTGAATCCAAGTAACCTGCATGGAAGAGGAGAATTTTACCACTCAACCAGCACTGACCCCCCTCGCCCAAATCAACTACATAAATTATGAAATTTAAGTAATACTTAGTCTGTACTTGCTAGTGTATAATTCATATTTTCTGCTAATAACTATATAAAAAATTACTCTGGCAACCAATGCTTCCATAGTATAAATGGGAGGCTGAGAGTTAAAGGTATAAAATAATGGATTGGCTTAGCAGCCTAAATAAATAGGTGAGGTAGTGTATTCTGCATGGAGGAGTGCAGGAGAAAATGATACATTCTGCATGTGTAGTAATAGTATACAATGCTGAAAACAGCAAAACACATTTGCATAAACTCCAATGTCATGCTCATGGACACAGCGAGACTTGTCATTTTCAATATACATAGGATGAAAAGTAAACTTTTTTCGCAAAGATATATTTTAAAGCAGGATGCATCCAATACAGATCCATTTTGTGTATTTGTTAATAACATATTTGGTCTAAGGCAGAATAAATATCACAAATTTTTCATTATAGTGTAAAATAAAATCTATCACTGGTATGACCAAATACAGTAATGGATCTAATTTGGGCACTGGCCCCTTTTTTTGTTATTCTGTTGTTGTAGTTAGTTGTTGTTGAGTCGATTCTGACTCATGGTGACCTCACATGTGCAGGGTAGAACTGTTCCACAGGAACACTAAGCTGTCTTCCGAGTGCTTCTGGGTGGGTTCAAATCGCCAACCTTTCGGCTAGTAGTTAGTTGATTGCTTAACTGTTTTTGCCACCAGGGACTCCTTTAGTTACTCTACTTAGGTATTTCTCCAAGTTACTTAGATGTGCCTCCAAGTATGCTGTGGTCCACCCAGATCACAATCACTGAGGTGCTGGTTAAAAATGCAGAATCTGGGCTTCACACAGACCGGATATGTGCAGTCCTTAACAGGGTGAGGCCTGGGTCTCCGAATTTTTAAAGTCTTCTGGGAAGCCTCAAGCAGATTCCAAATTGGGATCCAATGAATTAGTAAAAACTGTCATTGTTACTTATCTGTTCTTTTTAAGCCCTTCCTTGGCCACGGGATGGCTCATTCTGATGTGAGGTCATGGATGGAAGATTTAGTGGACAGGAATTTGCAGAAGAAAGAAAGGAGGGTGATTAGCTGGGTAAACAGGAAGATAGAATCTGTTTTGGAGATAAAATGAATCCACAGAGGCTGGGAGGGAAAAGGGAATTAAGCCAGTTGTTGACTGAGGCTCCTTCTCCTCCTCCCTGGAAGCTTACTTGGAAGAGCAGCTGAGGAGGCGAGATGGAAAACAGTCTTTTGAAGATTTCGTTTGAGTTGGTGATGAAACTTCCAGTTTTAGCTCCAGCTTCCTGATGGGTAGATTCCTCTTCATAGTAGAATTGAGGCGGAAAGCTTAGAGGTAAGGAAAACGTCCCTGCGGTCCATGACAATCCCATGCAGTCCATGAGAAGCTAGTGTACCTGAAGTACACTACATTATTTTACCACTGATACAGTGTGGCCCAGGATAATACATTTTTTTCTTAGTTCATTATTTTAATCTTTCCTTGTTCCTAAGGCTTAGGTTTTCTATACACAACTTCCTCCTCCATATCATGTATATTATGAGTAATAAATTAAAATGGCAACTCCGGAAGAAGCACTAATCTGTAACTAAATATTTAACAAGGGGTTAGAAAGGACTTACATTTTGATCTTCAAAGACTAGAAAATAAATGTCCTCAGTTAAGAGCTTTCCAAATTGACATGACTGCAAGGGCAAAACAAAATTTCCATGCATTTGATTGACCCCTCCAGAGGTGAGCTATTATTAGTAAGCAGGAAGTTGCC
This sequence comes from Dugong dugon, assembly GCA_030035585.1. Taxonomy (NCBI): domain Eukaryota; kingdom Metazoa; phylum Chordata; class Mammalia; order Sirenia; family Dugongidae; genus Dugong; species Dugong dugon. The sequence goes on from CM057460.1 coordinate 36,683,501, forward strand.
AAAAAAAAAAAAAAAATCTGGAAAATACTGGATGACAAGTGATTGAAACTGGAAGTATCTTAAACAGGCGAGGAGAGCCATGTCTGAAGGAGACAGAAGATAAAATATTACACATACATACATATACAGATATTCAGATACACACATGACTACATACGTATAAAGAGCCCTGGTGACACAATGGTCTAGCACTCAGCTGCTAACTGAAAGGTCAGAGGTTCAAACTCACCAGTGGCTCTGCAGGAGAAAAGACCTGGTGCTCTGCTCCCATAAAGATTACAGCCCAGGAAACTCTATGGAGCAGTTCTACTCTGTCCCATAGGGTTGCTATGAATTGGAATCGACTCGACAGCACACAAAAACAACACATATGTATAGGAGTCTCTGGGTTGTGCAAACACCTAAGCACTCAGCTACTAAATGAAAAGTTGCTGTTTTGAATCCACCCAGAGACAATTTGGAAGACAGTCTGGCAATCTGCTTCTGAAAGTTCAGAGCCATTGAAAACCCTGGGTGCCTGGGATCCCACAGCTTGTAATATATGAAGCTTGGTCTTGTGCAGGCATTGATCACAATGGCCTGGTAATTATAAAAGCAGAACAGCTGCATAGAAGTACTTCCCCACCCCATTCCCTGCTGAAAATACCGTCTCAAAATGCCTTGGGACCACCCGGACTCTGAGGCTGGGACAGCTCTGTCGCGTCTGTGCAGGTGATTGATGTCCGTCTGGTCTTTTAGGAGACCAGAAGCTTATTGCCTAGCTGGACCAAGCTGCAGCCTTCCCCTGCCCCGCCCTATCTCCATCCCCCAAAAGCAAAGATTTCCAATTACTGCTCTGCAGAAAATGTCAAAAGCATTATTCTACTATTCATTATCCCAGGTTTTGTAATTTTTCATATTTTTTTTTTACTCTTATCTGCTAGCATTTGAAAAAGGCCAGCTTTTTACTCTTAAGAGAGCTTAATTTGCAGAGCTGTGCAGTCTCCCTATTATGTTCTTATCACCTCTCCCTGTGGTAGGCAGAGTGACAAGGATGACAAAAAAGGAACCAAAAATATTTGAAGGGCTTCCTGAAAGTCCATGGGAATGAAGGACCCACAGAGCTGGAGGCTCCTGTTCACTGAGCGAGCAAGGGTGGTTGGCCTCAGCTTGAAGGCCACTCAGCAGGGACTCTTGGCTGGACCAAAACTACCACCCAGGGCTATGAGGACTTTGTTCTGAGGATTTCCCTGTTTGAGGGGAGCTTAACTGGGGGGAATTAAGCAACTGTGAGGTGCCAAGAGGTCCTTGGGTGGCACAACAGGTTTGCACTCCTCTAAACAAACAAAAAAAGTGAGGTGCCCTGGTGGCGCAGTGGTTAAAGTGCTCGGCTGCTAATGTGGCACTCTGCTTCTGTAAAGATCCCAATCCAAAACCCACTGCCATCAAGTCACTCGACTCATAGCGACCCTATGGGACAGAGTTGAACTGCTCCATAGGGTTGCCAAGGCTGCAATCTTTTTAGAAGCAGACTTCCGCATCTTTCTCCTGGGAGTTCTTTAACCACTGAGCCAGCAGGGATCCCCCGTAAAGATTACAGCCTTGGAAATACTATGGGGCAGTTCTATTCTGTCCTATAGGGTCGCTATGAGTCGGAATCCACGGGAGGGCAGTGGGTTTACTAACCTAAAGGTTGGTGATTTGAACTCACCCTACAATATCATGGAAGAAAGGTTTGGCATCCGTAAAGATTACGACCAAGAAAACCCTATGGAGCAGTTCTACTCTGTAATACCGAGAGGGTAGTTGGAATAGTTGGAATCATTGGAATTGGCAACCGGATTTGGTTATTTTGGTTTGAGGTGCCAAGAGTTTCCCTGAAATTCTCTCACCAGTGCTAAAGTAACTTTGGCTTCCCAAGGACCAGGCCAAGGGTGACTTGGGTGAGTGGATAGCTCTTCTCCTATCTCCCTTGGCCTCTCCACCCCATTCTTTTAGAAGGCAGTTGACATTTTTTTCGGTGCTATGCAAAGGCAACTTCAAGACCAGTTCCCAGCTCGCCCTCTTCCATCTAGATGGCGCCCCAAACCCCGCCTGCAAGGGAATTCTGAGCTGCCACCTCCCTAATTCTTTCCTCCCAGGATCCCCAGGTTTCTGAAGTCCTGGTTCCCCGGGAGGGACGCGCTGCCCGCGGAGGGGTTTGCTGGGGAAATCCCCGCCCACCTTGTCATTCCTGCAGGGGAATCCCCGCCCCCCGTCCCTGTCACTCCGGGAAGGGAGTTCCCGCCCCTCGAATCAACCAGCGGGAGGGAATCCCCGCCCATCCTGGAGGCGCCGTGGAGCCCCAGCGCTGCGCCGCGGGGAGAGCCGGCGAGAGCAGACTCCCAGTGGCGGTGCGTGCCGGCCCTGGCGGGGGACGCGCGGGCGGCGGCGGCGGAGGCTGGGACCCGCGAAGCCGCGGCCCAGCGGAGGGCCCCAGGGGTCGCGCCTCCTGCGGCTACCGACACACCGCAGCGCTGCAGCTCCCGACAGGCGCGGCGGCGGCACCGGCAGCGACACCGGCGGCTGCAGCAGCGCAGCGACCCGACGGGTGGCGCCGGGTAGAGACGCACGAGGGACGCGGCAGCCTCCGAGACGCTGCGCGCAGGTGAAGCGACCGTCCTGCTGCGGCCGACACTCGGGGCTCGGGACGGGCGGGTATGTGGGGGGGGGGGCGGTTTGGCACCCCCGAGACTGTGTGCCCCGGGGAAAGTTTAGTGACAAACCCAGGTGTGGGAATTCTAGCCGGGGTAAGGCTGTGGGTGGGAGCGCCAAGCCAGGGTCCCACGTTTGGCGGCGCGAACTCTTCTTGCATCCGGCCGGGGGCGGGAAGGGCGCGGCGGCCGGCGGAGGGCCTCACAGAGCCGGGCCCGGGTGGCGGGACAATTCATACCCACTGCTAGGGACACGCAAGACACAGCCAGGAACCCCTGCCGGTAGCGCGCCCCGGTCCCTATATCTGGGCTGTCTCCTGCCCCCTCCTCCGCCCGGAACGCCCGGCCTCAGGTACTGCCTTGGTGTCGGTCCTCGCGCGCTTCCTCCTCTCTCACCTCCTCCCTGCCCGGGGAAGAGGCGCGGGGCTTGGGAGGGCAAGGACATCTTTGGGAGTGGTTGTTGGCATCTGCCAGGGACATGGAGAAACGTACCTATGGGAAAATCCTGCTCTCCTATGAAGGTGATTTCCTCTTAAAACCCTAATCTCTCTCTCTCTCTCTCTTTGGCCAGAGGGTTTGCAGTTTAGGTCTTTGGGCTGTTTGTCTTCCTTGCTCCTTGGAAAAATCCATTAAAGCTCAAGGCTGTATTGAGTAGAGGTAGGATCGAGGGCCCCTGGCTGAAGTTTGCCAGAAGCCTGTCCGCAGCAGCCTTGATCTGTGCAGGGACCTTGATAAGGGACAGTCGAGTGTGAAGAGGACAAGGTCTGGCCTGGGCTGGTCGCAGAGGCTGGAATGGCATACACGAGGGCATTCCAGAGCTCCAGACCTATGCTGGAGACTGGAGGTGGGGACTGTTGGGGGAAGAGCTGTGTCTGTCCACTGCAGCCCGCCCGAGGTAGGTTCCCTTGGCTGGATGCGTTTCCCTTCACAAATCACGATGAAGCTCCTGGAGGTGGTGGCCGAGTGTGGCTGCAGAAACTGGTGCTCTGGATCTGCCCTGCAGAGGGCCCACCACTGGACCTGCAGGGCACTGCAGCTCCTTCCCTAGGCGTCTCTACTCCCAGCCTGCTCTGCACGTGGGCTTAAGGAGCCTGGTGTTTCTACTGGGCCAGCTTTTCTGATGTGTGACTGCAGGGTGGGGGTCAGGTAGGTGCAGCCTGGCAGGTTTCGTGTAGGAGGGCTGCTTGTGGGGGTGGAATAGACTGTCTCAGAACACACCTCTGGCTGTAGGTGGCTGTTCTGGCTTCATAAGTTCCTCCTCCATTAGGATGGGCCAAGGATTGCTTCCCTACTAATAACCACAGAGTGGTGTGTATATGTCTGTGTGTTGTGGGGGCAGGAGTGGGTGGGCAGGTGTTGGGAGAGGAAGAATCAGAATTATGTAATGTATATAAATGTACCTCCCTTGATATGGTTAATACGCTCTTGGAGAAATACTGAATTATACTTTAAATCTTTATCATTGAAACTGATTTTGCATGCGCTTGTGAATAGTTTACTATTTAAGGAAACTTATGATAATTTCTCTATTCAGTTCAGCCATTTTATTTTTGGAGTACCTGTGGTTTGCTGTGCACAGGAGCTTAGAGGTTCCCAAGGATGCACACAGAGGAAAGAGGCTCCCTCTCTGCGGTCAGAGTTTCAATCTAGCAGCAGAATTGACCGGAGTATGCTAAGAGCTACCATGCAAACCAGTGCATGTCTGGCGTGTAGTAGGTTCCTATATTTATTGGAAGAATGAATGATCAAATGAGTAAAGTACCTGAAGAGTGGTCCAAAGAAAACATTTTTGGGAATAAAATGGAGAAAGAAATCACTTTTTCCCTTTGTTTAACTTTATTGTGTTTTAGGTAAAATTTACAGTGCAAATTAGTTTGTCATTGAAAAATTTATGTACAAACTGTTTTGTGACATTGGTTACAATCCCGGCAATGTGTCAGCACTCTCACCCTTTCCCTTTCCACCCTGGGTTCTCTGTGTCCATTCTTCCAGTTTTCCTGTCCCTTCCTGCCTTCTTGTCTTTGCATTTGGGCAGGTACTGCCCGTTTAGTCTCATATACTTGACTGAACTAGGAAGCATGCTCCTCACTTGTGTTTTTGTTTGTTTTATAAGCCTGTCTAATCTTTGGTTGAAAGGTGGACTAGTGGCTTCAGTTCTGAGTTAGCCATAGTCTCGGGGGTTCCTCCATCAGACTAGTAAGTCTGGTCTTTTTTTTTTTTTTGGTGTGAATTTGAATTTTTTTCTACATTTTTCTCTTCCTCTGTCCAGGACCCTCTATTGTGATCCCTGTCAGAGCTGTTGGTGGTGGTAGCCAGGCACCATCTAGTTCTTCTGGGCTCAGGCAGGTAGAGGCTGTGGTTCATTAGTCCTTTAGACTAATATTTTCCTCATGTCTTTGGTTTTCTTCATCCTCCTTTGCTCCAAACAAGAGATCACTTTTGACTGAGGAGGCCTAGAAGGCTTTGTGAAGGAGGTTGCAGGTAGAAGATACATGTGCTGAGAGGTTGGTCTTGAGTTAGAATATGGTCCTTAGGGGACCAATGGGAGACAAGGCTGAACTGAGGACTTGGAAGAACTTAGTTTTGTAGATGGTAAGGAGATGTTTGGCATTTTTGACAAAAGGAGTGCCATGATGGTATATGTGCTTTAGGATGGTCAATCTGATCTCTTGCAGAAAGAATTAGGAATGAAGAGAGATGAGGGGGAGGAGCCTTGTAAGAAAGTTACTGTAATAATATGGGGAGAGGGGAGAGTTTATGAGGGTCTGAGTTGAGAGGTGGCAGCAGGCTAGGAAGAAAGGAAAGACTCATCAGACATGGACTTTAAGTGTGGGAACTGGCTGGAGTTGGAGTGAGAGAAGAAACATACATCATCAAAGGTTATGATCATGAATACAGTTGGAAGAAATCGGGAGCAGTTTGGTGTTTCATCGTTCAACAAACCAGAACTCTCTATGCTTTCCCAAACTTCTACTGTGTTCACCTTCTTCTCTAATGCACACACAGGATATACACCTCCGGACCTATCTTGCTGTCTACCTTTTCAGTGCTGGTTTCCTTGGGTGGTGGTGGCAGTGGTGATGAGAGATCCTGGAATATCCTTTCTCCCCTGGTCTTCCTGGTGAATTGTCCTTATTCTTCAAGACCCAGCTCCAGGCCCTTCTCTTCTGAATTCTTTGCTTCTCTCTCCTAAGAAAAACTGAGCAGTCCTTTGGCCACCACTCTGTTCCTGCAGACCCCTGTTCGTGCATTCGTCCCACTGCGCTGGGCCTGGTTCTTTAGAACCTCATTTTATTCATGCCCAGATAAGGCCTTGACCAACTGCCTACCAACTTCCTCAGGTTAGACAGGGAAAGTAGCAGAGGGTACACTTCAGATCCCCTGATTGTACTCTAGGCTGTTATCCCAACCCTGACTTGGAAGCTCCAGGCCCAGTGGGCTGGACAAGATACCATGGAGCTGTGAATGCTCCTTTGGCCTAGATCATGTGGTCTAAGTGACCTGGACCATGAAGGTGGGGTGGGAGTCCTTGGTGGAAGGAGGCCCAGGTCCCTCTAACTGTACCAACAACAAGGGGGGGCATCCCAGAGAAGACAAACCCACAAAAAGGTCAGGACCAAACCCAAAGAGAGGCTGAATCTCTTTAGGAGGACAGACTTGAAGGCTCAACTGTTTTTAACATCTTCCTTCTGCCCTCACAAGTGTCCCCATAGTATCAGAAGGATTCTGAGGCCAGAGTGGTGTTTATCAGGTAGAGCCAGGCATGCAATCCCCTGAGAGAAAGAGGCAGTTAGAGAGGCCTGAAAGTCTGAGATGGATGGATCCCAGGAGGACGATGGGAAAAGGCCATGGACAGTGACTGAGAACAGTGTGTGTGAATGATGGATCATGGAAATGAGGTTGCAGGGATGAAGAAGAGAATGGTGGCTGAGGCAGTGAAAGTGGGAGGTAGAGACCACTGGATTCAGAAATTTGTCAGTTAAAGATAATCCAAAAGAGAAACGAACTCCTGATACATGCTACAACATGGATGAACCTTGAAAACATTATGCTGAGTGAAATAAGTCAGTCAGTCACAAAAGGACAAATACTGTATGATCCCACTAATATGAAATATCTAAAATGTGCTAGGGTATAGAGACCAGTTTATTGATGGCTACCAGGGGTGGGTGGGAGGGAGGGGGAAAGGAGGACTCAATGCTTAGGGGACACTGAGCTTCTTTTAAGGGTGAGGGAAGAATTTGCGAACCGATAAGGGTGATCGTTGAACAACGTAATGGATATAATTAATATCACTGAACTGTACATGTGAAGATTATTGAAATGGCAAGTATTTTGTTACAAATGTATTTACCACACACATACATAAAAAATCCAGAGAGTATTTTGAGGGGGTGGTGGAGTTGAGTGAAGGTTTATCCAGGAGATTCCCCTAATTCTCCCTCCCAGACATTTGGTAAACAAAGAGAAGAAGTGGGAGAGAGTGGAGGTGCAGGAGAGCAGGTGTTTGGGAGGGAAGAGTTCAGAGACGATCAGGAGCATGTGCCAAGAAGGAAAAAAGCTGGCACTCGCCTTTTCTGGGAGGTAGGAGGGAAGCAGAGGTTGGGTAAGGTGCTAGAGGAAGAGACAAAGTGCCTGCAATGCAGGGAAGTAGAAGGTCTTCTCAGTAAAATGGAGTCCCTGGGTGACGCAAATGGTTAAGCACTTGGCTGCTAACCAAAAGGTGTTGGCAGTTTGAATCCACTCAGAAGCGCCTCAGAAGAAAGGCCTGGTGATCTTCTTCCAATAGACCACAGCCACTGAAAACACAATGAAACACAGTTCTACTCTGATGAGGATCACCGTGAGTTGGAACTGCTTTGAGTTTTTTTGGTATGGGACATCTGCCAAGAGCTGGGAGAGCACTGTGTGAGGCTAGGGCTTGATGGGAACAGGCTGAAGGGCTGCTGCTGGCCAGGGGGGTTGAATGTAGCACCTTGTGGGGTATAAGGCAGTTCAGAGGGAAAGGAAGGATTTCTGAATTGAAAGAGACTTTGGTTGGATCCTGGCAGTGCAGACTGGATCATTTGAAATCTTGGTGCCTCAGTTTCCTCATGTAAAATTGGTACTGTATCTACTTTACAGGGTTGTTCTTGGGAGGACTAGAAAGAGACACTGCTGTGGATTGAATTGTGTCCCCCAAAAATATGTGTTGTAAATCCTAACCCCTATGCCTGTGGTTTTAATCGGGTTTGGGAGTGGGTTCTTTATTATGTTAATGAGGCAGGATTAGTGTAGGGTATATCTTGAAGTCAGTCTATTTTGAGATATAAAAAGAGATTAAACAAGGGAGCAGAGAGTGAGATGGGGTGAGATAGATGCCGGGACACATGGAGATCTCCAAGGAACCAGGCAGCAGAAGCTGAAGAAATAAGAACCTTTCAACAGGCTGACAGAGAGAAAGCCTTCCCTTGGAGCTGGCACCCTGAATTTCAACTCCTAGCCTCCTAAACTGTGAGAAAATAAATTTCTGTTAAAGCCACCCACTTGTGGTATTTCTGTTACAGCAGCACTAGATAACCAAGACAGGCACTGAGATGTGTGTACAAACCCCTCAATGACAGCGCCTGATGCGTAAGGGGTCTTTGATAGTGTATTGAGGAATGAACTGCTCACTGAAGTCAGTGAGGGCCCAGTTGAATGTTGAAGGCAGGATTTCTTAGTGGACCTGACTGAGGCTTGCTTTCAGCTTTGGAGACTGTGCCAAGCAGTCCTGCCACCCTCTTCCTATCTTTTTAGCTGTTGGCTTGTTTCAGTGGATGCACCTGTGTTTCACTTAACCTCTGTTATGCAGAGATCAGGTTGCCAGGGCTCAAAGCAAGAAAAGCCTGGATACGCTCCCCTTCCCTCCCCACTGTCCCCTTCTCTGTGGTTTGGAAGGGGACAGTGCATTCGTACTTGCTGATTCCTGCATCTTAGGAAGCCTGAGGCCCAGAAAAGCAGAGAACCTGGCCCATTCCAGTAAAACTGGAACAAGAGTCCCGACTAGAATTTCCAGGTCTGGGGAACTGTTGTCTTTCAGTGGCAGTTGTGCAAAACGCAGGTGGATGAGGAAGAATTAAAAGTCTACTCACCCTCTTGGTTTTATTAATGGGTGTGTGATTATACTTAGATGAAATAAATATTCTCACTTATTAGTGAAGAGAGGAGGAAAAAGAGCACTTAACTTGATTCGCTAAGTCCTCCACAGATGTGTCCAAATTAAGTTAAATTGGGGGAAAACATGCAGAATGTTTTTTTTTTAAGGAAATAGAAGTTTAGGAATTTTTTCTCAAATAATTTTAGATTTATTTTTCATTTAGATGGTCTATGCCTGAGTGTTATATGGTTCTCTGAGCTTACGTATAGGTTACGTTTACAATGATGGCTCCTTTTATCACGTTTAAATTTTTTTAGTTCTTCATTTCATAATATCTATATTCTAGAAATGGAAAAAAATGGAATAGGAAAAGGATACATTTCCCACGGGTCCCACAGTTCTAGTCAGAGGCAGCATTTGAAGCCAGGTAGGTCATCTGCTTCAGACTTGAATTGTCTAGGCTATTAGGAGCTCTGCGTTCTATTTACAAATGTGTTCAAGAAAACACTGGGAGCATTTACGGTTTGAAAACTCAATAGTTGAAGAAGCCCTTTGTGGTCCAGTAACACGGCTGAGCTGAGAGATGGCTTGTTAAGGCAGTAAGTGTGCAGAGAAGACACGTTTGTCTTTTAAGTCTCTCCAGCTCCAGGAAGAGTCCTGGCCCTGGCTGTGCCTCTCTTGGACGCCAGTAGTGCCTCCGCCACCCCCGACTCTCGAAGGGGCCAGGAAACAGTCCCCATGCTTCAAAGTCTTGGCTCTGCAGGCCCACATTACCTACATGAATACATCCTGAGTGAACAGGGTCTGGGCTTTTGGCGTGCAGAAAATTAGGAGCTTACGAATTACCTCTCGTTTTGGAGGAATCTCATGAAATCAGACAGCATTGAACATCTGGCAGATTAAGTTATTCTTGGATAATTTGGGTTTTTTTTGTTTTTGTTTTTTGTTTTTGGTTATAAAGTGGTTGTGTGGCTCATAGAACCCTCTGGAACCGATGAAGAGGTTTGGAGAAGCAGGGCTGGGGTAACAACTTTACAGCAAAGAAGACTCATGGTGTAAACGATTTGCACTTGACTACTAACCTAAAGGTTGGTGTTTTGAACCCATCCAGCAGTGCTATGGAAGAAAGTCCTGGTGATCTGCTTCCTTTAAGACTGAAGTCAAGAAAACGCTATGGAGCAGTTCTACTCTGCAACACTTGGGGTTGCCATGAGTAAGAATCCACTCAAAGGCAGTGGGTTTGGTTTTTGGTTTATTGTTGCAAGCTTTGGATGAAATAACAGCAAGAAGGTAGGGGAACTTTTGCTGTCTGAAATGGCCTGAAATGCTTAGATATCCACATGAGGATAAAAAAAAAAATCACAAACTGTTAAGGACTTTGAAAGTCCTTGAAAGAATACAATACAATCCCTTGCCTTCAGACTGAAGTAAATTTAGCTCATTCAGGATGGGATCTCTTGTACTTTAAGGGCATCCAGAGGAGGGAATTGCATGGCATATTTGGGCCTTAATAGAATGATGCCCTAGACTGGGTCCTCTGAGGTATTTTAGCAGGAGCAGAAATGGATGTGAGCTGAGCCACTTCTGGTCTCATTTTTATCACCAGCTGGACATTTCTAGTACTTAGCTTTGCAAGCACTAGACTTTAACTAATTGTGCCACCTAAACTGACTCGTTCAAGTCAAAACACATACCCCTGTTGTCCTGGCCCCAGAAGAATGACCCTTCTCCTTTGCGAAATATAAAGATGCCACTCACACAGGCAGAGCACGATGTCGAACAGGAGCTGTGGAAATCCAAAGACTGTTCCCTCACTGAGATCTGCTGACTGTGGGAATAGAAGTTGTGCTGGGAGGAAGGGTGGGAGAGAGGGAAGTTTTGGATCAGGGTTTGCTCAGTAGAGGGTGGGGAGACTGGGCTGTCTCAGAAGAGAGGCCCTTGGGCATCCGGAGGAAGGTAGTGGGAGGAGAGAGGGAGCCTGGGAGCTTTGCTATGCTGGGGGCCTGTCTAGCTACAGTCACTCCTAACTAGATCTTGGAATACCTAGGGAGAAGATAGAATAAACATCAACTATGTTACCTTCATCAAAGGGAAGCACTTTTCAGGGGCCTGTCTAATGGAAGCTGGCTTGTCCTGTTTACACATCCTGGGATGCTTCTGCAATTCCGCTATTCCATATGACTGTTACTGGGGCGTAGAAAGACGAGTGTGTTTCAGTTTAAGCCATATTTAGGTTTGGTGTATACAAGTTTGAACACCTAGTAATTCCTCTCACCCTTTAAGAATGCCAGTGACTTCACCTATCGAAGTGTGTTCAACGATCTCGCTTTTTCCATTCCGTGGACATTAAGTGGTTCCTGACCCTGTTTATATGTCCTGAATGTCACTGTAATTCCGCTATTCCATCAACTCTGTTTCTGGAAGGTCCCTGGATGGCACAAGTGGTTTGTGCTTGCCTACTAACCCAAATTGGTGGTTTGAACCCCCAGCGGCATTGCAGAAGAAAAGCCTGGCAATCTTCTTCTGTAAAGATTACAGCCAAGAAAACTCTATGGAGCCATTCTACCCTATAACACATGGGGTTACCATGAGTCAGAAACGACTTGATAGCAACAGGTTTGTTTTTTTGGTGTTCACCCTACTAATATTTGCGATGGCACCTAACAGCAACAAAAATATTTGCGTGGAAGTAATCAGATATAATCAGAGATTCTTTTCAAGTATGTGCGTATTTCTTTTTCCACTCAAGATAAGAATGGAGCCAGGTTTAGTAAAGCAAGATGTCAATAAACTCATTACATTTTTGTGTGTTGGTCAGTGGACTCTTATAAATGTCTGATCTCAGCTGTCTTGAAGTTGGATTTTCTCCCGTATTTGGTATAGTGTACTTATAGAGTATAGGGTAAGACTGATTGTGCTAGATGGGTCTCCTGGTGAAGACAGTTAACTTTCAAGGCTAAAGCAGCTGTGCAAATATTATTACAAAATCACCCAGCATACAGAATTGGCATAGCTTTCCTCCACAGTTGTCCACTGCCCATTGCCCACCCCCACACCGCCCTGGTCACTGTTATTCGCAACATCATTAGGCTAAAAGAACAGACAGCTGTCCCCAGAAAATTCTCTCTGAGTGTCCTCGTCAGCATGGATTCTCACGAGAGAGCAGGCTGTGAGATGGCTAGAGGAAGGGCAGGTACGGGAAAGGCTTGCATTAACCTCTTTCTGGACCCACTCCTCGTCTTTAAAAACCTGAGCAGATGTAAGGCTTATTTATTCATCCATTGATGACTACTGAGGAGCAGAGTTCAGCCTTTTTTACACCTGGGAGACGCACATGGCACCTGAGCACCCCTCCCACGCTTCTGGTCCCTCACCTGCTCAGCTTCCTGGGCTCCATCTTCAGCTTGAGGACCTTGAAGACGGTCTGCCTTTTCTCCAATCTCCTCAGAACCCAGCGCAGTGTCTGGAATGTGGCTGAAAGGTAAACTTGTTTGAGTGGTCACTATGACTGACTCTGTTCTAGACACTTTGTGTGTATTAACTCATTTAATTCTCATAACAACCCAATGAGGTGCATGCTGTTATTAGCTCCTGTATTAGTTTCCTAAGTGTGCCGTAACAAATTACTGCACACTTGGTGGCTTAAAGCAACAGAAATTTATTTTTCCACAGTTCTGGAGGGCAGAAGTCTAAAATCCAGAGGTTGAGTGCTCGCTTTGGCGGTATAGATACAAAACCAAGATGTTGGCGGGACTGCGCTCACTCTGGAGACTCTGGGAAGAGGTCTTCCTTGTCTCTTCCGTTCTGGTGGCTGTCAGTGTTCCCGGTGACTGTATCACTCCAGTGTTTGCCTCCATCTTCACATCACCTTCTCGTCTGTGTGTCTGTGTCTTCTCTTTTGTCTGTGTGGCTCTGCTTTGTGGGTCTGTTACAAGAACACTTGTCACTGTAGTTAGGGCCACCCGATAATACAGGATGATATCATGTCATGATCTTTAATTTAATTACATCTGTAAAGACCCTTTCTCCAAATAAGGTCACATTCACAGATTCCAGGGAATGGGCATATCTTCTTGAGGATCACCATCCACCCACAACACCCCGTTTTGCACGTAGGAAAATGGCAGTGTAGTGTGGTTAAGCAAATTCTGCAGGGTTACATAGCTCGGAATTATGGGAGCTGGGATTTGAATACAGGTAGGCCAGCTCTAGAGCTTGCATTCCTGACCACAACTCTCTATCGCCTCTCAGAAACTGTGCTTGGTGACTGTTTATGAAGTGAATGAATGGAAGGATGGGTGAGTGAGTGGATAGGTGGGTAAAAAGATGCTGATAACAATGGCTGGCCAACAGTCTCCGTCCCAGTATGCTGAAAATCATAGCAACTGATGCTCATTGTTTTATGATGTGTACCAGGACTAGGCCTTGAGTCCTCTTCTCTAACTATCCTCCTCCTCCCCAGGAGCACTCATCTGTCTCAAGGCTTTAAATACCATCTATATGCAGTTGAGGAGGCCTGGTGGTACAGTGGTTAAGAGCTTGGCTGCTAACCAAAAGGTTGGCAGTTCGAATCCACAAGCTGCTCTTTGGAAACTCTGTGGGGCAGTTCTCTGTCCTGTAGGGTCACTATGAGTCGGAATCAGCTCGACGGCAATGGGTTTGGGTTTGGTTTATGTGCTGTTGAGGAGTCCCTGGGTGGTGCAGACAGTTAATGTGCTTGGCTGCTAACCAAAAGATTAGAAGTTTGAGTCCACCCAGAGTGGCCTCAGAAGAAAGGCCTGGTGATCTCTTTCTGAAAAATCAGCCATTGAAAACCCTATGGAGCAATTCTACTCTGGCACACATTGGGTCATCATGAGTCAGAATTGAGTTGACATTATATGCTGTTGGGAGTCCCTGGGTGGTGCAGATGGTTAATGCGCTTGGTTGCTAATTGAAAGGTGGGAGGTTGGAGTCCACCCACAGGTACTTTAGAAAAAAGAACTGGTGGTCTACTTCCAAAAAATCAGCCGTTGAAAACCGTATGGGACATAATTGTACTCTGTCACACATAAGTTGTCCATGAGTCAGAGTCGACTCAATGGCAACTGGTTTGGTCTCTGGTTATATGCCATTGCGTGCCTAATTTATTTCTCTAGCCCTGATCTCTCCATTGAGTGTCAGACTCATGTGTCCCACTGCCTACTTGGCATCTCCACAGGAGTGTGTAATAGACATCTCAAACCTAATATGACCAAAATGGAATCCTTGATATTTCTCCCTCAGGGTAGCTTTTCCCTTTTCCCCTCCCATCTCAGTAAACAGCACTGCCGTCCATCCAAAGGCGCATTCCGAAAATCTAGAAACCACCCTTCATTCCTCCCTTTTGCTCACACCTCACAACCAAATTCCTGCGTAATCCCTGTTGACCCTTCCTCCAGGATCCACCCCCTTCCCTATGACCACCACCCTAGTTCAGGTTGCCCCCATCATGTCCCTGCACTGTTGCTACAGTAGTCTTCTAACTGGGCCTCCTAAGGGCACTCTTGACCCCTGGTCTTTTCTTCTCACACAAATCAAATCTTGTCACCCCCTGACCCCAGCTTAAAACTGGGGATTTCTCCTTGCCATTTGAATACAGTACAGTCTGTTTGCCCTGACCCACCTCTCCCGGGACATCCTTTGTTACTACTTGTTGCCCTCACTCTCTGTGCCCAGACACACCGTTCTTCTTTCCATTCTGGAACACACCAGCAGGGCCTTTCTGCCTGGAAGCTTCTTCCCCTAGATTGTCACAGACCTTCTTCTCCACGACCATATAATCAAAAACGGTTGTCCAAAGGCACCCTCTATCACATTAGCCCTGGTCTATAATGAAATAAAGTCTTTGATTTATTTGTTTATTGTCTGTCTCACTTGTTGGAATGTAAGCTCTTTCAAAACAAGGACTTTCTTGTTCACCGTATCTCCACTGCCTACAGTAGTACATGGTATACAGTAGGCACTCAACAAGTATCTGTTGAGCAATTGAGCACTGATTACATTCCAGGCACTGATCCCAGTTATCTTTATTTGTCAAATTAGGAAGCGTAGGCTAAGAAAGATTAAGTTACCTCCTCAATGTCACACATCTAGGAAGAGCTGGAGGAAGGATTTGGACCCAGCTCTCTGTCTCATAAGCTTATGTTCTTAACCACTGTTCTATATAGAATCTCTGAGAATCAGGACCTCTCAAGATCCCTAAAGTCGCTTCAAAGCTCTGAGTTTTTAAATTCATTTTCCTGTTCATAAACTCAGACACAGATTGTTAAAACCCAAGGAAGTAATATACTTACTCAGATTCTTAATGTACTATTTCTTTGAAAAGTTGGTCCTAGGACAGCAGCTTAGGAAGAAGTCCATTTCTCGTTTTTAAAAAACTCTTTGGAGCTATTGTTGTTAATTGCCATAGAGTTGATTCCAACTCACGGTGATCCCACGTGTGCAGAGTAGAACTACTCCATAGGGTTTCAAGGCTGTGACCTTTTGGAGGCAGATCAACAGGCCTGTCTTCTGAGGCACCTTTGGGTGAGTTTGAACCACCAGCCTTTGGGTGGATTTGAACTGCCAGTCTTTCAGCTGGTAGTCGAGCGCTTAACTGTTTGCGCCACCCAGGGACTGCAGTCTCTCCAGTCACTCCAATCTCTGCCTCCATCTCCCGTGGCCATCTTCCCTCTGTCTCTCTGTGTGTCTTCTCTTTTATAAGGACACCATTCATATTGGATTAGGACTCACCCTACTTCAGCATCACCTCATGTTAATTTAACCGATAACATCTTCAAAGACCCTAATTCCAAATAAGGTCACATTTACAGGAACTGAGGATCAGGACTTCCACATTTCTTTTTGGGAGACACAATTTAATCCATAACACACACCAACATGAGAACATGAACCCCATTTTTAGATAGGCTGGTAGCAAGACCTTCTCCTGAATGGGTGATTTCTCTGTCCCCAGCTTGGGCCAGTCATGGAAAAAGCCAAAAGAAGGATTCTTGCTAGGTGAGGGACTTTAAAGAAACCTCTGCCAATGTTGAGACTGGGGAGAACAAGAAAACTGTTATTCATTTCCTTCCCTGTTATTGGACATCCTTTTAAAAATAAGTTCCATCTTGAGAATTACATCAGCATCCAGGTAAGTAAACATCAAACAAGAAACTCTTACAGTTCAAGCAAATAGTAATTATGAGAATGGCCAAGATTCACAAACGTAGGTTGGGATTTTGTTTGTGGAAAAGGCTGTAGTGACTGATTAGTGTATCTGGCAAATAGACCTGCTTTCCTTCCAGAAGGCAGAATTCTGACCACTTGCTACGTCATGTGCATGGCCTCTGCTGTCGCAAGTGGGGTTTGCTATGGTAACCAGAGCTTCGCTTGGGGGTTGTGCATGTAAAGTGTCACTCACTGGTAGTCTCCTTTATTTTTAGCATAAGCGACAGAGGAGCTGCACATTGTTCCTGTTAATAGGCAGGTGGGTAGTCACCATGGAGCCTGGGATGAATGGTGTGTGCTGTGCGCATGTGCAAAATCCCCACCCACCCAGCTCTCATTTGTTGGATCGGGAAGCGCATCTGAATTTCCATTGGTTAAAATCCATGCTGGAACCTGTGCAATGGGATGATTGGACTTATTATTTTTATTGTGATGAAAATATACACAGCAAAACATACATCAAATCAAAGAGTTCTGCATGTATAATTCAGTGACTCTTTTAAAAACCTCTTTAAAGTGTCAAAAATCAAAGATGTCAGTTTAAGAACTAAGGTGGGCCTGACCCAAGCCATAGTGTTTTCAATTGCCTCATATGCATGGGAAAGCTGGACAATAAGTAAGGAAGACCGAAGAAGAATCGATGCCTTTGAGTTATGGTGTTGGTGAAGAATGTTGAATATACCATAGACTGCCAAAAGAATGAACAAATCTGTCTTGGAAGAAGTACAGGCAGAATGCTCCTTAGAAGTGAGAATGGCAAGACATGTTATCAGGAGGGACCAGTCCCTGGAGAAGGACACCATGCTTGGTAAAGTAGAGGATCAGCGAAAAAGAGGAAGCCCCTCAGTGAGATGGATTGACACAGTGGCTACAACAATGGGCTCAAGCATAACAAGGATTGTGAGGATGGCCCAGGACTGGGCAGTGTTTCGTTCTGTTGTACATAGGGTCGCTATGAGTCGAAATGGAGTCAACGGCACCTAACAACAACAATTCAGTGACACTGATTACATTCTTCATGTTGTGCAACCATTAGCACTATCCTCTTCCAAATTATTCCACCACCACTAACATAAACTCACTGCCCTCTAAGCAGAAACTCCCCATTTATCCCTCCTTCCCATCCCTGGTAACCACTGATAATTTTTGGTCTCTATATATTTGCTTGTTTCACATAAGGGAGATCATACGGTATTTGTCCTTTTGCAAATGACTGTTTTGCTCAGCATAATGTTTTTGAGGTTCATCCTTATTATTTTTTATAACTCTTTCAACTGCTGTTTACCCATCTTCATCTTGACTCAGCACATAAGCTTTGCTAACAATGGTAGGGCTGCACGTAGGAGGTAGAGTTTCCCATAAAGCCATGGAAGCTTGGCAAACATTTCAAGAAGGTGACATTATTCTCCATTCTCTATCGCGACAACACTCAGTTGTCTCCTAGAGCTTACACTTTGTTGTCACTGCCCCCACACCAGCTTTTTTTTTTTTTTAATTCAACTGACATTTATTTAGCACATGCTGCGTAGGGAGAATAAGATATATGCACTTCCTCTTCTATGCACGAGGAGACCTGGTGGCACGGTGGTTAAGCGTTTGACTGCTAACTGAAAGGTCGGCTGCTCCAGGGCAGAAAGATGTAGCAGTCTGCTTCGGTAAAGATTACAGCCTTGGAAACACTATGGGGCAGGCCTACTCTGTCTGATAGGGTTGCTATGAGTCGGAATCAACTTGACAGCAATGGGTTTTGTTTTGGTTTATTCTATGCATGGGGAATAAAAATAAATATCAAATCATATCAGTTGTTTAACTGTCTTCTGAGCTGGGGGGAGGAACAATGAAGAAAACATTGCTTCAAGAACATGAAGGCGTGGCACTGGGGGCGTGGCACTGGCTATGAACCCCTTGGGTATTTGCTAATAGAAATGCATCTTGGCCTGAGTGATAGTGGGGGCCTTGCAACATTGTGCTCTGTCACCTTTGGGTTTGGTTGGAGTCATGAACTGCAATCCAAAGTGAAACCACACACACAAAATAAAGGATATTACCCATACATACGGTGCTCTACTAAAAACCCATCTATATGAGACCAAAAGATCAACACTTACTTTAGCAAAGATGAAAAGATAAGGGGACAGGGAACCTGGAGTACTGGAAATGGAACAACCAGAACACAATTAAAGAGCATACTGACACATTGTGAAAAATGTAACTAATGTCACTAAACAATTTGTATAGAAATTGTCAAATGGGAACCTAATTTAGTATGTAAGCTTTCACCCAAAATACAGTAAAATATTAATTAAAAAAATAAAACACATACAAAATGAAGCCATAGTCACTTCTTGAGCTGATATCATTTGTGAGTCAGAAGGATTAGACTGGAAGGTTCTTCTAGACAGATACCATGTCCTGTTTGATGCTATGACTCAATCACCTAGCGCCCTGCCTGAAACATAGTAGGTCCTCAATGAAGGTTTTCAAATGAACGAAACTGGGGTCAGACTGGCAAGTCTGGATGGGAGAGAAGAACCTGGACAATAGTCACGTCTTAGAGGAGCCTAGAGCTAAGGCATGAGGATCACCATAGTCTGAAATGGTACTGCCCTTCAGAAATCTATAATCTAATAGAGGAGAGAAGAAATCTGAAGCAGTATTAGTTATGATTTAGGATATATGGCACATGAATTGCCTTAGAGTTATGCTTCCATCAACAATTTTTTTCCAAAGGGAAAGATTTCCATTTTGCACACTGATCATTTAAAATTATTTCATGAACTACCTGAAGAAGATTATGCTTTTGCAGCCCCACCTATTCATCCAATAAACCAAATATTTATTTGAGACCTACTATGTGCTAGGCCCTTAGATTCTAATATGGCAGACAGGCATTCAATACATATTTTAAGCTCAGCCCAGAAGAACATGATCCTCTAGAGAAGTTGTTCTCCCACCCCACTGCAGGTTACAAACTGCTGTTATCCAGGCTGCACAAGACGTCCACATTGCTAATCCAGGGATCAGTTCTGGGCTTCTTACTTGATCCCTCAAAGCATTTGATGTGGTTCATCCTTCACTTGAAATGCTTCCTTTCCTTGGCCCTCTGGACACCACACTCTCTAGGCATCCCTCCTCGTGTACTGGCCAGCATTCCTTCCCAGTCTTTTTGGATGTCTTTTCTTCTCCCTGACCTCCAAATGCTGGAGGGCCCCAGGTCTCAGTCCTTGCACTTCTTGTCTTTTTCTGCATTTATGACCTGTAGTATCCTTCAGCCACGTGGCTTTCAGTGTTCTCTGTAAGCCAAGAAGTCCCACGAATATATCTCCATCTTGTACCACTTGCATAAATAACAGCCTACTTGACATCTGAATGTCTAATGGTCATCTCAGACTTTAATGTCTAAAGCCGGCTTCCTGATTTCCACCCCTGCCCCTTCCAGATGCTTCATGTCTGCTCAGTTCTTCAAATATATGCAGAATTTGACCATTGCTCGTCACCTCTCCCCCCATCCAAACTATCTGTATCTCTCATTCAGACTATTTTAGGTGTTGCCCAAAGTCTATTGCTCACCTTTCCACCCTACAGTCTGTTCTCAGCAGAGCAGCCAGAATGGTTCCAGTATAATCAAGTCAGGTCATGTCACTTCACTGCTCACACCTTCCCTGTAGGTTCCCATCTCAGAGTAAAAGCCAAGCTCATTACATAGCCTACCAGGCCCTTGCTGGTCTCCCCTTGATGTTACCTTCTGACTTCATCTCTGTTACTTTCCCTCTCATTCACTTTGCTTCAGCAGCACTGGCATGCTCCTGCGTCAGGGCCATTGCACCTGCCGTTCCCTCTGCCTGGAATGCCCTTCCTTCGTGTAGCTGAAAGAATGGTTTCCTCACTTCCTTCAGGTCTAGATTCAAATGGCACCTTCTCATGAAGTCTTCTGGGCCACCCTATTCCAACACTGCAAATCCCACCCCACAATTTCCCATCCCAGCTCTCAGCTTTTAGCATCATGTTGTCTTTTTTCTTTCTTTTTTGTTTTTTAACATTTCATAGGTTTTACATACTTAAGTTGTTTTTCTGTCTGTCCTTCCCTAGTACAATGTAAAAATCTATGGAAGTATTTTTATTTTTTTGGTCTGTTTTGTTCACTATTGTACCATCAACACTTGGAACAATGCTTGGCCTATAGTAGGCACGCAGAAAATATTTGTTGAGTGAATAGATTAAAACCACTGGTATTTTTCATGTAAACACGGATGCCCCAGAGGTTGTGATTTAATTGGTATGAGGTACATCCCAAGCATTGGTATTTTTTTGTTTGTTTGTTTAAAACAAAAAGAAAGCTTTATTTGGCATATATTCAAAGGGGGCAAAAGTGGGAAACAGACAACCATGCTGCCAGAGCCGTATCTTCCCGAGTAGAAGGAAATATCACAGACAAAAGTGGGAAAACAGACAAGCCTGCTGCCACGGCCATATCTGCCTGAGTCCAGAGACTGTTATAGAGTCATCAGTATATATTAACATTACAAATGGTCAAAACCATTGAAAGCTTCACCTTTTCACAGATTGGCTAGAAACTGTGATCCTGCATTTTGAATCGTCTTTCTTAATCGTTGGTACAGATTTCAGTAATGACACTCAGGAGGGTCTTCATTGGTCCAGCAATTTTCTATTCACTAAAACAAGAATTGGTATTTTTTTAAATGCTCCTCAGGAGATTCTAATGTGGAGCCAGGGTTGAGAACCACCTCTTCCAGATCTGAACCCTGGTTGTTTTTCTCCTTCTTAGGATTTTACCCCTGTGACTTATGTTGTTGAATTCTTAGAAAATCCATTAGTCTCAAAATTTAAATGGCAGTGGATAGTTTTAATGAGATGTGTGCTTGTGTGTAACAGCTTGTTATGGTTTTAGTCTGAGCATCTTGTTATAGTGAATGTAGTGGACCTTCATTCCTGTATGACCTTGGCTGGGCTTTATTGGAAGGCGCACATCTCTTATGGCAGAGTAAAGTGTTTTCTTGTTAATTTCACAGTTGAACTTCAGACTTTTCATACTTGAAAAGTGAGAGGAGATTTGAATCCAGTTAAGTATAAATTCTTTTGACTAGATGGAATCCTTGGGTGATGCAAATGGTTAAGCGCTTGGCTGCTAACTGAAAGGTTGGTGGTTCACACCCACCCAGAGGGACCTCAGAAGAAAGGCCTGATAATTTGCTGCAAAGAGGTCACAGCCATGAAAACCCTACGGAGCACAGTTGTGCTCTGAAACACATGGGGTCGCCCTGAGTTGGAATCATCTCAGTGACAACTGGGCTTGTTTGTTTTGCCTAAATGCCACTTATTCCACACTGCCCACCCAAATGTTCACCCACCCATTGTCTAAATTCTATCTGTCCCTCAAGGCCCAGGCGAAGTCTCATTCCTTTGAAACGTCTTTCCACACCACTGGGGCTGGCAGCCTCTCTCAGAATGCCTGGCACATTCATGTGACATTATTTTCCCTCCACCCAGACTAGACTGTAACTCCCTGAGGGCACTGGGTCATACTTCTTACCTTTGTCCCCAGCCATGGGCAGTATGTTGCTCGATTGGTTAAACTATTCTTTTTTTTTTTTTCTTTAAATATTCTATTGTGTTTTTGGTGAAAGTTTACATAGCAAATTAGGTTCCTATTTAACAATTTCTGTACATACATACTGTTTAGAAGGCCTGGTGGTGCAGTTGTTAAAGCGCTCAACTGCTGACTGAAAGGTTGACGGTTCGAATCCACCAGCTGCTCTGTGGGAGAAAGATGTAGTAGTATGCTTCTGTAAAGATTACAGCCTTGGAAACCCTATGGGGCAGTTCTACTCTATCCTGTAGGGTTGCTCTGAGTTGGAATTGACTTTACAGCAGTGGGTTTCGTTTTCTGGGTTTAAACATATTGTTCAGTGACATTGGTTACATTTTCCACATTGTGTCAACATTCTCATTATTTCTGTTCTGGTCATTCCGCTTCCATTAATCTAGCTTCTCTGCCCCTCCCCTCCCACTTTCTTATCTTTGCTTTAGGGTAAATGTTGATCTTTTGGTCTCCTATAGATGAGGCTAAACTTTTTTTTTTTTTTTGGAATTTTGATATATCTTTTTTTTTTATCGTATTTTGATGAAGGTTTACAGAACAAACTAGCTTCTTATTAAACAGTTAGTATACATATTATTTTATGACATTGGTTATCAACCCCACGACATGTCAACACTCTCCCTTCTCAACCTTGGGTTCCGTATTACCAGCTTTCCTGTCCCCTCTTGCCTTCTAGTCCTTGTCCCTGGGCTGGTGTTCCCCTTTAGTCTCATTTTGTTTTAGGGGCCTGCCTAATCTTTGGCTGAAGGGTGAACCTCGGGAATGACTTCATTACTGAGCTAAAAGGTGTCCGAGGGCCATACTCTCAGGGTTTCTCCAGTCTCTGTCAGGCCAGTAAGTCTGGTCTTTTTTTGTGAGTTAGAATTTTGTTCTACATTTTTCTCCAGCTTTGTCTGGGACCCTCTATTGTGATCCCTGTCAGAGCAGTCAGTGGTGCTAGCCGGGCACCATCTAGTTGTACTGGATTCAGTCTGGTGGAGGCTGTGGTAGGGCTAAACTATTCTTGTTTAATGCGTTAGCAGATTCTGTGGAGTGTTGCCTAGGGGAAGGGGTGTCACTCTCAGCATAATTAGGGATTATGCCTTCATAAACAACCTGGCATTTTTCGCCCTAATTTATTGTTGATCTCATTTCATGATTTTTGTCTTTTTCTTTTTAAGTGACTGAATGCATACCCATTGCCGTCAAGTCGATTCCAACTCATAGCAACCCCGTAGGGCAGAGTAGAACTGCCCCATAGAGCTTCCAAGGTGGATTCAAACTGCCGACCTTTTAGTTAGCAGCTGAGCTCTTAACCACTGTGCCAGCAAAATCCTAAGATTTTACTTCCCTGTTTGCAAATGAGGTACTCAGGAAAATTCAGATGCAATCACAATTGGCTTTATTTTCAAAAATCAGATTTAAGGAAATAAAATTTAAGCTACCTTTTAGGGCTGCTCTGAGGAAGCTCCGGACAGGGCAGAGGGGCCACTTAATAGGGTCCCTCTCTCTGTATCTGAAATAGTGGCTTTTCTATTATAGTCTTATTATCAGGTTAACATTGTTCATTTCAACAGCTTGGGAAATCAGGTAACCAGATACACTGGAGTAGGAGAAAGACTTAGAAACTAGTAAGTTCCCAACACCTTTGTGGCCCTTTGAAGCCCTTGGCTTGGGGAAAAGTGATGTCAGGTGAGACAGGAAATGTTATAAAGCTGTAAAATGTCATAACTCATTTCCATCGGGTTGTAAGGTGTACAAGACACAGCAAAGAAAAGCACATTGTGTTTTTATCCAACAGCCATAAGGTTACCAGTTCAGTGCATCCTGGGAAAACTGTTGACATAGCGTATATGGACTTCATGGTAACTTATGTGTTGTCTTTGTGGATGGCCACATGGAGAGATGTGGTCTGGGCAGTAGCAGCATATGGTGATTTGTAGCTGACTGGCTAACCGCCTGTACAAAGAGTTTGATGGAATGGTGTCTGTCCAGAGAGAGAGAGGGTCTTAGTGGTCAGAGTCAGGCGCAGTTCTGCCATTGGGCTCATCCTACTTCTGTTCAACATTTTTATTGCTGACCTGAATAAAGACTTGGATGACATACTTATCCCATTTGCTCATGACCCAGATCTGGGGAGCATAGTGACCTCATTTCACACCAGAGTCAGAATCTAAATAGACTTATGGGATATGCCAAGTCTTCCAAAAGTCAACCAAGGGTGCAGTTAATGTCTCACATTTATGGCTGAAGAAAACCAACTGCATTATTCCAGGATGGTCAGGAAACTGTTTTAACAGCAGCTTTTGTGTAAAATATTTAGGCATCTCATTTGATGATATGATCAATGGGAATCAATGCTATGATGTGCCTGTTTAAAAAAAAAGGTAAATCTCAGCCATGAGGGGTCTAGAACCAGAGTGTTGACCCTCTGCACTAGTTAATCACATCTAGACTATTGTGTGCCACTCTGGGCAACATATAGCATAAAGCAACATGTCTAGAGGCAAGGGTCCGAGATGGAGGAGTTAGTGGGGAGAGATTTGCAGGCAGGATAATAAATGCTTTCCAAGTCCTTCCCTTTCTAGCCTGTACCCCGTGGACCATCACTTGATCTGCTCCTTCATGAAGACTCTAACCTCGTTATCACCTTTCTTTTTGCTACCCCCACCCTCCAAAATGCCAACCCCAAATAGGTTCAACCACTTGCATTTTCTACCCCTATTATCTTGGCTGCTAAGCGTATCTATGGGGAAAAAAAAAAAATCACCCGATGACTTGGATTGGTACAATTGCAGAATAATGGTCTCTAAATGTATCAGACCCCATAGGTTGGTGGTCAGGACCCAATCACCAGTCCCACCCCTACCCCCACTTCCCTGGTGGCTGTTCTAACTCAAACTCCCACCCCACACCTTCTCCCTCCCTCTCAGCAAGGGACCTTCCTGTTTCCTTCACAAAGAGAAAATCTGTGGAAATGCTCTCAGAGTCCTCACTGACAACCTTATCTATTTCCATGTCCAGCCTGCACTCTTTCCCTTCTGCCGCTGAGAAAATGTCCCTCCTTTTATCAGAGACGCCCTGAACTCAGGAGACCACGCCCTCTCATTCCTCTAACAGCTACACTTGAGCAGTAAACTTTGTCCTTAGTCTTTAACCTCTCTCTCTGTAAACGTTTCCCCTCCACTGTATTCAAACGCCCCCAGCCCTCTTTAATTAAGGCCTCATTGCTGTTCCGTCCTTAACCAAATTGGTTGAAAAACTTGTCTATATTGACTATTTTCACTTCTTTCACCGCTCATTAATTCCTCAATGGACTGTGCAGTCTGATGTCCGCTTCTAACACCCCATTGAAATGTCTTTGCCCTGTTCACCTGTTTACCAATGCGCCTCTACATCTACATCTAGTGGAATCTTTTCAATAGTTACTTCAGTTGACACCACTGACAGATTCCTCTTTTATGAAACACTCTGCTTTGGCTTTTCTGACTCCACTGCTCCCCTGGTTTTCCTTCTACTTCTTTTAAACAAT
Source organism: Dugong dugon (assembly GCA_030035585.1). Classification (NCBI taxonomy): domain Eukaryota; kingdom Metazoa; phylum Chordata; class Mammalia; order Sirenia; family Dugongidae; genus Dugong; species Dugong dugon. The sequence continues at coordinate 36,708,652 of CM057460.1, forward strand.
ACTTAGTCTTAATCTTCTCCCTGAGCTCCTCACCACGGAACTCTCTCATTTATTTTTGAAACTACCCCCCGACCCTGTACTTTAATTCTGTTTTCTAGTTTGCGTCTTAAGCATTGATATTCTCCAAGACCCTATTCTCATTTATCTCCCTGGGAAATTTCAACCACATCTTCAGCTTCAGTCACCACCTGTGTACTGATCACTCCCAAATCTGTACCTTAAGCCCAACCCTCTTCCTGAGCTCAGGACTCATATATCCAGTATCTACTGACCATCTTCATCTTGGTGTCCCTCAGCTACTCCAGAGCAACTTAGTTGACCTAACCTGAGTTCATCACTTCTCACCTTCCCCATCTGAACCTGCACCTCCTCTTCTGTTCCCTATCTTGGCCACTCACACCCCCTTTCAACCAGACCCCCACACAAGAAATGTGGTGTTATGTACTGAATTGTGTCCCCTCAAATCATGTGTTGGAATACGAATCCCTATACCTGTGGATGTAATCCCATTTGGGAATAGGGGTTTCTTTGTTATGTTAATGAGACCATATCAGTGTAGAGTGGGTCTTAAACGTACTCACTTTTTGAGCTATAAACAGAGCAGATTAGGCCCAGAGAAGCAAGCACAAAAGGAGGAGAAGATACATGCCTTGTGGAGATCACCAAGGAATCATGGAGTGCCAGGTCTACAGAAACTGAAAGAGAGCTTTCTCCAGAGACAACAGAGAGAGAGAGAGAGCCTTCCCTTAGAGCTAGTGACCTGAATTTGTTCTTCTAGCCCCCTAAACTGTGAGAAAATGAGTTTCTCTTTATTAAAGCCACCCACTTGTGGTATTTCTGTTAGTGCAGCACTAAGAAGCTAAGGCCCCTGGACTTACTATCCCTTACCTCTCTATAGCTCCATATATTTGCACATGGTAGGTTTGCAACTACTGTCCACTGGTTGAACACAAGAAGTATTTCAGCGGCTTTCTTGTGCAGGACCGCTTATTCTCATTTCTGGTACTGAAACCAGAACAAGGACCAATGCACTGAATTTAAGGGAAAAGGATGCAGCTACCTGCTGGGAAATTTTTTCTAACCATTTTGCGTATCTTAAAGTGCTGTGGACTGCCTTGAGAGGTCATGAGAGTCCCATCGCTGGAGACATCAAGCAGAAGCTGGAGGACTGGTGTTGCAAGATTGGGCTGGGTGGCTTCTGATGCTGTACCAACTCTGAGACTTAATTAAGCAATTAATAAGTCCCTCATATGCTTTGACCACAGCATCTCATTTAAGTTTCTTAGTAGATTATTATTGGTCCCTAGGTAGTTTCAGGACTAAGGTACACCTGACCCAAGCCACAGTATTGTCAGTAGCCTCATATGCATGTGAAAGTGGGACCGTAAATAAGGAGGACCGAAGAAGAATTGATGCCTTTGAATTATGGTTTTGGCAACGAATATTTAATATACTGCCAAAAGAATGAACAAATCTGTCTTGGAAGAAGTATAGCCAGAGTGCTCCTTGGAAGCAAGTATGGTGAGACTTTGTCTTATGTACTTTGGACATGTTATCAGGAGGGACCAGCGTCTGGAGACAGACATCATGCTTGGTAAGGTAGAGGGTCAGCAAAAAAAGGAAGACTCAAGGAGATGGATTGACACAGTGGCTGCAACAATGGACTCAAGTCTAACAATGATTGTGAGGATGGCTCAGGACCTAGCTATGTGTTGTTCTGTTGTACATGGGATTGCTATTAGTTGGAACCCACTCAGTGGCACCTAACAGCAACAACAGGTGGTTTGCACTCAACTACTAACCTAAAAGTTGGCAGCTGGAACTCATCCAGCAGTGTTGTGGAAGAAAGGCCTGTTATCTGCTTCTGTAAGGATGACAGCCAAGAAAACCCTATAGAGCAGTTCTATTCTATAACACACGTGATCACCATGAGTCAGAATCACATCAACAGCAACAGGTTTGGGTTTGGTTTTAGTAGATTATTAGCCCCATTTTTTGGATGAGGAACCAGAAACCCAGAAGGTCAAGTAATTTCCCTAAGGTGATCCAGCTGGGTGGTCGGTGTTAGGGCCAGGTCTCCAGAGAAGGCCTGGTGTCTCCAAAGCCTACTATTTTTGTGAAGCCACTGCCATCCATTCTGGCATCGGAGACAGACTTCAATTCAGTAGAGTGCAGTCAGCTGTACGTCCTCGTTGGCACAGACAGACCTCTGAAAATAAGAGAAAGGAACAATTCTTTAATTCAGAGCTTAAATAAATAAATTCGGAACTTAAGTTCTTAAATATGTCCATATATTCATTCGCATACTATCCTCCCTTCAGATTCTACAGATCACAAGTAATCCTAATAATCAAGTGCCGTTTTCTTCATTGGCCATCAACCCCAGCTCCCAGAGGCTTGGAAAGAAGTGAGTGAGAAAGGGTTAACTCTCCCATTTACTCTGAGCAGCTTTTAATTAAATGCAGGTCCCAGCTTCAGAGATTCTGGGCTGCTACTAAAATAGCAGCCTGCTGTGTGAAGGATGCTGAGGTGGAGAACACTGGGTTTTCTTTTACACGCTGGAAAGAAAGGGAGATGCCATATATTCAAGGGAAATTGGTTGGCGGTACAGAAAGGGTACAGAAGCAAATCATTTACCTCATTTTTATTGTTGCCTCTGATACATTGTCCTAGAAGGACACACAGATATGATTAAAAGAGCAGATAGGCATCAAAATGGCAAAGCAGTCAGTCTAGGACAGTAACCTGGCAAGAGAAAGGGGTCCAAGTGAACAGTTGAATCAAGATGTGAAATTCAAGCTGTAGAGACTCTACTTGCAGATAACCTGTGAGTGGCTATTTTTATAGCACTCACTAGCTGCCATTCTCAGAACTCTAGGGAAAACTTACCCTCTTGCATGACTCTAAGGTATATTATTACTTCTCTGTTTCACCTGATCCTAACCTTATTGTTTGAATACTCAGAGAGCTTTCTTAGTCTGCAAGATTGAGGGCTAGGCAAGGCTTGAGTAATTAAGACCCAGCAATAATTCCAAGTCTAAAAATAGAGGGCCAGCGAAGAAGAGGGAAACCTTCCGTGAGATGAACTGATATAATAGCTGCAACAATGCACTCAAACATACCATTGATCATGAAGATGGTGCAGGACTGGGCAATGTTTTGTTCTGTTGTATGTGTGGGGTCCCTATGTGCCAGCGCCAACTTGACAACAACTAATAACAACAAAGATAGAAAAAATTAGCTCCTCCATCAAAGAAGGAGAGGGAAGTAAAGTGAAAAGGGCACTGGACCAGCAACCAGCAGTGTGGGTTCTAATCCACACACCGTCACTATCTAGCTTTGGGACTTTAGGCAAAGTAGGACTCTCATACTTAGAATGAAGCAATTGCATTCAATGATTCTTAAAGTCTGTTTTAGCTCTGAAAGAAGAAAAAGGTCTGACATTACAGTTGTCATGTGCCATTAAGTCGATTGCAACTTATGGCAACCCCATGTGTTACAGAGTAGAACTGCTCCATAGGATTTTCTTGGCTGTAATCTTTATGGAAAGGAGCCCTTGTGGTTGCAGTGGTTAAGCACTCGACTGGTAACCAAAAGGATGGCGGTTCAAACCCACCCAGTGGCTCTGTGGGAGAAAAGACCTGGTGATCTGCTCCCATAAAGATTACAGCCTAGGAAACCCTATGGGGCAGTTCTCTGTCCTCTAGGGTTGCTAAGAGTCAGAATGGACTCAACAGCACACAACAACAGCAATCTTTTAAGGAAGCAGATTTCCTGGCCTTTTTTTCCAGAGTGCCACTGGGTGGATTCGAACCACCAACCTTCAGTTAACTGCTGAGCATAAACCATTTGCACCACCCAGGGACCTCTTGACACAGAGTAGGAACTCAGTAATCTACATACTGCCTGTCACTTGAGAGTACATCACCCCTTTCCTGCCTCTCTCTACTAAAGACCCACTCATGTCCATAGTGCCTGGGACCTCAAGTTCTATCCTACATGAATAAATTTCTCTAAATTAAGCCATCCATTAAAAATACCCTATTTCTGTTAGGAATAAGTTCCATGAATATTAAAAGACTTGCACGGCATGACAAATTTGGTTTCCCTTCCACTGACATAATTATTCCATGAACTGTTGAATAGCTTCAGAGATCATCTTTCTTAATCTTATATTTTATAAATGAACAAATCTAGACCCAGAGAGGTGAAGCAGCCTTCTAAGGGTCACACAGCAAGGGCTGTTCCCTAGGACTTTTCCCCACTGCCAAAAATGGCAAGATGCAGGTACTTGGCAATCAGTGTATAAAGGAAAATTATAGTTTAGGTTCCAAGAAAGCTATTTTTAAACAGAAGGCTATTTCACCTTGGAACTTTATTTTAAGAAAAAAATAATAATAATAATAAACAAGTGCACTAGATTTGTCCTTTTAAGCCAGTTTAAGAAGTGTGCCTTCTCTATGCTGTTGAAATTGGCAGGCCAACATCTTGCAGACAGACTGTTCTGGTCTACTCGGTTAGTTGTTATCCCAAACGCAAATCTGACTCACGGGTGAGATCATGAGAAATCTGGACTATTTTTCTTGATGACTTTTTCTTTCCTATTTCAGTGTTCTTTTGCGGTATCTGGCTCCATATGATACCCATGCTGGGGAACAGAACCTTGAAAGAGATGTTCCTAGGATGGTCTAGGCCGTTGTATGAATCACGAGACAGCTAGCGCAGGTTTTGCCATGAACTGCTTACCTGTGGCTTTGATGCAAAAACTCAGGGTGTGTGTGTTAATGTATTGGTGCAAGTGCGTGTGTGTGCATGTATGTGTGTGAGAGGGAGTACGTGTGCATCTGTATGTGAATATGTATTGGTCTTATGGCAAAGTAAGAAGATTTCTGTTTATTGGTATTTGAGGGACTTGGGGAAGGCCCTCTTATTAATCAAATGAACTATTTTCTTTCAACAAATGTCTATTTGATATCTATCTTTTGTTAGATGCTGGAGATATAATAAGGACTCCTACCACCTACAGGAGGTTACCTGTAATTAGATAAGTAAATCTTACATAGACTGTGTATTAGAGTAATGCTAGCTGCTATGATAAGCTCCCAAGCTTTAGTGGTCTAACATAACAAAAATTTATTTCTCCCTCACATAACAGCCCAGTGCAGGTGTTCCTCATCAGCAAGTGGCTGCCCTCCACTTGGTGACTAAGGGATCCAGGCTGCTTCCGTTTTATGGCCCACCCCTTCCTAGGGCTGCAGAATTCTCTCCCTCCAGTTGATGGAAGGGTTGGAGAGAGCGAGTAGAGAGACAATACATCTACTTCTGAAATGCCTTGGCTTGGAAATGGCACACATCACTTTTGTTGGTGAGAACTCATCATATAGGCAGACTCAGATGCAAAGCACCCTGGGAAATGTAACCCATGTTGAGTCTGCACTATGGAAGGGCATATGGAATTGTGGTGTTCAGTTGGCTGTCTTTGCTATATAGTCTGGTATGTACTTGATGGAGATCGCTCAGGATACTATGCAAGTGTAAGAGAGGCATTTACCCTGGATCTGAGAGTAGGGGATCATCACTTGTTGTTCCTTCTTTCCCCTCTCTTCCTCCTGAGCTTGATTCTTCCTGTGACCTTCACACCACTGTACATGCTCTTTCTTCTCTCTAGAACTTTTCTCCCACCTCGTCTTGTCCCTCTGCTGGGTAGCTCAATAGTCCATCAGATAGAAACTTGGCAGGTATTTCCCTCTAGAGGCCTTTCCTGAACGCACAACTCCAGTTTGCATGTGTACGAAGGTGAGGCAAGGAGATTTTTGTTGAGATTTGAGAGCCCAGAGGAAGGCCCTTCTGCTAATCAAATGGAAGTTCTGCCTAGCATAGACCCCAGGGGTTCCAGCAGCATTTAAGAAAAAGAGAGAGGTAAGGAAGGTGTAAGATGATGGATGAGTGAGTCTATCCTGGAGGTAAGAGCTTCAGCCCTTTGGAGGCAGAGATGGAGCATGGGGCCTCCAGACCACTTCAGTTCAAGAACCTACACTTCTAGCCCACCACCCGCCAGTCAGCTGTACTGTGGTAGTTTGCATGTTGCTGTGTTGCTGGAAGCTATGCCACCGGTATTCAAAAACCACCACAGTATTTCACCAACGATGGACAGGTTTCAGCAAAACTTCCAAACTGAGACAGACTAGGAAGAAGGACCTGCTGATCTACTTATGAAAAAAAAATCAGCCAGTGAAAACCTTATGGGTAGCAGTGAAACATTGTTCTATGTGGTGCTGCCTAGGTTGGAAGGCACTACACAATAACCACAACAAGGGACTCAAACATACCAACGATCATGAAGATGGTGCAGAACTGGGCAACATTTTGTTCTGTTATACATAAGGCTGCCATGAGTCATAGCCGACTCGATGGCAGCTAACAACAACAACGCTTCTAGCAGTGGGTTTCAGGAGTTGTTTCTGAGGGTCCATTTCTGGAGAAAAATGAGAAAATTCACAAGTGCTGGTTAAGAAGTGGGCAGAGATGCAAGACATCTAAACTGGGTCAGTTCTCCCTGGGGAAAGTGTCCTTTTTGACCAGGAGGAGAAGTTGATGGTTGATCAGCCAGCCCCAGTCTTGTAGCTGAAGCCGGAGGGAGTGTAGAAGCCTCCAGGGTTGAAGCAACCCTGGAATGCATCTTCCTGTTCTCACAGGCCCAAGATCCTAGAAAGGACCATGGGGTTTTAATTTCTGGATATAAGAATAGAATGTGCTTCTCTTGCAGCTGGATTTATCTTCTTGTTTGAAAACTATTTTCTTACTAATTATTTTTAATGATCTCAAGGAAAACTGCCTCTCGAGATTACTTTGACAAGTTCATACATGCAAGGGCCATGCTGATCCTGCATTTATTAGGTGTGGCTGCTTTTACTGTTTAGGTTACCATTAGAACTACCTAAAAATAGACCTGTGAGCTGGGTGCTTAGAAAACAACTAGGCAGAGTGGCTTAGGAAGGAGACTGCGCTAACCACGGGCTCTTTGTGAATGCTGTCTGATTCTCTGCTCTGTCCCATTCCACTCTGAAGCGTTGCTTGTCTGCGCCAACATACTCAGGGAGGATAGTTTTGATGGGAGGATAGTCATAGATACCAAAATTGAAGGCAAAGCTTCTGAGGTAGGGGGTAAATCTCTGGGTAAATCTTTGTGCTCAGACCGAGCAGTTCTGACTACCAGCCAGGAATCCCCAGATTCTTAGCCTCCCAGGTGGCCCACTGTATTTCTTGTGATTTCTTGTCCTGACCCAGACATTCATTCATTCACCAGATATTTATAGAGCACTTACTATGTGCCAAACACTCTTCTAGGCACCAGGGATGAACAAGACACACAAAACCCCTCCCCTCACATTTTGGGGATGGTAGTGGAGAGGACAAAAATCCTCACAACTGGACCGATAAGCAACATCATGATAGAGAAAAGATTGAGGTTGTCAAGGATTTCATTTTACTTGGATCCACAATCAATGTCCCTGGAAGCAGCAGTCAAGAAATCAAATGACGTATTGCATTGGGAAATCTGCTGCAAAAGACCTCTTTAAAGTGTTAAAAAGCAAAGATGTCACCTTGAAGACTAAGGTGCATCTGACCCAAGCCATGCTATTTCAGTTGCCTCATATGCATGCAAAAGCTGGACAATGAATAAGGAAGACTGAAGAAGAATTGACGCCTTTGAGTTATGGTGCTGGCGAAGAATATTGAATATACCATGGACTTCCAGAAAAACGAACAACTCTGTCTTGTAATAAGTATGGCCAGTATGCTCCTAGAGGTGAGGATAGGGAGACTTCGTCTCACATGCTTTGGACATGTTATCAGTAGGGACCAGTCCCTGGAGAGGGACATAATTCTTGGTAAAGTACAGGGTCGACAAGAAAGAGGAAGACCCTCACTGAGATGGATTGACAAAGTGGCTGCAACAATGGGCTCAAACACAGCAATGATTGTGAGGATGGCATAGGACCAGGCAGTGTTTCATTCTGTTACGCGTGGGGTCCCTATGAGTCAGAACTGACTCAACGGCACCTAACACCAATAACAGTGGAGAGGATGAAGTTTCTTGGTGGTGTAAATAGTTAACACACTCAACTACTAACAGAAAGGTTGGAGGTTCAAATCTACCCAGGGACACCTTAGAAGAAAGGTCTGTCAGTCTACTTCCGAAAAATCAACCACTGCAAAACCCTATGGAGTACAGTTCTACTCTGATGCACATGGGGCCGCCATGAGTCAGAATCGACTTGACAGCAGCTGGTTACTGGTTTGGTGGAGAGGACAGGCACAAAACAAGTAAACTAACGAATAGGCAGTATAGCTTCAGGTAGAACTAAGTGCTTCTTGAAGAGAAATAAAGCAGGTTAAGGGGCTACAAAGTGGTGGGGCAGGCTTTGTTCGATAGTGTGGGCAGGGAAAGCATCTCAGAGAAAGTGACTTTTGAACAGGGGACTGAACAACGAGAAGTAGCCGGCCAGGCACAGATCTGTGGGAAGGGCAATCCACCCAGAAGGAAGAGCCGGTGCAATGGAGTGGAGCCTGCATGTCCAAGGACTGAAGCAATCAGTTCTGCCCCCATCCCTGGTCCACACGTGGGTGAGACACCACATCATCCCTCACCCAGAGCACAAGGAGGTAGTGGGGGTCGAGCAGGATGCTGCTTTAGAAAAGCACGGGAAGGTAGAAGGGAAGTCTGCAGAGAAAGTGGAGTTTTCTAACTAACTGATTTTTTTTCATTGCTATAGTTTAATACATGTAGCTATGAAGATCTGGTTTCCAATTTGTAGAGGAATTTGCTTTGGGGTGTTTATGAAAAGGAAGGATTTTATGAATGCAGACAACCTTGTTGCCCCCTGTTATGGATTGAATTATGTCCCCCCAGTAGATATGTTTAACTCCTTACCCCTGTACCTGTGAATGTGATCCTACTTGGAAATAGAGGTTTTCTTTTGTTATGTTAATGAGGTCATACTGGAATAGGGTGGGTCCTAAACCTAATCACTTCTGAATGGTGTCTTATAAAAAGGGAAAACAGACAAGGAGAGACAAAAAACAATGGAGAGAGACAATATGAGGAACTGTCTACAAGACAAGGGATGCCAAGGAACCCCCAGGGCTAGCAATAAGGAAGGACCCCCCCCAAGAACTGATGCCGTGATTTGGACTTAACAGCCTCCAAAACTGTGAGACAATAAATTTCTGTTCTTTACGGTCACCCACTTTGTGGTATGCACCAGGTAACTAAGACACCCGTGTTTGGAGAAAGCCATTCAGAAGTTGGTAGCATATCAAGCAACCCCATTCTGTTCCTTGGTACTGTGGTGTTTCCGACCACCAGGGAAGGGCACTGGGTACTGAGAGTATTTGACTTTCAGCCAAGAACTTTGGGTCTGATTGTCCTGTTTTAAGCAACTTTGACCATTGCCTAGAAAACTCCTCAGTTCTGCCTAGTTAACGGCAGTTCTGTTGCTAATAAATCCTTTTCAATCTTCTGCCTTTCTTGGGCATAAATGTGTCATAACACATTTGCATGTCAAGATCATTTGGGCTTTGGGGTTTAGGTCTCCTGCTGTGGCTAATGTCATGAACAGATAGTAACGACCTGGGAAGGGATTTTGTTCTGGGGTTGCGAGGAGATGAGCTTTAAAAAACATCAGTCTTATTTGCAGGCAAATATGGCTAATGATAGACTAGGGAAAACAAAATAATTCAAAATCTGCGATGAATGCTTGCTTATTTCCAAAGGGACTGTGTTTTAATGGAGTGCAGTGGAGAATGAAGGATAAGAGATGAAAAGGTAGAAATAGCATTCTGGGAGGTTTTTGATTGGTTGTTGTTCTTCAATAAAAATAAAAACAGGCCAACCAGGGTATATACTGACCTGTAGTGGAGCCAGTGTTGACCTCTGAGAGACCGGCTGGACTGGAGGGCCTGTGTCGGTGTGTGGTTCACTGAGTGAAACAAGCCTCTATGGTAGCGGCTCTCTACTGGGAACAGTTTTGCCCGAGGGGACATTCGGCAATGTCTGGAGACATTTTTGGTTGCCATCAGTATCCTGATGTTGGGTACATAATGGGTAGAGACCAGGGATGCTACTGAACATCCTGGAATGCACAGGACAGCCCCCACAGCAGAGAGTTTTCTGGACCAAAATATTAATAGTGCTGAGACTGAGAAACCCTGCCTACCAGCTGCTCTCTGTTCTAGCCTGAGCTCCAGGTGTGTATTGGCTCTCACCACCCATTCCTATAAGTGGTTTCACCTCTGAGTGAAGGCCTGGAAGGGGCCTTAGAAATGATTGGATGCTAATCTAATTTTACAGGTAAGACCTTCAGGACTTCAGAGAAATTGAGTGACTTTCCTCAATTCACACAACTTTTTAGTAACAAAGGTAAGATCAGTGAAATTTTAAGGAGCCTTTGCCAAAGAAGGAGTTTTTGCAAGTTTTTTACATTCTGCTCTTGGTTGATTATTTCATTCATTCCTACAGTAACTATTTGTTGAGTATCTGTTATGTAATTGGCACTGTGCTGCCACATAATGCCTGAATAAACATGAAGATTGCCTGAAATGGGCAATGAAATGATAACAGTGGTAATAATGGTAATAATAATAATAATAATAAGGCTGAGAACATTGATTGAGGATTCACTCTGAACTCGGACTATACTAAAGCCTTTATGTGGATTATCTCATTAAATCCTCCTCACAGCCCTGGTGGTACATTGGTTAAGAGCTTGGCTACTAATCAAAAGGTCAGGAGTTCAAATCCACAGGCTGCTCCTTGAAAACCCCTATGGGGCAGTTCTACTCTGTCCTATAGGGTCACTATGAGTCAGATTTGATTCACTGGCAACGGATTTGGTTTGGTTTTCACAGCCCTGCAACCAGGTACCATTATTATTACCCTTTTACAGGTGAAGGTCCCTGGGTGGTGCAAAGGGTTTGTGCTTGACTACTAACCTTAAAATGGGCAGTTTCAACCTACCCCATGGTGCCACGGAAGAAAGGCCTGGCAGTCTGCTTCCATAAAGATTACAGCCAAGAAAACCCTATGGAGAGGTTCTACTCTGTAACACATGAGGTCACCATGAGTCGGAATCACCTTGATGCCAACGGACAAACAGCTTTTATAAGTGACAAAACTGAGGCTCAAGGAGATGGGTAGGTAGCAGGGTGGGAATTTGAGCCTTGTTCTTCCTGATTCCAGGGCTAGAACCCTAACCATGGAGCTCTCTTCTTTCTCTATGTGATGACTGGTAGTTAAATTGTTACTCTAGTTGGGAGACTGTTGTTTTTAGACTGTTTTGAGCAAAACTCTAGGAAAAGAAATGTAGATACATTTTTCTGGCTTCCGTCGCCCAGGCTATCAGTGGGATTTTTGCTAGTTTTTTGGTTGCTGTGGTATTTGGATTTTCCGGGGATATCATAAATACCTTTGTGAATACCTGCAATGTCAGGGAGGTAGCTAAACACTGGGGATTCAGTAGTGAGCAAAATACTTGTCTTAGTTTGGGTTCCTCCAAAAGCAGACCCTGAGACCAGGGTTTGGGTGCAGGAAGTTCATTTAGAAGGTGATTCCAGAAAGCACGGGAAGGTGAGAAAGGAAGGGAGGAAAACTGATAAAGGGTGTGCTAATGAGCACGTTACTGCTGTGATGATTGGGGCTCAGTACCTCCGTAGAGCTCCAAGGGACTGTGTAGAGCACACCTCAGAATTGCCTCCCAGAGACGAGTGGACTCCCTGTTATTTATCCACCAACTCCCACCCCCATTCTTTCATTGATGTATGTTGCTTCTGGGGGTGTTAACTCCCTGGTGCTTCTACCTGTGTCTGGCCACCCATGCTCCCTGGCCAGAGAGCACCTTTACTTGGGTAGAGAGTCAGAAGAACCCTGAACAAGTCTGGGAACTGTCTGGAGGTGGTCTTCAGGGAGGGTGGGCAAAGGGGTATGATCACAGCATCTGCTACAGTGCACTACAATTCTGCTACAATACAATACACAGTTCTGTGGGACAGCGTGATGAATAGAATTTACAGTACAGTATGACAGTGGGAAGATGAACACAACGAGTGGAGAACAACTAAAAAGAGATAATGAATCCACGGGGGAAGTTAGGGAAGACTTTCCAGGAGGTGATCTGGTAGGGCTAAGAACATATTAGTTCCCTACCGCAAACATCTTCCTTGTTCCGTTCGCTAGGACATAGTATAGTGCACGTACTGCAGTGTCGCTGTTGCCAGGCCTTTGTTGTCTGAGAGCTTTGAACGCTTCTTTTCCTGCCCGTTGTCATGCAGGGATACTCTGTGGTCAGCATCAGGACCATGGGCCTGGCACACTGTACTCATAGTAGCAGCCGGAACCTCAGAACCATTGTTTTGAAGTTGTGTAGCAAAGAGGCAGATGCTAGCCTCTCTGTCCTCCACTTGCACCAGGGCCAGCCCTTTTTCAAATCCAGATTGCTGTTGTTATTGATGTGACATCTTGGGCAAGTGGTGGACCTGGCTGATCCTCAGGTTCCTGACAGCCATCCCTTGGGCAAGGACCCATGGCCCACACTGGTCTTTCTCAATATAAAACTTGAGAAGCAACAAGCCCCCTCCTTTGCTGATGCTGCTGGTCTGCAGACCACACTTGGAGTAGTGAGGTTCTGGTCCCTCTCATCCAGCTCTCTCCTGGATGGTTTCCCCTAGATCAGGGCTTTGTTGTGGGGGCTGCCCTATGCATTGTAGGATGTTTAGCAGGATGTTTAGATTCCAGTAGCATTCCCAACTTGTGACAGCCTGAATGAATGATTTCTTTTGTAAGGGTCAGCACATAGCTGGTTCCTATGTGGCAGAGATTAAAGATGTCCGAAATGTCCAACTTTTCCAAATTACTATGCCACTCCATCATCTCTAACATCAACTACTTCCCCTCTCCTCACTACTCTCCCTGTTATCTTTGGGTTCAGTAGTCTGCTGCCATGTCTCACAGAACTTATGAACCATCAAGGAAATGGCTCACGCTGTGGTGGAGGCTGGCAAGTCCCAAATCCATGGGTCAGGCATAGGCTTCTCCTGACTCATGTGGCTACAGGGGCCAGTGAACCCAAATCAGCAGTTCAGACCACAGGCTGCTGGCTTGCAAGGCTGTGGAAGCTGGCGAATCAGGTCAGATGATAGGCTGCTGGCCCATGGGGCTGCGAAGTCCTGCGAACCCCAGAATTGACAGGTCAGATGGCAGACTGCTGGCTCTAGTCCCAAGAACTAGAGGTCAGACAGTGACGAGCCGGATGCAGGATCCAACGCGGAGAGAGACAGAGAGAGAGAGAGAGCCCTGCCAGAGCACTCTTATATATACATTGGATGCAGGCCACATCCCAGGGAAAGGTGTGACCCTCCTGCAAGGCTGTGACTCAAGATACACTCCACACTAATCCTGCCTTATTAACTTATAGTGGTTAGAATTTACAACACATAAAATGGAGGATAATTACATCAGATCACAAAATGGAGGACAGCCACACAATACTGGGAATCATGACCTAGCCAAGCCAACACATAACTCCAACCATCGCAGGTTCCATACGCCTTATTTGTGTAGTCCCACTCAACCATTGTGTGTGAGTCATAAAGACTATGGCCAGAAGGTCCACGTTAAGTAATTCATTGCACTGCACAACCAAAAATGTCTTCAAACATTGCTAAATGGTCCCTAAGAGCCCAAATCACCTCAGCTTGAGAACCACTGACCTAGATGTTCAAGAACATTCCTTCTCAGGCTTTAATGTGTATATGTGCTACCTGGGTAATCTTGTTAAAATGCAGATTCTAATTCAATACATCTGGGGCAAGGCCTGAGTGTCTGTGTTTCTCTTAAGCTCCCAGGTAATGCAATGCTCCTGGCCAGTGGACCATACTTGGAGAAGTAGTGGTCCTCTCTTACTTCAGTGAGTGGAGAGCTTTGGGCCCACAGGCTCAGGGGTGTTCCCACAAATTCTGCTAACTCCATTCAGGCACTCTTTTTCCCTGTTATTCCCCCAGGCCATTACATCTGTGACTGCTGCTTTCGCCTCCCTGCCTCCAATCCCGCCCCCAGCCCCAGGAGCCTCCTGCCCTGTTTGCCCGGGAGAAGTTAGCCTTCCTTCATGAGTGACAGCAAATCGAGTTTTCCTTTGATGTGTACAAGGATCCACCAGGGCCCTTTCACTACTCAAAGAGCCATCTTTGCACATTGTGTCTCTTCGTTTATTTAAGTTTTAGAAGGGGAAAATAGGAGGGAGAGCCTTGCCTATGGAAGGTAAGGAGCCCAGGAGTGCCAACCTGAAATTCTAGGAGGCTTAGAGGAGATAGCCTCAGGGGGCTAGAGTTTAGGAAATAGCTCTCAAAAGCCAAAGAAGAAGCTGCAGTTATGGAATAGGGAAAACCGAAGGCCGATAGGGGAGTCCCTGGGTGGTGCAGGAGGATAATCTGGTAGGCTGCTAACCAAAAGGTTAGGAGTTTGAGTCCACTCACAGGTTCCTTGGAAGAAAGGCTAGAGATCTACTTTTGAAAAAATCAGCCATTGAAAACCCCATGGAGCAGAGTTCTACTCTGACACACATGGGGTTGCCATGAGCTGGACAGCAACTGGTTAAGGCAGATGAGGCTGGGGTTGGGGGGAGGGCAGGATGGAGAACAGCTCGCTTTACATACCACTGAACCCCAGGAATTATTCTGGTAATGAAACTCTTTGCAGACTTCTAGAAATGCTGTCACTTTACCCATTGTTATTTTTAGCCATTGTCTGTTTCCTATTGTTGGTAACTGGTAAAAATTCTTAGGAGGCTTTTTCTGTGGGCTTCAGTGAGAAGCTTTGAGATAGTGTGGGGAAGAACAGTGGCCGCTTCAGTGGGAAGGACATGCAAAGACTAAGTTCCCAGTTGTGGGGGATGGGGAAGGAGAAGGCAGCAGGGAGCTGCAGCCTGATCTTTGAAGATAGCGTGGTGGAGATTTCCACAGCAACATGTCAGGTGGGAAGACTAGCTGTTCCAGGGCAGCCCTCTTACCTGTGGCCACTGGTTCTGTAGGGCTGTGAGGATAGGACTGTGCTCGATACAGTAAGGAGTGGGGTCGGGGTGAACCATGTACCTATTGCATGTGACCATGATTCTAATGTGTTCCCATTCCAAGCTCTCAAATGCAAACCACGTGGTGAGGACTCCCTCTGACTGAGGTCAGATCCTGGAGGACTGGGAATGTTAGATGAGCCCCACCCAAAACATCAAGAAGGTGGCATGCTTTCATCAGTTTTGGGAAGGTTCCTGTGGGACACAGAGGAGAGATTATTCAGGAAGATGACAGGCCAGCAGCCTCCTAAATATTGTTGTTGACAGGACAGGTGGTGATCGGTAATGACGTTTCTATTGGTCTGGTTGGAAATGAGAAAAATAAGATCAGTACAGTGAGATTTCCTTAAAGCTAAACTTACTTCTCTTAAAGTGCAAGCTTTATACTGCACTTTTGGCCTTCCTATTTGGGAAGAGGTTAAACTGTTTTGTCATGAATGAAATTATGATGTTTCTCAATATTTATTTATCTGTTTACTGTCTTCATTGGCCAAAAAAAGGTTAGAAGTACTTTGGTTCCAAAAATAATTTGTAAAATTTTTATTCGCCTGTGAAATCCAGATGTCTAAAAGGCGCTGAATTGGGCAAGAAGCGAAGGCGAGAGACCATGACTATGTGGAGCCAGAGGAGACGGAGGGGCCTGAAGGGGGAGGAGGGGGCAGAACTTTATGGCCAACTGGATGCCTCTTGAATCTGGGCCCTCAGAAGTGCAAAGATGGAATCTTTTATAGAAATGTGGAAGTAGGAGAGGGAACGAGTCTGGGGACAGATGAAACATATGGGAGTCGTCATCATAAAACACGAATGGCTATGCTTTGTCGAGGGCAGACTGTACTGTGTTTCATTTCCATTATTTCATTTAATCAATGCAACCACCACTTGATTATTGGTGCTATTGGTACCAATACTACTGGTTATGAGCTGGGTGGTACCAGTGGTTTGTGATCAGCTGCTAACCTAAATGTGGCTCTGCAGAAGAAAGGCCTAGCAATGTGCTTCCCTAAAGATTACAGCCAAGAAAACCCTATGGAGCAGTTCTACTCTGCACATATGAGGTCACCATTAGTGGGAATCAATTTGATAATAGCTAACAACTTTGGGTAGTAATAGTAACCAATGTAATATTGATGCTATAGTTGCCTTGGTCTTACAAATGAGGGCGGAGATAGGAAAACTTAACATTGTCCTGTGTCACAGAGGTAAGAAATGTGGTAGATTCAAACCTGGGACTTTGGGACCGTAATGCCAAGAAGGCAGCATCCCGGGTTCTGTGCTGCATGGCCTTGGATGAGAGAACCTGGTGCTGTGAGAGTGGATGGAATCTGAGCAGAGGGCAGAAAGGGAAGGTTAGGAAGCTAAGGATCTCTGCAGTTCTTCTCATCTTGAAGATTCGAACAGTGTTTGACCAGGTGACCCAGAAGCCCCCTGATCCTGTCTCCTACCAGTCAAGTCTTCTGAAAGAAAGAAGTATTTGCACAGAGGACACTGACAGACAGATGGGCATGTTTGTTTCTGGTGGCTTTGGCCCCAAGTCCCAATGTGCAGCTCCTTGTGTCTAGGCTGGAATTGGACTGGGGCACAGAACCAAAGCTGGTGGACTGGTGGGTGTTTCCCCGTTTCCACACCTGAATTTTGGATGTTATAGGTCTGATGGGGAGTAAAGGCTGTGGAGGTTAGGCCTGCCCCCAGGAAGGAGAGCTTGTCACAATGCAATGCCTTTAGCAGGACTGGCCTGGACTGCCCAGCTGAGGCCTTCCCAGGCCCCTGCCCACATCAGCTCACCAATCACATCAGGGGAATAATGATAATAGAAACAACGACTTTGAGCTACACATTGTGCCAAGCATTTCCCGTGCAAAGCACTTTACATGAAGTGTAAAAATATTGCAAAAAAAAAAAAACAAACCTACAGAGCATTGACCCCACTATAAATGCCCCTTCCACTAGACCTTATGCTCCGGAAACACGAGGCCAATGAGGGCCTCAATTCTGTCAGTCCTTATCAGCATCCTTCTTCCTTGAAGAACTTGAAGTCCCCACCCTGAAAGATTTAGGGGAGTCCCTGGAGGGTTTAAATAGTTAACATGCTCAACTGATAACTGAAAGGTTAGAGGTTTGTGACCATCCAGAGGTTCTTCGGAAGAAAGGCCTGGTGATCTACTTCCCAAAAATCAGTCATTGAAAACCCTATGGAACACAGCTGTACTCTGACACACTTGGGGTCACCATGAGTTGGGTTTGACTCTTTGACAGCTAAGTTATTAGTTCAAGATTTAGGTGAGAAAGTGTTCCAGCTGTTGTCAACACATCGGAGGAAGGAAAAATGCCCCATTTTGTCTTCTGACTTTACCTTTTGAACAAATGTAGGTCAGGTTATGAATCGGCCTTAAGATTTGTTCTTTCCTTCATTCATTCACTCGTGGTCATTTGGTCATTCATTTAACGTGAGCTTATTAATCACTGTAAATCTGCAGATAAGTACACAGGACAAAGCAAACACAAAGTGTACTATTGTATCAAAGTGTACTATGATCCCCATATTTTAAGCACTCATGACTCTTTGCTTACTTGAAAAGACAGAACACACAAGAATAATAGTAGAATATTCTTGTACTGATAGTACACACTCAAGGCCTCAGAAGCTCAAACAGCTATTGACAAGAGCGGCTGAGAAAGGTAACATGGAGAAAGAGGTTGAACTGGAACTAGACTTGAAGGCCCAAGGGGTATAGGTGGAATTGAGGTTGTAGGGAGAACAGGGGAGGACACTATGTGAAGGGGAGAAGAAAGTCAAGAGCAAAGGAAAGGAACTTCTACAACAGTTTCAAGTGACTCCTTCAAGGCATGTGCCTTCCTCAGAAGGGGTAGAAAAAGGGTTTGACTGTGAGGACTGTTTTCAGCAAGGCCAGGGACGGGGCATGGCTCCAGTATGCACCCAATAGGTGACTTAAAAGAGGCACTCAGTTGTTCTGTCACCTCAACAAGGAAGGCCTCATAATAGCTCCTTACTGGTTGCCCCCTAAACTGGAAGCCTGTGGTCAGCCCTACATGAAAAAAAAAATGAGTTTACCTCAGAGCACTGCTCTGCTTGGGGAAAAACAAGTGGACATCAGCCAACTGGGCTGCACACTGACGAGAGCTGAAAGGTTTGAAAGCGGAAAGTGCTAGAAAGGGCTGTGGTATTGTCAAGCTCGGGATAAGCCGTGCAGTTGGGAATGATGGCTGACCATCACGTCCTGCTCTTCCAGTTGGTGTTTTAGGCTTCTGGAGAGCTCGTGGGAGAAAACCATTCAGGAAATGTACGGATACTCGTCAGCAATAAAAAGAAACACACTATTGATATATGCAAGCTTATGGATGAATCACAACATAATTATGCTGAGTGAAAGAAGCCAGACAAAAATGAGTACAGACTTTATGAATCCATTTATATAAAATTATAGAAAATACACACTAGTCTTTGGGGTGGAGGGGGAAACAGCCCCGTGTTACTCGGGGAAGGGGGCCGGGGGAGTAAGGAGGGATTACCAAGGGGCATGAGGAAAGTTTTGGGAGCTAATGGGTATGCCCATTGTCTTAATTGATGATGGTTTCATGGATATATTGCATAGATAAACTTCTCCAATTGTGTGCTTTAAATATGTGCAGTTTATTGTATTTTTATACCTCAATAAAGACGTTTAAAAAAAAAAAAAAAAAACATGGAACATACAGAAAAGATCATCCACGGGCATTCCCCAGGGTCTGTGTTGTTGCAGGTTGGATTTCCTGGGAGCAGACTTTGAGTGGAAAATGCCATGAAGAAGCTTCTAGAAAGTCCGCTTATGACCAGCCACCCTGGGAGAAAGGTAGGAAGTTGGATTGGGCAGAGGGAGAAGCTGGGCTGCAATCCAGTTTCGGCCAAGGTCTCAGCCAACCCCACAGGGAGCTCTGAAGCTAGGAGAGCCCTTAAGAGTGGTCCTCAGTCAGGGCACAACAGATGGACCCTGAAAGAATGGGGAATGGAACCTCAAATTCCTAAAAAATCCTAGACTTACTGGACTGGTTGAGACCTGAGAACTCCCCCAGATTATTGCCCTGAGATACTCTTCAGACCTTGAACTGAAATTAACTCGGAGGTCACCTTTTAGCTAAATAACATACTGACTTGCAAAATAATGAATATCATCCATAAGTACTGTGCTCCTTTAAAAAAATCCTGTCTAAGACCAAACGGTCAACAATTACTTTAAAACAAAGATGAGAATGTAAGGGGCAGGGAAACTAGATTAATGGAAACGGAGCCACTAGAACAGAAATGATGAGAATGCTCACGCACTGTGAAGAATGTAACCAGTGTCACTGAACAATTTGTGTAGGAATTGTTGAATGTGCACCAAAATTGCTCTGTAAACCTTCACCGAAAACACAGTAAAATATTTTTTTTTAAAAAAGAGTGGTCTTGAGTTGTGATAAGCGGGCCGGGCCTTCATGACCCCACGTTGGAAGCAGCTGCTGAGGGCAATTCCCTGAGAGAGCTCACAGGGGAGGGCTGTGTGTGGTGTCACGCTCAGCAGCTGGGGCATACTAAGTCCTTCACTCTCAAGGGGGCTGGGGGTCTGTGTGGTGCACCGCAGCATCCCCTAGAGGCTGAGTGTTGTAAATTGTATTTCTTACTTTTGTTTTTAAATTATATCAAAGAGAGGATTACCTAGGGTCCTGTCTCATTACCAAATTACCAAATGAGGCAGGACCCTAGGTAATTCTCTCTTTGATATTATTTAAAAACAAAAGTAAATATAATTTACACCACCCAGACTCTAGGGGTGGCTCAGTTGTTAAGTGGTATGGCTGCTAACCAAAAAGTCGGCGGTTCAAATCCACCAGCTCCTTGGAAACCCTATGGGACAGTTCTACTGTGTCCTCTAGGGTCCATATGGGTCAGAATTGACCTGATGGCAACAGGTTTGTTTTTTTTTATTTGGAATCTTTATGGAAGCAGATCACCAGGCCTTTCTTCTGCAGCACTGCTGGGTGGGTTGGAACTGTGGACATTTAGGTTAATAGTTGAGTGCAAACTGTTTGTGCTACCCAGAGACCTTCCCACCTCATTAGGTGACTCTTTTTTTTTAGACACTTGGTGATGTCAAGAAAACTTGCCCAGCCAGACTGTTTGGGGGTGGGAGAACGAGCTGGTTCCCTCTGGCTCCAGAGATGCCCTCCATGGAACTAAACCAAGGAAGAGGGTACTCTTTTGTTTTGTGTGACACACTTATCAGAGTGTTATCTTCCTATGAAATGACTCTATAGGTGCTTCTTCTTTTCCTCGTGACTGTAATATCCATGGTGAATTGGCACAGATTCTAAGTTTTCTTGTGGAAAGCAAAATATTTTTTTCAGTTTTGCAAAGCAGCTTATGTTAAAAGACATTTCCAGCAGCTTATCCTTTCAGAAATTTCCTTCTTGAAAACTGAGGATTTTTAAAAGTGGGTCGAGACTGCTGCTCTGCCACCTTGGCAGATCTTGTCTCTGAGAATGACACTGAGGTTTGTCACGGGCAGCTTGTGGGATGTTGTGACCTGAAAAGATACTTATCATTGTATTGTATTGTGATGTGTTGTATTTTTGTGTAAAGAGCACTTACACAGTGCTTACTGTGTGCCAAGCATTGTTCTGCAAGCTTTATAAATATTAGCTCATTTAATTTGTTCTAACAACCCTATGAAATACTACTTTTTTACAGATAAGGAAACAGGCATTTCTCACCTCCCGCTAGTGGGCTGTACATTTTGGACAGTCTCTGGTGCAAATGTTTAACATGCTTGACTGCTAACTAAAAGGTTGGAGGTTCAAGTCCATCCAGAGGCACCTTGGAAAACAGACCTTCCAAAAACTCAGCCATCGAAAACCCTATGGAGCACAGTTCTACTCTGACATGCATAAGGTTGCCATGAGTCGGAATCGACTCAGCAACTAGTGTGGTATGTGTGTACTTATATCTATATATCCATTTTTAATCTACACCCTCTCAGGAATGAAGATCAGATTTTTGGAGGTTCGCCTTCTGGCTAAGCCTCTTAGATCCTGTAGTACTGAGATTGTATAAACCAAGAATTATTAAACTCACCTTTGAGGGCTTTGTGGAATCTCCTAGATGTATATAAAAGCCCAGGGTCTGTAGAATTTTATCAGCACCTCAAATACCCAAATACCCCCAAAATGTTAAAGTTCCACAGGTTTTAAACACATTTTTCATCTCGTCTTGTGTAGCTATCAGACGCAGAATCATTTTGTTTATGATGTGCCTTGTGTTTATGAAATGATCAAGGAGACTTGCCAAGTCTGCATTCATTCATTGACTCACTCATTCTTTCATTCATTCACACTTGGAGTAGGTGTCACCAAGAAGCTGAATGGAGGGGGGCCTGAGGAGGAAAAGGTCTGCAGTTGACTGCCTGTCACCAAGGATATGCAAGTCTGATGGTGACTCCACTTCTTCTTTACTGCAAAGGGTCCCATCAGATGGAAAGAGTAGAGCAGATATTGGGGAGACAAACCAACCTTTGCTTTGTGGACATTGCAACTGAAAGGTTTCCACCCATCATCTGATTAGAGAGGAAATCAAAATATGCTGGGTCCAAATAAAATCTCACAGGCCAACTGCTAGTGGGAACTAAGAGTGTGCCAGCCATGGGATTCAGCCTCCTGAGATTTAGTGAGGAACTTGGCACTTTGTAAGTCAATTTTTGAAAATATTCTGCATTCATGCAACCTCAGAAAGTATAAGGCTTCCCGTACTGTTTTTAGGGGCTGGAATGGACCTGCATGCTGGGCTGCTCCTGCTTCCATGGCCGGGGCCTGGTGTGAACATATGCAGGCAACCAGGAACAAGCCTGTGGCTCTGCAGCTTGGGCCTGCGGCCTTCTCGTCTGGATGTGCACACTTAATTACTCGGCTGCTATCTGGAAATGATACAGCTTGTCCTTGAAATCCCTGACCAGGCGCCAGGCCCTGCTGATTTTGTAAATATCTCCTGTTGTGGGTACAGCAAGCCTTTGGTCAGTCTAGTAGCTTGTCTCCTGCCATTTGGAGAGATGCACCATCATGACTGGCCTAGCTTGTGCTTCTCAGACAGTGGTTGGCTGTTGATACCCATTTTGGGGACTGGCCAGCTCTGAACTCCTTCCCTGGACTCCCCCAGCCTTCTTGCCCTTGAGGTCAACACCGATAAAAGAATTACCACTGTATGTGACACAGTGGTTAAATGCTCAGCTGCTAACTAGAAGGTCGGCAGTTTGAACCCACCAAGTGTTCCTCGGGAGAAAGATGTGGCAGCCTGCTTCTGTAAAGATTTATAGCCTCGGAAACCCTATGGGGCAGTTCTGCTCTGTTCTACGGGGTCTCTATGAGTCGAAATCAACTCAGCGGCAGTGGGTATATGTCAGTGGTTTTCCTTTTTCCATGGATGGAGACCACAGTCAAATTATCACTAAATGTTTGGAGCCACCACATGGGTGGAAAATTACTTCTGTTCCCTTTCTTTAATATGATAAACCTTAAAGACTGTCTGTTGGTTTATTGATACTCATAACGTCTTTCTTTTATTTTTAATGAACTCTTCATTTTGAAAGAATTTTAGATTTACAGAAAAGTTGCAAAGATAGTATGTTCTCATAAGCCCTCCATCCAGTTTCCCCTATTGTTAACATCTTACATAAGCATAGTTGTTGTTGTTAGTTGCTGTCAAGTCAGCTCTGACTCATGGTAACCTAGCGTATAAGAGAATGAAACATTGCCTGGTCCTGCACCATCCTCAGAATTGTTGGTATGTTTGAGCCTATTGTTGTAGCTATTGTGTCATTCCATCTCACTGAGGGCTTCCCTGACCATCTGTCATGGATTGAATTGTGTCCCCAAAAAATATCTGTCAATTTGGCTAGGTCATGATTCCCAGTATTGTATGATTGTGTAACCTGATGTGATTTCGTTGTGTGTTATAAACTCTATCACTATGATGAGGTTATATGTGATCTCCTTATGTGTTGTAAACTCTGTCACTATAATGAGGTTATACTGATGAGGTATACAAGATTGGCTAGTGTCTTAAGCCAGTCTCTTTTGAGATATAAAAGAGAGAAGCTAGCAGAGACACATGGGAACCTCATACCACCAAGAAGGCAGTGCCAGGAGCAGAGCGCATCCTTTGGACCTGAGGTTCCTGTGCTGAGATGCTCCCAGACCAAGGGAAGACTGATGTATCACAAGGACCTTCCTCCAGAGCTGACAGAGAGAGAAGGCCTTCTTCTGGAGCTGACGCCCTGAATTTGGACTTGTAGCCTTCTGGACTGTGAGAGAATAAGCTTTTCTTTGTTGGAGCCATCCACTTGCGGTTTTTCTGTTATAGCAGCACTAGATGCCTAAGACGCCATCTTTATTAACAAACAGGTTGCCCTTTTCTAGTGACTGGTATTTCCTGATGAACATGTTGAGCATTCTGGTTATTTTGAGTAAGACTGATACCTTCATTCTTCTGTGAAAAGTAAGAAACCAACATGACACATTTCTATGAACTACACTTGGTACTTCAGTCAGATTTCTCTAATGTCCTTTATCTCTCCCAGGATCCAGTCCAGGGTCCTCAGTGTATCATCTGTGTTTAATGTATCTTAGCTCAGTGCATTGGCAAAACAAGACAGAGGGAATAGCATTGACTGTGGAGTTCTCTTACAGAGAATACATTTTTCCTTTCTGATAACAACTGAAACTTGACTGTGTCATCCATCATCCTAAATTGTGAACTGTAGATGGTATTGACTCACTATTGATATCATGGATTTTCTGCAGGACAATACATCTGGCTTGAGTTTGAATCCAGGGACTACTACCTCAAAAAACTTAACTTCTCTGTGTTTCAAGTTCCTTATATAGTGTGTATGTGTTCAAACCAAAAAAAAAGGAGAAAAAAAAAAACCCAAACCCATTGCCATCGAGTCGATTGTGACTCATAGCGACCCTATAGGACGAGTAGAACTGTCCCATAGGGTTTCCAAGGTTTTAATCTTTATGAAAGTGCAGTGCCACATCTTTCTCCCCTGGAGTTGCTGGTAAGTTCAAACTGCAGACCCTTTCACTTAGCGGCCGAGTGCTTTAATGAATCACTGCGCCAACAGGGCTCCTGTGTGTGTGTTAACACCCCCACTTCCTACCATACTGGATCATTAAGGGATCACAAAATGCTATGTGGAAGAGTTTCCAAAACAATAAACCTCTTTCTAAATGTTAGTTATTAGAATAAAAGTTTACCTTAAAAAAGTTAGATTAAACGTATTTTAAGACATTTACAAGCTGATTTTAGCAAGTGTTCAAATCCAGGAGCATATATTTTCTTCATTTCTGCTTTCCTGATCATGTTGACTTCATTAAACATTGAATCCTTGTTTTCTGGCTGTGGTCAGATTGGATAAGCTTGAGTTATTTGGCTCTTGGACAACTCTCTCTGTTACTGTAGCCCCAGCCCAGGGCTCCTTATCTGATACCCATGTGGTAACTAGTCACATCACAGCCCATCGCCCTTCCCTGCGGCTCTTTGTTGCTCTCAGGGTGTGTGATGCTTTTGGTGAATATAGAAACTCCATTTTGTCAACCCAGCTCCCCTGAGCCACAGTTTCTCCAAAGAAAGGAGTAATAAATTCAAAAGAAAGAGTGCTAGAGAGGTGTTTACCCCAACTAAGTACCGTGTAAGGACATAATTTAGATTCTTCTACCAGGGCCAGAAAATGGAGAGTATAAGGTATACATTTTTTGGGGGGGGGACATACCACATTCCTTCTTCTCCTTGGAACCATGGAGATAATTATACAATTGGAAAATCAGACCCAAGAGACAAGTTTAAAGGGACTGGGGACTGGTTAAACTAGAGGAGGTGAGAGTGAGGGGTAGAAATGATGGGCTGAAGCAGCTGTTTTTCATTTCCTGTAGGACTGAAGGGGGCGGGGGAAACGACTAAAGCTTAGCCGGAAGGATTTAGGTTAGACTTGGCAATGAGATGTAGTGAGCGCTTGGATAGGATGTTCTGATGGCTGTGGTGATTTTAAGTTTCGGTATGCAGGGCCAATGCCAATTAGTTGATTTCTTGCAAGGTACTGCGTCCATAGTTAGGGCAAACTACCCTCTGGAGAATATCAGTGCTTCAGTCATAGCTGTGTGTTTTCATGCAGCTCGGTTTTCTATAAAGGTGCTTAATTGGGAAACTGGGAATGATATGCTCTTGCTTCCTATTAAAAAGGAGGCTTAATTATAACAAATAAGCCTGGTGCTAACTGATACTGGTAACTTTGTATTTAAATAAGGTGTATAATTGTAAAGGTTAAAGAAACATAAAAGTAAGGGCTAATTGGGTACCTTCCTCCCCCATTTTAAGTTTTTAATAATCACTTAATTGAATTCTGTTTGGTTTCTTTCTCCTTAATAGAACTGGTGCATTCAGAATCTTTAGGCTGAGCCTGTGTGTGTGTGTGCATACTTAGTTCAAGCTTTTTGAGATTTCACAGGAGCTATACCTCAAAAAAGGACCCCTGGTGGCACAATGGTTATGTGCTTGGCTGCTAACCGAAAGGTCAGTGGTTTGAACCTACCACTGGCTCCATGGGACAAAAGACCTGGTGATCTGCTCCCATAAAGATTACAGCCTAGGAACCATATGGGGTAGTTCACATGGGGTCTCTATAAGTCGACTGGCACACAACAACAACAAATACCTCAAAAGGAGTCCTGGTGGCGCAACAGTTAAGTGGTCTACTAACTGAAAGCTTGGTGGTTCAAAGCCACCCAGAGGCTACGTGGGAGAAAAGAGTGGGCAATGTGCTCCGTAAAGGATTACAGCCAAGAAGACCCTATGGGACAGTTTTACGCTGAGTCAGAATCGACGAGATGCACACATCACCAACAACGACATACCTCAAAAACCACCTGAAGTGAATTTTCACATAGGCCAAGCAAGACACTGCATTCCACCATAAACTACGTAATTCCTTTAGTGTCCTCTGCTCCTGCTTTCCCCACCCCCGACTTTCCATCCTTGAGCAAAAGTAGAAAGACCCCCTTCTCGCTATCTTGCATGAGTGTGCCCGCCAGCTGCACTAGTCCCTGTGACGCATTCCCCACCCCTAAATCGGATAAGAGTCATTTATCTTCTTTGGGACCTGACCAATTCTCTGACTTTACCTCTTTGAGGTGATCTCCAGCCTGACCCCTTCCATCTGGTGCTTTCTCGCAATTTGCATTCAGCCATTAAGTTTTGCTCATTAAACCCCGTCCTTGGCAGCTTTGTAGCTTCCCTGCAACCTTTACAGCTTGGCTTTGGATACAGACTGCTTCCAACAGAGCCTGAAGGTACAAAATCTCAGATCTGATGTTAAAAAAAAGAATTGGAAAAGAAGGTCAAAAGATTTTTATGCAGATGTAAATTGATTTGGCCACAGTCTTAAGAGCTAGGATGTGGAACCATATTCTTTGAAGTTTTTTTTTTTTTCCTTTCTAATAACATTTGTTAGGTTAAAAGACAGAAAACAAAAAACAAAGAAGTATAATGAAGAAACAAAAAGTGACCCATAATTTCACTGTTCAGATAATCCCTATTGGTGTTATATAAATGGAAAATACAGATATGGTTACAAAATTCAAACAGTGCAGAATGATAAAGAAGAAGATTGAAAGCCTTTATACATATTTACACAGAAGGATAATAAATTGCAAGGGTTCTGTTCTTTGCCTTTTATTTTTCTTCCCTTTTTTCATTTAATGTGTCTTGGCGTTCCATATCAGTACACTTTTTGTATCATCTGTAAAGAAGCCCAGAAGCCCATCTTTATGGACACACAATCATTTATTTAACCAGCCCCCCTGTTGATACACACTTCGCTTGTTTCTAATTTTTTACTTCAGAGCTATTGCAGTAGACATCCTTGTACATATGTCCTAGGAAACCCTTCTATGTATATCTGTTGGATAAATAAATATAAAAACTAGGGTTACTGGAACAAAGTAAACTTGTATTTGGAATTTTATAAGCAATGCCAAATTGTCCCTAAGAAAGGTTGCACAAATTTGGACTCCCAACAGAGGTGTGCAGAGGGACCATTTTTCATGTACACTCACCAATTTGTTTTTTTAAATTTTTGATCTGTTTGGAAATTATTTTGGTCCAAACTTGAGTTTGGAATCTAGTTTTTTTTTTTTTTCACCCCA
The DNA here is from genome assembly GCA_030035585.1 of Dugong dugon. Taxonomy (NCBI): domain Eukaryota; kingdom Metazoa; phylum Chordata; class Mammalia; order Sirenia; family Dugongidae; genus Dugong; species Dugong dugon. The sequence goes on from CM057460.1 coordinate 36,735,999, forward strand.
GTGCGTAATTAATTGCTCAACACTGGTTATAATCTATTTTCCGCATAGATCTGAAATTCTACTGTCACTGTGTCTTTACCTGATGGTTCCCACATATACATTCCCACGTCTGAACTCCATTCTCATGCAACCATCCACCTGCTTATTGACAACTCTACTGGGATGTCTGATACATATCTCAAATGAACATATCCAGAATAGGGTTCTTGATTTAATACCCCCACTGCCCAACCTGCTCCTGGTCCATCTTCCTTTCCCAGTTAATGACACTATCATCTATCCAGTTATTAAGACCAAAACACTAGATATCATCCTTCATTCCTTCCTTTTTCTCGTCCTCCACTTCTAACCCATCAGCAAACTGGCACTATATCAAAATCATATGCCAAATCTGACCACTTGTCACCATTTCTACCACTTCCACCTACTTTACACCAGCATCACCTCTTATGTAGACCATTGCGTGGGAAACTGAAATTGCTGGTTTCATTCTTGTTTTTATAGTGTCCTCTCTCTACACAGTAGCTAGAGTAATATTTTGAAAATACTAATCGTATATTGCTCAGATAGCTTCCTATCTCAGTTAGGGTAAAATCAAGATTCCTTAGCAGCCCCAGTGAGGTTCATACAATCTGGCCCTTGCCTACCTTCTCCGGTCACCTATAACCTTCTTTCTGTCCCTTAACTGTGCAAAACTCATTTTAACCTCAGAGTCTTTGCTCTTTCTTTCCCCTTTGACTAGAATATAAGTCTCCTGGATCATGTTTCTCATGGCTAGGTCTTTCCTTTCATTTAGATCTATCTTCCTATGGCCTTCTCAGAAGGGCTTTCCCTGCCTGTCCTTAGATAGTATCCCTAACCAGCCCTCATCGCTCTTCATCTCATTGTCTTGTTTTATTTTCTCTGCAGCATATATCACTATATGGGTTTTCCTATTTGTTTACTTATTTAAGGGTTAGAATTTTGTCCATTTTGTTAGGTGCTGATTATTCAATATTTTGAATGGTGCTTCACACACAGTAGGCACTTGGGCCTATTTCTGGAATTCTCTTTTGTACCATTGCCCTGTTTGTTCTCCAATTGTTTTAATTACTGTAGCTTCATCAGACTTGTCCTGTCCCTTGCTCCCTTCTCTTGCATAATTTTCCCCGCCGTTACTATCTGTTTTTCTCAAAGAACTTTCTAAAAATGATCCTTGTTGGTACTTTAACTGGGTTCACATTGAATTTATGGATTAATTTGGAGGAAAAAAATTCATTGAGCCTTTTTGTCTAAAAGCAGGCGAGGCTTTTCTCTTAAAATTTTCTTTCAGTTCCTCAATGGATTTTTAAAAGCTTTTTAATATGGAGAATTTAGAACATATACAAAAGTAGTGAGGACGGTAAAATGAACCTTCCTGTACCCTTCAGACAGCCTGTGCCACCATCAATCAATCCATGGCCACACCTGCCTCATCCACACCCACATCCACTCTGCCCCCTCCTATATTATTTTCACACAAATCCCAGACATTATATCATTTCATCTGGAAATGCTTCAGTATGTATTTCTAAAAGATGAAGACTTTTTTTTTTTTTTTAACATAGCCATAATACTTTGGGTTTGGGTTTATTCAGACTTACAGTGACCCTATGAGACAGTAGAACTGCCCCACAGGGTTTCTAAGGAGTGGCTGGTAGATTCAAACTGCTGAGCTTTTTACCAGCAGCCTGAGCTCTTAACCACTGTGCCACCAGGGCTCCTATAATACTATTGTCATACCAAAAAAAATTAACAATATTTCTTTATCAGTAATTTTAAAAAGTTATTTTCCTGTTGATCAAGCAAGTTTCTTATTGAAGTTATATCAAAATTTTTTAAAAAGTCTTTTATAGTCTCTATTGGAAATTGAGATATTGTATTCCATTATATTTTCCAAAGGGTTATTTTAGTATACATTAAAACAACAATTTTCACATGTTAATTTTATAATCTGCCACCTTGTTGAATTTTTATTTTTTCTAGTCTTCTCAAGCGTGCAGTTGTAGGGTTCTAGAATAAGTTAGGTTGAGGACTAAACTCGGAAAGAATCTTTGCACGTGTGCCATATGCAGGGTTCTGAAGTAGGTGTAGGAAGCTAAAGAGGACTCAAGACAGGCTACTAGACCTTGTTGGGAATTTAATCCACTTGGGTTGTGATATGGAAATAGATGAAATGACACATTCCCACAAATGCAAAACATTTAAGCAAGTCCAAACTAAGTCGCCAAGTTCTAAGAAAGGACTCAGAGTACAAGAGTGTTCACAGAAGGATTGAGTTAATCAGTAAAGGCCTCCAGTAGGTGATGGACTACGTATGGCAGAAAAACATATTCCTGTCCAACCTGAGAATGTTGTTGTATGCCATTGAATTGACTCCAACTCATAGCAACTCTATAAGACAGTAGAATCGCCCTATAGGGTCTCCAAGGCTGTAATCTTTACGGAAGCAGGCCGCCACATCTTTCTTCTGCGGGTCGGCTGGTGGGTTTGAACTGCTAACCTTCTGGTTAGCAAGCAAGCACTCAACCACTGAGCCACCAGGGCTCTGACCAAACCCAAAATCCACTGCTGTTAAGTTGATTCCGACTCATAGCAACCCCATAGGGTTTGGTTTCCAAGGTTGTAAACCTCTACAGAGGCAAACTGCCACATCTTTCTCCCACAGCAGGGCTCTACAGATCCACGTTTCCTCACTGAAAACCCTCAGGGCCAGATATGTTTAGGAATTCAACTTTTTAATCTTTTTGATTTTTAGAAAGAACACATGATGCATATACTATATTATATAACACTTCCGGTAAGGTCTAGTAGCACCTCATAATCAGATGAAATAGTATTTCCACGGCAAAATATAAGGATATATATACAAGAGTAGGATGAATAAAGACTCTAAATGACCTCGAGGCAGTTCAAATCAGGCATAGTTTTGCTGCTAAATGCCTTACAAAACAAACTCAGCTGTCAAAATCTTTTGGAGTTGGGAATTGCAGATAGAACTGGACCTGTGTAAGCAAAGGCCCTGGTGAGACTACATAAGTCCCCTGAGGGGCAATAAAGAGATAACCAGGCCTGGCCCTCTTCTCACTGGACTGGTTTCCATCGAATTAGTTGACCTCCAAGGTCTCAGGCTCCAAGAGTATCCAATTACACGTTGTTAGTTGCTGTATATAGTCAGTTCCAACTCATAGTGACCCTATCTACAACAGAAGGAAACGTTACCCGGTCCTGTGCCATTTTCTTCAAGATCGTTGGTATGCTCGAGCCCATTGTTGCAGCCACTGTGTATTTTGAGTGCCTTCCAACCTAGGGGGCTCATTTTCCAGCACTCTATGCGACAGTATTCTGTTGTGATCCATAAGGTTTTCATTGGCTCATTTTCGGAAGTAGATTGCCAGGCCTTCCTTCTTAGTCTGTCTTAGTCCAGAAACTCTGGTAAACCTCTCCACCATGGATAACCCAGCTGGTATTTGAAATATCAGTGGCATAGCTTGCAGCATCAAAGCAACACACAAGCCACCACAGTACGACTAACTGACAATTACGCATTACAAAATCTTAAGCTTACAGAATGTTTCTTCATAACTCCTCCCTCCTCATGCTTCTTACTGCCCCTTCTCCCTTGTGGCAAAACCCAAGGGGTTGGGTGATCGGTCTCTTGCCCACTTTACCTACCAGGTGACTCAGGATAGGTATGGAAATAGTCTAGGCTACACTGAGCCCTGGGATGCTGAGTAGACACCCAGCAGGCTGTCTTTTCACTTCTAAAAGCTGAGGAGAACTATCCCCAAGGTGTTAATTACCTCCCAAGGTCCCCTCCTTTTCTTTTCTCCTCAGTAAAGAGGAAGTGAATATATGGCCATTTCTACTTCACGTTTACTCTGCTTGAGGGAATTAGATTTCCTGTGAGCAGAGCAGGGGGTAGTTAGCCAGGTCTCAGCAGGGCAAAACTACTCTTTCAGCAGTTTTTGTTGAGTTTATGGGTTCCCTGGGATAATTAGCATTTTAGTTACCCAAGCAGTAGCTTTGAAAGCTTCAGGGATATAGTTCTGTATTTGGGAGTCCCAGGCCAATGGAGTTGAATGGCCCAGCAGCATCTATGGGTTTTAGGATGTATTTGTCCAGATCCTATTTTCAGATGCAGCCATATCCTGCCAAAAGGTATATTGCTGTACAAGGAAAACTATGAGTTAAGCCAGTCAGGCCTTCCTGTATATATGGTTTGTCTCATACGACCAGATAAAAATATTGGTATTGAATTTAATTTGTACAGTCCACACTCCTTCTTACTGAGTTCTGCTGAGCCCTGTCTTGGTTGGTTTTATCCTTAGAGTTCTGAGCTGAGCTAGCCCTGACCTCTGAGATTCTTCTCTTTGTTCCCGGGGAGACTTGTTGGAAGGATTATGATGTTCTCCTCTGTGTTTCCAGTTCACCGTAATCCCTGTTCAGAAAGAAGGCAAAAGGACTGTGCTATTTTTCTGCTCCAATAGTCCGTACTATTGGAGGGGAGTCTTGGCTTCCAAGTCCTTCCTTATGAAGAAGGGGAAATTCCCACCAGCAAACTCATCAAAACACCACTCGGGTCATTTGAAATGTTGTCTCCTGTCTCCACAGTTAGTCAACACCCTGACTTGTAGAAAGAGCCAATCCTCATAGGTAAGTCTGGTAAAAATATCATTTGGGGTCGAAAATGACTTCAACTCGTAGGTGCAAATTCCTGAGGTGGCTGCAAAGAAGTAGGACCCTGTAAAAGCGTTTATGATCTTCTAGTTGGAGGGAGAAGTACACGCAGGGCTGTGTTTCTGCTTGGTCCAAAATCACTCTGGCAAGTTCTTTGTCTTAGTTTCCTAGTGTTGCTGCAACAAATACTACAAATGGGTGGCTTTAAAGAACAGAAATTTCTTTTCTCCCAGTTCAGGAGACTAGAAGTCTGAAATCAGGGCATCAACTCTAGGGGAAAGCTTTCTCTGTTGGCTGTGGGGGAAGGTCCTTGTCTGTTTCAGGTTTTGTAGTCCCGGTAATCCTGGGTTCCTTGGCGATTCTCAGGCGGTCTGTCTTCCTCTGTTTGTGCTTGCTTCTCTGTCTAACTGCTCTTTTTATAACTTAGAAGTGATTAGGTTTAGGACATACCCTACACTAATAGGCCTCATTCACATAACAAAGAGAAACCTATTCCCAATCTCCATTACATCCACCAGTATTGTTGTTAGCTGCCATCCAATTGATTCCAACTCACCGTGACCCTATGTATGCAGAGCAGAACTGCTCCATAGGATTTTCAAGGCTGTGACCTTTCAGAAGCAGATTGCCAGGCCTCTAAGGTGATTCAAACTGCCAACACCAACCTTTCAGCTAATAGGCGAGCACTTAACCGTTTGTGCCACCAGGGACTCCATAGGTTTGGGGGTTAGGATTCCAATACATATTTGGGGGGGGACACAATTCAATCCATAATATTCCTTGCCCTCACTCAGCTTCTTCCCCCATCTATTAAATAGAAATAACTCATGGAGTTGTTGACAAGCTTGTGAGTGTCTAGTGTCTGGTATGTGCTAGTATATGTTAGTATATGCTAAATAAATGCAATGATATGGTGATGATAATGGGGATGGTGCTCAGTATATTGGTTTCCTGGGGCTGCCGTAACAAATTACTACAAACTGGGTGTTTTAAAACAACAGTCATTTCTTCCCTCACAGTTCTGGAGACCGGAAGTCCGAAACCAAGGCGTTGGTACAGCCACACTCCTTCTGAAGGCTCTAGGGGAAAATCCATTTCATGTCTCTCTCAGCTTCTGGTGGTGGTAGGTGTTTCTTAGCTTGTGGCTGCATCACTCCAGTCTCTGCTTTTGCAGTCACATTGCCTCCTCATCTTCTCTATGTCTTCTTCTCTGTGCTTCTCATTCTGTCTCCCTGTGTCTCTCTCTTATAAGAATATATGCAATGGCGTTCAGGGTCCACTTGGGTAATCCAGAATAAGCTCCTCTTCTCAAGACCTGTAAGGAGCCTGGGTGGCACAAGCAGAAGAAGCCCTGGTGAACTGCTTCCATAAAGATTATAGCCAAGAAAACCCACTGGAGCAGTTCTACTCTGTAATACGTGGGGTCGTCACGAGTTGGAATCAACTCAACGGCAATGAGTTTGGTTGTGTTGGTTTTCTCGAGATCCTTAATTCACATCTGCAGAGCCCCTTTTTCCAAATAAAGTAACATTCACAGTTTCCGGGTTTAGAATGTGGTCATATCTTTTTGGAAACCACTGTCCAGCCCACTACATTGATTAAGTGCTACATTGCTACATATGTTTATGACGATGACGATGACGATGACGATGACAATGCAGTAGTAAAGAAGTGCAGAGGAGTCTAGGGGCTTGTGGGATGTGCTGAGAGATGGCACCCCGGAGGGCAACAGCCTCTGGGCGGGACTCGGTTTCCTACCTTTCACTTGCATTATGAACAAACAGGCTCTGGTGTCGTTAGCTCTGACCCCTTCTGCCCCAGGCCTGTTAGGCTGCTGGGCCAGCTCACATCAGCTGGACAAAGAGACACCGTGCCAGTCCACAGGCCAGCTGCCCGCCTGCTTCGCTTGTGAGGGATGTTGACTGTCTGTGAGGGCTTTAGCACGATGACATTTCCAACAGGCCCTGTTTATACATCCAGGCCGGGAAAGAGCGCATCACCAGCACCTGAGTGGAGCTATGGGGCTGTGCGTGGTCTGGTGTTTGCATCCCCCGGGCTCTTGGCCACAGCTCAAGCCTTCAAGAGAACTCACCTCTATGTCCAGGCTGTGGGAGCTGTCTTCCCCAGGCTCCTACATGGGAAGACGCTGCAAGGCAGTGTGAATGCTGCTGCCTTAGGGCTGCTGCTTAGCTTAGGCTTGGCTGCTTGTTTGTTTTTAACGTCAGGGTGGGAAGAGACAGCTTTTGGAGCTGGCAAGGACCTTGGTGCACAAAGTGAAATCCCCAACCAAGAGGATGCAGTGTGATGGGGCCTGCTGTGTAGTTAATGACTGGATGGGGGCTTTCAAGGAGGTGGGGGTGAGGCAGAGCAGGGAAAGCACTTTCTTTGGTTCCCTTCCTTGATAAAGCTTTGGCGCTGGGCAGTCTGCTCCCCTTCCCCCACCCCCACCAGCAGGGAGCCCAGAATGGGCCCCAAAGCATTGTGTGCATCATGGCTTCCAGCGGTCAGCTTGAATCCAAGAGTTGCTTGCTTAGCAAAGGTTTGGGTGGAAAGGAGGGAAATTGCTCTCTAGTTTGCTCACTCATTACCCATACACAAATCAATGAAAAGCCAGTTGGTCTCTACCCAGGAGCTAGGAGACTGGATTCCAGTCCCACTTCTGCCCTCTGGTCAGGAAGTCGCTTCAACACTTCAGATTTCAGATTCTTCATCTTTAAAATGAGAGATGAGAGGGTTAACTCCAGCCTACTGCCCTGGTTAATGAGAGGAACAAACAGGATCTGGTCTGTGAAAGCCCTTCTAAAACTGATCATCACTGTATAACTGCCTGGGGTTGAAGATTGCTTTTAAAGAAAATAATAAAATGTGGGCAACTTCTAGATAATGCTATTGTAATGACAGTAGCTTTTAAAATGTCAAAATTGAAAATAATGCTTGTAGAATGTTCCGGGCTAGAAACAGCCATGGGCTGTCTTCAGCCCTAGGGTATCTTGGCTTGACGTGAGCTCCTTGAGGGCAGAGATGGTCTCCTCTGCACATTCTGTATTCAGTTTTGAACCCACCCTACCTGGAGTGTGGGAGGTTGGATGAATCAGTGGTCACCTGGTTCAACCCACTGTTTCACTCTTGAGGAGCCAGGCCTCAGAGATGAACAGAGCCCGGGCACTCCTGCTATACTCTGCTGGTCACCCGTTCCTCAAGCACACTGGGCTGTTCCATGTCCTTGCACACAGGTTGCTCCCTTGTCTGAGGTCGCCTTTTTTTTTTTTTCCTTATGTCAGATTCCATTTATCCTTCAAGGTCCACCTTGAATGCTGGGTCCTCAGTGTCGCGTTTTGTGGCCTCTCAGGCTGAGCTTGTTCCTCCCTTCATGGGTGAGGCAAGTGAGACATTCAGCTTGGATGCCAAATTTAAAGGGGCACCAAAAAACTCAGTAATAAAGACAAATAAAATTTTAATGTAATATTTAAAAAAATAAAAAATTGATGCAAAAATCTATGTTGAACAAAATGTCAACATTTTAAGTCAAGACAGGATCTGACCCTGCACTTAACTTGCATGATTGGGCCTCACTCTTCTTGCCCTGATTCCAGCCCTGTCCACAGATCCTGTCTTGATTTAAAATTTTTATACTTTGTTCATCATGCTTTTTTTTTTTATTCAGCCATTTTCCATGACAGTTTACACAGTAAATTATGTTCCTATTTAACAATTACTACAAAAATTGTTCAGTGACATTGGTTACATTTTTCTTCATGTGGCAACTTTCTCATTAATTTCGTCCTAGGTGTTCTGTTTCCAGTAATCTAGTTTCCCTGTCCCCTTACCTTTTCAACTTTGCTTTAGAGTAATTGTTGACCATTTGGCCACATATAGATGATTTTTTAAAGGTGCACAGTACTCACGGGTGATACTCCTTATTTTACGAGGCAATCTGTTATTTGGCTAAAAGATGACCTCAAGTTACAGTTTTGGTTCACGGTTTAGGTATATCTCAGCACAGGGGTTCATCGTGCATTTTTGCTTTAATTTTTATTTTGTGGCATTTGTATTCAAATATTAGTTATCTTGATTACTGAATTTTTTGGTGCCCCCTAGATTACGTGCCTGAGGCCCTGGTGACTCCGTTTTTGGCACACATCACCTTAGATATTTATTTGCAGGGAGTCTCCCTCACTGGACCATGCGCTCTTGGAGAGCAGGAGCAGCGTGTTTTAATTTGGGAGTAATAGTGATGTGGAGAGACAGTGGTGGTTCAGTGGTAGACTTCTTGCCTTCCATGCGGGAGGCCTGGGTTCGATTTCTAGCCAGTTCACCTCAATTGCAGTCCACACCTGGCCCTCATTGGAGGCTTATGTGTTACAATGATGCTGAACAGGTTTCGCTGGAGCTTCCAGACTAAGATGCACTAGAAAGAAAGGCCTAGCAAAGTACTTCTGAAAATCAGCCAATGAAAATCAGTCGCTGAAAACCCTGTGGATCACAGTGGTCTGATCCTGTTGTGCATGGGGTCGCAGCTAACAACAACAATAGGGATGTCATTGGACCTCCTGGGCAGCCTTTGCCCTCACCTGCCTCCCACCTGGAGAACTGATACAGCACTTCCTTGGACACTACCCTGCCCAGTCTGACTTCAAAAGCATTTGGTGAAGGGTGCAAATTTTACTGGAGAGTTCACTGGGAGATAGAGGAGAGGGTTTTATTATATACCACACAGTATATAATGTCTTCAGAATCCTCCTGTAGGCATCTTCTGATTCTCTTCCCCAAGGTTCCTCCCCTGCCACCTGTGTTATCTCTCTTTACCCTTCTCTTCATGGCCACAGCTTCTTAAGAGAATCCAACCTTCCAGAGCAGCCCTCACCTTGTACACCCACTGAGCAAAACAAATGCCCAACGTCTGTTATTCCTTAAGATTTTCTTCTGAGCGGTGGTGAGGATGGAAGGAGTGGGAGAATGATCTCAGTTAATCATGCTGCCCCCAGAGATGCGATGCCTAGCACCTGGAGGTGCTCAGTAAAAGATGGATGAATGAGTGAACAAAGCTGGGGAGCAGGAAGGGGGGTTTTACTAGGCAAAGAGTTCTTCCACACCTCTTCATAGCTGGGCAAAAAAGACCCTTCATGAGAAACCTGAGGGGGTTTGGCAAGTTGCAACCTTTCTCTCACTTCTTTCTTTCAACAAGAAGTGTATTTCCCTAGAAAACTTTCCTGTGGCCATATAATGAAGTCTTTCTGCCTCAACCCCTTTCTCCTCTTTATCGTCCCCTGCTCTGGGCTTCAAGAGTACTGATCAGCCAGGAGCACCGAGCAGCAGGGACAACGATGGGTAACCTGACTGCGCCTCCATTCTTTGTTGGGGGAGGGTATTCACTCAGCTCACCTCTCAAAGGCTCTAGTGGTTCTGCTTGATGGCCCCAGGGTTCCAGGGTCATCACACATCCTTGAAGCCTGGGCCACAGAGGTTTGAACCTCCTTTCAGAGATTCCAGAGCAGGACTGGCTGTTGCAATTTGATTGCGCTCACGGGGCATAACATGCCAGAGTGCTGGGGTGGGGTGACCTGCTCACAGCCTGAGACAAGCCAGGGAAACTGGTCTTTTAGCAAAGACAATATGGGCATTATAAATGCTTTCAGACAGTAAAAGCAATACATGTTCACCGTAGAGAGTTTGGAAAACAGAAAAGAATATAAAGAAGAAGATTTAAAAAATCACCTGTAATCTTGCCCCCAGAGATAACCACTGTTGACATGTGCACGTACTTCCTTTCAGACTTTCTTCTGTCTTTGCAGAAAGCGGTAATCTGCAAAGTGGGCCTGATGAGGAGGAGCCCACTGCCTGTTCTGTTTCCCCATCTATTCCTCTGGCAGTGAACCAGAGGGAAGAGGATGTTGGCATGAAACCCTGTGAGGTGCCCCTTTGGTTCTGGTGCATACCCACCCCCTTCAAGGAGCCTGGTGACCACTGGGGCTGGTCAGGATGGCTGAGCAGTGGCCCGGTGCCTCCAGGTTTACAGTACAGGAGGCCGGTCTTGGACCCCTTCTTCCTTTCTTTAGGTTGAGCCTCCCCCAGCAGGAGCTGCTTGATGTGTTGTGAACACAGATTTCATTAGGCTGACTCTGTTTTGGTAACACCGAAAGCAAGGGCGGCTGAGTGGGAAGCAGCACTGCTGGTTAAATGCTAACAATTTTACGTATGTAATTTTATTTTATCCTTATAATGACCTAGTAATGTGGGTTATCATTATTCCCATATTATAGATGAGGAAACCCAGGCTCAAGGAGCTGCATAGTCAGATTGGAGTTCTGGGTCATCTGCCTTCAAAGCTAGCACTGGCTTGTTATTTGGCTTGTTATTGTTTTGTTTTGTTTTGTTTTACAGTAGGGCTGGGATGGTAGAAGGAGGATTGATTTTTGCTTGGAGTAGTTTTTGTGTTCTTAGCAGTGGGGAAGATCTGACTCTTGAGTATCAACCTGGTTTGAGATTTGGTATTGCTTTGTGTGAATGAGGCTGCTGGTTTCTGTTTTTTCATTCAATAAATATTTATATTTATAAATGTAACTGCTTAATATGCTCCAAAGGTCCCTGGGTGGCACAAGTGGTTTGCTCTAGGCTATCAACCAAAAGGTTGGTGGTTTGAACCCACCTAGCAGTGCTGTGGAAGAACAGGCTTGGCAATCTGCTTCTGTAAAGATTACAGGCAAGAAAACCCTATAGAGCTAAGTTGTACTCTGTAACACATGAGGTTGCCATGAGTTGGAATCAACTTGAGAGCAAGGGGTTTGATTCTGGTTTTAATATGCTCCAGGCTATTTTAGGAATATGAAGTTAAAAAGTATGGAGTTTCTGCCTTTAATGGATTTATATTCTGGTAGCAAGAATGGCAGGTAAATAGTCTTAATTTAGCCTTTCATTGATAAGTGCAATGGTAGAGAGCACTATGGCAGGAAGAAAGAGAAGCATCTAAATTCAAAGCAGTCTTAAGAGGGTGGGGTGGGGGTAAGGGGTGGCTTTCCTGAGGAAGTAAAATTGAGCTGAACTTTGAAGCCAGAGAGATGTGAAACAGCATGAAGTGTCCGGGAAGCCACGTGTGGTTCATTGTGTCTCATACTGAGAGCGAGGGGTGAGGAGTGAAGAACATGATCTAGAGCAATCAGAAGTACCAGATCAGAGAGGAGGTTGGGTGATAAACTAGTCTGAATGTGACCTCAGAAGCTATGGGAACTGTTGAAGGATTTGAAGAGATGGAGAGAGACTGGTCAGCTGGGTGTTCCAGAAAGACCCTAGTTTGGCTTCTGAGAGGAGGCCAGCCTGGAGTAGGGTTGACTGGAGACAGGAGGCTGTTGCAGTAACTCAGGGGAGAAGTATTTAGGCATGGATGACAGCCGGGGCAGAGGCAGCGGGAATGGATTGAAGGGGAAGAGATGTGACAGAGATTTGGAGGAAGACTCTATGGAATGAGGTGGTGAGTTAGGCCCAGAGGGAGAAGGAAAGGGAAGAATCAAGGATAATGCTTGGATTTCTGGCTCTGGAGACAGGGTGGATGGTGAGACCTTTCAGGAGAGAGGAGAGAGCAGAGAAAGATGGGAAAGGAAGGAGGATGCTTGGAAGGAATGGACTGGTAGACAAGTTGGAGGAGGATGGGCTTGAGGTAACTGTGAGTTGTACAGGTGGTTTCCAGTGGTTGTAAATATAGATTTTGAGGACTTTACATTGTCCCCCCGTTTGTTCCTTTCCTATGTTTCTTCTCCCTTTACCCCTGCCCACAGCCTCCAGCTGTCCTTTTATTTAGATGATCCCTGCCTCCTCTCTCTGGGCACTTGATTCAGGCCAGGGTGACTACATTCTCTGCAAAGCCCTGCTAACCTCCTCAGTGTTCCCGGGAAGGGAGAGTTTTATATTATTTCCATTTACAGATGAGGAAACTAAGGCAAAAAAAAGTTTAAGCTGCTAAATATTAGTCTCCCAGTGAGGGAAGGGTGAAGCCAGTGTCTGAGCAATAGGGAGAAGAGAGAGAGGGGGAGACATTCTAGGGTGACTAACTCATCCCAGTTTGCCAGGACTGTCCTGGTGGTACAAATGGTTAAGCACTGGGCTGCTAACTGGAAGGTTGGCCATTTGAATCCACCCAGAGGCACCTCAGAAGAAAGGCCTGGTGATCTACTTCCCAAAAATCAGCCACTGAAAACCCCATGGAACACAGTTCTACTCTGACACACTTGGGGTCGCCATGAGTCGGTATCGAATCAATGGCAACTGATTTTGGTCTTGGTTTTAGCACCAAAAGTCCTGTGTCCCAGGAAACTCCTAAGGTCCAGGCAAACTGGGACAGTTGGTCACCCTAGATTGGGTGGGGAAAAGGGAGGGAGTCTTCCTGTGGTGGTAGGGACTAGGCATGCTCTGTAGCCGGGCTCCTACCTCCCAAGGGGTGACAGTGGGACAGGCTTCCAGCCTATAGCCCAGGTTACACACAGGCTGACTTTGGATGTGTCCCAGTGGGACCAATGTGCTTCTAATGCTCCCACCATCTGCCATCTGAGACCCGAGTCCCCAGGCCTGGGGATGGGCTGTTACACAGACCCAGTGTTGGACACACAGTCGATATTCCATAAATATTTCTCCTGAATTGAAATCTGGATTTTATATGGAAAGGGGGAGAAGTTGAGCCCTGGGTAAGTGCCTTTTCCTGCCCAATTAAACAACTTCTTGTTGCTGTCAGTTGCCACCGAGTCAGCTCTGACTCACGGTGACCTTATGTATAAGATAATGAAACGTTGCCGGATCGTCTGCCATCTTCACTATTGTTGGTATGTCTGAGCCGATTGTTGCAGCTATTGTGCAGTGGCCTTCCAAACTAGGGGACTCATCTTCTAGCACTATATCAGACAATATTTTGTTGTGATCCATAAAGTTTTCATTGTCTGATGCTTGGAAGTAGATCGCCAGGCCTTTCTTTCTAGTCTGTCTTGGTCTGGGTTAAACAGCAGATCTCTGGATATACAAATAGGTGTTTTTCTCTGACAATCCCTCTGAAGACTGAAAAATGAAAGCCTTCTTCCTGTTTTATGTAGAAAATCCAATACCTGCGCTAGTCTTCCCCATGTCCCCGCTCTGCATGGGCCACAGGGCCTGAGCAGCTCTGATGTCACATATTTGCATCTGGGAATGCAACTCCCACACTTGCTCACATTCAGAAACCACGGGGATAATGAGCAGATGTTTTTTAATAATGAGAAGATGTGCAGGCACTGACTGACACACGAGAATAGCTTCCAGTCCGTAAGTTAATTAGCAAGCTGGGGAGCCCAGATAAATAAAGCTTTCTGTTTCCTCTCCTGGAGCCTGAAATATCTGATCTGGAGGTTCCGCCCTTCTTTCCCCTCCACCCCAGCATCAGGATTTGAGGGGAAGCGTTTAAGTGCTTGATGATTTGTGTACATAGAACTGGCTTCTAAGCAGCCTCGTGGCCTATGTTCCTGCACAAACTCCAGCTCACAGGCATGCAGCCATTTCCCATCATTTTCTGGCTGATTATCTTCCTCCTGCCCCACCTTTGCTCATTTGTTCTTCATATTTACTTTGTCATGAGCTTTGTAGTACCATTAACTGAGAGTAGAGAGGGAAGGGAGTATTTGAGCAGTATGTGCCAAGCCCTCTGCTAAACCAAACCCGTTGCCGTCCAGTCGATTCCAATTCATGGTGATCCCACGTGTTAGAGTAGAACTGTGTTCCATAGGGTTTTCTTGGCACATAACAACAACAACAGTCTTTACAAAAGCAGATTGCTAGGCCTTTCTTCCACAGCACCACTGGGTGGGTTCGAACCGCTAACCTTTAGGTTAGTAATCGGTCGCAAATTGCTTGTACCACCTAGGGACTGAGCTCTCTGCTAGTGGCCCTTTATGTGCTTTGTCTCTTATAAACTTCACAACAGTCCCATGAGGGAAGCATTGTTGTTATCCCTGTTGTACAGATGAGGAAACTAAGTCTTAGAGAAGTTAAGCTACTGTCATGGGTTGATTTGTGTCCATCAAAAAGAGATGTTGAAGTCCTGACCTTCTGGTGTCTGTGAATGTGACCTTATTTGGAAATAGTGTCTTTGCAGATGCAATTAGTTAAATTAGCATGAGGTCATACTGGAATAGAGTGGGCCCGGATCCAATATAATTGGTGTCTTTACAAGATGAGGAGAAGAGACTCAGAGATAGACAGAGACAGAGGGAAGATGGCATGTGAAGAAAGAGACAGAGATTGGAGTTGCACCTATAAGCCAAGGAACGCCAAGGCATGCTGGCCACCACCAGAAGCTAGCAAGAGGCAAGGAAGGAGTCTACCCAGAGTCTCAAAGGGACTATGCTTTGCTGACACCTTGATTTTGGTTGTCTAGCCTCAGAACTGTAAAAGAATAAATTTCTCTCTCCTGTTTTAAGCCACCTAGTTTGTAGTACTTTGTTACAGCCGCTTAAGGAAGCTAATACAGCTGCTGTAGCCCTGGTGGTATAGTGGTTAAAGAGCTGTGGCTGCTAACCAGAAGGTCAGCAGTTTGAATCCACCAGCTACTCCTTGGAAACCCTATGGGGCAGTTCTGTTCTGTCTTGTAGGGTCGCTATGAGTCGGAACTGACTCGACAGCAACGAGTTTTTATAGCTGTTAAGTGGGGAAAGATTTGAGCCATGTTTGTCTAATTGCTGGCCCCAGTTCTTCACCCCTGAAAGGACCTTATTGTTGAGCAGATTCAAATCTTCCCTTATTTTAGAAGTGTGTAAGCAATGCATATCCTCACTGGAAGTTCCCAAGGACACGTGAGGGTGATAGATCTGGGCACAGAAGCCAGCCTTCCAAGCCTTGGATTCCACTTTGCCCACTCTGCAGATCATGTATTGTTGTTGGTAGCTGCCGTCCAGTTGGCTTTGACTCATGGTGACCCCATGTACAATAGAAGGAAACATTGCCTGGTCCTGCACCATCTTTACGATCGTTAGTATGCTCGAGTCCATTGTTGCGGCCACTGTGTATTTTGAGTGCCTTCCAACCTAGGGGACTCATCTTCTAGCACGGTATTGAACAATATTCTGTTGTGATTCATAGAGTCCACAGGCTAGTTTTCAGAAGTAGATCACCAGGCCTTTTTTCATAGTCTGTCTTAATGTGAAAGCTCCTCTGAAACCTGTCCATCAGGGATGACCCTGCTGGTATTTGAAATACCATTGCCATAGCTTCCAGCATCATAGCAACACACAAGCCACTACAGTATGACAAACTTACCGACAGGTGGTGCCTGCGATCATTAACCTCTTTTTGTCCCCCTCCTGTCCCCACCTTTAAAAAAGAATTCTGCCTGACTGATCTTCTCTCTTTGAGACATGTTTAAAAAGGGAAAGGTTAGTGTGTTCGAGCAGGTTGGACAGTCTTATTAAGAAGTCAGAGAGAAGGCCCAAGAGATCATCTCTAAATTTATTCCAGCCAGGAGATCCTGTGATTCTTTATATAATACTGAGAATTTGAGACTTGGAGTTGAGTGTTTTCTTTGCTCCCCCGGTTGATGGTGTGTTTACTGAATATCAGTGGCTGTTGCCAACCCTGCTTTGAAATGAGAGACATGTGTTTTTAATAGAATTGCAAGTTTTATGTCTTGGTAAAAATAACGACATGGATGCTGGCTGGAGAAATGAAGCGGATGTTTCAGAGCAGCTATGAATTCCCTTCACAGTCTGCTGGGGCTGGGGAGAGGAGCTGGGGACGGATGGCTTGTGCCCTCACGTTTGCTGCACTTTGGACGGCCCTCCCTGTTGTCACTGGGAAATGACCACTGGCCACCAGCTGGTCTTCTCAGCCCCACCCATGCATGGGAATGGCAATGGGCCTTAGCCTTTCTGAGCGGGAAGGACAGAGTACTTGTGTGATTCCCAGAGAAGCTCTGCCTTCCTTGGGCAGAGAGGACATTGGATTTTGTGGAAAGCCCGAATTACAGGGTGTTTTAAAATAAAGGCAGCCCTTATTACTTAAAGGAATACATTCTGAACGCTAGGGCCAGGGTCAAGGACCTGACCCTGCACTTTCCCCAGTATAGCTTCTGTCACTAAAGTGATGCCTAGAAGTAGTTCTTTAAATTTCGTTTTCAACACAACGTGTGTGTTTTTCCCTCATTGTGAAAGAAAGATGTGTACACAAATAAAGTAAATTCATCAATGATTTCGTCACCCAGAGATAGATGCTACTCATTTCCCAGGCGTTCTTTTTCTCTACGGGTGTGTTTGTGTAGGGGGCAGCAGTGGTGGTCCAGCGGTAGAATTCTCACCTTCCTTGTGATTGTGGGCCCGCGCACCTTATGCAGAGCCACCACCTGTCTGTCAGTGGAGGCCTGTGTGCTGCTATGATGCTGAACAGATTTCAGTGCAACTTCCAGACCAAGATGGACTGGGAGGAAAAGCCTGGCGATCTACTTCCAAAAATTAGCCGGTGAAAACCTTATGGATCACAATGATCCAATCCTGTTGTGTGTGGGGTCATCATGAATCAGGGGTGACTTGAATGCAGTTAACAACAACAACATGTATATGTAAACGGGACATTTATAAAATTGGTAGCTTTCTCTCTGTACAGTTTCATATCCTGGTTTTCTCCCTACGTAACAGCACATTGTATGCATCTTCCCATTTCATTAAAGAGCCTGCAAACATGTTTTTTTTTTTTTTTTAAATGATGAATGCATAATACTCCATCCGGTGGAAGCTCCATAATTGATTTAACCAGTCTTCTTAATTCTCAGATATTTTGACTGCTTGCAGAGTTTTCCTGTTATAGAAAATTCTGTAACATTCTCCTTTATTCTTAAATATGTGAAATGAGTCTTTTGTTGGAAGTATCATAAAGCTTTTTTACCATGTTAAATGATGGATTTGTTCTAGCAGTGTAAATCAAATTACCTTTTAAGTGCAGAAGAACCCCCCCTCACCTCAATTAAGGAGCCATGTATTGTTTTGTAAAGAGTGCTAAATTTAAAAAGTAAAACAGGGCGACACTGGGAATACTCACCAGCAACTTCATCTAGTACGTATAACTTGATTGTGTTATACGGATCAAGAACGGACGTTATGTGCCCCTTTTCCACCAGAAGCTTACCATCTACCCCAAAGAATCCTGATTTACACACAGAAAGGCATTTGAGAATAATATATGAAGGACTATAACAAGGTGTCAAACTATGGTGGATGAATATGTAATAAGGGAAGACAGAAAAAGAAAAGAAAGTCCTTGTATTTTCTGGTAACATTAAAGACTTCTGGAAAGAGCTGGGACTTGAGGTTCATCATAAAGAGTATCTGGGATTACAAAAGAGAAAACTACCACGAATTGAGTCCCTCCAGTGTGCTTGGTGTTTTATACGTATCGTCCCATTTATTCCTGACAATGACCCCATGTAGCTATCATCCCCGTTTTTGCTACATTTGTTTATTTACATACCTACTCACTGTTAAAAGCAATGGACCCTTATAAACAATATTCAGCACAATAAGATTACAAGTTTAAGATTGGAAATGCTTACAAATACAATATGATTGAAATAGGACAATAATTTTTTTTTAATTTTTTATTATTATTCATTGTTGTACTTTAAGTGAAAGTTTGCAATTCAAGTTAGTCTCGCATACAAAAATTTATACATACATTGTTATGTGACCCTAGTTGCTCTTCCTATATTGTGACAGCACATTCCTCCTTCCACCCCTGATTTCCCGTGGAAATAGGACAATAAATGTTTAAAAAACAGAAGCTGTTAGGGAAAATATGTATAGGAGAAGTAGGATAGGAAGAATCTAGGCCCTCTGAGGGCAGGGTTCTTTGTTTTGTTTATTCATGAATCCCGCACAACTGGATTAGTGGCCAGCATATAGTAGGCGTTTAGTAAATGTTTGTTGAATGAATGGATGAAAAACTCATTTCTCATTGAGTCGATTCTGACTCATAGTGACCCTATAGGGCAGCATAGGACTACCCCATAGGGTTTCCAAGGCTGTAAATCTTTACAGTGGCAGACTGACACATCTTTCTCCCGCAGAGTGGCTGATGGGTTTGAATCGCCAACCTTTTCGTTAGTAGCCAAGCGCTTAACCACTGCACCACCAGGGCTCCTTAATGAATGGAAAAAGGTAGTCAGAAAATTTGCTGTGTGGCCCTGTGCACATTGCTAGCCATCCTTGTAGACAAAGTGCATAGGGTCACATGTTCAGAAACGACCTCAGTTTATAAATAAAGAACAGGTTTAGAGAGGAGTGGAGACAGGATTTGAGCAGGTTATGTCTGGGAGAGGAGGCATTGATGCAATGGTAGAAGTCTGTCTTTCCATGTGAGAGACAGGGTTCAATTCCCAGCCAGTGCACCTCGGGCACAGCCACCACCCATTTGTCAGTGGAGGCTTGCATGTTACTATGATGCTGAACAGGTTTCAGCAGAGCTTACAGACAAGTGGACTAGGAAGAAAGGCCTGTCGATACTAATTCAGAAAATCACAGTGGTCCGATTTGCAACCGATCATGGGGATGGTGCTGTACCAGGCAGTGTTTTGTTCTGTTGTGCCTGGGGTTGCCATGTGTCAGGGGCTGACTAGACAGCAGTTAACAAGAACATGTCTGGGAGAAACAGGACTACACCAAGGGGCAGTACTTCCATGGACAACAGTTTGAAGGGATGGCTGGTGAGTAGGGGTGGGCAAAGAAGCATATTTGGCAGGTAGGCATGTCGTGAAGGGAGAAGAGCCTCCCAACATGGACAGAGTGAGCATGGTAGGAAGCTGCAAGGGAGAGCCTGGGCAGATTTATGTAAAAGCATCATCATCTCCTCCCAGACCTACACCCCCTATAGAGACAGACGTACACCCACGGGGTGACTACTGCAAAAGTGAACTTTCATCCCAGCAGCCAAAAGCATCACAGAGTTGTTCATTTTAGAAGAGACTTGCATGGTCCTCAGTCCTGAGAGCCTGCTTTTTCTGTCCCTGTGTGTCTGAGAGCTGTCACTCCACCCCGCTCCCCCCACCCCCACCATGGTAGTAACCATGGCTCAAGCAGTGTCATTCTCAGGGGATGTAACCATACCCCAGTGGGGGTGGCAGAGAAAGGCATACTCATGTAGCTTCAGATAATCGCATCCAGTCTCTTCAATTTTGGTCTGGCGTTTTCCACTGTATCTTTTGCATCCTATTTATCTCAATCCCTGGCCCCCCACTTAGCCATTCCCTGCTCTGCTTTGAGTACAAATATAACTCACCCACAATTATAAATTAAAATTGCACATCATGGGGATAGATGGTAGGGGGACAACAGAGGTCACTGCATACCCCTCACTTACAGCATCTGGTCCCAGCCATAACCAGCCTCTGGGAAATTGGTGTCCTCAGGGGAGGGCCACCTGGTGGGAGCCTGGGCATTTGTTTTTCTTCCGCTGTCTTCTGGGATTGGATTATGCTACTTCTTTCTGAACTAACTTCTATAGCCCCCAAAGCTATTTTTAAGGCGAAATTGATATTTCCGCTTTGTCATAACAAGCAATCCTGTCTCTGAAAATCATTGTATTCATCTGTAAAGTTGGGCTGCCATGTACAGTGCGTGTACTGAGCAACTAGGGAAGCAAGAGACACCAAGACTTCACTTGTACAATATAGCGGGCCTGAGTCTGGGCTTTCAGTCTGCCATAAGGCAAAGGTCAGTTTGAGGTCACCTACAGCTCAAGCCAACCTATTTTTTATTTTTTTTTTATTGTACTTTAGGTGAAGGTTTACAGAACAAATATTTTCTCTTTAAACATTCAGTACACGTATTGTTTTATGACATTGGTTAACAACCCCACGACATGTCAACATGTTCCCTTTTCGGCCTTGGAGGACTTTTTTTTTTGGTGAAAATATGCATCGCCAAGGATACACCATTTCAAAAATTTCTAAATGTACAATTCAGTGATGTCGATTACGTTCTTCCAGTTGTGCTGCTATTCTCACTTTAAATGAAGGTTTACAGAATAAAATAGTTTCTCATTAAACAGAACACGTACTGCCCTATGACAATGGTTAAGAACACCACTACATGTCAACACTGTCCTTACTCAACCTTGGATTCCCTATCACCAGCTTTCCTGTCCCCTTCTGCCTTCTAGTCCTTGTCCCTGGACTGCTGTGTCTCATTAGGCCCGTTTTGTTTTATGGGGCTGTCCAATCCCCATCAAGCCAACCTCTTGATTCTGATTCTTTGATAAGATGTTAAGGAAAGCCCTCAGCTTTGGTCTTCTCCTTCCGGCCTGCATTTTATAAACTTGGGTCCTGATGGCCTTGGTAATTTTTACCAGTTATTTTTAAATGATTATGATAATAATATAATGGGATTTACCTGATGTTTTCCAAGAAGCTCTAGGAATAACTGTACTAATTCAATTCCGTCATTTAAAACCAGGAGCTTTTAGGCGGTAAAATGACTGAGAAAAATTTAGCCAATTTTTTTTGTTTTTAAAGAAAGCTTTTAGCAATCGGAAAAATAAGTCTCTCAATGAAAACCATTTCTTCGCTTTCACTACTGTTAAATGATACGTTCTTCTTTCTCTAGACATTTTTGTCTTCCCTTTGAAGGATGCCAGTGTACAAAACGTATGACAAGCTACTGTGGGGTCCTTCACCTCTGAGCTTTAGATGGGATTCTCACTAAAGACTCTGTGTTTGGAAAATAAATAGATAAATAAGATAAACCCCAACTGTGAATATGACAGAGCAGAAATTATTAGTAGGAAGTTGTTCCCAGACTTTCTCCCCATTGCCCTGCATCCCCAGGAGGATTTTGGTTCAGTTTTCACTCCACCTCTGCCCTCTGAGGAGGGCCTCACCTTACCTGCATAGTTCTTTTAGGTTTTTGTGAGAGAGGTAAGGCCAGGCTAATCATAGGCAGGTTTTCTCTTCAGGAGATGCAAGTCTGGGGGTGGGGCAGCACCTAGGCACCTGAGTAATAGAGAAACTCGTGTTTAAAAAGGGCATCCCCCCATTCTTCTGCGGCCTACTTTGCACAGAGCTTCCTCCAATATCTTTTCTAACACCATAAAGGAAGTCATGTCAAAATATTACCTGAAAAACTAGTTGAAGAGGAACCCCCTTTGGAGGGTGTGCTCAGGGGAACAGCTGTTCTCCCATTTCTATCTGAGGGACGAGATTTGGGGCAAATCTTGAAGACATAAGTGAAGTAACAGCATGTGAAGAAAATGGTTTGGAGATAAAAGAGAGATTTTAAGAACCATGGCTGTGGTCCACGCAACTCCTTCATGATGTTTGAAAATGCAGGTAGGCACTTGAACTATTTGCATTTATCTTTTTGTTGCTAGGCTGTATTTCTGTTATCACAATACCAGTCTGAGACTGGACCACATGGGTGACAGTTTTATATATTCTCCATGAATTACATTAATGAACCATATATGGAGATAAATTTACATAAACCAGTGCAGAATCTTGGTTAAGAACATAGGACTTTGGAGTTGGCTGGACTTCTATCCAAATTCCAGCTCTGCTGCTTTCTTGCTGATCACCTTAAGCTTGTTTCTAAACATCTTTGAGCCCCAGTTTCCTTATCTATAAAAAAATAAATATATTAGAGCCTGCCTCATTGGGTCTTTGTGGGGATTAAATGAGATAACCCATTCGAAAAGCACCTAGTACAGTGTCTGGTATGTAGGAAGTTGTTGATGTTAATAAAAAGTACATGTTGCGACAGTTTCCGCTGATGCTTTATGATAATAACTACTGTTTGAGGAGCTCCTCCTATCTGCTGATGCCTCCAAACCTTAGTACTCGAGCAGAGGTCAAAGCAGCTAAAGGCATTTCTAGGTGCAGGATCCATATAGGATATGAACCCTCTAGTTGGATACCGTAGAGGGATCTGGACTGCCCTCTTGGCTAAAACAGGAACCAGCAAGGCTCATCCTCGTGGTTTTACATCAGAATATGCAGTCCAACCTAATTAAAGGGCAGAAGGTATGCACGGACACTACGAAACCAGAGAATGTACTGTGCCCTGTGGTACTGTGTGTGTATGTGTGTTGGAGTTGGGAAGGATAAAAATAGAGGAGAGGGTCTTTTTTTGCTCTCACCTACAGTGAGATTTTTATTGAGCTCTTGGAGAGAGTCAAGCCTGTGCTTGACCGTGCTGTTGTTGTACTTAGTTGCTGTTGGCATTGGCTCCAACTCATGGTGACCTTATGTATAACAGAATGAAACGTTGCCTGGTACTTCACCATCTTCAGGATCACTGATATGTTTGAGTCCATTGTTGTGGCTGTTGTGTCAATCCATCCCTTTGAGGGTTTCCCTCATTTTCACTGATGCTGATGTCCTTTACCAACCATGATGTCCTTTTCTAGTCACCAGTCTTTCCTAATGATGTGTCCAAAGTAAATGAGCTGAAGGCATGCCATCCTTGCTTCTAAGAAGCACTCTGGTTGTATTTCTTCTAAGACTAACTTGTTCTTTCTTCTGGCAGTCCATGATACATTCAATATTCTTCACCAACACTACAATTCAAGTGCATCAATTCTTCTGTCTTCCTTTCTGATTGTCCAGCTTTCACCTGCATATGAGGTGGTTAAAAAGACCATGGCTTGGGTCAGGTGCACCTTAGCCATCAAAGTGACATCTTTCTTGACTGTGTATATATGCCATAAACTGAGGGGACCTTAAAGGAGATGGGGAGAAATATTCTGCAAACCAGAGCGTGTGCAGAGGAAGCATTTCATGGGGGCTGTCGGCCTCCTCCCAACACCCATCGATACAGGGAGGACGAGGAAGGTGGTGGATCACTCCTATACTGTGACTAAAGAGGCCTGCTGCCTGGCTGCAGTCTTTGCTGATTTCCTTTTTGACCCTGAACAAGCCTCATCTCTCTCCAAGCTGCAGTGTCCTCATTTGCAAAATGAGGAGGTTGGACCCTGTGAGCTGTTGGGCAACACCCAGCTTCAGCAGGCCAAGCACATCCCGAATCCCATTACCACCTCGCTGGAGAAGGGTGAGGGCTCATCTACAGCAGACTCCAGCCTTTTCCTTGCAGATCTGAGCCGGCACCCTCTCTGGTTCATTGCCCAAATACCAGCTGCAGCTCTCAAAGGCATCCGCCTCAGTAGGAGCAGAGATTTGTCCTTAGTATCCCTTAAGAAAAGAACAACAAATAGACAGGACTTAGAACCTTTGAGTTTGGAGTCAGTGATTAACTTAGGTTCTTGAGAAATGTTGCATGTTGATTTAAAGGAGAAAAGTTGGTGGTGAGCTGAGTTGAGGCCAAGGCTGTGAATGATAGGCAGTGTGGTGGATTGGTCCAGAATGCAGTTCCCTGACTTCTCTTGGACATGGTAAGGCCCAGGGAACATGCAGGGATCAGCAGGAGATCCCAGAGCCCTGAGAAATACTCACAATTGCCTCTGGAGTGGGGGCCATGCACAGATAATCTGGCTATCTATTGCTGCATTACATTCCACTCCAAACATAGTGGCTGAAGAACGTATTCATTGTATTGCTCATGATTCTTTGGACCAGGAATTTGGCTAGCTAATTCTTCTCTGTGTGACACTGACTTGAGTCCCTTAGTGGTATTTAGCTTGTGTTTCGGCTGGTCCAGAGGATCCCAGAAGGTTTCACTCTCATATCAGAGACCTTGGCAGTGAAGGGCTGGAAGTCTGGGTTCAGCTGGACACTGGGACAGCTGGGCTTCTCGCTCTCTTTCTCAGTGTGGTCATATGGCCTCTCACCATCCATATGGTTTCTTCATGTGGTCTTTTGAGCAGGGCCACCAGATTTCTTACATGCCAGCCCAGGGCTCCCAAGAGACAGGAAGCAGAAATTGCTAATCCTCTTAAAGGCTAGGAGGACCAGAACTGGCACAGCATTTCTTCTGCCATATGCCACTGATCGAGCAGTCACGGAACAGCTTACATTCAAAGGGATAGAGGAATAGATGGTACCTCTCAGTAGAGAAGTAGTCTCTATGCACAGGAAGGGAAGAAATGGAAGGTGACCATCTTTGGGGTTAAGCTACTCCAGGGCCCCTTCGGCAGAACTGGGGAAGGATTTGGAGTCTGTGGTCACATCAGGGTAATGATGCTAGAGGGCCTTTGTGGTTGCAGTGGTGTCAGCCACACGGCCTTATAAGATTGAACCTCCTTCTGACTCTGGAAGTAAGATAAAACTGACATGAACCTTCTTTGCTCCTTATATCCAGGAGACAGTCCTGACTCATTGAACCAGACACGTCCAGCCTCTGAATTCCTGGCCCAGCCTACGCTCAGCTCATTCGCTCTCAGGGAGGGCAAAGCGGTTTTCATCATGAGTGCTAACTCTGTTGGACTTAGTGGCTGCCTGGATTACAGTGTTGAGAGGGGTTTTGAGACCACGTTAAGGCTTAGTACCATGATGGATTGTCATATCTGTCTTGGACCTGGCACCCTTGTGCCACTTAGATTTATTCTCTATCTGGGTCTGATCATGCTCTGCTCTTACCAGAAGGGAGACAGGTATATTCACTGGCCCCCAAACTTACCTTGTGCTTTCCCGCACCCCCCAGTTTGCAGTGCTCATTTCCTTCTCAGTGATCACTGGAAACCTTGCTGGCCTTCTGGGCTTGCCTGCTTCTCGAAGCTTTGCTGCAGGGCTCTAAACTGGTTCCTTCTGGTTTGACTGTCTGCTGAGAATTTGCATTTCCACCCCAGATGTACTGAATTAAAATCTACATGTTAGCAAGATCCCCAGATGGTCCACGGTGTTCGTTGTTGCCTGGTGTTTGAATTTTCAGACATAAAATGCTTAAATCAATATTCTGGGAAGTTGACGGGAGATTATTTAAAGAGAGGGAAATAACGTGGTCAGGAAGGTGGGAGAAGCTTTTGGATTTCTTGTGGGAACTGGAGCAAGTGATTAGGCACCCTTGTTTGCACCCTCACACGTCTCAAGGAAAGACTTCATTCCTTCTTGCCTCTAGAGGGTTAGTGTTGATCAGGTGCCAAGGCCCCATACGTGGAGCTCAAAACCGAGAGAGGATGGGATCTGGCAGAACTCTTTGTGTCATTGATTGCTGTGTTTGCGTTAGTCTGGGCATAGAAAATCCTTAGAGACAAATGTGAAGAAATCGGCATCACGTTTGGTTTTATTTTATTTCTAATAAATTAAAACAACAACCCCAATGGATTCTATGGAAACAGTGTAGATCCCTGGGTGGGTGGGTGGGTCGGGGAAGGAGGGAGAAAGCAGCATCTGATTTTGGACAGGGCCCTCAGGCACCTGTTTTCCGTCTGCTCATTTTAGGCTTCTAGTAGCGAGAACTTTATAGCATTTCTTAAGATGAAGGTGGTCCCTCTCTGGAGATAAATAAGTATATGACTGACATACCTGGGAAGTGTTATGGCTGTTCTGGATGCCTCACAGGCATGTCACGCTTCTTCCTGATCCAGTGATTCTGTGGTTCCCCCAGCAGCCCACTAAGTCACCTGGGCACATCCAGGAACCAGTTATAACCAGGGTATATTTTATGGTCATTAAGATACAGAAGGAGCCCTGGTGGCACAGTGGTTAAATGCTTAGCTGCTAACCGAAAGGTCGACGGTTCAAACCTACCAGCCACTTTGCAGGAGAAAAGACCTGGCAATCTGCTCCTGTAAAAATTACAGCCGGAGAAACCCTACGGGCAGTTCTGCTCTGTCACATAGGGTTGCTATAAGTTGGAGCTGACTCACTGGCATACAGCGAGATGCAGAGGCAATTAATATTATTCCTAACACAATGGAAACTGAGTAAGATTTAAAGTATATTCAGAATCTGAAAGGAAGATGGAATTATGTGCAGCCCAGCTGTAGTGGTCCATGAATTTCATTGTATTGACTTTTTGATCATTGGTCATCTAAAGGATGCTTACTAAAAAGGCCACTTAATCAGGGAATCCCTTTCACCACAGCAACAAGAACAGCAGCAATAATAACTATCATTTGTTAAGTGCTCACTTGATATCAGACATTGTGCCACGCACTTTATGCACACACGATCCCACCTTATCATTCTGAATTAATAGGAACATCATAACAGGGATGCTTCCTTCATCTCCTTGTGTCCTTGGTTTGCATGGCTTTAATAAAATCCTTGCTGAGAACTTGACTTTCATTCAGCAAGTATTGACTGGACCCTGCTGTGTTCTCCCAGCCTGTGCAAGACTCTTAGGGCACATGGTGAGGGCTGTTCTTCTGCTTGCTCTTTCTTTGCTCTTTGTTCTTGCCCGGATCTCACAACGGATTGGGGACTGCGTGTATATGGTTCTGTCCCGTCTCCCAAAAACTAGCCTCCGCTTTCAGTTCCATTCAGCTTGAACATAGTGATCCATAGAACTAATACCCCTTTCTCTCTTCTGAAGGAGTTGTACTTTTGCACTGCTTAGAAGGAATCAGTTGTTAATTTACAGTTACTGAATGCTTATTCACATTTAACTGTCCTTTAAAATATTTACCGGAGAGACAATAAACACGTATTGAGTGTGGACTGTGTGTCTTGTCTTCGCAATTCTAGAGCCAGTGCAGTTCTTGGCCAGCCCTGGCCCCCTGGTGGGCCCTCAATTAATGTTTGTGGCATGAGTGCTGAATGAATGCTCCGGACACTTGACTGGCTGTAGAATATACAGAAGTGTCTAAATCACGTCTTTACCCTCAAAGAGTATACACTTAAGCTGAGGAAAAATCAAACTTGTTGCGGTTGAGTTGGACTCATGGTGACCCCATGTGTGCAGAGTAGAACTGCTCCATAGAGTTTTCATGGCTGTGACCTTTCGGAAGCAGATCACCAGGCCTTTCTTCCGAGGTGTCTCTTGGTAAACTTGAACCACCATCTTTCGGTTAGTAGTCGAGCACTTAACTTTCTGTGCCACCCAGGGACCTGGTCAGGGAAAGAGAAACATGAATATATTGTAACATCATACTTGCCATAATAAAAGCTACAATCATCTCCAAACCTACTCCTCTTAGGGTTCCTGCTACCCGGCCACATGTTCTACCTGGCTATAAGCCAGTGCTTGAATGATTCTGGGTCCTCCCTGTCCCTGCTTCATCTAGTTCTGCTCATTCTACCACCTTAAGCTATTACCAGTTTGTCCCTTTTTCTCCATCTCCGCTAGTGCAAAGAGAGATGCCAAGCGGTTGCATTGGAAAAAAGAACCAGCGCCTCTCAACGTTCCCACACGCCCCTCCCAGAAGCCTAGTTAAAGCAGGAGCCGAGTGGGGCACACCCCCACCCCATTCCTGTTTGTCCTCTGTTACAAAGCAGAGCCTTCAGCGCTAACTTGTTGCAGCTGTGTACCAGCCACTGGTGGGCATCTGGGAGGCGGACGGCACAGGGATGGGCCTGGCAGGGTGAGGAGGGAGCCCTCCCACCTACCCAGGGTCTTAACCACCCAGAGAGTCCCTTTTAAAATGCTCTCTTATTCCTAGACACCGCTGTCTCTGGAAGGGGCCTGGAGCTACCACGAGGCCCAGAGACAATTTGGAGGTAGACAGTGTGTCTCACGCCCCTCCTACCCCTCTGTGTGTGTCTCTTCACTCCTAATTCCCTGCAGGGCCTTTGTGGGGCCTGGTGCAGGCTGGCTGTGCTGTCAGCTCCTCCGAGTAACTCAGTCACATTCATGGAATGTAAAGGTCACTCCTTCTGATGGTATTTGTGCCTTAAAAGAACATGGGAAAGAGACGAGGATACATAGGATAAAGGAATGACTTTCTAATGAGTGAGTCAGAAATCTGTTGATTTATATAGGACATTGTGTGTGAGGCTGGTCTTACCCCAGAGCACTGTCATAATTTGCTCCTCCACCTTCCCAGGGAGGGGTGCAGAGAACAAACTGAGGCAGGAGAAGGGCCTGGGGAAAGAAGGTTTGGCAGCCGGAAGCTGCAGCTCACCTTCCAGTGTGTGTGTGTCTTCAGGTGCCATTTTAAGCCCAAGAGGTCTAAAAGAAAGGATAGCAGCTTGGTGAGAAGGCCTTAGAACTGAGATTCTCAAAAATGTTCAGGTGGCCAGGAATTTGTAAGTCAGTGGTGTCTATATTAGTTTCCGAGAGATGCCATAACAAATTATCACAATTAAATGGCTTAAAACAATAGAAAATTATTGACTCACAGTTCTGAAGCCTAGGGCCATGTTCCCTCTGAAGGCTCTAGGGGGAGAGCCTTCCTTACCTCTTCCTTGGCGTTCCTTGGCTTGTAGATGCATCACTGCAGTCTCTGTCTTCATCTTACATGGCCGTCTTCCCTCTATCTCTTCTGTTCTTATAAAGACACCAGTCATACTGGATTAGGGCATACCCTAATGACCTCGAAAACCCTGGTGGCGTAGTGGTTAAGAGCTATGGCTGCTAACCAAAAAGTCGGCAGTTCAAATCCACCAGGTGCTCCTTGGAAACCCTCTGGGGCAATTCTACTCTGTCCTAGAGGGTCGCTATGAGTTGGAATCGACTTGATGGCACACAACAACAACTAATGACCTCATCTTAACTTGATTATATTAGCAAAGACTCTATTTTTCTAAAGACCTCCAGATGAGGTCGCATTCACAGGTACAGGGCATTAGGACTTCACTGTATCTTTTGAGAGGACATAACAGGCTGCCATGAGTCAGAACCGACTCAACAGCAACTAACAACACAAATTCAACTGTAACAGTGTCCATTCAGTAAAATGTTGAATTGTTTGATTCCATTATATGAACTAAGAACAGATTTACCAGCAGGAAGTAGGATGCTGTGTTAAGTGTGCAAATCTAAAATCCCAACGATAAAATGGGCATGGAGAGGGGAAAACTGTTGAACTAAGTCGACTAGCGGTTTTGAGTTTTTGCTGCAGTATTTGCTTCCTCCTTCAGTTACTTCCATCATCCACTGCACTTGCTGACAAAGCAGTTCAGGTGCCAGAGTTTTAAAAAGTGTGTGAGTGAAAGCTCGAAACTGACAAAGCTTTTGCACTAAGTAAATTTTCTCTACATATTTGGAAAAACTCACTATCATTCAGTTTTAGCAAAGGGAAACATCACCAATATTCCGAAGGAATATAGCTTGAAAATCACTGTAGGAAGCAATATTCCTGTGTTTCTTCTCTAAGTATTCAGAAGAGTAATGGGAAAAAATAATACATTTTAATGATCTCTCAAAGAAAGGGGTTTTGAGAGGTTAATCATTTAGCGTCTGGCCTTCTGCATCCATTTTTTCATTTAGTCGATGGAATTTATTGAGTGCCTTTGATATGCAAAACACTTTGCTTGATGTTAGTAATAAAGAAATGAATGAGAGTCCATCCCTGCTTTGAGGACCTCAGTTATCAGTCAAGATTTTTGGTAGCAAGCAACAGAATCCACTCAGCTGATTTAAGTAGTAAAGTAATTTTTTAAAGAAACTGCAGCAAAGACAGAACTGGCTTAGAAGCAATGCAGCCAGTTTAGGCAATGCACTGCCCCAGTGGAGACCCTTCTGCTGACCTTGGTGCATGGGTGGGTACCAGTGCTTGATGCTGAGTACGACACACAGCTTTAATATTCTCAGCTGCTGATGTCTCTGAAAATTGGACATTTGCGGTCACATTTGCCAAAATGGCTTCCACAGGCAACTGCTGCCTCATGCCTCTCACTTCTGATTGGGGGAGCCTATGTCACATGCGTTTAACCTAGCTGCAAGGGAAGCTGGGAAAGCAAGTTTCTGGCTTTTATCTTAATGATGTGTGGAATCATGAGATGGGATATTCTGCAAACATAGAAAGGATGTCAAAAGCATAGTTGTTGTTAGCTGCTGTCAGATTATCTCCCGAGACCCGTGGTGACCCCATCCATGCACAATAGAAGGAAACACTGCCAGTCCTGCACCATCCCCACAATCAGTTAGGGATCAGGCTGTTGTGATCCACAGGTTTTTCATTGGCCTATTTTCAGAAGTAGATCACCAGGTCCTTCTTCCTAGTCTGTCTTAGTCTGGAAGCTCCACTGCAACCTGTTCAGCATCAGAGCAAGATGCAGGCCTCCACTGACAGATGGGCGGTGGCTATGCATGAGGTGCATAGTAAGTAGCCAAAAAATATAGTAGGTATCTACTTACCCTCCAGTGTAATGGAAGAAACAGAAGTATATTAAAAAAAAAAAAAATCACAATATAGGGGATTAAGTGCTGTAATCAAGACTGGCTTGCAGCATGATAGGGACCAGAAATGGCGTTACTAACATCGTAGCATGATAAGGGAAGGCCTCCTGGAGGAGGTGATTGATGACTGAGCTCAGTCTTGATGGATGAAACAAAGGGAGCCAGTTTGGCCCTAAGTAAGAAAAAGGACCCTCACTGTCTGACTTTAAACATGCCTCCACAACAAGTGAGCCAAGAAAGAAAAATGGGAGCTGATGAAGCAACACAGTAAGGCAGCCTGAAATCTGCAGGCATCAGTAGAGGACTCATGTGAGCTGGCTGGAAAGTGCTCAGGGCATCATGCGTGGGGCTGTCTGCATAATTGACTTGGCTTGTGTCTCTTTCCCTCCCAACTCCGCTCCCTTTGGATGGCCTAATAGGTTATGGCTTCTAGT
This sequence comes from Dugong dugon, assembly GCA_030035585.1. NCBI lineage: Eukaryota > Metazoa > Chordata > Mammalia > Sirenia > Dugongidae > Dugong > Dugong dugon. The sequence continues at coordinate 36,767,290 of CM057460.1, forward strand.
AGGAAATATCCAGTGGATTTTCAGAGGCGCTTTTTGGAAATACAAAGCCTGACTCCAAAGTAGTGACTTCTTTTTCATTAAAAAAAAAAAAAAAAAAGTTACTATGAGAATAATTAAAAAAAAACAAAAAACTCATTGCCATTGAGTCGATTCCAACTCATAGAGACCCTATAGGACAGAGTAGAGCTGCCCCATAGGGTTTCCAAGGCTGTAAATCTTTATGGAAGCAGACCGCCACATCTTTCTCCCATGGAGCAGCTGGTGAGTTTGAACTGCCGACCTTTTGATTGGCAGCTGAGCACTTAATCACTGCACCACCAGGGCTCCTATGAAAGTAATAAGGAAAGTATAAAGTGGAAAGTACAAGTCCCTCAATAACTAGCAATTATATATTTATATACTGTTTTAAAAACAAAAAAACTCAAATGCAACCAAATTATACCTACTGCTTTGCAATTCTTTCCCACTGTATATATCTTACCAAGATCCCTGGTTGGTGCAAACGGTTTGTGCTTGACTCCTAACCGCAATGAATTTGGTTTGGTTTTTTACATATCTTACCAGTGCCATCGAGTCAATTCCAAATCACAGCAACCCTACATGTGTCAGAATAGAACTGTGCTTCATAGGGTTTCCAGTGCCTGATTTTTTGGAAGTAGATCACCAGGCCTTTCTTCTGAGGCACCTCTGGGTAGACTAGAACCTCCAACCTTTCGGTTAGCAAGCAACTATGTTAACTATTTGCACCACCCTCAGGGATATATATATCTTAAATTTCTTAAAAAGTGAGTCTTTCTGACAGTACCTTGACGTTGTATTTGGTCAATAAATATTTAATAATAATGAGCAACTTAAGAATGAAGATCTTTTTAAGGCTGGGGTTGGTGTAGAGAGTTGGAATAAGGAGTCTTACTTCCCCCATACTTCTCTTCTGAATTTCTGTATCTTGGTAAATGGCACCACCTAGTAATTGCCTCAATTCAGAAACATAGCCATCAGTCTTCATTCCTCTTTCTGTCCCCCATACACCATCCATCACCAGGTCCTGTCACTCTTCCTCTTCAGACGTCTTAAATGTATCTCCTTCACTCCAGGTGAACTGCCACCATCCTCATGGAAGACACCTTCCTCTCCTGCCTGCACAAAGGCTTCCTGCCCCGTGTCCTGCTTCCGTTATTGTTCTTCTCTAGTTAGTTTTCACTGTAACCAAGGGATATTTCAAAACAAAAATGTTTCTGTGTTGCATAAAACTTTCCAGTGCTGGCTCCCCATTGCTCTTAGAATGGAATCCAAGGCTTGCACCACAGTGCATAGGCTGCTGCCCCACTCACCATCAGCCAGCCACAGTGGCCTTCAGTCTGTTCCTCAAGGATATTCTTGGGTGTCTGACTCAGGCCTTTGCCCTACTTCCATCCTCCCAACTCCCTCCACTCTTTGTGCAGCTGGTTTCTTATCCTCTAGGTCTCAGAGAGCATTTCCCCCATCCTTTGTCTACACGGTGTTTCCCCCACAACCTGGCATTTTCTTATTGAAGCTCCCTGTTTATTTCTCTTCTGGCACTTCAAACAATAATCTGTATTTGTGTGTGTGTGTTAGTGTGTGCTTGTTTATCATCTACTTCTCCTTCCAGAATCTAAGTTCTGAGCAGGTGGGGATCTTATCTGCCTTACTTGCTCTGCATCCACAGCATCTGGCCCAGAAACACTCAATCAATGCTTCAGGAAGGAATGACAGACTCTAGGACCTTCAAGCCCTCCCCCAGGCTCCTTCCTGCTCACCTCTGAGCAGTGCTGTCTCTACTCCTGGAAGGATACCACCAGCCTCAGACTTATCCTGGCTACCGTCCCTTCCTGCAGCAGACACTGGGGGATCTAGGCTCTGTGGGTATCCTACCCCGGGCTCAGCTGTAGCATCCAAATGATGAGGGGACCCACATTTCATCCTCCCATGTCTCAGTAAGACCAGCTTGTCTCCCAGGCCCCTTCCTCTCAGCTGCCTTGGTCTCCGCTCCATGCTGTATGAGCAGTAAACTCTAAAACAGGCACTCACGGGCCTCCCCTGCAGGTGGCTGTAATCCTTAGGGTTGTTCAGCAGCATCCCCTGTCTTCTACCCACTAGATGCCTGTAGCATCCCCCCAAATGTGACAATTAAAAGTGTATCTAGACATTGCTAAATGTCCCCTGAAAGAAAAATCAGCCCCCTATTTCTTAAGAACCCCTGCCCTAAGGGGGAATAATTATTGGACAATAAAGAATTCTGAGGAGGAGGAGGAAGAGGAGAGTACTTTGCACTGGATACAGAACACAAATGCACTGTGCAAATCATCTGACTGTCATTGTGCTGAAGGGTTCTTGGTTTTGGTGGCTCCTTCTCAAGCACTAATGGTGGTGGTACAAAGAGGATGGTGGCCATGTCTGCTGTGGTGCCTCCTTATGGCTTCTATCTAGCCTAGGAATATTCAGAGATTTAAATGCTTCTGGATTGCAAAGATTAGTTCACAAATGCTTTGTCCATGAAATTAAGGTTCGTTTATAAAACAAGTAACCATAGGGTTGTTGGAAGAATTAATTTTCATAATGCATGTAGTGTACTCAGCTTCCAATGCGTAGCTATGTTGTGAATTATTATTGACTAATTTCTTTGTCATGTGGTATTTATATAAGAGCTGATATACAAAAGAGTCTCCGGGTGGCGCAAACAGTTAAGAGCTCGACTACTTGCCAAAAGGTTGGCCATTCAAACCCACCTAGAGGTGCCTTGGAAGACAGGCCTGGTGATCTGCTTCTGAAAGGTCACAGCCTTGAAAACCCTATGGAGTAGCTGTACTCTGCACACATGGGGTTGCCATGAGTAGGAATAAGACTCCACAGCAACTAACAACAGCAACATTATATACACTATACATTTCTATGGTCTCTTAACTATTTTAGTGATTCATATACATATCATTTTGATGTTCACAACTGCCCTGCAGAATAGCTGGCATGATGCCCATTTTACAGATGGAAAAAGTGAGGCCTGGAAAGATTTAGTGTCTTGTGAGGGTCACACAGGCTGTACAGAGTGGGGGCAGTATTTGATCTCAGACTGTTCGGGCTTTCAAGGACTGTGCTTTTCCACTGCACAGAAAGGAATGTGTGGGAGAAACATGTGGCAGTCTGCTTCTATAAAGATTACAGCCTTGGAAACCCTATGGAGCAGTTCTTCTCTGACCCATAGGGTTGTTATGAATTGGAATCGACTTGAAGGCAATGGGTTGTTTGTTTTTTTGGCGAAGGAACGTGAATTAGAAATAAGAGGTCTGTCCCAGCTTCTTTCATCTACCCACCAACTCAGAGAACAATTTCCTTTCACCTGAGGGTTGTTTTTACAAAATGGGCATATCTATTTTTCATATATGTGTTTCTCAGTCCAAAAAGATGATAAGATCTTAGAGAATGGAGAGTGCATCTTGTAACCCTTTGTAGCTCAAGTGTCATATATAGAGTTAGTGCTTCATAAGTATTTGCTGTTTGATTTTTCTTAACTCCTGTGAAACGTTAGCAAAATGTAATGTTTGAGGAGGAGTAAAAGCTCTTCATGGCCCCTAAAGAATGGAAATTCTGTCTTATAAGTTAGCTCTGGGGGTGAAATACTCTTTATTTCCCTCTAATTTTAGACACAATGAGAAGCAACTATTTAGACAAGAGCACACATCTCCTCCTCCTTCTGTGGGATCTGTGTTGGTATGAGGAGTGGCGTGCACATAGTTCAGACCGGAAGTGCATCTCTGTTCAACGGGCCACAAGAGAGGGTCAACTCTCAGAAGAAACTCTGAAACTTGCTCTTGGAGGTTGAGTAGCTAAAGCGAACAAAAGAAATGATGAAGTAAAAAAGTGGAAGAGAAGATTTCAAGGGGCGGCTTGAGAAGACATAGTAAAGTATTATAATGAAATGTGCAAACACCTGAATGAAAAACCAAAAGAGAAGAACACGCTCGGCATTTCCCAAGCTGAAAGAACTGAAGAAAAAATTCAAGCCTCGAGTTGCAATATTGAAGGATTCTATGGGCAAAGTATTGAATGACACAGGAAGCATCAAAAGAAGATGGAAGCAATGCACAGTTACTGTACCAAAGAATTGATGGACATTCACCCATTTCAGGAGGTAGCATATAATCAAGAACCAATGGTACTGAAGGAAGAAGTCCAAGCTGCACTGAAGGCATTGTCGAAAAACAGGGCTCCAGGAATTGACGGAATACCAACTGAGATGTTTCAACAAACGGATGCAGCACTGGAGGTGCCTACTCATCTATGCCAAGAAATTTGGAAGACAGCAGAAGAGATCCATATTTCTGCCATTCCAAAGAAGGTGATCCAACAGAATGTGGAAATTATCCAACAATATCATTAATATCACACACAAGTAAAATTATGCTGAAGATCATTCAAAAGTGGTTGCAGCAGTACATTGACTGGGAACTGCCAGAAATTCAAACATGATTCAGAAGAGGATGTGGAACAAGGGATATCATTGCTGATGTCAGACAGGTCTTGGCTGAAAGCAGAGAATACCAGAGAGATGTTTACCGGTGTTGTGTTGACTATGCAAAGGCATTCAACTGTGTGGATCATAAGAAATTATGGATAAAATTGAGAAGAATGGGAATTTCAGAACACTTAATTGTGCTCTTGAGGAACCTGTACATAGACCAAAAGGCAGTCATTTGAACAGAACAAGGGGATACTGCGTGGTTTAAAGTCAGGAAAGATGTGCATCAGGGTTGTATCCTTTCACCATACTTAATCTGTATGCTGAGCAAATAATCCAAGAAGCTGGACTATATGAAGAAGAACGTGGCATCAGGATTGGAGGAAGACTCATTAACAGCCTGCATTATGCAGACGATGCAACCTTGCTTGCTGAAAGTGAAGATGGCTTGAAGCACTTACTTATTGAAACTACAGCCTTCAATATGGATTGTACCTCAAAAGAAAACAAAAATCCTTACAGCTAGACCAATAAGCAACATCATGATAAACAGGGAAAATATCAAAGTTGTCAAGGATTTCATTTTACTTGGAGCCACAATCAACGCCCTTGGAAGCAGTAGTCAAGAAATCAAATGATGCATTACATTGGACAAATCTGCTGCAAAAGATCTGTTTAAAGTGTTAAAAAGCAAGGATGTCATTTTGAGAGCTATGGTGCGCGCCTGACCTAAGCCATGGTATTTTCAATCGCCTCATATGCATGCAATAGTTGAACAATGAATAAGGAAGCTCAAAGAAGTATAGATGCCTTTGAATTATGGTGTTGGTGAAGAATATTGACTATTCCATGGACTGCCAGAAGAACAAACAAATCCGTCTTGGAAGAAGTACAACCAGAATTCTCCTTAGGAGCAAGAATGGTGAGGCTTCGTTGCACTTACTTTGGACATGTTATCAGGAGGAACCAGTCCCTGGAGAAGAACATCATTCTTGGTAAAGTAGAGGGTCAGTGAAAAAGAGAAAAACCCTCAACGAGATGGATTGACACAGTGGATGCAACAATGGGCTGAAGAATAACAACGATTATGAGAATGGTGGAGGACCGGGAAATGTTCGTTCTATTGTACATAGGGTCGCTGTGAGTTGGAACCAACTTGAGGGCAATGGGTTTTTGGTTTTTTTTTTTCTCCTTTGTCCAGCTTGGAGGTTAGGTATTCGTGTTTAAGGCGTCTTTTCAGGGCGGTTAGTGTTGTTTTCTCGCTTGTTTGTTTTTTCTTCCAAATCCTGCAAATAGCTATGGATTAGGAGTGCTTTGGTGTACCATTGAGAGGTGTGCCTGGTTAAGACGCCTGGAATGATCAGGCCCCATACTCACCGGGCAATGTCTGAGTGCGAAGGGCAGCACAGAGCCCGCTGACTCGGCACGGGTTTTGCTAGCTTAGCTCTTTGAAAGACTAGGATTAGAAGGGCTTTGCTAAAATTGTGAAATCTGAAAGAGCCTTACAGGCCTTTGACTCCGTCTTCCCAGAAGCTCTTCCCCGACCCCGTGCAGGTGCACTTCCAGGACTGAGGGGCAACTACTTCCCAAGGATGCCCAGTCCGTTGTGGCCAGTCCCACATGTTAGCTTGCCCTAGTTTGGCCCTACAGAGAAGTTTTTCACCTGGAATCCACCCTTGGGGTTTATCCTCAGATGGGCTTCAGGGTGGGGAGGTGGAGGAAGAGTTGATACTTTTTATTATTCTTTAAACGGTCCTGGAACCTCTCTTTAAAAAGTTAAAAACAATTCAATGTCTGCTACCTGTGACTTCTACCCAGAAGCCTTCAAAAGTTTGCTGGCTGACTGTTGCTTGCTAAACAGCTGCTCTCTGCTCATCTCTGCCATCCAGATGCAAAGACCAGCAAAGGGTGAAGTTTTCCCATATGCCCACCTCTGAGAGGACAGGGCTCAGGCTGGAAGGCCATGCAGAAGAAGATAAGAGGCCAAAATCATGGCCTAGGTCAGGCCCTACTGCCTGTGACCTTGGCCACCTGCGGTTTTCAGCAGATGCTGAAAGTATTTGCTGTCTTAAGAGATTGTTTCATTTGGAGAGAAGGTCTGTTCTGAGAAAGCTGAGAAGGTCCTTGAAAGTTGCACAATTTATGATGTTCACAGGGTTGAAGAAATACCAGGAGCAGCTCTTTTTAAAAAATAAACTTTATTGCAGTACAATATACATACAGATGAATACACAGTCACAAAAGAGTACATTCCACACAATTCCTTTTTTTAAAAAAACAAAAAACAAACCCGATGCCGTCAAGTTGATTCTGACTTGTAGTGACCCTATAGGACAGAGTAGAACTGCGCCATAGGGTTTTGATAGGTTTTTTGGATTTGAACGGCTGAGCGCTTAACCACTGTGCCACTAGGACTCCATAAATTCCATTTATAGGAGGTATAAAAACAGGCAAAACTTGTCTGTGGTGTTAGAGGTCAGGATATGGGTTACACTTAGGGGAGTAATGTCAGTAAGGAAGCATGGGGGGTACCCCTGGGGTGCATATATTTCTGATTCTTGATTGGGAACAACTCTTTTTGATTTACCAGAATCCCGAAGAGTATTTAGTATGCATCAAACTGAGGATAGAAAAGCTTCTAGGAGTTAAATTAAAGTAATCCAGACAGCTAAGCTTTATATTTGTAGAACAGTTTCAAGGATATCTCTGGTTTCTGTCTTCCCAGCATCCTTTCCCCTTTCTTGGTAAGAGTATCTTGCCTTGCTTTGGGGAATGCAGTTCCTCACTCTCAATCCATGTGCTTAGGGCGGTCTGGGCACCTTCTGGCTCCAGGACTAGGCACATAACTCAGGGACTGGTTAAATGGTAGGTGCAAGATCCAAGTCAGACACTGAGAGTCCAACCCGGGACTTTGGCTAGAACCACTGGGAGAGAAGCACTTGTTCTCAGCTGGGGTCTCTAAGCTGGTAGGTTATAAGCCTGGGCTCCAGGTGGCCATCTTTGCAACCATGTGCTGAGTGCCAGCTGGGAATGAAGCCAGCACAAAGACAGAAACGTCAAGATTCCTGGTGGCAGTATGTGTGGATCCAGCTGAGTTGAGAGCTCTCTCCATGGATGTTACGGACTTTTCATTTAGATGCAGGATAAATTTCCTTTTCTGCTTCTGTTCTTCAGGTTGGGTTTCTGTCCCTTGCCTCCATGGGTACAGATTAATGGCAACAGATTCATTTCTCAGTCAATCAGAATGATTGGATATATTTGTCCAAAGCTGGCTCCTTCCAATTTCCCTGTGAGCCCAGGCTGGTGCATTGCCAGCTCCTGAGTGTGTGTGTACGTGTCTGTGTGTGTGTCTCCTTGTGTGTCCGTGTGTGTACATGTCTGTGTGTGTATGTCTTTGTGTCTGTATGTGCTTGTGTGTGGCAGGAAGGGGGCAGGAGGAAATGAGAGAGTTTGGAAGTGGCCGGCAGATTGGAGGGATAGGCTGAAGGGGACTTGTTCTGAGCTATGGTAGCACAGCCCACACACTGTCTTTGCCTGGTGTGTATATAGGGAATGTCATGGGAGGTGTCCTTAGCACTCTCACTGGGCCACTGCTTCTGCCCTTTCCAGGTACATGGAGCCTGATGGAAAACCTGGTGATGCAGTGGTTAAGAGTTTGGCTGTTAACCAAAAGGTCGTCAGTTCGAATCCACCAGGCGCTCCTTGGAAACCCTATGGGCAGTTCTGCTCTGTCCTGTAGGGTTGCTATGAGTCAGAATCGACTTGATGGCAATGGGTTTGGTTTTTTTTTTTTTTTTTTTTGGACCTGTTGTAAGACGGAAGTATAAGAGAAAGAACTCATAGTTTGGTGGGAGCTTACTAGCCTGCCAGAGATAACCTAGACGGACCCCAATAATCACCTTCCATCACTCATTTTACGTAAACTCTGGATTTTAAAATATCCCAAAGTACAAAGGGGAGTCTAAGGCAGTAGTTTTAGGAATAAAATTGCTAAGGTGGTCCTACCTCGGGGCAGGAGAATGCACTAAATCTAAATCATCTAAATTGCAACTGATTCTAACAGTATTATGTGTTTTGCTATATGGATTTTCAGCTATTTACTGAATGGAAACTAGTCTTTAATAAAACGTTTAATGATTTATGATAACTTTCTAAGTAAACATAAAAGACTATCATTAAAATAATCAATAGGCTTCCTTGCTTTTGGCTTATCTTCCTATCACTGCTCGGGTTCTGCCTGGAAATTCTTACAGGGCTAGTGAGTCCCGTGGTATTGTATGGGAGTCTGGTACAGTGCTTGATTTAAGTAGCTATTCAGTAAATACCTATTGACCTGCTTTAGGAACCTTGGTGGCATAGTGGTTAAGCACTTGGCTGCTAACCAAAGGGTAGGTGGTTTGAACCAACCAGCCGCTCCGCAGAAGAAAGATGTAGCAGTCTGCTTCTGTGAAGATTTACAGCCTTGGAAACCCTATGGGGCAGTTCTACTCTGTCCTAGAGGGCCGCTCTGAGTAGGAATCAGCTTGACAGCAGTGAGTTTGGGTTTGGTTTTTTCCCTACTTTGGAGTCCCTAGGTGGAGCAAACAGATAAGAGTTTGGCTGCTAATCAAAGGTTGGCAGCTTGGAAGAAAGGCATGGCCACTTACCTCTGGAAAATCAGCTAATGAAAACCCTAGGGAGCACAGGTCTACTCTGACCCATATGGAGTCATCATCAGTTGGAATTGACTCAATGGCAACTGTGTTTTTTTACCTACTTTGAGACAGGTTGTTAGCGCTGAATCCCACAAGTCCACCAGCAGCCATATAACCATGTCTGAATTCACCGTTCAACCCTTTGATTGATTTGCTCACCCTGACGTGAACATCTACAATAGAACAAAGCAGAGAATACTTGAAGATCCACAGGAAAAGAAAATATTTTAGATCTTGCAATTGCTGGTGAGGATAGAAGCGCATATTCTCATCTCACTGAAAAGTTTAGAGAAGCCCTCTAGTTCAGTTGCCTTATTTCATCGGTGGTGGAACTGAGACTCAGAGGGGAAGTCACTTGGTTAGTGGCAGAATAAGGCTGAGATTCCTTCCAGGTCTGTGGTGCCGCCTAACCTGAAGGTGTGCCCACTTACACCTGAGGTGGGATCGATGTGGCCATTTCATGGAACTTCAGGACAGCCTACTTATGGTTGGAAGAGGGAAAGAGGACAGGCTCTGAGGAAAGTCCTGACACTTGGTGGAGTTAATGCAAATGTGCATCCTTTGTGCATCTTTACTATTCTGTCACCCACGCTAAATGGGGACAGGAATAGCCACAGGTCACTCAGTCACTTCATTTTTTAGCAGTTGTTACAAATCCCTCCTCCCATTATGTGACTTACAGAAGAGGCTAAAGTAATGCAAACGTGACTTTGAGTTTCATTTCTTTTCTTTCCCTTCCTCTGCTGGGGAGGCTAGTGGTCAGTGATGTCTGGAAGTAAAATGTGCCAGTAATTCATAGTTGGATAAATCTGCTTTTGAGCTATACCATGACCACTAGTATTACAATTAACATTTATTGAGCGCTGTTTACAGACCAGGTGTTGTGCTAAGTGCTTGGCATGGATTATTTTGTTTAATACTCAGAAGACCCCTATGGGGCAGATGTTACTATTGATGAGGAAACTGAAGCTCAGAGAGGTTAAGTAACTTGCTTAGAATCACCAGGTCAGCCTGACCCCAAGCACAAGCTTCAGTCACGATGGAAGACTGCAGCCAGATGGACCTGAAGAACAGCCGTGAAAATGACATTTTTGGAACGTTGGGGAGATTGCAAGACAGAAAATCTCTGATGTATTTTGGATCACGAGTATTCTCCCCAGAATCATTTTGTTTCAGATAGCTGAGAAAATGATCGTCCCACCTCAGCACAGATGGAGTCCTCAGCTTTAATCTCAAACTTTCTCGCGTCTGCACAGTCTGATAATAGAAATCCTTTAAGTGACAATCTTGACGACCCGTGGAGGGACTTTCTGGCAGAGTATGCACTTCTCGGTTGTGCTTGTAATGGTGTCGGGGGCCTGTGTGTGCTTGGTTTGTCTGCATAGAGAGCACAGCTGATGCTAGGCTGACTTCTGAAGGCTGCGGGCAGATTCCTGGGGAGAGGGTGACACTCTAGCTCTGCTTCCCTTTACAGTCTTGTTCTGCACTTTCTAAAAATATTCCTGACAAACAGCTAATGGGCATTTTGGCCACACGGCTCTAAACCACTGCTGCCATTTCAAATGGAATGCTTCTCCTCCAGGCTTGTTCATCTTGATTTATGTGATTAGGATAGATGTGGTTGTTTCACAGAACTTCAGGACAGCCTACTCACCAGAGGTGCCTTAAAACAAAGGAAGCTCGTTTTTGCCTCTTTTAGCAAGTACCGCATGTTTATTTGCTGGTCAAAAATGAAATGAAATGAAATAAACTTCACAGCTGCAGTTATTGCCTAAGTATCCTTTAGTGATGGGGAAGAGACTCGCATCTCTTTCTGAAGCTAAGGAAGACTAAGGGGCAAAGATTTTAAAAGTATGTAATTTTAATGTAAATTGCTATAGCCTTTTTGGAATGCCAGTTGACCATATGTACCAAGCGTCTCAAAATGCACGTCCTGCCAACCCAGGAATTCATTTTCTGTAAATGTATCTTGAAGAACTAATTGGAAACAGAGATAATGTTTTGTTCATCAGAGCATCATTTATGATAGCAAAAGAAAATGGGCTATAATTGAAATGCCCAACAGTGGAATTAGTAACGTGAATAATGGTGATCCTTTTGTTACAGTATTATGCAATTATTAAAATGTCAGTCTTTGAAGAATTATAATGATAGATTAAATGTTTATCATATAACAGGTGCAGATACAATTTAAAAACAGCATATATGGTATGATCTTGAATTTGAGTTCTGCACCCCACCTTTCTCCTGCTCCATCTGGGACTCTCTGTTGTGTTCCCTGTCAGGATGGTCATTGATGGTAGCTGGGCACCATCTAGTTCTTCTGGTTTCAGGCGGATGAAGTCTCTGGTCTATGTGGCGCTTTCTGTCTCTTGGGCTAATACTTTGTGACTTTGGTGTTCTTCATTCTCCTTTACTCCAGGTGGTTGGGACCAATTGATGCATCTTAGATGGCTGCTTGCTAGCTTTTAAGACCCTAGCTGCTGACAGTAACATTTTCAATAGGAAAATAAAACAGCCTGGAAATCAAAGAATAGCTCTCTCTCCAGCACACTGCAAAGTGTGGAACTTTTGTCCCGTGTGGTAGAGCTCAAGGAATCCCGGCTTTACTCACCAGAAGCCAAGACTTTGGGTCTAAGCTCCCTACTGGTTAAAAACCCATTGCCGTCGGGTGGATTCCAACTCATAGTGACCCTATAGGACAGAGTAGAACTGCCCACAGTGTTTCCAAGGAGCGGCTGGTGGGTTCAAACTGCCAGCCTTTTGGTTAGCAGCCAAGCTCTTAACCACTGTGCCACCAAGGCTCTACTTGTTAGTAGGTGTATTTGCCAGAAAGTCTTTTATCCACCCCTAAGCCTTAGAGTTTCCATCCATACATCAGAAATAACAACACTGTCTTCACAGGGTTATTGTAAAAGGCGAACCCACGTAAGTGAAGAGGACCTTGATAAAGTGTAAGGCAGAAGTTACCTTTAGGCTGAAGCTCTTGCAGATGGTTTTGTTGGGTTTGCAGAGTGGTTTTTTTTTTTTTTTTATAATGATAGGTTAAATGTTTATCATGTTACAAGTGAAGATACAATTTAAAAACTGTATGTCAATATATAAAATTCAAGAGATTTCACACTTAGAAGTGTGGATTTTTGAGTTCCCTGGGCCCTGGCATTCTGACGTGGCCGTAACCTGCTAGAGCCCAGTAATGGCTGTTCACCTTGAAAGCAGCAGGGGCCACGATGCCACCTGCAGTATTTCTGTCCCTCTGCAGCACAACAGGGTGGTGATGGAGGGCTGGGCTTTAGGTTGGAACTTACTAGCCTAAGTCTCTGCTCTTCTGTTTGCAGGTTGTGTGACTTTGGGCAAGCTAGTTAACTTGCAACCCCTCAACCTGCTGGGGTCTCTGTTTCTTCATTTTTGAAATGAAATAATACTGTATTAGTATCTTCTCAGAGGATTGTGGCATGGACCAAGTGAGAAAGTACATGCAAAACAGAACAAAGTCTAATGCAGTGATTGATCAAAGTTACCTGCTCAGTCTCTGAAGGCATTTGGCTTATCACCTGCTGGAAGTTATGAATCAAATGGCGTGTTATTATTTCTATTACTCTCCCTATCAAGGAGGCCTGATTGCACAATGGTTAAGCGCTTGGCTACTAACTGAAGAATTGGTGGTTTGAACCCACCCAGCAGCTCTACAGCAGAAAGACTTGGCGATCTGCTCCCATAAAGATTGTTGTTGTTAGGTGCTGTTGAGTCAGTTCCAACTCAGAGGAACCCTATGTACAACAGAACGAAACATTATCCAGTCCTGTGCCATCCTCACAATCATTGTTGTGCTTGAGCCCATTGTTGAAGCCACTGTGTCAATCCATCTCATTGAGGGTCTTCCTCTTTTTCACTGACCCTCTACTTTACCAAGCATGATCTCCTTCTAGGAAGAAGGACCTGGCAGTCTACTTCTGAAAAGAATTAGCCAGTGAAAACTATAAAGATTACAGCCTAGGAAACCTTATGGGGCAGTTGTACTCTATTACATGGGGTCGCTATGAGTCAAAATCGACTGAACAGCACCTAGCAACAACATCTCTCTCTCTATCTAGTAATTTCTCTACTATTATTTCGTAATTTTTGGTACTAATTATTTGGCAGTTCTGGATAAGAATGTGGGCTTCTAAGCAAATTCATAAACTCTTCCAAATATTCTTTAAGGTTAGCCAGTCCATCCTCCCCTTTGGAGGATGTTACATGAATGTTACATGAATAACATTAGTATTCTTTTCCCCTTTGTGAGTTTTGCTACACAATGATCTTAACCTTCTCTGAATTCCTTTAGTGTTGAGTCTGCATTAACATACTATCATGTTGTTGTTGTTAGGTGCCATCGAATTGGTTCCAACTGATAGTGACCCTATTTGTAGAACAGAACAAAATACTGCTGGATCCTGCTCCTTGCTCACAGTTGCTGCTGTGTTTGAGCCCGTTGTTGCAACCACTGTGTCACCATCTCATTGAGGGTCTTCCTCTTTTTGCTGACCCTCTACTTTACCAAGCATGATGTCCTTCTCCAGGGATTGGTCCCTCCTGATAACATGTCCAAAGTACATGAGATGAAGTCTTGACATCCTTGCTTCTAAGGCACATTCTGGCTGTACTTCTTCCAAGACAGATTTGTTCGTTCTTCTGGCAGTCCGTGGCATATTCAATATTCTTCACCAACACCACAATTCAAAAGTGTCAATTCTTCTTTGGTCTTCCTTATTCATCATCCAGCTTTCACATGTATCTGAGGCGATTGAAAAGACCGTGGCTTGAGTCAGGCACACCTTAGTCCTCAGAGAGACATCTTTGCTTTTGAACACTTTATAGAGGTCTTTTGCAGCAGATTTGCCCATTGCAATGTGTCGCTTGATTTCTTAACTCCTGCTTCCATGGGTGTTGATTGTGGATTCAAGTAAAATGAAATCCTTGATAACTTCAGTCTTTTCCCCATTTATCATGATGTTGCTTATTGGTCCAGTTGTGAGGATTTTTGTTTTCTATATGTTGTGGTGTAATACTATCATACTTGATTATATTTTACCAATGGTTGTTGCCTTAACTAGGATGTAACCTCTGTCATATTTTTCTGTTTCTGAATCCCACACAATCCCTAGCACATTACAGATAATCAGTAAATAGCTCATGGAATAAATAGCTGAAGTTGTTACTAGAAAAAGGTGTGAATGGCTCCTTTTGAAGGTAGGCCTAGTGGCAGCCGGGTTCCTCTAGGACAAATCTTTCATAACACTGACATTCACCTATCCCCTCAACCATCCGTCTCTCCATTCATTCATCCATCCATCCATGTGTTCCTAACAACCACTTATAGAGTACACACTCTGTCAGTTCCTCAGCTAGGCAATTGGTGCCTCAGATAATGAAGAAATAGAAGAAACATACCCCATGGAAGAAAATTAAAGACCAGATACATATGCTCTGTTATTTTCTAACCAAACCATGAATCTCTGCATTCTGAGAGGCAAGTGGGTGAGAAAATGAAATAAACATTTCTAGACTCAGCTAATTGGCTTAGGCAGCATCAACTGTGTAATTTTTCTTTCCTAATTTTTCAGTTTTCTTCCTTTAATTGTGCCTATTTTATAACCATAGCACATGAAACTTCTTACTGATGTGGTTAACAGAATTATACAGGGCTGATCTCAGAAGTCCATGGCACGGGGTTTGCCTGGAACTTTCTGACGTAATTAGTTTCTCAAGAGTTTTTAGGTGGAATTTTTTCTTGCCACAACTGAGCTGTAAAGTATGGACCTTTTGAGGGCTATGGCTTGGTTTATTGTCTTCACCCTGTTCTGACATTGTTTCTATCTCTAAATCACACTCATGTTCAGAAAATTATATCAGTTCTTGAGATTTAGGCAAAGTTGTTGGTTTGGTTTCTTTCAAGACCAGGGCAGGATTTGCCTCACCCATGTTTACTGGCCACTAACAGAGGAGAATCAGGACTGGGTCTGCCACATCCTTTTTATTAAAAAAATCCTTTCTGTCACAACTGGTATCCAAGAGATGGTCTTTAAAAAAAAAAGAAAATGACTTGCTTAAAGAGTACCTTTTGATACTGATATTATTCTAATGAGTCATAATCTTTTTTGGCATTTATTTCCTTCTCCAATAATCTTGATGCTAATTCTGAAAAAACAAAGTTTTTTTTTTCTTCTTTGTAGTTTGAACAAGAAAGAATCTTGTGTTCTCTTTCTTCTTTTTTGTATATGTAATTATTGAGGTGAATGATACATTCAAATTATTTAAGACAGTTTTAGTGAAATTACCAAAAAGTTTAATGGTGCTAAAAAATTCTCCTCATGGTAGGGTAAGAAGCTCCATGTTAGATAAAGCCAGTGGTGTGTATCATTTCTGCTTTTAGATCACTCTTCACTGAGGTACTGCCAAGTCTGCAGGGCTAAGACCTCACAAGGACACTAGAGGGAAGGGAGGAAGGTGCTCTAGAAAACTTGGTTTCCCTTGTATCCACCTTCATAATTCAGTGGAACCAATAGATACTGAATATCCCTTAGATGCCCATTGCCTTGTCTCTTGTGTCTCTCTGGTACTTGTGTTTAGTGCCTTCTTTTTGATATGTTCATATTTAAGTAATATTTTTCATATAAATAAAGAATTTGGTGTTTTTTGTAGAAAAATTAGAGAATATGGACGGACCAAAAGGGCGATAAAGACCAGTCCAGATGAAACTATTAATTCCTCTGTGTGTGTGTGTAAAGACAGAGAGAGCACACCTTTTACGTTTGTTTTGTTCACTATTTTATCCCCAGCATCAAGAATAGTACCTGATACACAGTAGGTGCTCAATAAATATTTGTTGAAAAAAATAACTGGATTCAAGCAGATCTTGGAAGTGTCCTCCTCCAGGAAGCTCTCACACACCACCTGAGAGACATCCATTTCCAGGTCTCACTTAATGTGCTGCCAAACCCACCTGCCCTCACCTTTTCACTACACACACTTCCCCCTCAGCCTTTCCACACTGACACCCTATTTAGAGTGTTGTCCACCCCTGTGCTGCTAGCCTTTCAGCCTTCCTGTTTTAGTATCTTCCTCTTTTTGGAGGTGAGAAATTCTTTGTAATGTCAGATTTCTTCTGTTTCAAGTTATACTCATGCCCCCTGTTTTGTTTTAGTGAAAATGTTCAGTGTTCATTGTTTACTTTTGTAGTAAGGTGTTTCCTAGACCGTGTAAATGATTTTTTTTCCTCATACCAAGAACTAAAGGGTCTGTTCTAAGAAGCAGTGTGTTGAATTCACACGGAATTTATCTGAATTGTGCCTTTTCTCATAGCCAAAATCCAAGAGAAGAAAAAAACAAAACAAAAACCGTAGTGAAACTTGATCCACAAAGGCCAGTGGAGGGCCTAGCATTATAGCAAGCCACTACATAGATTGTTCCTTATAGCAACATGAGCCACCAACTATAGGGCTCTAAATAGAACTGTGGGGCTCTGGCTGGTTTGGCCTGCTTGGAAGTCAGGGACTGTTGGTTGGATTCCAGGCATGTTGGGTAGGAGTCACTGCCAGTCCCCAAAGAAATGAGAGAGTAGAGTTGGCTTTGGCCAAGACAAACGCCTAGGTGCATTCAGGGCAGGGCATTTATGGCTTTGTCTCAATGGCCTCAGGAAATTGAAGCCCTCTTGAGTGGCTTCTAGAACAGATGAATTATAGACCACTGAGCACAAATCAGTATCAACTCATGCCTCAACCCATTTTTATGGTGACTATCTGGAGAATTGGTTTGAGAAGATTCTATGACTTTGTCTGGAATTGGTGGGAAAGAGAGCTGTGATCCATTAGTGATGTCTGTCATGGGCGTAGGAGTGGGAAGTGGACTCGTATGCCAGCTGTTTGTCCTCCTGGGCATAGACAAGAGCTTGTGCTAAAAATGGTATTATAAATTATCACCCCTGAACAAATGTTAGAAAAGGCCTTATGACTAGGGTGACCATATAGTTTTTCATCAAATTAGAATACCTTTTTGAGTGAAAAGGGATGCTATTAATTACCCCAGGACAACAGAGTAAACATGACTTACCCCAGGAATACTGGAGCTGTGACACATTGTTCCTTGCCAATAACCCACAAACAGGAAGGTGTTCTCCTCCTTTGTGTCCTCACCCAGAGTTTCAGGTGCTAGTTGGGCAAGATCTCCCTTTCCATTGTTCTCTGCACTGCTTCCTGGGTGCCCTTTGTTTGGGGTGTGTTTGTCTTAACTCCCCTACTTGAAAATGAGTTCCTCAAGCACCCAGACCAATCCAGCTCCTTTGGTCTTCAATAACTTGTGCAAAGGCATCCACAGTGAGAGCCTGGCATCTTGGTGACCTGCCTGCCAATGTTGGCAGGCTTTCAGGTCATGTCCAGTGCTGGCTTTTGCTCCCCCTGGTGGCAGAACCATCAAATCTTTCTACTCATTCTGTTTTTCCAAATGCCATGGTTGTCTTCCTCCTCCGTGGTATGAATGGCTGTGCAACCTGACTTCAGAGAGCTAGATTTCCAAGATCCCAGCCTAATAAGCCCACAGGCCATGAATGAATGACTGGAGAAGTCTGTTTTCTGAGCATGAGGGAGTTGGATTAACAGCCAGAATTCTCCTTAGAATGAACTTTAGACATGTTATCAGGAGGGACCAGTCTTTAGAGAAGGACATCATGCTTGATAAAGTGAGGGTTAGAGAAAAAGAGGAAGACCCTCAATGAGATGGATTGGCACAGTGCCTACAACAATGGTCTTAAACATAGCAATGATTGTGAGGATGGCACAGGACTGGGCAGTGTTTCATTCTGTTGTACCTGGGGTCACTATGAGTTGGAGCCAACGTGACCTAACAACTACAGCAAGATGTATGTTATTTATTTTTTTCTTTGTTGAAACTCTGGATCTACTTTTATTCCCAATGGGGGTTCCTTTATTTACACTATATGAATAACCTCAGGCCAACGGGGACTGAAGTCGCCAATTAAAAATGACAGAATGGGTGACTGACCCTTGCCTGTGGAGATTCCTTCTGGAAATGTCCAGTCGACTGTATTCTGGAAAGCTTGTTGGCCTTGCTCAGACAAGCTGACTGGGAGTGCAAGCCCTATTTCCCAGACTGGGTATCAAGATAGTAGGTCAGAGGATAATGTTCTTTGCCTGCCACAAAGTATTCTTTTTTTTTTCCAAGCATACTTGCCAATCTGAGATGAGAGTGTGGGAGTCAGAAGACTTGGATTCTTTTTTTTTTTTTTTAATTGTTGTAGTTTAGATGAAATTTACATTTCATGTTAGTCTCCCATACAAAAATTTAAACATACATTGTTATGTGACCCTAGTTGCTCTCTGCATACTGTGACAGCACAATCCTTCTTTCCACCCCTGATTCCCCATGAGAAGACTTGGATTCTTGACCTGATTTCTCACAGATTATCTGTGTGACTGTGGACATGCCACCTCCCCTCCCAGGGCACTGTTCTTCATCTTTACAATGGCTGGGTGGACCAGATCAGTGGTCATCAAACTGTTTTGGAAATGGTTATGGTTCCTCTTTTTCAAAATATAAAAAATAATCCCAATGTACAAAACAGAAGTTGCCCTGGATGAAGCCAAAATAGGGTCCAGATTGATCCCAGCCATTGGACCTCCCCCTCACTCCCCACCTCTGACCCTGAGGCTCCTCTTCAGAGGTGTTGTTAGCTGCCATGGAGTTGGCTCTGACTCATGACTACCCCATGTACAACAGAACAAAACATCGCCCAGTCCTGTGCCATCTTCGTGATCCTTGGCATGTTTGAGTCCATTGTTGTGGCTACTGTGCAGCACCTTCCGACCTAGGGGGCTCATCTTTCTGCATTATATCAAACAATATTCTGTTGTGATCCATAGGGTTTTCAGTGGCTAATTTTCAGAAGTAGATCCCTAGGCCTTTCTTCCTAGTCTGTCTTAGTCTGGAAGCTCTGCTGAAACCTGTCTCCTGTGGGTGACCCTGCTGGTATTTGAAGTACCAGTGGCATAGCTTTCCAGTATCACAGCAACACACAAGCCACCACAGTAGGACAAACTGACAGGCAGTTGGTGGTCAGAGGAGTAGGATGGGTCTTTCTGACTCACCATAGCAGTTGAATCTGTGCTGTTTCTCTCCTGCTGCCTGCCTTCTGGCCATCTTTCTGGAAAGGGTGTTCCTAACATGCAGGCACTCCTGGCAGAGGGTGGGTGGGAAAATTAAAAGGAGATGAAATTTAAATCTCTGCAGTTTACTGCTTGTCAGCAACTCTGATCACATGCCTGGTTGGGATGGAGGTTGAAACCAAAGACTCAGAGAAGGTTTTAGTTATCTGAGCATTCCAATTCCAGTGGAGCTGGGCTTGCTGTATTCTGTACTTCTTTCTAGCACTGTTCTAGGGCAGTGGTTCCCACACCTGAAATAGCACTTAGAATAACCTTGATCTTCAGATACACCAGTCCCTTCAGATACACCAGATACATAAGTCCCTTGTCAGCACTTAATAAAATTAGGAGTAGCCCTAAGCAAGCAAGCAAGAAGAAAGTAACTTTGTTGACTCTTTTATATACCATGTTTTGTGAATAGACCAGTTTCCCTCTAGTTGATTCCAACTCATGGCGATCCCATTTGTGTCAGAGTAGAACCGTGCTCCGTGGGGTTTTCAATAGCTGGACTTTCGAAGTAGATCGCAAGGCCTTTCTTCCAAGGCACCTCTGGGACTCGATTGCCAGTCTTTCAGTTGACAGCCAAGTCTATTAACCATTTGTACCACCCAGAGATTCCCCTCTGTTTTATACTAGGCCTTTAATATATATTCACTTCTTAATTATCATAACAAGTCTATGAGGTCGGGTTTATTGTTCTGAAGTTGTTTTCTTGCTTAGCTGTCTCCAGGTGGGATCGAAAGTGCTTTGAGTGGTAGACACGATGTTTTATCTGCGTGCATCTCTCGGCCTAGATCGGCGGCACAGAGTAGACCCATGGTTTTGTTGTGTTTTTTTTTTTCTCGTGAGTATAATAGGTGAGTAAATGAGAAAATGAAGCTCAGATGCGTTAAGTAATTGGCTTGCAGTGAATCTGGGTTGCACATCTGTCTCGCTCATGCTCCAGCTGACTCGAGTGAGGAAGGCAAAAGAGAGGTTCCGGTGTCTTCATATTTTTGCTGCTTATCTGTGCATTTCCTTGGAGCCCTCCCCCAAGTGTCCCTACACTGTACTCCGGGGTTGCTCACAGGCTTTTTCCACCTCCTTCCCCCAGTTTAGCTGTCCCTGCCTCATCCCTTGCCATGGAGGCTCTCAGCAGGGATAGGGAGGAACACATACAGTGCTCATAGGAAACTGGCTTCCTGCTGTGATGTTGTTTGTCTTCAGGCTTGCAGGGTCCTCTGTGAGGTGGCTCCCAAACCCATTAGAGATGCAGGTCCCTGGGCCATACCCCAGGACTGCTGACTCAGGGATTCTGAAGAGGCAGGTGATTTTAGAGCAGCCAGCCCTTGGAAACCTCGGCAATGGATCCTGCCCCTTTAATCCCACGTTGTCATCTGCTAGTAGTCCACAGGAGCTGACGTGTAAGGTCCCCAAGCCAGTTTGCCCTCTCCAGCCCCTGCCATGCTAAATCCCACTGCCATACTGGTCAGGATTTTCTTCCACATGAAAAGGTCCTTCCTCCTGCCTGCCTTTACCCCCGTTGGAGGGGACCTTTGTAGCCCAGCTCACCCTCCCCCACCCCCAAGGCCCCCTTGTCTCCAGTAGCTCACCCTTGTTGTTGTTAACTGCTCTTGAGTCAGCCCTGATTCATGATTAGCCCTTGCACAATGGAATGAAATGCTGCACATCAGATGATGTTCTGTCATGATCCATAGGGTTTCTGTTCACCGATTTTCAGAAGTAGATCACCATATCTTTATTCCTAGTCCATCTTAGTCTGGAAGCTCCCGTGAAACCTGTTCAGCATCATAGAAACCATGCAGACCTCCAGTGACAGACAGGTAGTGGCTGCACTCGAGGTGCACTGGCTGGGAATTGAACCCTGGTCTCCTGCATGGGGATGAGAATTCTACCATTGAACCACCATGCTTCAGCTCACCCTTACCTGACCTTCCCCCACCCCCACCCCATTCTGAACTCTGTTGGCTTCTGTGGACAAGGCCCTACAGATTAGCAGTTATTCCGATCATTCAGTAAATAGTTATTGAACGGTTGTGATGTGCCAAACACTTGCCTAGATGCTGGGGATACTGCAGTGAACAAAACAGACAGAGGCCCTGTCCCCATGGAGCTGATGTTCTAGCGGAGGAGACAGTCAGCAAACACACTATACAAATAAATTCCAGTCGTAAGATCTGTTCACGATAGTTGCTAGGAGGAAACCAAAGCAGAATGAGGTGCTGGATGATGAGGGTGCCATTCTAGGTAGAGAAGTTGGGAAGGCCAAGCAAAGGGAACAGATGCCTGAGTGAACTAAAGTGGGGAGCCACATGGGAATCTGAATACCTGTGTTGCTCCAGGCAGAGGGAATGGCAAGTGCAAAGGGCCTGAGGCAGGATAATTTTCTCTATATTCAAGAAAGAACAAGGGGGCCCATGGTTCCTGATGTCTTCCTGCACCTAGAGGGCTGCCTGGCACTTGGTAGGCACTCAGTGAATAACTGAATGGCTGTGGCTGGAACCAAGTGAGTGGCGTAGAAGATGAGGTGAAGAGGTAGTCAGGGTAACTTATACAGGACTTGAAAACTGCTATAAAGACTTTGGATCTTATTCTAAGTATCATGGGATGCCAGGTCGTTGGGTGGCTCATACAGTTTGTGCTCACCTACTAGCTTAAGGATTGGTGATTCAGACCCACTCTTCTGGCACCACAGAAGAAAGGCCTGGCAATCTGCTTCCATAAAGATTACAGTCAAGAAAACCCTATGTACCAGTTCTACTCTGTAATACGTGGGGTCACCATGAGTCGAAACTGACTTGATGGCAGTGGGTTTGGTTTTGGTTGTGGTATCACGGGATGCTGTCTTAGTCATCAAGTGCTGGTATAACAGAAATACCACAAGTAGATGGCTTTAACAAAGAGAAATTTATTCTTTCACAGTCTAGTAGGCTACAAGTCCAAATTCAGGGCATCAGCTCCAAGGAAGGTTTTCTCTGTCGGCTCTGGAGGAAGGTCCTTGTCGTCAGTCTTCCCCTGGACTAGAAGCTTCTCTGCGCAGGAACCCTTGGTCCAAAGGACGCACTCCACTCCCGGTGCTGCTTTCTTCGTGGTATGAGGTTCCCATGTCTCTCTGCTTGCTTCTCTCTTTTATATCTCAAAAGAGATTGGCTTAAGACATTAATGTTGTAGATCTCATCAATATAACCGCTGCTAATCCATCTTATTACATTATAGTAATAGGATTTATAACACATAGGAAAATCACATCAATCACAAAATGGAGGACAACCACGCAATACTGGGAATCATGGCTTAGCCAAGTTGACACATATTTTTGGGGGATACAATTCAATCCATGACAGATGCCATTTGATGGTTTTGAGTAGGAGAGTGACGTGATCAAACTTAATCTATCTTCCAGTGTGAAGAAACGATTATGGGGAGTTAGGGCAGGAGCAGGGAGAGCAGTTAGGAGGCTTTTGCAGAGGTCCGCGTGAGAGATGGTGGGGCTTGGGCTAAGGTGACAGCAATGCCGATAATGAGAAGAGTCTGGACATGGGACACATTTTGAAGGTAGGGGTTTGCTGATGGGTTGAATGTGGAGTGTGAGAGAAAGAGAGGAGTCAAGGCTGAACACTTAGGCTTTTTACATCAGCAAATAGAGGGACAGGTGATGCTAAACCCATGTTTTTGCTAATTTCATGCTTGTTGGTTTCCTTTTGATGAGGGCAGGGACCACATCATATATTCGGGGCTTGGGCCCCAGTTGGTGCTCCCTTAAATAACAGGATCCGTGAACAGCCAGCTCTACCCAGTGGTAACATCAAGCCTTAGCCCCATTCCACGGCACTGGCTTCCTGGGAGGTGGTTTGGGTGCTCTGATTGCATGAGATGTTGTGAGGTAGGCCCCTCTCATCTCTCAGATGTCAGCAGGTAGTTAAAAGGCTGCCTCTGCTCTGTGAAAGCTGGGCTGGGGGAGGAGGAGGCACAGAACCCAGAAGTTCAAACGCCCAGCCACTCCCTTTCCAAGTTGATGCATCTCTAGGGGAGGGTTACTCACTGCTCCCACACACCCTGGCATTTCCTTAGCAGATGCTCACTTTGGTCTCTCTTGCAGATCTCTCTTGCTTTCCTTCTTCACTTGTTGAAATGCCACCCCACCCTCAAAGCCCATCTCAAATACTACTGCGTCATGCAGCTTTTCCTAATACCCCAGCCAGATGCGGTTTCTGCCTCCTTGGAACCCCATCGTGGTTTATGCCTTTCTGATGACATCATCTTCTCCAATGTCTCACCAGTTTTTTGCACTGAAATGCCACAGTGAAGTGATGGCCTTTAATTATCTTTGTGTCCCTCCCCCAAGGCCCAGCACAGTCTCCTACAGCCAGTAGGCACTTGATGAATATTATTTGAATTGACTTCTCTTATGACTGATATTTTTCTCAGCAGCAGGACACTTGTCTTCTAAAGGAGATCTGGACTAGGAATCAAGTCTCTAAAAATCAAATGTCTAAGACATGTCTGGAGCCCTGTTGGTGTAGTGGTTAGGTGTTTGGCTGCTAACCAAAAGGTCAGCAGTTCAGTCAGCTGTTCGAATCCACCAGCCGCTCCTTGGAAACCCTGTGGGGTGGTTCTACTCTGTCTTATGGGGTCGCTATGAGTCAGAATCTACTCAATGGCAACAGATTTTTAAGATGTGTCTGTTGGGAAACCTAAATAAATGAAGTAGGTCAAGTGTAACAAAATGTTCGATAGAGACGCCATTGTAAGAAATATTTCACTTTCTTTGTAGTAACCCTCCCTAAGCAAAAGCACAGTGCAGGCATTTTGATAAGAGGCAATAGACCCAAGGTCTCTGTGCCAGGAGGCAATAGGGAGGGATGGAAACTGTCGTTAAAAAAAAAAGACGGCACGTGCCCATTTAATTCATCTAAATTTGACAGCCAAGCCTGGGCTCTAGACACTCATTACTACAGTGTTGTTGGATAATTTGATTTCTCAAAAGACCCTACAAATCCAGACTTTTTATGTGGAAAATTCAGAGTTTTAGACATTAGCAAATGATTTCATTGTTTTCAGCCAGCTCAGTGGGAGGACCTGGCTACCAGTTTAGGATCTTTGACTTACATGGAGGACTTTCTCCTCCTGAGGGAAATGAGTAAATTTATTTTGAAATCTCCAGGAGATCTAGCTTCTTTTCAGTAAAGGGAGGATGTCTGTATCTTGTTTTCATTCTCTAGCATTTGCTTCCCATGTCGTTATTCCACGTGAGTGAGAACCCCCAGGGTTACTATTCATTTGTGCCCGGCATAAGCGCTTCTGTACATTGCCTTGAACAGTGCATAACGGGCTTTTTCTTTTCCTCCAGGAGTGGTTTAAATGGAGGCTGCAGTCTTCTGCAAAGTATAATTGGTTTTAAATTGTAGGTTTAATAATAATGATGTTGGGTTTAATGTAGTCCCTTTTTGCTTTGGTTTGCAGCCCTTGGCAACCAGGAACTCATGGATCTCATACTCTCCTCAGGAGGGAACAGCTGTCAGGGACCTGAATTCCCCACCACATCCTGATGAGAGGATACAGGATGAGGGAATCCAATGCCCCCTGTAGCCGTGGGCCACTGGGAGAGGGAGGCTGATGGGCATCCCTCTGTGCCCTGGGCATGGGGACCCAGGACTGGCTTTTCAAGCCTCTTGGTTATCTCCTTCCAGTCTTTCTTCACCTTTGGGTCACCCCACAGCTCACTGGGAATTCTGTCTGAGGAAGAGCAGAGGAACTCAAATTCCATGATTTGGCTTCTGTGTGGAAGGTTTAACTGGGAAGGGTATATTAACTTAATTGGCTATAATCAGGCTTCTGGCTTCTTTTTGTATTTTAAGTAACTTTTCCTCATTTTCTGTTACCATGGCCAATAGAGCATGTCTTTTAAAAATTAAATCTTGTCTTCTGGTCTCTCTGAGTGAAAAGATTTCTGCTTCAGAAGTCAGAAAACCTAGATTCCAATTATGGCTGTTTCTGGAATGATCTGTATAAACTTAAATGGAATACTGACCTCTCCCAGGCCTCATTTCCTCACTGGAGAAATGGGTAGGTTAAATTACACGGCCATGAAAGTCTTTCCACTGCTGACATTGGATGACTTAAATGTTTCTGTGAAATGAGACCAAACTCCTCCTTGAAGGACAATTGGTGTGAAACAAAAGTCAATAAAAATACCAACCTACATATGTTATACAACAGACTAACTGAGGCTTGGACAAGCACAGGCTTGTTGAGTGAAAACTCAGCATTTATGTTATAAAAAGCACAGAGAAGGATGTTGGTGTTGTGTGATGTGGAGTGTCCTGCTTGAAAATTACAGACAACCACAGTGGATGACAGGGTAGCAGCAGTCCACGGTCCACCAGTGGCCGCCCTTTGTAGCTTTCACAGGATACGCCCTCTGGACAAACCACAGGCATTCAGGACTTGTGGTCTAGTTCCCCATCGGTGACCAGCAGCTCTTCATTTGTGTTGGTTTCTGAATGACCTTTACTTCCACCACGGGTTCTGGATGGTTTTTGTTTTTGTTGTAGATGGAAACAAATTATAATGTGGTAAGAATGGGTGGGGGTAAAAAACGGAAACATTAAGTCTGAAGAAATTTCTCGAGGCTGAAAGTCTCTGTTGGCCATTTTGATCAGTGTTATGGAGGAAGTGATGTTCCCAGAGTTTGAGGGTAGCATATGAAGGACACCTTATTTTGAACAAATGTCGCCTACAACAAAAACTAACCACACAGCTGTCTTCTGCTTCTTTCTCTCCTCTTATGAGCACACTTTTCTCCCGGAGGCCCCATAACCATACATCAGTATACTTATAGCTATCTGTATCACCTTATGGTTTTTTGGTTTTGTTTTGTTTTTCTCTTTAGATTGTATGTTTAATTTTTTGCAATGGAAAATGAACACCAGAAGTGAACAGGTTTTGTTCTCTCAAAGTGTCGTTGTTAGTTGCTGTCAAGTGGGCCCTTAACTCATGGTGACTGCATGCACAACAGAATGAAATGTTGCCCGATCCCCATGATTAGTTGTGGATCAGATCATTGTGGATCCATAGGGTTTTCATTGGCTGATTTTTGGAAGTAGATCACCGAGGCCTTTCTTCTGTTGTAGTGAAAAAACTACAAGTCTATTAAAAAGTAAATACAAAGAATTTTATGAAGGTGAAGGGGCGTTTTGCAAAACGGGAAAACACAGAGTCAAGAAGCTCTTGACAGAGTTCTCCGGTGGGGCTATAGGCTTACAAAAGCTTATGAAGGAAAAAAACCACAATGAGAAGGGTACAGCTGAAACATTTTTGATTGGTAAACATTTACAAAGCTGCAGGTGGCAGGGTCTTGGTTGACCACCTTTGTGGGAGTTGACCTCCTTTGCAGGAGTGGCTCTAGATGACGGATTTGGATGACCATAAGTTTCTTGGAACATTTGAAAATGCAGTTATTCCTAAGTACAGAGTATTGAAAACAGGGGTTAGAAAAACATTTCTTTAGGGAGGGTCTAAGGATATGGTTTAGCCACTAAAGGTACATGTTTAACACTGTGTCTTACCCCTGTACAAAGCTGAGTAATCTCCTTTTGTTGTTATGTGCCATCTAGTCGGTTTCAACTTATAGCAATCCTGTATACAACAGAACAAAACACTGTCCAGTCCTGTGCCATACTCACAATCATTGTTATGCTTGAGTCCATTGTTGCAACCACTGTGTCAATCCATTTCATTGAGGGTCTTCCTCTTTTTCACTGACCCTCCACTTTACCAAGCATGATGTCCTTCTCCAGCAACTGGTCCCTCCTGATAACATGTCCAAAGTACATGAGACAAAGTCTCACTGTCCTTGCTTCTAAGGAGCATTCTGGCTGTACTTCTTCCAAGACAGATTTGTTCATTCTTCTGGCAGGCCATGGTATATTCAATATTCTTCACCAACACCATAATTCAAAGGCATCAATTCTTCTTCAGTCTTCTTATTCAATCTCTTCTTAACATTGGCCATTTCTCACAAGCTCTTCCTTTAGTAGAGTAGGGTAGGTAAAACCACATTTTTCTGTAAAACTGCTTGTATCTAGATCAAAAGTTCAATGGAAATTTTACAGAAAACAGAAACTACAATTTTAAAAATACAAATGGAGTCACTTAGGACAAGAAGGGTTTGGCTTAAGCCTTAGCCAGAAGTCCTAGTCATGTCAAGAGCCTTAGTTTTGGAATTCTCTTCTTCACTTTCCTAGGAAGCTCCACTGAAATCTCTTCAGTATCATAACAACACACAAGCCTCCACTGCCAGAAGAGTAGTAGCTGTGCATGAGATGCATTGGCTGAGAATTAAACATGGAAGGTAAGAATTCTACCACTGAACCACCAATGTCCCCATTGTCTCAAAATAAACATTCTTACATTCTTTAAAATGTACTGGACCTATTGTAAGTTGCACATTTGTTGGGGAGGAAAAACATGCTCCTTCTTTTCAGAAACAATTTGTTGACCTGTCTGTGAAATGGAATAACATTTCACAAATGACAGCTGTTAGCAGCTCATGAAGATGAGCTGGCCTGGGTCTGCAGAGGGGAGAGGAAGAAGGAAGATGGGCAGAGCAGCCTGGAATAAAAGGCTGCATATTTACTGCTCTCAAGAGTTAGAGGTGGCTGTATATAACTGTATACATTGCCTCCAATTCTGAAAATTAGAGTCAATCTTTTTGGGTCTAGGTATTAGCTTCAGAAGACAATTGACTTCAGATTTCTTAGAAAGACTAGACTATTCAGTTGCTGACCACTGATGTGTTAATGGCTGTAATTTAGACCTCCAGGAGAGCCCAGCGCTTCTAGAGGAACAGGACGCAGAAGAGGTTTGGTTTAATGGGGAAAGGCAACCAGTTGCTGTCACAGCCACAATGATTCCAATTCATGGCGACCCCATGTGTATCAGAGTAGAACTGTGCTCCATAGTGTTTCAATGGCTGATTTTTTCTAGGAAGTAGATCACCGGGACTTCCTTCTGAGGTGCCTCTGGGTGGATTTGAATGTCCAACCTTTTGGTTAGCAGCTGAACGCGTTAACCGTTTGCACCACCCAGGGACAGTTTTAAAAGAAGATGGGTTTGAACAAAGGTGAGAAGCTAAGGAGAGTCAGGGAAGCTAGATTCATGGAAACAGAGCAAAAAGAATGGTAATAAGGAGAACGTTGACACATTGTGAAAAATGTAAGCAATGTCATGGAACAAGTTGTGTAAAAATTGTTAAATGGAAACCTAACTTGCTATGTAAACTTTCACTTAAAACACAATAAAAAAATATAAAAAGAGGATGGATTTGGGTGAAGCACTGTAGGCAGTAGCAGCTAGACACCCAGGGCACCTGGAATGTGTCTGTGAGCGCCTGTGAGTAGCACCAAGTCCCGTGCTCACCACTGAGACAAGACACTCTTGAGAATGAGGCCAGGAGTGAAGATGAGGTTGAGAAAATTTCAGAATTTTTCTAAAGGCCAGTTGTCCACCCTGAGAAAGAGCCAAAGTCTGTGACCTACCAAAGGGTAAGCGCCGTTTCTGGTTCATTCATCACAACATCCTCAGCACCTACCAATGAATGTTATTCTTCATTAATACTTGGTAAGTCATTAAATAAAAGGAAGCGAGGGAGGAACCTGGGAAGACCTCGCACCAGTGCTGACCAGCCATTCCCATGGGGCCCATGTGGAGATTCTGATGCAGGGCCTGTGGTCATTGTGGGGACTGTGGTGGTCAGCCATGGGGACAATTTAGTGCTTGGTGGTAAGTAACACACCTCCTCTGGGTATTCGAAGCAGAAAAAGAATTTATTGGAAGAATATTGGGCATCCCATGGAGTCAACAGAGGGACTGAAGAGAAGGAGGTAGGTAGTTGAGACAGGGGACTGCAGGACAACAGCTAGGGTCACTCATGGGCACTGTCTGGGTGGAACACTGCTGTGTGGACTCAGCACCTACGGTCAGTTCTGGACACCATTGCCACTGGACATCGTCCAGCCACTGCTGGCGGATGGAGAGCTCCTTCTGAACTGCTGCTCTTCTGCACACCCCTCCCTCAAGATCTGAGGTCCAGGGCGAGAACTGTCCCAGCTGTCCCCAACTATGGCGAGCCTGATGGGAGCAGGTAGCCATGCTGGGTGGTCAAGAAAAGACAAATGCCCCGTGAGGAGCAGGAATTAGAAAACCTTTTAATGCGATGAGTAATCCAGTTAATTAAGCAAACATGAAGAAACAAAATTAAAACACTGATCTTTATTTTGTATCCAATCAGAGTCAACAGGGCCAGCAGGGGAGAGTGTATTAGGAAGATATTCATGGAGATACCTGGGCGCTATTACAGCGTATTGGCTGATGTTACATTCCCGAGTACCTCGGCTCATTTTTTTTTTTTTTTTTTAATATTTTATTGTACTTCAGGTGAAGGCTTACGGAACAAACAGTTTCTCATGTAACAGTAGTACACATGCTGTTTTATGATTTTGGTTAACAACCCCACAACATTTTAACCCTCTGAATTTTCAGCTTTTTTTTTTTTTTTTTTGGTGAAAATACACATAGCCAAAGATACACCATTTCAAAACTTTTTACTTACACATTTAAGTGACATTGACTATGCTCTTCCAATTGTGCTGCCATTCTTGCCCAAGATGAAGGCTTACAGGACAAAATAGCCTCCCATTTAACAGTTACTACAAATGTTGCCCTATAACAGTGGTTAACAATCTCACAACACATCAACAGTATCCTTACTCAACTTGTGTTCCTTATCATCAGCTTCCTACTCCCCCTCTGCCTTCTGGCCCTTGTCACTGGACTCCTGTACCTCGTTAGTCTCATTTAGTTTTGCTGGGCTGTCCACTCCCAGGCTGAACAGTGAACCTCGAAGGTAACTTCACCTCTGAGCTGAAAGGGTGTCTGGGGGCCACACTCATGAGGTTTCTCCAGTGTCCTTCAGGCCAGTAAATCTGGTCTTTTTTTGGGGGGGGGGAGTTAGAATTATGCTCTACATCCTTCTCCAGCTCTGTCCAGAACCCTCTGTTGTGATCCTGGTCAGAGCAGTCAGCGGTGGTAGCCGGGCACCATCTAGCTGTACTGGACTCAGTCCGGTGGAGGTCTTGGTAGCTGTGGTCAATTAGTCCTTTGGACTAATCTTTTCATTGTATCCTGTTCTCTTCATTCTCGCTTGCTCCCAAAGGGATGAGACCAGTGTAGTATCTTAGATGGCCACTCACAGGCTTTTAAGACCCCAGACACTACTCACCAAGGTAGAATGTAGAGCATTATCTTTATAAGTAGTGTCATGCCAATTGAGCTAGAAGTTCCCCCAGACCATGGTCCCCAGAGCCCTCCGTCCAACAACTCAGTCCCTCGGGGAGTTTGGATGTGTCCATGGGGCCTCTATGACCTTTCCTTGTGCGGGTTGTGTTAGTTTCCCTTGTACTGTGTTCGGCTCGTTTTTTAAGGAAATATCTCAAAGTAAAAGAGAAGGGTCAAGGTGATTTTGGACAGTTTCCACGTCCAAGCTCTGTCCAATTGCAAGGACTGACTGCCACGCCCCCCTCCCCCCTTTCCCGGGGAGCTGCCAGCTGTGCTCTTGTGTTGTTTGGTGGCCTCAGGGCAGGAGGAGGAGTCAGTGGGGCCTGTCAGCCCAGCCTGGTGCCCTATAAAGTGCTCTGGCTTCTGAATTAACTCATGTTTTTATTGCGCTGTGAATTCTAGCTCCTGACTGTCTCACTAATGCATTCCACATGTCTGGTCCCTTCTGACCACAGCAATCACTGCCCAGGGCCACGGGGAATCTGTTTGGCAGTTCTTGTCCGAATGTCACCTGGCAGCTGTATCCAGGAGCTCCCCGATTTCTCAGGTGCCTCTCTCAGGAGACACAGCATCCTCTCTCACTTTCACTGGATTCTAGACTTGTTGACGTCTAGACTTTAACACACCAGCATCTTTATCTTCTCTGAGCCTGACACTTAGCAGGAGCTTGGCAAATGTTTGCTAAATCCATGACTGATTGGAATCGCTTGGAAGGCTGCTGCCTGAAGCCATGCCTGGCCACTGGGAAGAGCAACAACCAAGAGTCATCCCAGCGCATGGAGATGAAGTTCGGGTTTGGCCACCCTTATAATCCAGGGAGGCTCAGAGCTCAGCAGACACACGTGGAGCCTGGAAGTGGACTGTGAGGAGCAAGGCGGCGGCCCTGGAGTAGAGGCCTCAGCATGTCTGGGGAAGGGGAGCATCAGTGTGAGCATGTGATCCTGGGCTGAGGTCATCTGAAAGGGGAGGAGGGACATGATGGAAGGGTGATGAGCATGGGAAGATTTTACCTTCCTCACATTTGGGCCCTGGACAGGCCTGCCTGAGGCAGTCCTATAATCCTGAGTCTTCAAGTAGGAAATACACTAATTTTTTGTTTTTCAAAAGTGTTCCATGGAAGAGCCTTCTTTCCATCCTCCCTCCTCCTCCTTCCCCCTTCCTTCCTTCCTTCCCTCCCTGCCTCCCTCCTTCCCTCCCTGCCTCCCTCCTTCCTTCCCTGCCTCCCTCCTTCCTCCCCTCCCTCCTTCTCTCCCTCCCTTCTTTTTTCCCTCTCTTTTTCTTCCTGCTTCCCTCCCTCTCTCCTTCCTCCCATACCACACCCCCATTCCTTCATCTATGACAGGTCCTGTGCCATGCACCAGGGATACAATGTCAGGGACTGTCGCTGTCCCATTTTCAAGATGAGGAAACAGACCCAGAGAGGTTAAGTTTCAGGGCTGAGGTCATGCCCTTGACCAATGGCAGAGCCCAGATGTGAATCCAGGCCTGGATCTAGGCTCTTAACTACACCTAAAAGGATCCAGCACAGCAGTGTGATTCTTTAGAACAAAATGGAAGAAAGGGATGAGGAGATATAAGGCCACGTGAGGACTCCTTCATGGAATCAGGCTCCTGTGGCTGTGACTGGGGTGCTGTAGAGAGGAGTAGGGGGCACAAGGCAACTCTGTCTCTGACGAGGGTCACTGCTGCCCGGTGCTGACAGTGACCAAGGGCATACTGCTTCTCTATTTCCTTAAGGAAGCTGGGACAGAGAGGTCATTAAAAGCCCCCAAACAAGTCATTCTTAACAATAAGCTCAAGTCAGGGGCTAGATTCACATTTACTGATGGATTGGTGCTTGATTTTCTCAGCCTGCGTGGAATCTCTCTTTCTCTTTGTCTCTTCTTTCTCTCTCTGTTAGAGACACCCATAGAACTTTCCCAGTGAGGAAATTAAGTCCATAAGGGATAAGAACCCTTGTTCTATGTCACCTCCTTAACCTAGAATCATGAGTTCTAGAGCTCTTAGAACACTGTGAAAGCATATGCAGAATTTCATGTCTGTATTTTTCTGTGAAAGAAGTCCAAACCCAAAACCAAACCTGTTTCCATCGAGTCTGTTCTGACTCATGGCAACAATATAGGACAGAGTAGAATTGCCCCAAGGGTTTCCTAGGCTGTAATCTTTACAGAAGCAGACTGCCAGGTCTTTTCTCCTGCCGAGCAGCTTGTGGCTTCCAACCACTGAGCTTTCGTTTAGCAGCCAAGTGCTTAACCACTGTGCCACCAGGGATCCTTCACAGCCCCCAAAATGTTAGGAACCACAAATAGAGAGTGACAGTATAAAAGGTGATAAAATGAAAATTCTAAGATTCACTTACTCCTTTTGCTTTTGGAACTTAGCTTGGAATCAGTCAGGGGCAGTGGCTTTGCCAGACAGCCCAGGGGCTTAACTCTCCCACTGGTGTAGGAGTTGCTCCTCATCTGAACCTACCCTTTACACCTTCACTCTCCAGAGGAGAAGGGTGGAGAAGGCACCCAAGGTGGGTATATGTGTCCACTTCCAGATCTACCCATTTTCTCCCAAAGCATAGAAAGTGTATGGTCTCTTCCTTAAAAGCAAAATGGCAGAGTGAAAAAGTATCAGAGAAAGACTTGATGTTCCGGAACAGTCCCCCCACCTCTCCCTCCCTACATGTTCCCTCGTTACTGCATGTTCTTGGTTCTGCTTAACTGTTTTTCCCACTCCCTTCTCTTCTTCCTCCTCCTCCTCCACTTCGGTTTCCAACAGGTTCTCACCCTCTCTGAGCCATTAGCTTTGCCCCAGTTCTAACCCCATTACTACTGGTGAGCCCCCACGCCAGCTCTGTAATCATCACCCCCTCTCCCTTCGTCTGTGCTGCCACCCACTCCCCCACCTTCTTACTCTATCATTTCCATTGTTGTTATTTCTGGGTGCCTGGGAGGGAACAGCTTGAACTAGCTGCTGCAGAATTAAAGTGGATTGTGACCACCCTACTCATAACCACAGTGTGTCTTAAAAGAATGCATTTCAACAGCTGCTAGTGCACAAACACCAGGCTCTTTGAGGAGGCTCGGGGAGAGTGACGCTTCCTAGTGTGAAATGAAAAATCAGTTCTTTATTCTTTTGTCTGAAACTTTCATTTAGCTTAATTTGCTGACCCTCTAGTTGGCCTCTGAAGCCCAGTGTGTGGTCCATGGAACGTTGTTAAGTGGTTCTCAGTAAAAGAGGGTATAGTTTGAGAATGGTTTGGATTGGGGTGAGTATGGTTTGGGCATTTAGTGGTTCAATAGTAGAATTACTGCCTTCCATGTGAGAGGCCCGGGTTGATACCTGACTAATGCACCTCATACGTAGCCACCATCCATCTGTCACGGAGGCTTGCGTGTTTCTGTGATGCTGGACAGGTTTCAGTGGAGCTTCCAGACTAAGAGGGACTAGGAAGAAAGGTCTGGCAATCTACTTCTGAAAAACAGCCAACAAAAACCCAGTGGATCACAACGGTTTGATCCACAACCAATCATGGGGATGGTGCAGGACAGCATTTTGTTATGTTGTGCGTGGGGTTGCCATGAGTCTGTAGTCAACTCGAGGGCAGCTAACAGCAGCAATGGTTTGGGGAAACGCACAGCTAAACAAACCTGACATTTCTTTACTGAGGGACTTCTCAGAACTATGAACGTGCTAAGTTTGGTGAGGGCAGCAACCATGTCCTTGTTCATTCCAATGCTTACAAAATAAACGATCAAAAATTAATTTGTTGAATGATTAAATGCATCATGAATTTCCAAGAGAGGGGATGGTTTACAGCATTTTCTAACCTCAGGACACTCTGCATTTGCAGAGTCCCTCCTGGGAGAGGCTTGAAGACATCCTGCTCTGGGGAAAGCAGGCAGGAGGAGGAGAGGGGAGTGTTGGCTCCTTCTTAAGGAAGCAGACCAAAAGTGGGGGGAGGGCGCCCTTAATAGATAAAGTGGCTTGTCGGGTTGATGACCCTTATGTTGAATTTGGGCACAGTTCCACTAAACACATGTTACAAAGCACCAAGAGGCACTCAGTGTGATTCTTAGGAAGCGTGCAGGCAATGTGTTAGGTCCCTGAAGAAACAACATGAGCTCAACACATCCCCTGGTGTGAAATAACTTCAGAAGACTCAATGAAATGAGCCCAGAGGAATAACCAGAGAACAGTACAAGGCAATATATAATTACGTGCCTAGGAGCATGATGCCAGCAGTAAGTGCTATGAACAGTTAAAATAAGAGAGCCATCGGCTTGGCCTAGGGTTATCCTGAAGACATTTAGGAGGAAGTAGAACTAGAGGTGGATTTCAAAGAATGGGATGGGTATGGATTGTGGATCACTAGAATGTAAGTGTCCCAAGGGAGGGACCTTTGTTTATTTTCCGCTTGTGTATCCTAAGCACTTAGAAAGTCCCCAGCACATAGTAGCTGCAATAAACCTTTGTTGAATGAATGTGAGAGTGGAAGAGGTGGGAAGGCATTCAGGAAGTCAACAGGTGAGGAAAAGCTCTAGGTGGGAATGTGTTTACTCTGTATTGGTAGGGTTGTGGGGTGTAGGGGGAGCAGTAGTAGGTGTAGGTGTGATGGAGGGGATGCTGTTTAGGAGCTGTAGGGTGGTAGGTTGGGACCAAATTGTAAAGAGGCTTGAATACCAGGATAAAAAATTCAAATGTGATATAGGTTCTTAATTTAGGGAGATAACATGGGGAGAGAACCACAATGAAAAGCCACCAAAACAGAAAAATAACAACAGCAGCAGCGTTTTACTCTGTAATATTAGTCTGGTGGCTGCTAGAGGGATGGAGGAAGGAGAATAGTCAGACTCTTCCACATGGGGTGGTAGCAGTGGAAGTAGAGAAAGTAAAAGTAACCAAGAGTTGTTACCAAAGCAAAGATACAGAGTCTAGTGGTAAAGAAGAGGGAGAAGGTAAAGACAACACCAAAAATTTGAATAACTGGGGATTATTGGTATCTTTGTAAAAAAGAGGGGAAAGGTTATCTAAGTCCATAGTTAGGCTGAGTGTTAGAAGTGTTAGGTTAGAAGTAATGGTGGACCATCCCACGGGAAGTGTCCTAAAGATGGTTGGAAATATCATGTTGAGGTTTGGGTGAGAGGTCTGAGAGAGGAAGCAGAGAGTGCTAAGGGTTCAGAACTGCCCCCATTGCGTTCTCCCTGGGGATCGCTGCCTGGGATGGCTTGGGGCGTGGAGGAATGCTGCAGTCCATGACTCTGGGAAAGCAGGAGGGCTAAATTTGTGGACAAGTTGGAATTTACTGGAGCGAAATAGACCTTAGGGAAGCCTCCTGAATCAGAATCTCTGGGTTTTCCAGCATCTGAATGACTAACAGGCATCTGATGGAATTCTTATATATGCTAAGCCTTGAAGATCATCTCATGCCAATTGGGTTAAATGTTATAGGAGAAATCCCACTTAAATATTGATGGTCCACCATTTTGTGTATACTGGCTTAAAATGTAGTTTCTTATTTTTCTGGAGGTGTTCAAAATTCGTCAATGCCTTCACAGTTTTTCAAGGCACCAACAGGTAACTGAGAAGTTCTGAGGAACAGTGTTGTGGCACCATGGCCAATTAATATTCAGACAGAGCTTCCAGATACCTGTCGTATAACCTCATGATTTTTAATTTTTAAAGTCTCGAACAAAATGATAGAATCAACTCTACTTATATTTTCATGTAGATCAAATTGATTTAGACTGAAGAGCCCTGGTGGTGCAGTGGTTAAATGCTCAGCTGCTAACCAAAGGGTGGGTGGTTTGAACCCACCAGCCACTCTGCGGGAGAAAGATGTAGCAGTCTGCTTCTGTAAAGATTACAGCCTTGGAAACCCTATGGGGCAGTTCTGTTCTGCCCCGTAAGGTCGCTATGAGTTGGAATCAACTCGATGGCAATGGGGGTGGTTTGGTTTTAGTTTAATATTAGAAACCCTATGGCACAGTTCTGCCCTGTCACATGGTGTTGCTATGAGTCAAAAATCGACTCGACAGCACCCAACAACAGCAACATTAGATGAGGCAGCAGTGGTGGTTCAGTGGTGGAATTTTTACCTTCCACGTGGGAGACCAGGGCTTGATTTCCAGCCAGTGCACCTTATGTGCAGCCACATCCTTCTGTCAGTGGAGGCTTGTGGGTTGCTTTGATGCTGAACAGACTTCAGTGAAGCTTCCAGACTAAGACAGAGTAAAAAGAAAGGCCTGTGGTCTACTTCTGAAAAATCAGCCAGTGAAAACCCTACAGATCACAACGGTCTGATCATGTTGTGTATGGGGTCACCGTGAGTGGGGGGCCGACTCAGTGGCAGCTAATAATAACAAGAACCTTCTC
The DNA here is from genome assembly GCA_030035585.1 of Dugong dugon. Taxonomy (NCBI): domain Eukaryota; kingdom Metazoa; phylum Chordata; class Mammalia; order Sirenia; family Dugongidae; genus Dugong; species Dugong dugon. The sequence goes on from CM057460.1 coordinate 36,804,360, forward strand.
TTGGTTGTGTGTTGAGGCGAGGCTATGAACTGAAGACCCCAGTGTGTTTTGAGTCTGGGCCAGACTGGGGAGCTGCCCCTGGGAAATCACTGACAAGAGATTGGAGAGCAAGCCTAATCCAAATGCCTCCTGTCCAGTTTTCCAACCTTAATTCACTATCTCATCAGTTACATGGTATTTGCCTTCCTGCTAAGTCACTGCCTCTGATGCCCGGCTTATCTTCCAGAAGTTCAGAAACCACAACTGAGGAAGGAGTATGGACACTTTTATGCCAGAATAGGCCTTTCCTTCCCTTTCGTGTGACTGTTCAACACTGTCCACTTCACAGTCGTGCATCAGTGTTGATGGAAACCACGTGTCGTGGTGGCGGTTGAGGGCTGCTGGCTGTGCACTGTGCCTGACCATCAATCCAGGCTCCTCAGATGGAAGCATTAAATTACATCAGGATTGAGGAGGGAGGAGATTTTAAATGGAGTGTTGAATTTGAGAGAGAATCCAGCCAGCTCTCTCCAGTGTCTTTCCCATTTGAAGTGTTTAAACTTGGCTTGACATTTATAGGCATTTTTCAGCCTCTCTCCTGCCCCTCACCCCCTTACCACACACACTTCCCCTCAGGAATGAGGAAACTGGGAATAATTTGACTTGAAATCAAGGTGGAGCTCAGTAGAGCGGGTAATTAAGAATGTGATTTTTTAAAGAGCTTAGGGAGTTATTTAGAAACCAGAAATGTCTTTTTCATTTGAATAAGAGTTACTGGTTTGTGAGGGCAGTGACTGAGACGTCCTTATCTGTGATTTTGGAAGCTGAGGGGCTGTGAGTACAGCCATCAGTGAAAAACCAGCTGCCATGGAGTCGATTCTGAATCATGGTGACCCCACATGTGTCAGAGTAGAACTGTACTCCACAGGGTTTTCAATGATTTTTTTGAAAGTTGATCACCAGGCCTTTATTCCGAGGTGCATCTGGGTGGACTCAAACCTCCAAACTTTCAGTTAGCAGCCAAGCATGTTAGTCGTTTGCACCACCCAAGGTGACTCCATAGCCATCAGCAGCTCTTAGTTGTCAGGATCAACCTTTCAAGCATCAGCGTGCCCCCCGCTGCTGCCCATAGAGCGCCTCCAGGCCGTGGCTGCATCCCTGGGGGACCCTTGGGTACGAGACTATCATCACTGACTTGCTTCCTAAGGAAAACCTTTCTGCCAGCAAATCCCAGCATGCTGCACACCGTCTGTCTGTCTACTGCAGCCACGGAGCTTTGCTGTTAAGGGCTGTGCGGCTTCTTGTTTAGAACAAACCAAAAACAAATAAAGGAACTCACCAACCTTAACAACAACCACCACCTACCATAAAGAAAAAAGGATGTTTACGAGCTGCACTAGAGGAAAAGAACCACTTTGGCAAATTCTTCATATGAATTTTAATGATGTGTGTGTTCTTAAATATAATTTGAAATTAAGATCATAGAAACTTTGAGGAGACCGAGAGACTCTTACTTTTCCCTTCCTTAAGACTTGAAAAGAATTCAGGGGCTCCAAATGATAGTTTTTCCCTAAGAATTTTTTTTCCCTTCCCCCTCATCTTTATTTTTCCTCTCAAACCATCAGATCTCAGGGGTAGGAAATAATCCTTGAGGATCAAGGTCATATTTGTGCCTTTAGGTCATATGTCCAAAACCTGTCCTAGAACACCTGGATTATTTGCCTCATGGGGACAGGTCACCTCAAGTTAAAACCCCTCCTGTAGACTTTAAGTACTATGTCTTTAAAGATCAAACAAGCAAACCTTTTTTGTTTTTCTTAGTGGAGGTCAGGGAATCTGATGGCAGAAAGGACTCTTGTTTTCTCTCCTGGAATCTTCCTCTTTCTTGAAAAAACATCTCCACATCTCATCGTACCCATGTTATGCTATCGCAGACTCAATGTTCTGGAATTTTCTGCCTCTTAAACCATTTTTCATGTGTTCCACGGTGAATGTCCTCATGTCCTGTCTCTTTTTACTGGATTGTTGTTAGCTGCCATCGAGTTGGCCACCGATTCATGGTGACCCCATGCACAATGAAACGGAATGCTGCTCAGTACTGTGCCAACCCCGTGATCAGTTGGGGATCAGACCGTTGTGATCCATAGGGATTTCATTGGCTAATTTTAGAAGTCATTCTCTAGGCCTTTCTTCCTAGTCCTTCTTAGTCTGCAAGCTCTGCTGAAACCTGTTCAGCAACATAGCAACACACAAGCCTCCGCTGACAAACAGGTGGTGGCTGTGCATGAGGTACACTGGCTGGGAATCAAACCCGGGTCTCCAGCATGGAAAGGAAGAATTCTACCACTGAACCACCAGAGCCTGGTTTCATTGGATTGCCTGAATGAGATTGTTACCATTGATTTTGGATGGCACAGAGGAAGGCAGCAGAGACTAAACTGCTTTCCTTGGCGCATCGCGGACAGCTCTCCCTCCTAACACCCGCTCACTAATCATGGTCAGGAGCCCCCCGTGCGCTGCCACATCTGAAACCCCCTGACATTCCTTCAGCACTTCTGCTAATGGTGACCAGGTGATCACAGCCCTGGAGGGGAACCAAGCACCTCACTACTCCTCTTGGGTGATCCTCTCCCTCTCTCCCTAATCATCAGTGGCCTCACCTCCCCCTAAGCCTCTTAGCTCTTCTGCAGCCTCCACCTTCAACTTTTAAACCTCGTTTCCCAAAGCCAGAATTGAGAGGGGGCTTTTTATTTCTAAAATCTAAGGATTTCGGAGATGGTAGTTTAAGTTATAATAAAGATAAAAAGCAATTTTCTGCCCACAACTGCTCTCTGTCTTTTCCTCTGCCTTCCGCCCTGTTCCCTGAAAAATGCAGTTCGAGAAAATATGACCCTGGGGAATAGTGGATGTGAAAAAGCTGTGTCGCCTGAGCTGAAAGGCAATTATTTGTCCAGGAGCAGTCTCCAAGCAAGCGGAGGCAGGCCCTTGAGGCAGGAAGACGTCCCCATGATTTAGTTCTGTGCAGGTTGGTTTGCTGACAGCATGCTGTGTGTCCTGGGGCCTCCTAGGAACTGGCTGGTAAAGGCGGAGGTCACCCTTGCCAGCTGACCATCCCTTTGCAGTGACCCAAGAGACAGTGAATCAGAAAGGCAAGACCAAGATGAGTGATAACTTTGAATATCTATTTAGCCATGAGCTGTTGTTCAGGTTTGAAAATGGTAAATTAAGATTCTGCCTGCTTAGTTTTTGCTGGGCACTTCTTTGTGCTGAACAAACAAAAACCTTTCCTTAAAAAAAAAAAAAAAAGACTTTCCTGTTTCTCATAGTGTGTTACTCAGATGCCCACATCTGAAAGATGTCAACAAATAAATATGAAATGAGTTTCCTTACATTTTAGGAGCTCTGGGTTAAGCCTGAAACAGGTTTCAGTAGTGCAGGACTTCTCAGAGCCTTTACTAGGAATGATGACCCTTAGAGAGAGTATAATATACAGCAGTTCTCAAATTTATCTGATGGTGGAAACCTTTTTCAGTGAGGTAGCTCTTGGAACTGTTGTTTTGTAGAACATGTTCCACTTCTCTGTACCTGCTCCTGAGTTCCAAGACTTTAATTGTCTTAGCTGATGTTTCAAAGTAGATGACTCAATACCTTGTGCTCATTTCTCTGTTATATGGTGATTTTGAGCATGTTTACTAAAAGACTGAGGGAACTGTTGTAGACCTGAACTTAGATTTTTATGGATCAGTCAACCAGCTTAAAATAAGTTGAGGACCATTTGAAGTTCCAGATGGTCTATCATCTGCAGCATTATTAATGAGGAAACTGAAGCCCAGAGAGATGAGGCAATTGCCCATGGTCACACTGCTGGCCAGCCAAGGTAGGGCGGACCTTATCTGCCAGGTTGCCTGACTGCTGGTTTGTTGTCCTTCCTCAGCCCTCACCCTTGTCTGTGCGATTTCCTTTGAGCCTGAGGATATGGCCTATGGCTTGTCCCCAGTCTATTCTTGACCCATACTTCTTGAGAGGATTCATCCTTATGCCCCTTTAGCCATTTTCACTTCAACCAGTTTTGAGTAGGGAGACTCCTTGCCAAGTACTTTTTGGTAACGGATTTGAAGGCAGTTTAATAATGATAAATTGGAAACAACCTCCTCCATTCCTTTTGGAACAGCTTCTTCCTCACCAGCCTACCTTTTACCTTGTGAGGTCAGCTCTTCCTTGAGGGGTCATCAGCACATCTAGAGGCTTGGCCCAGCCAATGGCAAGAGGATGGATGATGCCAACTGCATGGAACCGAGACCTGGACTTAGGTCTCCCTACTGAGTTGAGGTAGTAAAGCTTAGTATCTGAGGGTCCAGCAGCAACATGTTATGGTTCAGGCAGACTGTTGCCCCCAGGGCCTCCAAATGCCTTTGGAATTGGGCAAGCCGGCAGGCAGCTTGCAACAAACTCCAGCCACCAGTCCAAGGGCCAGGGCAGTATTCCAGATTCTAAATAGGAACTTGCAAGAGAGAGGGATGAGGCCCCAGTGGTCAGAACTGCAAGCATGACCGGGCCTTAAGCAACAATGAGGATACATTGATGCCGACTCTGAGGATATTCTACTGAGCAGCTCTTCAGTCTTTCCTGCCTAATGTCACAATTGCACCAAAGATGACTGATGGTTCTAAGTAGAGGCAAGGGGTGGAAGGGCTAAAGGGATCACATGGGCTGAGGTGTAGGGAGATCTTGACAGCCAATACAAAAAAAAAAAAAAAAAAACCAAACTCGTTGCTGTTGAATCGATTCCAACTCATAGGGACCCTATAGGACAAAGTAGAACTGCCCCATAGGATTTCCAAGGAGTGCCTGGTGGATTCGAACTGCTGACCTTTTGGTTAGCAGCCAAACTCTTAACCACTATGCCACCAAGGTTTCCTGAGAGCCAATAGCACTCTGTATTTTCCATGTTGTAACACTTAAAAACAAGTTGCTATCAAGTGGACTCATGGCGACCCCCCTGTGTGTTAGAGTAGAATTTAGTTTGCTTCATAGGATTTTCAATAGCTGAGTTTTTGGAACCAGATTGCCAGGCTTTTCTTCTGAGGGGCCTCTGAGTGGGCTTGAACCTCCAACCTTTCAGTTAGCAGCCGAGCATGTTAAGTGTTTGCACCACCCAGGGACCTATAACACGTATGTCACTTGTAATCCTTCTCTTTATCTTGACTCTCACAAATGCTCTAAAGGTGAGAACAATGTCTGTCTTATTCACCTTTGCTGAGCACAGTGCCTGCCCCAGAGATACTCAGTAAATACTTTTAGAATGAATGCATGAGAGCTACTTAACAGTAGTGGAGATGGAATTAAGTTTGCACTGGAGGCGATGCTCTGGAAGCTGGAGATCTGCGTCTTTCCATGTTGAGGGCAGAAATGTCTGTTGAACTCCACTCTGACACACGCATTTTTCCAGAACCCTCGGTCTGTGCCACTCGTGTTTAAGTCAGCGCTGACCAGACAGCCTAAATGTGGCATGAAGCTGAACTAACCTGGAGAGAAGCAAATACAGTTGGATCCCATGGCTACAAGTCTGTTTCTGTTTTGAACAGTTTGTTTGGCAAACATTTAGCAGGCCCTGTTTCACCTCTTGCAGGATAAAAGGGAAGCTTTGGATCAGAATCCTAGGGCCAGAGTCTCAGGCTATCAGTGACATTCCTACTCATCCAGCAAATGTTTTTCAATTACCAGTTGTAATTTGGAGTTTCAACGGAAGAAAAGGACAGCAGATCAGACATGAAAAAGCACACAGCTTCCAAAGTAAAAATAGGAGGAAAAAAAATCAATAACTTAATTTTGAGTAATTAACCCAAGCTGGTTGCTTGGCTTTTATTTTTAAATCATTCCTCCTGATAATTTCAAAACTCTCTGTGTTCTGATTCACTGAAGAGTTGGAAGACATCAATTAATTTTTAATGCAAAATGCAGAGTTTGGAAGTGCCTGAGTGGGCTTTGGGGTGTGGCAGAAGTCCAAGCAGAGGCCATAGAGTCAGTGCTCACAGGACTTGGGTTGTGGTGAGGAACTTTAGAGTCACTTAACTCTTCAGTCATGTCTCAGTTCTTCTTGGTGAAAACTTTCAGGCTAAATGCTAATTACTTTCAAGGGGCTAGATCTGGATTTTGTTGTTGTTGTTGTTTTTTAAATCATGCTTAGTGTCTCTTTTGAGTCCTTGAGTGAAGTCTTTGTAACTCATCTGTCTTTGTCTTGTCGGTCATCTCACCAAGACTTACACGCTCTGGCAGACTGATGCGGAGTCTTCTTTTCTGAAAGATGAAACACATGTCACTGAAAATATTAGTCAGGCTCAAGAAGAAGCTCTGTGAGTTCTGCATAATCACAAAGAAAGGGAAAGTAGGTCACATTTGGAGCCTGATCTGTTTGTGGAAGGAAAAAAAAAAGATGATGAAGAAGAAAATGTCAGATAATTTAGTTTTATCTCAGATTCTTAAGCCAAACTGATCATGTTAGAGGCTCTGGGTTGGACTCTTTCTCCTCACTGTTGGGTCTCCCACAGGTTTAAGCAAAGCCTCCATGAGCCAGGCCCAGTGATACTCATGGCTGCCAGTTGAATAGGATTCCCTATACGTGCTTTAGAGAGTTTCATTTCTAGCTGAACGGTAGGCATTTGGATTGGAAGAGACTATTTCAGGACCTTGTTAGGCATTGGAGGATTTGTCCTGAGTAGCTGCAGTCCCAGTAATCCTAGGTCACGCACAGTGGTAGGACACCAGACAACCAGCTTTATTGGCTGCTGTTGGTTGGCAGTGGGGGGTAAGGAAGAATAAACAGAACTAGAATGCTCAGAAGGGCCAGAATCTGCTCTAATTCCCTGGACTTTGTTGTTATTGTTAGCTGCCATCCAGTTGGCCCCTGACTCATGGTGACCCCATGCACTACAGAACAGTACACTGCCCAGTCCTGCACCACCCCCGTGATTAGTTGCAGATGGGACCCTTGTGATCTATAGGATTTTCCTTGGCTGATTTTCGGAAGTAGGTTTCCAGGCCTTTCTTCAGAGTCCATCTTTAGTGTGGAAGCTTTACTGAAACTTGTTCAGTACCATAGCAACACGCAAGCCTCCACTAACAGAGAGGTGGTGGGGCTGCACATGAGGTGCATCGGCCAGGAATCGAACCCAGGTATCCTGCATAGAAGGTGAGAATTCTACCACTGAACCACCAATGCCCACTCCGGTCTTTAGAGCGTGAGATTTCTTGGACCAGGCCAGATGCCTTGAGGGAGTGCTAGTAGTAATGGCCACTCCAGACTGGCCTGATATAATCCAAGCCCAGCAACTCAAACACACTACTCTTGGCTTCAGAGAGAGGCTTTCTGTGCAAAGTCTCAAACCAGGGCAATTTCTCCACTGTAGCTCCAACTTTCTTAGAACCTCAGATTTAGGGGAAAAAAAATCAAGTATTCTGTGAATGGCCACAGGCTTTGGTTCTGTCTTCTGCCTTTTTTCTTTCTTTTACCTCTACTTTCACTATTTAAGTGCTCCTCACTTTTTGCGGGAATTGTGCTTTTGAAAATTTTCATGGTGCTTCCTTTTTTTTTTTTCCTGGTAAGGAATAGAATATGGTTGAATCATTAGAGACGCTTGCTGTTTAAGGAAACACTGCCGCGATGCAATTTGTAAAGGAAAGAATTCTTTGGTTAGGCAAATAAGCACGATTTAATGGAACTGCTTGGAGATCAGCTTTGAGTCTGACGTTTCTGCTGTCCATAAATTGAGAACCTCTGGAAGTTCTGCTACTCTGTATTTGACGAAAGAGGAAGCAAAAGTGATATAGGGATTGTCTGTGATGGGGTTTTAAAATTCATGTAACTATTCACAACTCTTGAGGGGATTTTAGTCTATGTGTGGTTGTTGCAGTATATTTTGGTGCTTATCTTGTGCACAGCTGCCTTGTCATCCCAAAATTTACCCTCAGCACCATTAGTAACACTGAGCCGGTGCCTACCAGGACGGGGCACTGAGTTTATTAGAGTCTTCTGCATCCCGGGGCTGATGGAGAGGTTTTTGGCAGTTCCCAGGGCCACCAAAGATGATGCAGGTTTGCCGTGTGGGGAGGCAGAAGATGTGGAATCAAGACAAGGTCTGGCAGGTCTGCTGCTGGACTGGCTAGAGTCCATGAACAAGAAGTCTCTAAGTCAATAAGGAGGCGTGTTCAGGTATCGGAGCTGGGTCCAAAGCTGAAAACTATTAGGAGATCATTTCCTCACCAGCAAGAGCAAGGGCTGTGGTAGACCATAAAGATAGGAGTATTTCATGAGGCCAAGATCAATGGCCTGCAAAGTCAAAGGATGGCTGAAGCCAGAGTGGTTATCAGTATAGCAGGAAGACCTGGGACCTCCACTCACTACCTGTGTGACCTTGGCCTCTCTGGGCCTCAGTTTCTTCAACCTGTAAAACAAGATGGCTAGATTAGATGGGAGTCCCTGGATGGTGCAGACATTTAACATACTTGGCTGCTGACTGAAAGGCTAGGGGTTCAAGTCCACCCAGAGGCACCTCAAAAAAAGGCCTGGTGATCTACTTCTGAAAAATTAGCCATTGGAAACCCTGTGGAGCACAGTTCTACTATGACACACACAGGGTTGCGATGAGTTGGAGTCAGCTTGACAGCAACTGGTTAGATTAAATGAGTGATTTTTAAACTTACAATTTTTTAGGCACTAGAATCCTATCTTAAAACAAGATTTCAGCAAGGAAGTACAATGTGTAAATCAAATAAAAGTGGGTGTGCTCTGCTTGGCACTGGGCATAGGAGCAGGGTTGGGCACCTGAGCCCCAACTACTTGGCTCCTACCTTGCTTGTTAAGATGGTTCTTTGATCTCCCAGGAGCAACATTCAAAGACACTAGATTGGATAAAATAAAGTATCCCTTCTAGTGCGAAAGATTGGTCAACAAGACTTTGGAATCAGTATTGCCTTTTTTCCAAAGTGACGTATGGTTTCCTAAACACTCCTGCTTGGAGGGTGGCCCCTCCTGTTTTCATAAGGGTCACATCTGCACAGGGTCATGCATCTCCGTCAGTCACAGACCAGCCAGAAGTTTCTGCAGACCAGCTGAGTAACCAGAGTCAGGTGGCCGTCAACTGGAGCTGGACCATACTGTGGACACAATTGTTGTCCACTGTCTGTTTGAGGAAATCGCATGGGGTTAGGGTTAGACATCTTCGTGTGAGGCAAGGGAATATGGTGGTAACAGGTGGGTCTTGAAATTCACAGTCTGTGGAATTAGGAAATGAAACCAGCCAAGAAAACAACACAGCAATAATGCCAACATTCCTCCCACACTCAGAAGTCTCTTATACAGAGAGTAGGTGGGGAAGTAGGAAAAAACATGATGGAATTTGACTTACCTTCCAGCAGACCATAAACTGATTCCAAACGAAATCAAATTGATTTCCTCAAGAAGGCTGTATTAGACTTCCTTAATCATGAGAACATGGAAGCTCAAGTTTTATTTAAAGTGTATTATTGTTGTGTGCCATCGAGTTGATTCCTACCCATAGCGACCCTATGTGATTGAGTAGAACAGCCCCATAGGGTTTCATAGACTGTAATCTTTACGGGAGCAGACTGCCAGGTCTTTTCTCCCACCGGGTGGCTGGTGGTACCACTGACCTTCTGGTTAGCAGTCGAATGCTTAACCATTGGGCTACCAGGGCTAGGGTGGGAAATTTGGGGTCTCCCGAAGTTTTCAGTATAGTGTGAAAAACCTGAAGTTCAGTATTAATACCTGGATTGTCATCCCAGCTCTGCTCCTGACTGTGTAACCTTGGTCAAGTCATGGGAGTTCCTGTGCCTCAGTTTCCATGTCTGTCAAATTGTCAGAGCACCCAACTATGGCAAGGATATCATGAGGTAATAGAGGTGAAAGCATTGAGAGTGGTCTTCGCACTCCATAAACATTACAACTGGTGAATATGCAGCTGGTGAAAGCTGGTATTGATACCTGAAGGAATGGTGTTGTCCCATCCACAGAGTTCGAGGTCACCTGGGCTGAGACTCCTGTTATCCCCAGCTGGTCATCTTTCCTTTGTTAAATCACCCAGAACAGCTGTGTGCCCAGGGCAGGGGTCCAGAAACCAGTTCATCCCAGCTGCTGTCCTGGTGTGGGCTGAGTTTGGGCTCCGTCTTCCTGTAGCCTGAAGTCTGCTCACCTGTTCTCATTACCTGGAGTTCTGGCCCTGGCAGGGAGTGGTGGTGAGTAGTTTGGAGTTTCAGCACCACCTATTCAGAGAGTAAAAACCAGGGGATGAAGTAAAAGAAGATAAAAGGTACTTGTTAGTCTCACTACCCAGAATTAAATGATTTAATGTTTTAGTTACCTTAAGGAGTCCTAGTGGTGCAGTGGTTAAAGCACCTAAAACCGCCAGCAGCTGCTCGGGAGAAAGATGAGGCAGTCTGTTTCATAGAGATTTACAGCCTTGGAAACCCTGTGGGGTTGCTATGAATCCACTTGTAGGCAGTGAGTTTAGTTATTTTACTTCCTAACTTTTTACACAGTCACACACACACACACATACACACACACACACCAATGTGCATGTAAACAGATGTTTGAAAATGAAGAGAGGCGCACACTCTGCAGTGTGCTGGTAAATGTTTAACAACTGGCTCCTGAAGGATGGGGGTGTCCTGATATGTATCGTTTGCCAGATTCCCTGGTGTAAATATATCAACGTGAAGTCAATCAGCTTTCAAAATCCCTGAAAATTTAACACTCAGCTCTTGGGAGCCAGCAAGAGTCAACTCCAGTGAACCACTGACTACATTTTGTTTTCTAATTAGCCTTTTTCCCTCATGATACAGTGTAAAAATCTTTTTTTTTATTGTTGTGGTTTAAGTGAAAGTTTACAATTTAAATTAGTCTCTCATACAGAAATTTATACATACATTGTTGTGTGACTCTAATTGCTCTCCCTGTACTGTGACAGCACACTCCTCCTTTACACCCCTGATTTCCCGTGCCCATTCAGCCAGCTCCTGACCCTCTCTGCCTTCTCATCTCACCTCCGGACAGAAACTGCCCATTTAGTCTCATGTATCTACTAGAGCTAAGAAGCACACTCTTCACAAGTATCATTTGATGTCCCACAGTCCAGTCCAATCTTTGTCTGAGAGTTGGCCTTAAGAATTGTTTTAGTTCTGGGTTGACAGAGAGTCTGGGGGCCATGCTTTCTGGGGTTCCTCCAGTCTCAGTTAAACCATTAAGTCTGGTCTTTTTACTAGAACTTGAGTTCTGCACCCCTTCTTTCTCCTGCTCCATCAGGGACTCTCTGTTGTGTTCCCTGTCAGGGCAGTCATTGGTGGTAGCTGGACACCATCTAGTTCTTCTGGTCTCAGGATGATGCAGTCTCTGGTTTATGTGGCCCTTTCTGTCTCTTGGGCTAATACTTTCCTTGTGATTTTGGTGTTCTTCGTTCTCCTTTACTCCAGGTGGTTGGGACCAATTGATGCATCTTAGATGGACGCTTGCTAGCTTTTAAGACCTCAGATGCCACTCACCAAAGTAGGATGTGGAACATTTTCTTAATAAACTTTGTTATGCCGGTTGACCTAGACGTCCCCTGGAAGCATGGTCACCAGATCCCTGCCGCTGCTACTCTGTCCCTTAAAGTATTTGATTGAATTCAGGAAACTTCTTAGCTTTGGTTTAGTCCATTTGTGCTTTGTAGTGTGTTCTGTCTTTCCCTTCACCTAAGATAACAGTGTAAAAATCTTTATGCCTAAACTTTTGAAAGTTGTCTTCATCAAATTTCTCTTTTCAGTCAAAATTGTTTTCCTCTGGAGATTTAGAGTTGGGTCATAGCCTATTCAACTGATTGTCAATGTTGCCCTGTTGTTAAAGCTTGCCTGTTTCTTATATTCCATAGATCCTTGTGTGAGTAGGGAGTGGACCCACACTTTTTTATTAGGTGGTAGGAATAGAAGTGTAGCTGGAAAATGACAGAATAACGTGATTAAGCAAAGGAGAGTACGGTGGCCTGGAACTTATTCTACAGCCCATTATCTGAGGATGGATTTGACTTAATAGAGGCAATTTTCTCCTTTGCAGCTCCTTCTTCTTGGCTCAGGAAACTCAGTTCTATAGTTGACACTCATTTCTCCTGGCTTTTCTGATGGAAATGGGCCCCTACCCAGTCTGCCTGATGAGAATGGGACTGCAACTGTTTGGCTCAAGTAAACGCTCCTAATCGGATCCATGTTTCCTTATTGAACAGGAACTTTGGGAAATTGGAAGGGAAGGAGGGAGTAGAGGTCTGTGCTCACAAAGCCACAGTGTTCGTGTGAAGCCATCTCCCACTTGGCTCCGGGAGAGCTGTGTGGAGTAATATGATGGCATTCCTAAGCTGGGGCACCTTGAGATCTTAGGTAAGAGTCGTCTAGGTGGAAAAAGTCGCTGGTGCCAAAGTCCTCCTACACTCAAGCTTTAATTGCCTTAAAAGAAGCTGAGCCTTGTGAGCCTCTGATAACAGACCTGGCTTTTCCAGACCCAAGGGGTTTAGATAGGGAGTTTGGGACTAGCTTCATGGGTGTGAGAGCAGAGTTCTTTAGGTGGGTATAGGGGAGAGACAGTGTATTACCACTATAGGAAGGAAAGACTTGCTATTTCCCTCTACTTGTGTAGCCAGTGTGAACAGAGAAAGGCAAGAAGCCTAGTTTGAACCCCTGACAAGAAGGCCAAGTTCAGATGCCTGGAGTATAGTCTTGAGTATAGAAGCAAGGGACAGAGGCCAACGTGTGAATAAGGTGCCTCTCTACTGGGCCAGCCCGCAGGCCTCTCCAATTACCTATGTCATCTTTGGCTCCTCCCTTTCTCTATCTCCTCCCCCCACCAACCCACTTCTAAGTGGTTACCAAGCTTGGTCAACTTGCCTCTGGAATGACCCAAGGAGATACCCCTTCCCTGATCCTCACTGCCACTGACCTGGTCCAGGTAGTCAGTACGTTACATCTCAGCTACAAGGAGAGCTTTCCATGGGCCTTCCTGTTGCCTGGTGTGTTCTTCAATCTGTAGTCATTCAACCCCCATCCCTCCTCCCCTCCCCACCCTGCCACACACACACACACACACACACACACACACACACACACACACACACACACACACACACACACACACACACACACACACACACTTTTTATATCATTAAAGTAATATATATTCACAATAATTTAGAAAATCCAGAAAGGGACTGTCTTAGTTATTTAGTGCTGCTACAACAGAAATACCACAAGTGGATGGCTTTAGCAAACAAATTTATTGTCTCACAGTTTTGGAAGCTAGAAGCCCAAATTCAGGGCTTCTGCTCCTGGGCTATCTTCATGTGGCTTGCATCTCTCTTTCCCCACTTCTCCTCTACTTGTTTGTTTAATCTCTTTTATATCTCAGAAGAGATTGACTCAGGATACACCCTACACTAATCCTACCTCATTAATATAACAAAGTCAACTCATTCCCGAGTGGGATTATAACCACAGGCATGGATAGAGGTTAGGATTTGCAACACATATTTTTGGGGGACACAATTTAATCCATAATAGGAATAAAGGTGAAAACTGTCCATAGCCTCCCCTCCCTGAGATGAAAACTGTTATCATTTTAATGAATATCTTTGAAAGAGATTGTTTTTATATTTTTAACACAATTGATATACAAACTATTTTGTAACCTACTTCCTCACTTATTATGATGAATCTTTTCCCATATTGACAAATATTTTTCTAAACTGAATTCACAAATCTGATTAGACCACTCTCTTGCTTAAAAAATTAAATAAGTGAAACCACCACGAGCCAAAACCAGTTGTTTGCCTAAGTGATGAAGGTGACACTCCTCAGAACAACCTACCCCTTCACACTCATTTCCCACCACTGCCCTGGGAGATGCAAACGATTAACATACTTGGCTGCTAATCAAAACCCTGGAGGTTTGAATCCACCCAGAGGTGCCTGGGAAGAAAGCCCTGGCGATCTTCTGAAAAACCAGCCATTGAAAACCCTATGGCGTCCAGTACTACTCTGACACACAGGAGGTCTCCATGAGTCAGAACCAACTCGAAGGCAACTGATTTAGTTTTCAGTTTTTGCTACCATGCACACCCTCTATGCCACCCCTTCTTGCCTGTTGCGTGAATACACTACCTATATGAAACTACACGAATTGGCTCTGAAAACTATACAAATTGGCTTGGGTAAATGACTCCCCGCCACCCTTAATTCCCACCTTGTGAATTCTTTCATTCTTTAAGGTTCATCTTAAGTTACTTATATGTCTGTCCCTAGGAAAATTGGGAATCTTTTGAGGGCAGAAACAGAACTCATTCTGTTTGTATTTTTAGGAACTTGCAGTAATGCCTAGCACAGGGTAGTAGGCACTCAGTAAATATTTATGGAATGAATCGGCCCAGATTTGGTATGTCTGTTTTCATCCCCTTGTCAGTTTCAAGTGTTTGTTTTTATTAGTGTCTGTGATTAATCCACGTTATATTTTCTTATCTTCCTGTGCTGCATTTCTGTCTTGCTCTGCTGGAACAAGAGTCCCTGGCTTGGCACTCTCCACTACTTGAGCTGTGTCTTTACTGGTGGGTTGAAGATCTCATTGGCTTTGAGTGGCTTTACTATAAGGTTTCGAATCCCTGACAAGCAAACTCACTTTTCCAGAGTCAATAACACGGAGTGGGGCCTCCAGTCCTCTTCTGAAGACTTGATCTATGGGTTTATGGAAATTTTTGACACTGGAGAAGGCAGCATTGCTATATTTTCAGGGTGGGTGCTCCACCCTCAGGCCAGGGGTCTGGCTCAGCATTCACTGGAGGGAAGGGTGGCAGGAAAGTCAAAGGTATGAAGATAGGGTGAGGGGTAGTTGGTCAGGGCTCTGCCCATGGCTGTTGGGCTCTGTGTTTTCAGGGGCACTGAGGGACAATGACCTCTGCCTTTGCCTGTGTCCCTTCCCCAGAAAAATGCATGAGGCTGTTCAAGCACCATGTTTTTTTTTTTTTTTCTTGTGGCTCTGAGGATGCTTAAATATGTTGGTTTTGCTAGGGGGAGGAGTAAATTTATTTTTAACACTTCACCAGTAAACATTAAACTAGAGCTATTTTTATTCAAGCTCTTAGAAAAGGGAAAGCTAGTCAGTTCTACCCCTACGATCGTAATGTCCTTAGAGAAATAAGAATAAACAAATCTCTGCCTTCTAGGGAAGAGTACTTGAGTGGATCCACCTTTATTACTGAGAATCTCAGAAGCTTAAATTTTCAAGTCTGACCTAGACATTCTCTTTTGGTAGAAGTTCTGAGCACAGAACCATACATGTAACAGGATGTTTTCTGAATGTAAGTAATAGCAATCTAACCCAAATTGGTGTCAACAGTAAGGACATTCAGCAGTTCCGCAATGTCCACAATCTCATCAAAGACCCAATTTAATTTTCTCCCTCACTCTGCCATCCTCACCACTAGCTTCATCATAGGCTGGTAGCAAGATGGCTGCCGCAATTCCGGGCTCACTCAGACCGGAAGACAACCAGAGGAAGACAAGGAACTATCTCTTCCTGGCTCTTTCTCTCAGGAGTGAGGAAAGTTTTCCAGAAGGCTCCTAGAAGGCTTCACCTCATGATTCATTAACCAGTGCTGGGTCATCTGCCTATTCCTGAAACCATGTTGACAAGGGAAGGTTATCACCCACTGATCAACTGGGCCCATTTTTAAAGCAGAGGCACCTTCTGTGTGGAGGATAATTAAATGCCTGAACAGAAACCCGGATTCTGTTAGAGGTTAAAAAAAGGGGGGCAGTGGGGAGGATGAATTCCGGGTAGATGACCAGTGTCCACTACAACTCCAAAGTAAGCACTTCATAGAAGCACTTACCAACTCTATAATCTAGTGATTTTTAGGCCGTTTTTAGTTACTGTACTTAACTTTGTTCAAATAAAATCTTACCAGTCAGGATAAATAAATAAGACTAAAAAAGCCAGCGGAGCTATGGTTGAAGCCCAGTAGAGGGTTGTGGTCCAAGGATCATGGTTTGACAATGACAAGTAGATTACTTCTTGTGTTTATTTCAAACATTTTTCTGTCACTTATCTCCTTTCATCTTTATGACACAGTGTTCTATGGGACAGACATCTCCTTGTGTCAAGGGCTATTGCGAGAGGTCAGCTGGCCAGAGAGGACCAGTATTTACAGGGTCCAGTGTCCAGACAAGCAAGGGCATTCATGGAAAGCAGCTGGGCTAGGAGTAGCAGGTTTGGGGAGAAGAGGCCAGAGTCTGAGCTGACAGAGAGCCAGGGAGAGAAGTTTCTTTGAGTTGGGTGGCCAGCTACGATCACAGATCTGACTCATCTACTCTCTGCCTGCATAGTGTGGGTGGCCCTGGCCCATGGGTGATGTTTGCAGCCAGGAAGAAGTAAGTGAAGGGCCTGTCAAGGCAAGGACAGAGATGTTGGGTGGGATTACTTCCTTCACAAAGGGCAGACAGGCATGCAGGTCAGAAGCTCTAGGAGCTTCCATTTGGGGCGTGGTGGGTGTAGGGTTGCCACATAAAATACAGGACACCCTGTTAAACTTGAATTTTAGAAAAACAATGAATAATGCTTTACCCATCGCCATCGCATTGATTCCGACTCACAGCGACCCTGTAGGACAGAGTAGAACTGCCCCATAGAGCTTCCAAGGAACACCTGGTAGATTCAAACTGCCATCCTTTTGGTTAGCAGCCAAACTCTTAACCACTACACCACCAGGGTTTCCGAATTTCAGAAAAACAATGAATAATGCTTTAATGTATATAAAAAACAAACAAAGCAAACCCATTGCTGTCAAGTTGATTCCAACTCATAGCAACCCTGTAGTATATATAAGTATGTCCCAAATAGTACACGGGACAAACTTATGCTAAAATATTTGGGGGTGTACTTATATTAAAACTTTATTTGTTGTTTATCTGAAATTCATATTTAACTTTGTATTTTTATGCTTTTATTTGCTAAATCTAACAACTCTACATAGGTGAGAAATGAGTGCTCTCCTGAAACATGTTAGAGCTGACTTTCTTCCCATGGTCCCCAGTCTGAATCATGGAGAAGCTGGCACCTCTCATTCTACCCCACTAATAGTTTCCAGAGCCCTGTTACATCAGACTCCCTGGATGGTGCAAACGGTTAAGACCTTGGCTACTAACCAAAAGGTTGGTGGTTCAAACTCATCCAGAGGTGCCTTGGATGTAAGGCCTGACGATCTGCTTCTGAAAGGTCACAGCCATGAAAACCCCGTGGAACAGTTCTACTCTGTACACATGGCGTCACTATGAGTCAGAATCAGCTCAGTGTCAACTGGTTTTGGTTGCATCAGAGTTGCCTGGAAAGCTTGTTAAAAATACAGATAAGTGCATGCCATCCTGGCCCCAAGTTCTTGTGAATTAGAATCGCTAAGGATTGGATCTGGCCTATCTTTAATGAACCCAGGCAATCTGAGGTGCATCCCAGCTTGGGAAGACTACTTTAGATTCTTAGTTCATGGATGTTGCCTTATTTATTGCACTCATGAAATATTTTTTGAATGAATGAGTGAGTAAATGAGTACAGGATTCTGCCCTGAGGAATCCTCACTTGCTTAACCAGTGTTTATCTTGTGGAATCCAGGAACACCAGGAGCAAGGGTACCTTTCTTTCATTTTCTTCTCTGGTCCTGAGACTCATGGGAAAGGACTTGGGTAGAAGGTGTAATGGAGAGAGGCTTGGGGAGCAGTGGGAAAGAGAACAACAGGACTGAGCAGGAGAGAGAAAGCCACTGGAGCCTGGCGGGCTGGTCGGCAAGAGCCTTTGCAATGAGGTGGCCAAGTTCTTAACCATCTCCTCGGGAAGAGACTTGAGATTTCAAGTTGAAAACAGGTCTTTAGTTGTTTTCACATGATTCCTTTAGACTCTGACTTGGCACAGTCTACACATTCGGGGAAAATGATCTTGAACCATGGAGCCATCCAAAGAGGATGCTTAAATCATGTTGGAAACATTTAAGCGGAACTTGGTGGGTGGCGGGTAATGGCCACTTTGCTAACCTTAGTAATTCTCCAGATCAGCGGTGTGCCTGGGAGCATCTATTACCCACAGTACCTATCTCTACAGGATTCAGCAAGGTAACGGCTAGATTTCTGTCCTAAAACTTCACACTTAAAAACATGCCCAACTGCCTACCAGTAAAAAACAGTTGCTGTCAGTCGACCCTGACTCGTGGAGACCTCCAGTGTGTCAGAATAATACTGTGCTCCATAGGGTTTTCAATGGGCGATTTTTCAGAAGTAGATGCCAGGTGCCTCTGCGTGGACTTGAACCTCCAACCTTTCAGTTAGCAGCCAAGTGCATTAACTGTTTGCACCACTCAAGGACTCCTACTGCCTACACTTTCCCTAATACAGACATACACCAATTCCCCCGTATTCTCTGATATAGAGAACTACCAAAACCAAACCCATTGCCATCAAGTTGATTCCGATTCATAGTGACCCTAGAGGTCGGAATAGAACTGCCTCCAAAGAATAGAGGTCAGAATAGAGCCTCCAAAGAGTGGCTGGTGGATTCGAGTTGCCAACCTTTTGGTTAGCAGCTGAGCGCTTAACCACTGTGCCATCAGGGCTCCAACAGAGAACTACAGAGGTACGTTTTTTAAATTCCAATTGCCTATTTTCTTGGAGAGAGGCATTGCCTAATGGATGAGAACTTGCCTTTCAATCTGAAGTGAGTATTTCCTGAGTGACGTCATGGACACATAGTGTCACTGAATCACAGGTCCCCTCTCAATCTGTTCCCCCATCTGTGTCCCAGGAAGCTGCCACGGGCCCATGGGGCTCTGGGAAATGCTAGCACTGCCTAGAATTTCAGCAGCATAAGGCTCCTCAGCAGGGCTCTGGGTCAAGAGTGCTAAGGAGAACATCCATCTCCTTGGCTTTTCTTTCGTGACTTTAGTTCTGTCCTTGCTGTCCTCACTTCCCTCAAGCACGCACATGCACAATTCTGTGCAGATCAGAGCTGGGCTGGAGAGTCCCTACGGCTTCACCACTTTGGGGTGTCCTGCAGTAAGGTTAAATCTGGAAGTTGTCCTTGGTATTTGAGGCCAGTAGTGAGACCCCCGTCCCCAAATCCTGAACTTAGAAATAACAAAGAGGGGGAAAAAAAGAAGAAAGAAATTAAGAAAAGAAGTTTCTCTTTTGAGAATTAAATTAGTAAATTCAGCATAAACCAAAAACTCGTTGCTGTGGAGTCAATTCCAACTCATAGCGACCCTATAGGACAGAGTAGAACTGCCCCATAGGGTTTCCAAGCAACGGCTGGTACATTGTTAAATAACCAGCCGAAGGAATACCCAAGAAATTCTCTATAAAAATGGGTCTCATCAAAAACTCGAATCAGAGTAATCTGGCGGAGGATAGAGTAAAATGTGATTGTACCTGTAAATTAGAGAATAGAAATTGATACTTATCAGTGCATGATATGCACTCTGGAGGAAGTAGGTGTAGATAGAAGGGAGGTGGTTAGTGCAAAGAACAGGAAAGAAAACCTCCAGGAGCCAGAAGTTAGTGGTGCCTTGTCAGACATTGTCTGGCGGAGGGAGAGTATTGGCCAAGTGGGCAGTTTCCTTTGCAAAGCCTAGGCTGCAGTATGGAAGTGAGAGGGCTTCAGGCTACTTTGGGTGAGGGGCCCTTCCTGTGCTCACCTGGTCTTCCTTGTTCTGCAGTTCGCCTTCCTCTGCATCCTGACTAGGGAAAGCAGGCATTGATCTGCTGATGCAAACATCCTGTCCACTTAATCATTTTATTTCCCATTGAAAATTAATGAATGAGCCTTCTTGCTGGTAACTGTGCATCTCCTCCTGAAAGGCAGATACCCCTTCAGTATGCTGACAAAATTCTGAGCCCAGGAGCCTGAAGGGATAGATTGTGGAGAATTCACCAAAATCAGAATCATCTTATGGCAATCTCCCTGGCCTGCCTGTGGCCTTCCCTGTTGTTGTTAGCTTCCACTGCATCATCAATGACTCATGGCAACCCTGTGCACAATGGGGTCAGATGGTTATAACCCATAGGTTTTCATTGGCTGATTTTTGGAAGTAGATCACCAGGCTTTTCTTCCTAGTCCATCTTAGCCTGGATCCTGTGCTGAAACCTATCTAGCATCCTAGCAACATGCAAGCCTCTGCTGACAGATGGACGGTGCCTGTGCTTGAGGAGCATTGGCCGGGAATCGAACCCAGGTCTCCCACATGGAAAGCAAGAATTCTTCCTCTAAACTATCAATGCCCCCACAGCCTTCCCTAACTGTATCCTTTAAGTATGCACAAGCCCCTGCGCTTTAACATTGAAA
Organism: Dugong dugon; assembly: GCA_030035585.1. Taxonomy (NCBI): domain Eukaryota; kingdom Metazoa; phylum Chordata; class Mammalia; order Sirenia; family Dugongidae; genus Dugong; species Dugong dugon. The sequence continues at coordinate 36,824,746 of CM057460.1, forward strand.
CAGCAACAGCAGGCTCTTAAGAGACAGTGGGTCCAACCTCCTCATGTCCCCAGATTCTCTAAGATCATTGTGGCAGTGCCCAGGGGAGAACCTACGTTTGCTGCTTTTCAGTGAAGTTCCTTTCCCCTCATGCTGTCTCTTGTCTTCTAATCTTCTCTCTGCTTCATGTCTCTCTCTCCCTTATTAAAGGCCAAGATGGCAGATGGGCAGCCGTGGGGCCATAGAGGGCATGGGAGCTGGTATTGAGCAGAGCCCCCACCGTGCTGTATTAAAAATCATGTTTTCTTTGCCTGGCTTCCTCCCCCACAGTGTTGTATTGAAAAATCCTATTTCCTTTGCTGGGCTTCCTCCCCGCTAGCTTTGCATTTGAATCCTGCTTTTGTTTGGAGGTTATGTGTAAACCCCATTGTGCCTGCATAGTATGATGAAGAATGTTGTATGAACTCCCTACTTGTAAACCCCTTTGAAAGTAACTTACCTGCCCACCCTCCTTGGTAAGCAGTCTTGGCAGCAGCAGCTCTGACTGACTCCTTTCCTTGTACAACGAAATAAAGTGCCTTTCCCATTCTCCCACCTCGGTCTCTTGTTTATTGGCCAATATTAGTCATGCCAAACAAGAACCTGGGGTTTCCACCCAGTAATAGTATATCACACTCCTTCACAGTCTTTCCTTGTCCTTAATTCTGATTTCCTGACTAAACTCATTGACCCATTGCTGTCAAGTCGATTCCAACTCATAGAGACCCTATAGGACAGAGTAGAACTGCCCTACAGTGTTCCCAAGGAGCAGCTGGTGGATTCGAACTGCTGACCTTTTGGGTAGCAGCCAAGCTCTTAACCACTGTACCACCAGGGCTCCAGTTTCCTGACAGGAAGAGGTCAAATGAGGATTCCTTTTTCCTCTCGCTCCCATAGACTTTGATTTGCCTTCTCATGACCATTGTCTGCTGAGGCCTTTCCCACAGCAAGGCCTGGGAAAAGGGGAAGCTTCTCAGAAAGGCACACTGGCTGAGCCTTTGTGCTCCTTGAGCTCTAGGTTTCCTCTGAGGATACTCTTTCTGCCTGCATGCAGGCAGTCCGGGGAGGGGAGGGAGTGTAGGCCCGTCTCTCGCACAATTTAGGCCCCTGCCAAGTTGGAGAGTCTGTGGGGCTTCAGTGGAAACACCAGATTTCCTGTTGTACCCCACCCCCAGGCAAGTTCCTCCCCACTTCTTGAAACCTTGGCCTTTTCTGCTGCTCCAAAGATCTTTTATTCAGTAGGATGTATTTCTTGTTGTCTTCTGGAAGAGCTGAACAGTGGTTATAAGCACATGAATGTAAAACCACCCCAGGGGCCCCCTTCTCCCTTTGTCTTGGCAGGTACTCAAAGTCTGATAAAGCAATTTGGCCCCATCTCTTCTACAGTGTAAAACTTCCTTGTGTTGTGAATATGCGTCTTAATGAGATTAGTGACTCCATCCCTGTTTTGCTAACTCAGCTACAAGGTCCGGGAGAATGCCAGAGCTGCAAAGAAACTTGGTAGAACTCTCTCTCGTTTGGCAGATAAGAAAACTGAGTCTCAAAGATGTTAAATGACTTGCCTGGGGACCTACAGCTCGCTAATGGCATTATGGGCCCTTGTAAGTATTTGAATCATTGTTAGTTAATGACAAGGTCAGATCCTGTGAGGTTACATGCTAAAAATTTGAATACAGTAAACAGATTATTTACCCAAAAGTCGAAACACTAAAAGCATCTAAACAACACAAGTTCTGAATGGATTTCTAGAATAGCTATCTATTTTTAAAAATCACACCAGTGTAATTGAATAACTTATTATAATGCATGCTATATATTGATGGCGGAGTCCCTGGCTGGCACAAATGGTTAAGTGCTTGGCTGTTAACTGAAAGTTTGGCTGTTCAAATCCACCCAGAGCCACCTCAGAAGACAGGCTTGGAGGTCTGCTTCCTAAAGATCACAGACATTGAAAACCCCAGGGAGCACAGTTCTACTCAGAAACACATGGGGTTGCCATGAGTCAGAATCGACTCTATAGCAGTTGGTTTGGTTTGTATGTTGATGATGTGATCCACAGGGTTGTGGATGACGGGTTGGTGGTGTCATAGCTGCCCACTCCGTACAACACAGACAAATATGGGCAGGAGGGGCAGACTATACAATGGTGACCGGATGGGCTGATTATAATGGGCATCGCAGTGACCACATGGCTGTCTTGCTGCTAACACAGAAGCTGTGACTGCTGTCAGTCGATTGTCCGTTTGGTAGATAGTAATTCTTTCGAAGTATTAATTTGCCATTGTACAAATATGTCCAATACCTCATGAATGCCCTCTTCCCTCAAATATTAGACTCTTTTAGAATTGAGATCTCTAAACTCCAGAAATATTATTAACCCAGAACTGGTCAAATCTTGGCGTCTGGGTAAACAGTCTTGAACTGTGGCCTCATAAACTTGTTTCCGTATTCAAAGTCACAGCAAATGTATTTTAGAAGTAGGGAGGGAACAGAAAATTTATTCATTTTGATTTTCTGGTTCCCAGCTGTTTTCTTGCAATCATTGTGTTTGGGAGGAAACATTGATGACCATACCTGCAATTTACTCGTTCACATTTTTTGTTCATTAGGCAAATAGTCCATGTTTTTGGACATACAGGTACTGCATTCTCAAAACAGCTGCCAGGTCATTCTTTTTCATTTCATTCATTTTCTCTTTTTTCTACCCTTTCAGGGTCACCAGACCCAGAAACTGAAGTATTCTGGTTCTTTTTTTTAATTTTTAAAAGTCAGCTTTATTGAGGGAAATTTACATGCAATTAGTTACCAATTTAAAGTGTACAATTCAATGAATTCTAACAAATGTATATACTTGTATAACCACCATCAGAATCATAATATAGGGCATTTCCATCCCCCCAAAAACTTCCCTTGTGTCCCTTTGCATTCAGTCTTCTTCCTCTATACCCTGTTCCTGGCAACCACTAACCTGCTTTCTGTCACTATAGTTCTGCCTTTTTAAAAATTTTATATAATGGAATCATATAGCAGTATGTTTTCTTTTGTGTCTGACTTCTTTCACTCAACGTGATATTTTTAAAAAAGTGTTTATTATGTATTAGGTGAAAGCTTCCATAGCAAGTTAGTTTCCCATTTGATAGCTGTACACAAAGTGTTCCATAACATTGGTTCCATTCCTCACAATGTGCCTCTCTCCCCTCGTTTCTGTCCTAGGTTCCCCATTTCCTTTCATCCTGAATTACTACCCCTTCCTACATTCTCATCTTTGCTTTTGAGCACGTGTTGCCCTTTGGATCTCGTGTAATAGATTGTTCTAACGAACACATTCCTCTTGGGTGTTGTTATTTGTTTTATGGACCCATCTCTGGTTTGGCTGCTGATAGGTGGTCTCTGTTAATGGCTTCAGTTCCAGTTTAGAAGGGTGTCTTAGGGCCATAGTCTCAGGGGTTCCTCCAGTCTTTATCAGACCAGTAAGTCTGGTCATTTTTGTGAATTTGATTTTTTGTTCTACATGTTTATCCTGCTCTGTCCAGGACCCTCTCTTGTGATCCCAGTCAGAGTGGTCGGTAGTGGTAGCTGGGCACCATCTAGTTCTTCTGGTCTTGAGGCTGTGTAGGCTGTGGTTCATGTGGTTCATTAGTCCTTTGGACTAATTGCTTCTTTGGGTCTTTGGTTTTCTTAATTGTCTTTTGCTTCAGATGGTAAGTGACCAATAGTTATATCTTAGATGGCTGCTCACAAGCTTTTAAGACCCCAGATGCTACTACCAAAGTAGGATGCAGAACTTTGTCTTTATGAACAATGTGCCAGTTGACATAGATGTCCCTCAAGTCTATGGTCCTTTGCCTTTGAGCCTAGGAACTTTGTCCATGAGGTGTTTGGTTATGTCTAAGAAGTTGCCTTGATTGTTGTCCTTGTGTGCTCTAGTGTCTGTATTGATATATAAGCATCACCTACAGTTATGTATTGTATGCTGAGCAAATAATCTGAGAAGCTGGAAGCGAAGAGGCCTTGAAACACTAATTGATGAAGATCAAAGACTACAGCCTTCATGGATTGCACTTTAACATAAAGAAAGCAAAAATCCTCATAACTGGACTAATAAGCAACATCATGATAAACGGTGAAAAGACTGACGTTGTCAAGGATTTCATTTTACTTGGATCCACAATCAACACTCATGAAAGCAGCAGTCAAGAAATCAAACAACATATTGTATTGGGGAAATATGCTGCAAAAGATCTCTTTAAAGTGTTCAGAAGCAAAGATGTCACTTTGAGGACTAAGGTGTGCTTGACCCAAGCCATGGTATTTTCAGTCTCAAATGTGTGCAAAAGCTGGACAGAGAATAAAGAAGACCAAGAAGAATTGATACATTTGAATTATGGTGTTGGAAAATAATATTGAATATACCATGGACTGCCAGAGAAATGAACAAATCTGTCTTGGAAGAAGTACAGACGCAGAATGCTCCTTAGAAGCAAGGATGGCGAGACTTCGTCTCACATACTGTGGACATGTTATCAGGAGGGACCAGTTCTTGGAGAAGGACATTATGCTTGGTAAAGTAGAGGGCCAGCGAAAAAGAGGAAGACCCTTAACAAAATGGATTGATGCAGTGGCTGCAACAATGAGCTCAAATGTAGCAACAATTGTGAGGATGGCACATTTCATTCCGTTGTATGTAGGGTTGCTGTGAGTCAGAACCAACTCAACAGCACCTAACAACAGTTATGTATGTAGAAATAGCCACCACCAGACCTGTATCTGTAGGCGAATGTGTTCCCTTATTCCCTCCCACATCTCTTGTCATATTAATCTAGCTGTGTATCCATTCAGAAATTAGTATTTGTTAACACTATTGTTGCAGGATTGTCTAGCGATAGTAATTACTGTTGTCGCCCTTTGTTCTTGCGTTCCTCTCAGTGTCCTCCCATGCCTTGGTCATGCTTTGCCGACTTCCCCATATTGTGTGTTGCCTTTCCCTTCACCAAAATTAACACATGCCTTCTATCTATTTGATAATTCCCACCCCCACCCCACCTCCATCCCTGGTAACCATCAAAGAAAGTTTTTTGTTTTTTCCGTGTGTAAATATTTTCTTGATTCTTTATAATAGTGGCCCCATACAATATTTGTCCTTTTGTGATTGATTTATTTCACTCAGCATAATATCCTCCAAATTCATCCAGGTTATGACATGTTTCGTGGATTTGTCGTTTATCATTGCATAATGATCCCTTGTGTGTATGTACCACAGTTTTTTGATCTATTCATCTGTTGATGGGAACTTAGGTTGTTTCCATCTTTTTGCTATTGTTCAACAGTAAAGAATAACGAACGTGGATGTTTATTCGTGTTATAACTCTTATTTCTTTAGGGTATATACCTAGGAGTGGGATTGCTAAGTCATATGGTATTGCTATTTCTAGTTTTTTGAGGAAGCAGCATACCATTTTCCAAAGTGGTTGTACCATTCTATATTCTCACCAGCAGTGCATAAGATTTCCAATCTCTTCACAATCTCTCCAACATTTATTATTTTCTGTTTTTTTGATTTGCACCAGTAATGTCAGAGTGAGATGGTATCTCACTGTAATTTGATTTGCATCTCTCTAATGGCTGCTGATCGCGAGCATTTCTTCGTGTGTTTATTAGCCATCTTGATGTTTTCTTTGGTGAAGTGTCTGTTTATATCCTTTGCCATTCTTTGATCGGATTGTTTGACTTTTTGTTACTGAGGTGTTAAAGTTTTCTATAGATTTTAGAGATTAGACCCTTGTTAGATATGTTGTGGACAAATATTTTTTCCCAGTTTGTAGGTTCTCTTTTTACTCTTTTGGAGAAGTCTTTTGATGAGCCCTGGTGGCACGGTGGTTAAGCGTTCAGGTGCTAACCAAAAGGCCGCCAGTTCAAATCCACCAGCTGTTCCTTGGAAACCCTATGGGGCAGTTCTACTCTGTCCTATAGGGTTGTTATGAATCAGAATCAACTTGACAGCGACGGGTTTGGTTTGGTTTTGGTTTTGACGAGCATTAAGTGTTTAATTTTTAGGAGGTCCCATTTATTTAGATCATCTTCTGCTGTTTGTGAATTTTTAGTTATATTTGGTGTTCTCTTTATACCATATATCAGGGCCCCTAGAGTTTTCCTTATTTTTTCTTCCATAATCTTTATAGTTTTAGGTTTTATATTTAGGTCTTTGATCCATTTTGAGTTAATTTTTGTGTATAATGTGAGGTATGGATTTTGTTTCATTTTTTTCCAGGTGGACATCTAGTTTTGCCGGCACCATTTATTAAAGAGACTGTCCTTTCTATATGTAATGGACTTCGGCCCTTTGTCAAAGATCAGCTGCCTGTAGGTGGATGGATTTACATCTGAGTTCTCAATTCTGTTCCATTTGTCTGTGTGTTCTGGTTCTGTCTTGATGCACACTGCTCTCATCTGCAAAATCTGAAGGCTGGATAAGATCATCCCTGAGGTCCCTTCCAGGTCCTCACCCTCTATAATTTTTATGGGAACACCTCTCATCCCCTAAAACCTCAACATAGGCCTTGGATAGCCTTATTTCCCAGAATCCACCCGGTACCCTGTACTTCTCTCTTCATGCCCTTAGCACACTTTATTATTCCTGTTTATTTAATGGTCTCTTTCTTTCAGTGGACCACCGCCTCCACAGAGTGGTACATCATTTCTTTCCTAGCCTGGCATGATTAACCCTTGCTCCAAGACTTCTGTCTCATATGCACAGCCCATTTGTTAATCAAGAGTTGGCCATGTAGACACCACTTGCCTTTGAGTTGATCCCAACTTATGGCAATCCCATGCATGTCAGAGTAGAACTGTGCTCCATGGGATTTGCAATGACTGATTTTTCAGAAGTAGATCACCAGACCTTTCTTCTTAGGTGCCTCTAGGTGGACTCAAGCCCCCAACCATTCAGGTAACAGTCTAACACATAAACCATTTGCACCACTGAAGAACTCCAGAGTCAGCCATATACCATACTTTTGAGTCAGTCCAACTCATGGCAACCCCATGTGCTAGAACTGCGTAGAACTGCTGCACAGAGTTTTCTTGACTGTAGTCTTTACAGATGCATATTGCCAGGCCTTTCTTCAGTGGTGCTGCTGCGTGAGTCAGCCATACAGATAAAAATTAGCCAAGTATCTTGCTATTCCAAAACATAAGCCAACTTAAAGGGGTCACAAAATTTTTGTATTTGCAGTGTTTCTCCATCAGTTGTGGGTGTATCTGTTACATTTGGGGCTGGACAATGGTGCTAATAAACCATTAGTTGAATTAGTGAGTGCATTTAGATCTTTAAGGGGTAGAAACATGCCCTGTATTTTTTTGGTGCCCCCAAATCACAACAGGAACTCAATAATAACTGCTGACTGACAAAGTAGTAGGGTTCGAGTTGAAACACACAAGATTATATTCTGGACCTTGAATATGAGGGTCAAGAGTGAATTAAAGCAATGTATTCATTAGGAATTCAGATATAAAAGAATGTCTTTTAGAGTTCAGATATAAGAGAATGTGTAAGATAGGGGCCTCTTGTTCTCTCATGTAATAAGAGGAAGATCCTCACCGAGATGGGTTGACACAGTGGCTGCAACAATGGGCTCAAGTGTAACAATGATTGTGAGGATGGCGCAGGACTAGGTGTTGTTTCGTTCTGTTGTACGTAGGGTCCCTATGAGTCGGAACTGACTCGACAGCACCTAACAACAAATAATGACAACAATTAAGAAGGCTGGAGGTAGAAAGTCTAGGATTGGTACAGCTGCTCAAGGATCCAGGTCCTTGATTTATGGTTGGTCACAAAATAGCTGCTATAGCTTCAGCCATCACATGCATTCTAAGCAAGAAGAAGGGAAAAGACCCCTCTCTCTACACACACACACCTCAAGTAATAGCAGTTTTCTGGTAGCCCCACCCAACAACTTCATTGGGCACTAGGAAACAGTTTTTTGCTGGGTACTTGCTCCACAAACACAGGAGGAATTCTGCTAGTAAGGAAGAGGAGAGAAAGGATATGGTGTAGGCAACTAGCATTCTCTGTCACAGTTCCCTTCTTTGGTTACTCAGACATACCCTTCTTTCCATGCATAGGATAGACTTCCCATTCGCAAGGAAGATAGCACCTAAGACTCATGCAGTTAGCATATTAAGATGAGAACTCTGGATCTCTGGGTGGTGTGCGGTCCTCTCCTTCAGCTCTGGATATGATTCCATATGACCAAGTTCCAACACATCCAACAAACAGTGCTGAGAAAATGTATAGGATAACTACAATTAAAACTCCCATTTATAAAGGGGGCTGATGGAAAACACAGCGGTTACTCTTTATAGCAGTGACCAAGTCCTCCTGGGCCGAAGTAGCAAAGTTCTATGCTCTAGCGGATGTGGCAACCTCTCATTCTTGTGAAAGGAACTCCTTGTTTGTTGTCCTCCGTGGCCCTTGCCTCTGTCTGGGAGGTTACTCCTCATTCATCGTCCCCGATGGCCACTTCTGTGGTGGGCATGGGGAGGACATCCTTTCTGGAGGCTCTCACATTTTAAAAGGAAATCAAAGTGGCTTATTCTCTCACTTTATTCAGATCTCTTCTCATATGTCCCCTCAGAGAGGCCTTTCCTAATCCTGTATCTAAATTATACCTCCATTACTCCCTGTCCTGTGACACTACTGTTTTCTTCACAGCACCTGAGGTTATAGTATTTCATATTTGTTTGTTTACTTACTTGCCATCATCAAAACACAGGCTTTATAAGACCTCGGTCAGTGTTATTCAGGGCCCTGCATGTGATAGGCGCTCAGTGAACATTCACTGAAAAAATGAATAGTAGATATTTAATAAATGCTGATTTCCTTTTAAAGTGTAAGCTCTTTCTAAAAGTCCAAAGAGGAATCCAGTCCAGAGGATAGGGAGATTAGGTGAGGGTTGAGGAACTTGGAACTCAGCAGAGGTCAGAACAGGAAGGAATTTAGGGTCCAGGACAGCTGGAAGTGGGAGTTAATATAAGACAGCCAGTGTGCATCTGATTTTTATACAAGGCTTGGATAAACCAAACCAAAAACCAAAACCGTTGCCGTCAAGTTGATTCCAACTCCTGGCGACCACATGTGTTACAGAGGACAACTGTTCCACAGGGTTTTCTTGGCTATACTCTTTAAGGAACAGATTGCCAGGGCTTTCTTCTATGGTACCAGTTGGTGTGTTCGAACCACCAAACTTTAGGTTAGTAGTCAAGCTCCATCCTCTGGGACTTTGGATAAACCAAAGTTTTATATCCCCTGCCAGGTTAGGGATTTAGCCTCTAGACTTTGGATGACCTTGGGCCTGTAACTTTGCGCAGATGAACGGTTTCATTCAGCTCAGTATTTCTCAAACTTTTTCATTATCACCCATGATCCTCTCTCCTTCCAAGGAGAAAAAAAAAAAATTAAATTCTTCCTAACATGAGAAATTAAATACTAAGAATAAGATTTTGTCAGGTAGGGTTGAGCTATGGGAGAACCACTGTTGTTGTTGGGTGCCATTGAGTTGATTCCGACTCATAGTGACCCCATGTGTCAGAGTAGAACTGCCCCATAGGATTTTCTAGGCTGTAATCTTTATAGGAGAACCACTAACCATTATAATATCTACATTTTTTTTCAGCTGCCCCAGAACCAGTTTTTACCCCCTCAGAGGCAATCTCTCCCACACTGAGAATGCATGACTTCGCTGATAGCAAATTCAAGTAAGCTGTTAAATTCTAACACAATATCAATAAATTACCTCAGTTACAGAAGCATTTATTTTGAATGTTAAGGCTGTCAACTTCAAACTACTCAAAATTAATTTAACTTTTCATGGTTGTTTGCTTGAGATGGGAGTCTAATTGGAGAATTACGTATGATAGACAAACGTGACCTGGACCCTTGCAGTGGACCTTGATGTCCGCAAATTTTGCTTACCGTTGAAATGGAACAGTCTTCAGAACAAGAAGCTTTTAGACCTTTGCACAGACCAGCCATTGGGGAATGGCAATGTTTGTAACTCCTTGCAGATTCCTGTTCTTCTGAATCTTCTCTAGTCAACATTTTGTTCACTGCAATGTTTTATTGGATGTTGTAGAAAAATCCTACTTTTCATAGTTTTGCAAAATTGTGTATCTTTTCATATGCCCTGAGTCATCTCAAATCATTGGAGTAGGTGGGAATGCCTCTACTTCTCTATTTATATAAAATTTCAGGAAAATGAGTAGATAGAATAGGGAGTTGAAGGATTACTGTGAAGTTCTTGTAGTTATAAGTATGGAATTGATAGGTTATGTAGCCCACAAACACCTGAGAATAAGACTAGATGTCTTTGGAGGTGTCTGAGCACTTTGCAACAATTTCTCCTTTTCTGAAAACTGCTCCCCAGTCCCCACCACATTCAGGGTCAGTGAGGTGGACTCCCAGTAGCCATGCTGATATCCTGTGACCCCCTCACCTTGGCCATAACTGTATTTTCCTACAGATGGACAACCAATCAACTTCGCTCACCTCCAATGTATTAACAACTTTTGAGTCACAAGTAGCAGAAAATAAATCAAAGTAGTGTTAATTGTCATTACAATTTTTGTTTTTTTTTTTTAAATAATTCATTTGTGTTGTTGAGAATATACACAGCAGGACATACACCAATTCAATAATTTCTATATGTACAATTCAGTGACATTGATTACATTCTTTGAGTTGTGCAACCATTCTCACCCTCCTTTTCTGAGCTGTTCCTCCTGCATTAACATAACTCACTGCCTCCTAAGGTTCCTGTCCAATCTTTCTGGTTGCTGTTTTCAATTTGATCCCATATAGATGGATCTTAAAAGAGCGCGAAATGCTCAAGACCAACATTCTTTACTTGTTAAGCTAAACTGTTGTTTGGTTTTAAGAAGATTTCAGGGGATATTTTTGGTTTAAGGTTTAAAAATTATCTCAGGGCATTAGTTTGGGGGTTCATCTAGCCTCCCTGGCTCCAGAAAGTCTGGATTCCATGAGAATTTGTAATTCTGTTCTGTTTTTTCTACCTTTTGATCAGGATTTGTCTATAGAATCTTTGATCAAAATGTTCAGTAAAGGTAGCCAGGCACCATCCAGTTCTTCTGAGCTCATGGAAAATGGGGCAGTTGTTCATGGTAAAGTTCTGTTTTGACTTACCATTTTTTTTCTTAAGTAGTTAAGTTTTTAAAGTGTAATTTATTGTAAGGATTGATACAGTCTTTCAGACTGGGGATGGGGAGAGGTAGCAATGCAGCCCTATCCATGGAAAGAGCTAAGAACAGGCCTGCTATGGGGAATCCAGGGAGTTCTCTCTCTCCAGTCTTGCACCTCTGCCCGTTTGCTGATCAACTTTATTTTTATTCCTTGTCAGGTTGACTTTCTTTGCTACTCAGTCTACACAGCAGGTAGAATCTTGCCTTTCAGAGCCCGTGTGATCAAAAGTTCTAGTTTCTGCCACACATTAGAGACTAATGCTTTCTTTCTGAGTCTGGTTCTCAATTCTAAGGGGAAGAACTCTGGATGTCCCAGCTTGGATGAGATGCCAAGCTCTGGACCAATTGACAGGGGCTGGGGTGGGTTTTTTTCTATAACCATGGCTGCCAGGAATGTAGCTCTGTCAATTCTGGGAGGTAGAGACAGTTAACAGGGTTGTCATAGACTTATTACACTCTAATTTCCATTCATTTATGCATCTCTCCACTAGGCTATGAATTCCTTCAGGGCAAGGACTATAACTTATTGACAGTTATAGTCCCAGTACCAAGTTCAAGGCCTGGTTCATAATAGATATTCAATAAATGTTTGTTGAATGAATGAATACAAATTGACACCTGGAAAAATAAGATTCTTTATTACACTTAAGTTCAGTTTCCTTCAGTCAGACTTGCCCAAGATATTTACTCTGTATTCATATGTCTAGAATCATCTCAAGGAGCCCTGGTGGTACAACAGTTAAATGCTCGGCTGCTAACCAGAAAGGTCTGTGGTTCAAACCCACCCAGTGGCTCCACAGGAGAAAAGACCTGGCAGTCTGCTCCTGGCAAGATTACAGCCTAGAAAACCCTATGGGGCAGTTCTGTTCTGTCCTATAGGGTCACTATGAGTTTTAAGCGACTTGACTGCACCCAGCAACAACAGAACCATGTCATCTGTGACTGACACCTTGAAGCACAGACCATTAAAATTTTAATTTAAAGGATCTGAAATTTTTTTCTCTTCACCATTGAGAGTCCACAGTGTGACAGGCCCTGTCCCATAGTAGGGAATAATGTATTGATGAATGAGACACTGTCATTGTGTTTGAGGAGAGCTTAACTTTCTCATTTTAGATGAAGAAATGGAGACTCATAAAGTTGCTAGGCTAGTTGTTTTGATTTATTCATAAGATTTTAATATGTCTGTGTGTGAAGTTATTTTTCATTGAGAGGTGTTACTTATTTTGGCCACAAGAGACATTCAATCTTTGTACATATATGGATTATTTTTTCTTTGATCTTGGATTTCTTTTTCATAGGCAGGTGACTATGTAGATGATACTTGCTCAGCTTTCGATTTATTTGGAGCCAACTAATAACTGGCACTTAAGTATTTTGGAAACTCAGAGCTCACTATATTGGAAATTCCTTTATGGTTACTGAGTAATAAGGTCATTTATTATTGACAGGGCTTCTGACACCTCTCTTGTTTATTATTATTCCTTGTTAAATCACTTCCCAAGAAGCCTGGGGAACATTTTCCATCTTAGACTCTGTGGTTTATATTGAATTCCTCTGGGAGAAAGTGAAGCTTCGAAAGGCATCATTTTTCTGGGTTTACATAGGTTGGAGGTAAAATTTTTCTTTGATGGAGAAGGAGAACTGGCATTGGAATTCAGTTACCCTTTCATTGGGGACCTATTATGTGCAAGGCACAGTGCAGAATTCAGAGAGGACAAGAGCAGTCAATGCCAGCCCTAGTAGGGGAGACACACCTGCTGCAACTAGTGTTCTACCTAGTGGAATAGAAGCAGGGCCGTGAGCAATGTGTTAGAGAGCCAGCAAAGAGATTCATGGACGCCAGTGTTCATTGCAGCACTGTTCACAATAACCAAAAGGTCGAAGCAACCCAAGTGTCTGTCCATCAGCTATGGATGGGTAAACAAAATGTGGTATAGCCATACAATTATTCAGCTATAAAAAGGAGTGAAGTCTTAATACATGCCACAACATGAATGAACCTTGAAAACATTATGCTAAGTGAAATAAGCCAGACACAAAAAGACAAATATTATATGATCTCACTTACATGAAATATCTAGAATAGGCAAATGCATAGAGACAGAAAGTTGGTTAGAGGTTACCAGCGACTGGGGGAGGGGGAGATGGGGAGTAATTGCCTAATGAGTACAGAGTTTCTGTTGGGGTGATGAAAAAGTTTTGGAGATCGGTAGTGATGATGGTTGCACAATAATGTGAATGTAATCAATGGCACTGAATTGTACAATTTAAAAATGGATAAAACGCTCGTTTTTATGTTGCATATATTTTACCATAATTTAAAATATATATATTTAAGAAAAAAGCAAGGAAAGGAAGGGCAAAGTCTTCTCACCCAGGAGATGACATTCGGGCTAGCCTGAAATATGCCACTTTTAACCGTTTACAGGAGGAAAATGAAAAAGGAGACTAAAGGTAGCTGTAGGATGCAAAGGCAGAATATTCCTTCTGAATCTACATGATGGACGTGGTGGCAGTTCTGTGGACTGGTAGTATCCTAGGGCAGAGCCGGAATCTCTGTGGTGTTGATTGGCTCTTTCTTTTTCTTTGTAGCATTGTCTGGAGCTGTGGAATGGAGAGCCCTCCTGTGTGTGCAGTAGGGCTGTTCAAGGCAAATGGACAAAATTTTTTTAGCTTTCTAGGCATATACGCTTTTAAATATGCCGAGAACCCTTCTATAACCTCTCAAGGGGTCTTGTCACACAGCCTCCTTATTGTACATGAGTTTGTTGGTCTGTGTAAGAGAGTTGTCCTGGCAGAAGTCACCTCATTTCCTTACTAATCAGGGAAGCTTCCTGGAGAACATCAGCATTCCAGAAGCTTCTGTCTGAGGGAGGGGTGTGTGTGTGTGTGTGTATGTGTACAGGATAGAGGGAGCCACACTGGGGACTGGAGAGAAGCATTGGGTTCCTGGCACAAGCTCGGTATTTGAAAAGCCAACATCATCCTTCTGTAATAGAGAAGGCTGTGTGTCAGAAGCTCATTGTAGTGACTGGAATGTTTTGTTTCTTCCTTTTCCTTTCAGGTGTGAATGAGCCCGGGGAGGACATGCTGTCCCTCTTGGAGGAATACCCCATTTCCATGTCATTTGCATGGGTCCTGCTGTTCAATGGACCAAGCAAGAACTTATCAGACATTTCCTTCCTTCCCTCATTGAGCACTCTACAGTAAGTGTTCCACTGTTGTTCTAATTGTGTCCTGTCCTCCTCCTGCCAAGGCAAACAGCCCAGTCCCCAGTAGGCATCTCCTGAGCTCATCTGCCAGCCTTAACATGAATACAGGCCAAGTTGATGACAGTCAGGGTTCCCAAGGGACATGGGGCCCCATGGGGCCTGGCCCCCAGGAGCAGGCTCTCTCATGATGTTGGTGGCCGAGAGTGAGCACCATGCCCATCACCCAGGACAATGCCGTGCTGCACCTGCCCCTCCTCTGCCAGTGGCTGCAGAACAGCCTGCGGGAGGGCGAGGCCGGGCCGGAGCAGCGGCTCTGCCAGGCGGCCATCCAGAAGCTGCAGGAGTACATCCAGCTGAACTTTGCTGTGGATGAGAGTACCATCCCTCCTGACCTCACGCTCCCAGAAATGGAGATCTGTACTGTGTACCTCACCAAGGAGCTGGGAGACACAGAGACTGTGGGCCTTAGTTTTGGGAACATCCCTGTTTTCGGGGACTATGGTGAGAAGCGCAGAGGGGGCAAGAAGAGGAAAACCCACCAGGGTCCCGTGCTGGATGTGGGCTGCATCTGGGTGACAGAGCTGAGGAAGAACAGCCCTGCAGGGAAGAGTGGGAAGGTCCGACTGCGAGATGAGATCCTCTCCCTGAATGGGCAGCTGATGGTCGGAGTTGATGTCAGTGGGGCCAGGTGAGTGGGAGGAGCGCCAGCTGGCATGGGGGGCTGGACATGTGAACCTAGGGCTCACTGTGTCTGATAATCTGGTATGCATCTGCAGAGACAAATGAGTCCTACTGTGGTATGAAGCTGATGGCACTTATTCTATGAAAAGAAAACACACTGTTTAAATGTCTTGGTATTTATTTTTTCTCTTTTGCTTCATTCTATCTTGGAAGACTCAGACTTAGAATATTTTCTTTTTTTCTGAAACTTGGGGTAGAAGGAAAAGTAATCTGTATAACACAAGTGGATGAGAAATATCACATTTAATTAGACCCTCTTTTCCATTCAACCCGGTATTCCACCTCCAATCAGAGCCCCAAAGGTTGGGTCCTGGATGTGTTTCCATCTGTCTGTCCCGTATCATCTTAGTCCCAGCAACCACGGGGCTCCCAGGCCGACAGTTAAAAGTCCCTTGAAATGATTAAAATATCTTTAAAACCTCCCAGTTTCCCCATCCTGGGCTATCCTCTTGGATCTCATCTGAATGTTTACTGAATGTTCTTGAACATATGTATTTCTGTTTTCTGTCTATGACTACTACTATGGTAGTAAGTTATGACAGAAAGATTTTGATGTTTTCCAGGTGAGTCAGGGGTCCTCAAGACCACCTTAAGTTTCAGTGATTTGCTAGAAGGACTCAGAAAACTCAGAAAACTGTCATACTCACGGTTACAGTTTATCACAGTGGAAGGATACAGATTAAAATCAGCCAAGATATAATGACATAGGTGGTGTCCAAGAGAGACTAGGCACGAGCTTCCAGTTGTTCTTTCCCAGTGGGTTTGTACAGACAGCACTTAATTCACTCAGCAATGATGTATGAGAACATGTAGAGTGTTGCCAACAAGGGAAGCTCACCTGAGCCTTTTGTCCAGGGTGTTTATTGGCATCAGTAGCATAGGCACAGAGTGCCCATGTGGCTGACCTCAGTTACTCAGTTTCCATCCCCTCCAGAGGTCAAACTAATACAGCATGGCTCACAGCCCTCACCATAAATCACATTGTTAGCACAAACTATCTGGTGTTGTCCAAGGCCCCCAAGTATACAAAGACACTCTTATCAGGCAGGATATTCCAAGGTTTAGAGGTTATTTCCCAGAAGCTGGTCAAGGGCCAGTCCTTTCTTTGGAAAATACAGGATGTGAATGCCCAAACCTACTGAGTTAACCTTTACTGCACACTAGGGTTTTAATGATGTGTATGTATGAAAGAAACTAGAACTAAGAGAAGTTTCATGATATTCTGAGATGCATAAATTCTGGCAAGCTTTCAAGGACTCCTGTGAGAAGGGTTCCTGTGTCCCAGAAGGAGAGAATCATGGTAAGAAGGCAACCTTTAGAAATGGGGTGACCTTTAAGTAAAGGAAACACCTAGCCCAAGGGGACTGTACAGGGAGAGAGCCAGAGAAAAAATACCTTAATCTTCTCCTTCCCTCCAGTCTCCTGCTAGAGCTTCCATCAGCAGAAACCAGCCAGAGGCCAGGCGGCAAGGGAGTCCATTGATGCCCATTTGTGTCAGCCTCCTCGGGCAGAGTGCAGGTGGAGAAGGGTGTAGAGTGGACCTGGAGGTACCAGGATAAGCAGTCAAGCACGTATAGTGTTTAAATGAGCCAGGGCATGGAAAGGATGTAATACACACTGGCTGGCACAGGTGGGTAGTTAGTAGACATTCTCATTAGTATTTCCTTTTGGTTGCCTCTTTGACTGAAGAGATGCTCTTGGTTAATGGCTGGGTGCCTGATTGGTGGTTATTGGAAGAGGCTGCCAGTTTTCAAGGAGGAATGCTGCAGAGAAATGATTTTATTTGCGAATAGAGATTGTTCTCGGAAAAACAGCAGGATTGATCACAGAGCTCAACATGCTACATGGAATTGAGAAGATGACTCTAGTCCCTGGGGGCTGGGTCCTTGGGGTTTGAAGGAGGGCACACCCTCTCAAAGCCACCTCTGAGAGCTCCCACAGTTTGCATGTGTCTGATTTGAAGGAGCTCTGGATGGAGAAGTAGAAGGAAGAGCAGGGAGGGGGTGTCCAGCAGGAGAGCATAGTAGTCAGGGTCTCTGGCTCTGGAGCCAGATGGCTGAGGCTGCCTCTCCAGTTTCCCTCGCTTACCAGGTGGGTGACCTTGGGAAAATTATCCCTCTTAGCCTCAAGTTTCCCATCTGTGAAATGGGAATGATAATATTACCTATTTTCATTCAATTATTATGAGAAATAAATGATGAAGTAATGCATTAAAAGGCTTAGCACTAGGTCTAGTAAATTGTGCTCAATGAATATTAGCATTATAATTACTATTATATATGGAAATGTTTTGCAAAACTGGGAATTTCTTATCCTGGAATTTGCTGGAGTCTTTAGAACTACTCATACTGGAGAGATTTTCTCATATCAGTTCAAGAAGATCCCCCTTTATCCTGCTTGTTTTTGTGTGCTGTTGAATGGATTCCAATTCATAGCGACCCTATAGGACAGAGTAGAACTGCCTCATAGGGTTTCCAAGGAGCGGCTGGTGGATTCGAACTGCCAGCCTTTTGGTTAGCAGCCTGAGCTCTTAACAACTTCACTACCAGGGCTGCTGCTTAGGGCTGTGGAATCTTTAGGAGGAAAAGTTTCTGTCCCAGGCTCTGAAAGTGTATCAGACCCTGGCATGAAATGGCTTTCCATCTACCCGGGAAGGGTTCCTTGATGGTTTTGATTCACTTGCTGGAGGGAGTAAGAGGATGATGCACAGTTCTGCAAAGAAAGACAGAAAGATGGTGGGCTGAGAAGTCAGAAAGACAGAAAGATGGTGGGCTGAGACAGGACAGAAGGTAGAACACAAAACTAGACTCTTTAATGGAAGCTCCAAGGAAAGGGGCAAATATGGTGCCATGGAAGAAGCAGGGGACCAAGTCCAGAATTCCAGGTTCTTGTTGGAGGTCTTGCACCAACTAACTCTGAGACCTTGGGTAAGTGCATCGGGATAGCAGAGTGGAGGTGGGAGGGAGGTTAGCCGCAGCTGCCTATGCTAAAATATTAGGAGTGAATCTATGAAACATTTCATCTGACACTTGTGGGCTATCCCTCTTTTGCAGAAACGCATAAAGGTGAAGTGGTTTTTCATGATGTCACAGTGACAATGGGCAGAGCTGAGGCTCAGGCTCCCTCTTCTGGCTCTCGGCTGGGTGCCTGATCTGGTACATCGCTCCACTTCTTTTTTTTATTATTATTATTAGTTGAAATAATTTTACTATTTGTTTATGGAAAGAAGGATATAGACTATTGACATAGGGAAAAAGGTTGAATGTTAAATACATCTGTCATAAAATATCAATCTATCATGTGTTTTAGAATGCATTGTTCTACGTGAAACAGATTCACTTAAATGGTTTCAAATGACTAAGACTACTAATAATAAATGGATTGGGCAGATATCTATTTAGTATTAATAATATTATACATAAAGTAATGTATATTGGAATGTTTATTAGGAGAAATGTGTCTTAATTTTTTTTGCTTTTATTTCATTGATTCTTTTAAAAAAGATTTGAGGTAGCGTTATAAGATTATATATCATAATTTGGACTGTTCCACTTCTGTGCAGTCAGAAGGAAGTATTTGGACAGGTGTGGTCAATTGGTAATTGGGCTGAAATAGTGAAGGTCAGGAGCTTGAGGAATGGAAATAGGAGAAAAGGTCAAGGAACAGGCCTGTGGGATCAAAATATTCTTGTAACTGGGCTTCTGGACATTTTCCACAGCTGAGGAAGTAAATGTTCTAAACATAACTTTTTAAGTAGTAAATAATTGTGACTCTGAAATTCCCTTCTGTTATGGTGCAGTCATTGTGGGTGATGGTTGACCAAGGGCCAGGTGAGGAAAGGTGTACCCTGAAGCCACTGAGATACTGAGTTGGGGGAAGGGAGTGGCCAAGATCTGTGACTTGGTCTTCAAGAGAGCATGAAAAGGTCCCTGGGTGGCACAAATGGTTTGCGCTTGGACTGCTAACCTAATGGTTAGTGGTTTGAATGCAGCCAGCAACACCATGGAGGAAAGGCCTGGCTATCTGGGTCTGTAAAGATTATAGCCAAGAAAACCCTATGGAGCAGTTCTACTCTATAACACATGGGGTTGCAGTGAGTCAGAATCGATTCAATGGCAACAGGTTTTGTTTTTGTTTTTAATGAGGACCTGGTGGTCCTGGGCTCCTACTGCCCCCATAAACCAGGAAACTAACAAGAAAGAAGAGAAGGAGACTACTTGTTTTCTCAAGGTTCTCTTGAGTAATTATAAAAAGTACCATTTATTGAGCAGTTTCTGTCATAGTGGACATTCTGTTATTCACTATCTCATTTAATACCAAACAGAACTCTAGAAATGACAGCTTTACATGAGGAAGCTTGGTCCAGGAAGACCATGTAACTTGCCCAAGGTCACCTAAGTAAGTGGCGGAATCAGATTCGAACCTGGGTTTATCTGGCTCTACGGTCTGTGTTCCTAACCACCATACTATACAACCTCAAAGTTTGCCCTGGAGATGTACTTTGGTCCTGGTCACGTAGTTTGGTGCTTAATTTCATGACTGGTTTCTATCTTGATAAAACTCCTCCTCGGTATGTTTGCAGACACCAGGGAAGAAAATGATTAGAACAAACTCTGAGGATTCCACCCTCCCAAACTGACAAAGCAGAATCCCCTCCTCATGTTATCAAAGGAAACCTAATTTTAATACAGAATCCCCTTGGCATACATATCTAGCCAGAGCTTTAGGACTAGAAGCACCTTGAGATCTAGGTATTAGGTAGTTTGAAGTGTTTTGAATATTCTCAAAACATTCCTTTCTGCTGTTTTTAATGAACAACTTCTTCCAACCTTAAATTTTTCCACCCACCTATGTAGATTTTGTCCTGAAAAGTGATGAGTAGGATTCAAGATTCTGTAGAAATCCCAATATACTTCCTCACCCCTCAGCAAGCAGCCCCCTCAGTTGATGATTGCATGTCCCCCATTATTTGTGAGCAGTGGATTTCAGGGGCTGACACACTGACTTTCCACCCATGCCACCAACATGGTAAATCATCCACACTAATGCTTGCAATTACAATATCATGAGACATTCTTTTGGGCAATCCATTCTGCTCCCTGTCTTGAGTTTGATTTTAAATTTAAAACTACCTTTGCTGATAACTCAACGGCAATGGGTTTGGTTTTTGTTTTTGTTTTTTTTTTTTTGGCAGGGGTGAGTTGGCAATATTTTGGCCCTGTCACCTTATGGTGAGTCAATTTTTAGATGATATCCTCTCTGACAAGAGTTAGTCTGGAAACTTTAGAGCACTGTGAATATTTTTGGGAAAGGATACTATGAAAAATCACGTGTGTGTTAAGCGTGGGAGGAGCAGGTGCAAAATGTGGATGAAGTCATGGTTTGCTTATTTCAAAAATTAGTTTAGGTCAGTTTTGAAGGCTCATCCCCAGGGAAAGAACAGAAAATTCATAGCCACGGGTTTGATAGCCTTTCTGCAACCCAGACCTAGTTTGGAAGCAAAACCTGTGACTGCCCTAAAATTATAGATGCCACTCCTGCCTTCTCACTGGCTGGTACCCCTGGGGTCTGCAGTTTGCTTCTAGGCTCTCCAAGTAGCTCTGGGATCCTTTCATCCTCTTGAGTGATAACAGCATTGTCCTGGTGTCAGCTTCTAGAGAACCTTCTAGAATGGGAAGGGATATTGGTTGTGCTTGATGTCATGGGTCTCATCTTGCAGGCATAGCTGGTAGCACATGGAAGAAAGTGTTTTGTTTGCAAGCTCCACCATACCCACTCTGGGAACATGGGATTTTCTGGAATGTTCTGTTAACTTCCCTTTGGAGTACAGAGAACTGGGGATATTTTTTAGATTACCGTGGTTTCTACAGGGAATAGTTTGTAACCCCAGTCACTTGCTCCACTAGCTTTCTATAAGTAAATCAGATCTATTCCCTGAGGACAGATTGTTCCAGATTGGTAACAAAATGTGGAATTAATTAAACACACACACACACATACACCAAAATAAAAACAATTAGCCTTTTCTGAAAACTAAAAGGGCCATATTTCACTTAAAAGGTATTTTTTTTCAGGTCATGAACCTTGACTGGACATTTCTATAAATGAATAAATGTGAGCAGAAGCAAAGAACATAGACCTTGGCATGAGATGGAACCGGCTTCTAGACCAACTTATTGGCCCTGTGACTGTGGGCAAGTTACCTCAGTCAGAGAAGGTTGATGTTATTTCCTTAATAGGGTGGTTTAATAGATGAGATCAGATGATTTATTTAAGGTATCGAATACACCTTCTGGCACATGGTAGATGTTCAATAAAAGATAGCTTTTAACACCCCACCTGGACTGCCTCAAGCAACTTGACAACCTAGGGCACAGCAGGTGACTGGGAAAACGCGTTTGAGTTTGAGGGAAAGAGAAGAGCCCGAAACTTGGGCAGTTCACTCGAGCAGGAAAGACGAGGAATAGTCTTCAGCCTAGAAGACAAGGTGATTTTCAAAATATTGAGCAACCTGAATGGCATAGGCACCAGCCACTCAGAAAGGCATATGCTGAAGCAGGGTCCTGGTGTACACTGGGCAGTAGCATGTTTGAGTAACTGAAATGTTGGAAGTCTGTGCGGATCCAAGAGAGGGCCAGGGTGCTAGGCTGAGAAGAGGGCACTGGAGGGCTCAGGGCAATTTGCCAGCTGGTACAAAAGTATTGCCAGTACCAGTTGCTGTCCAGCTGATTCCAACTCTTGTTGACCCCATGTGTGTCAGAGTAGAACTGTACTCCATAGAGTTTTCAATGGCTAAGTTTTTGGAAGTAGATCACTAGGCCTTTCTTCCGAGGTGCCTCTGGGTGGACTTGAACCTCCAACCTTTTGGTTAGCAGCCAAGCGTGTTAACCTAGGGCATTGGTGGTTCAGGGGCAGAATTCTTGCCTTCCATGCCGGAGATCCAGGTTCAGATCCCGGCCAGTGCACCTCATGCACAGCCATCAGCCATCTGTTAGTAGAGGCTTGCATGTTGCTATGATCTGAACAGGTTTTGGTGGAGCTTCTAGACTAAGAAAGATTAGGAAGAAAGGCCTGGTGATCTAATTCCAAAAATCAGTCAGTGAAAACCCTGTGGATAACAATGTCTGATCTGCAACCATTCATGGGGATAGCACAGGGCTGGGCAGTATTTCATTCTGTTGTGCATGGGGTTGCCATGAATGGGGGGCAGACTTGACATATTACACATTGTACTAACTAGCTAAATATTAGGTCTGGCCAGAAGTAACCTTCAGTGCGGTACCCGCTGCCTTTAAATTGTGTGTAAAATTAAATTTAGGGTTGTTACAAGCTTATACTCTGGTTACCCATGGCAACCTTGAGTTCTCTCTAGGTTATAGCAGATTTCAAATAGAGTGTCAAGAGACTGCTAGAGGGTGTTACTTGGAGACATGACTGCAGGTAGTGATGTAGGAGAGGCGGAATTGCCAATTATAGCTTTGTCATAGGTCTCTGGGGCCAGTTAGCATGTGGCTCCTGCTCACCTGAATATGCCCAAAGGCACCCTAGCACAATATATATAGTAAGAGGTGGTCATCAGGATGACCTAGAGACATTAAGGAAAGGTTAAATTCTATTTAGTTTGCTGTTTAAGAAGTCAGAGAAGCGTGTAATACACGTTAGAAAGATTTCCATTACAGAAGGTTAAAAGGAAAACAAGTTCCAGCATTTAAAATTCAATTATCTGGAAAACTCATCATGTGGAACAGCCCATTCCCCAAGGATGTCATGGAAATGAAGCATTACCAGACCTTAAGTTTGTGCCACACTTCATTCTTTTCAGCCCACTTCCCCTGCAATCATTTCATGACTTGGTTTCTGGAACATTCCCCAGAGTTCATCCGAGTCCCATTTTCTCATTGTACCAAGAAGGAAACTGAAGCTCCGGGAGATGGCTTTCTGGAGTCTAGTATCTTGTTAGAAGACAGTGAGGACTACAATTCAGGGCCTCCAACTCAAATTCTAGTACTTTTTCTCCAACACTACCAACAGTAAACAAGGAAATTAGGAAAAGAGTTAAGTGCTCAACTACAAGCCGAAAGGTTGACAGTTCGAACCCACCCAGAGGCATTTCAGAAGACAGGCCTGGTGATCTGCTTCCAAAAGATCACAACCATGAAAATCCTATGGAGCAGTTCTACTCTGACACACATGGGGTCGCCATGATCCCCAATCAACTTGAGGGCAACTAATGACCACAGTAAAGTAACAACAAATGGAAAATGAGTTTTTTCTACATATTCTCTAAATGACTACATCTAGAACCTTCCTTCTCAACAAGAATTTAGCAAAACTATGCAGCTTCATAAGGAATAGTTGATCACCATTGGCGTGGACAGGGAGGGCTTGCTTTCTCAGCTCTTTAGCGTGCTATTGACAAGGTTGTGGAGGATCTGAGGGCTGTTGCCTGCCATCTTGTGGCTGAAGCTGAACACAGTGAGAGAAAGTGCTGGGAGTTTTAGTCAGGTTTATTATTCATTAGGCTGCGGGTGTTTGACAACTGTGCTGTTGGGATGTTATTTTCTGCCTTCAGAGCTTTCTCTACAATGGCGACATCTGAGCCATCTCTCGGCAGAAGGTGACTCAAGTGCCATTTCCCTCTTCTCTGCAACTAGTGTTCTCATGCTGCCCCTGGAAGGTGCCCCATTGGGGTCCCCCCATAGTATCCCCTCCTCACACACAAGTAGACGAGTGCCCTTAGTTCCCCACAAGTAGGCAAGAAGCCAGTCTGATAAGACAAGTCATGCTATTGTCTTTTATGACTGATGTGACTGAAGACTGTCTAAGAATAAGAATGCTCAACTCTTAAACTAAAGGCAGAGAGATTTATTGAGGGTAATATGATTCACAAATTGGGGAAACATGGGGCAGAGAGGAATCTACTAAGTGCTCCCACCTTCTGAGGGAGAGGTGAGTCTTTTATATGGTCAGATGGGGAGGGTAAACGCGTGATAGTGCATGACTAATAGTAAAATGGGGAGGAGGAGAAGAAGACCACCAACATCATAATTTTTCTCATCATCAGCAAACCCTTCCCCCATTCTCACCTCCCCCCACCTTGCTAAGAGCCGTTAAGTTTTAGGGAAGTCACGGGCTACATTCTCAGGAATGCAGAGGCAGGGGCTTTGGTCAAGCTAACATCTGATTCAAAATGTTGTTGTTGTTAGATGCCGTTGAATTGGTTCTGACTCATAGCGACCCTATGTACAACAGAACGAAACACTGCCTGGTCCTGTGCCATACTCACAGTTGTTATGCTTGAAACCATTGTTGCAGCCACTGTGTCAACCCATCTCGTTGAGGGTCTTCCTCTTTTTTGCTGACCTTCTGCTTTACCAAGTATCATGTCCTTCTTCAGGGATTGGTCCCTCCTAATAACATGTCCAAAGTATGTGAGACATAGTCTCGCCATCTTTGCTTCTAAGGCACATTCTTGCTGTACTTCTTGCAACAGATTTGTTCATTCTTCTGGCAGTCCATGGTATAGTCAATATTCTTTGCCAACACCGTCATTCAAAGGCGTCAGTTCTTCTTCAGTCTTCCTTATTCATTGTCCAGCTTTTGCATGCATAGGAGACTGTTGAAAACACTGTGGCTTGGGTCAGGTGCACCTTGATCCTCAAAGTGACAGCTTTGCTTTTCAACACTTTAAAGAGGTCTTTTATAGCACATTTGCCCAATGCAATCTGTTGTTTGATTTCTTGACTGCTGCTTCCATTGATGTTGATTGTGGATCCAAGTAAAATGAAATCCTTGACCAACTTCAATCTTTTCTGCATTTATCATGATGTTGCTTATTGTTCCAGTTGTGAGGATTTTTGTTTTCTTTAATTCAAAATGGATTCTTGTTAACAATATGGAGTTTGATTCAAACCGGGATTAGCTATTCTGTTCTAGCCAGGCGCCTCAATTTGGAGTACTCCACGCATTTGCCCCTTATGATCATGAATCTCTGTAGAGATTCCTTGATCATTATAGCAAGAGAGCTTTTTTCTGCATAGACTTCTCGTTGGAAATTTTTGGATGGCTGCTGATTGAGCTTTTAAGGCCCCAGACACTGCTCATCCTTATAAGTGGCAGCCAGGTACCATCCAGTTAAGTGGATTTCTTCACTATGCCATAACTTAGACAGTCTGCTTTCATGATCTGTTGACAGGGGTTCATGTGAGTAAAGCCCACATTAAGAGGAACAACTTGGCAAGGACTAAGAGAGCAAGCGTACGGTGTGAAATCAGTCTCATCTAAAGATTTAGTTTCTGAAAAATACATAATTTTTTGCATAGCAAGCAAGTTTCCACAAATATCAATTATAAAAAATAAAAGCTACCAAAAAAGTAAATCACATTTTGTACTTCACCTTTTGGAGCTTGCTGGTACTTAAGTCTAGTTATAGGTCTAGAAGCCAAAATGGGTGGTGGGGATGTGTTTTGAGAACATTTAGCATTGTCTTGTAAGTCATCTGCCTCAGATGATGCTCCAAGCAATGACTCAGGCAAAGGCTGTTCAGACACAGATAGGTTAATCTCATCAGATTGGAGTGGAGGGACTAATGATTTTATTGGGAAAGGTGATGTAGCAGAAAAAGATGGAGTATTCTCTTCAGATGGGAATGAGAGGGCTGGTTCTGTTGGCAGTAGTGATTCAATGGAAGTTAGGGGCTCAGTGTCCCCAGCTTCCTGGTTATCTGCCCAAATGTCCCCATCACAAGTTTCTGGATCCCATTTCTTCCCAATCAATGCCCTCACTTTAACTTCAGACACCATTCCAGGTTGAGAATTCAGTTGGTGTTGTAATTCAGCTACTCTTATGATAAGACTCTGTGTTTGGTTTTTGGCAATAGCAGCTCTGTTAGTACAAGAAATAAGGCTTTCTTTCAAGGCACGAGTGGAAACTTAGAGGTCATTAATGTGGTGCTTGAGCTTTGACTCTGAAGCCCTGTGCTCATCTCTTTCTTTCACCTCTTTGTCTAATGAAAGTAGGACCAACCAACCAGCTTCCTTATACTTCTCATTCTGACAAAACTGTAGAAAGGTATCAAACATGAAATCACCCAGAGCCTCACCTCTTACCAATACCTGATCTATTGGTGGTGATATTTTGCATATTTCTATTGCCACCTTACACCATGGATCAGCAGTGCCTTCTTGTTATGGATTGAATCGTGACTGCCAAAAATATGTGTCAACTTGGCTAGGCCATGATTCTCAGTATTGTCTGATTGTCCACCATTTTGTCATCTGATATGATTTTCCTGTGTGTTGTAAATTCTACCTCTATGATATTAATGAGGAAAGATTAGAGGCAGTTATGTTAATGAGGCAGGACTCAATCTTCAAGATTAGATTGTATCTTGAGTCAATCTCTTTTGAGATATGAAAGAGAAAAGCGAGCAGAGAGTCAGCAGAACCTCATACCACCAAGAAAGTAGTGCCAGGAGCAGAGTGCATCCTTTGGACCTGGAATACCTGCTCTGAGAAGCTCCTAGACCAGGGGAAGATTGATGACAAGGACCTTCCCCCAGAACTGACAGAGAAAGCCTTCCCCTAGAGCTGACACCCTGAATTTGGACTTCTAGCCTCCTAAACTGTGAGACAATAAGCTTCTGTTTGTTAAAGCCATACACTTGTGGTATTTCTGTTATAGCAGCACTAGATAACTAAGACACCTCTTTACTACTGTAAGTAGAGTCAACATCTTTAAGACTAACTAGGCTTGAGAACCAATTTAGAAAACTCATCCCCACAATTTTGTTTCTGTAGAACCACTCTTGGTACCAAATATCTTAGGCTAGGTTCTCTAGAGAAGTAAAACCAGTGAAGCATATAAATATAAACAGAGAGAGATTTATGTCAAGGAAATGGTTCCACAGTGTGGTTGTGGAAGCTGGAAGGTCCCAAGTCTGTGGGTCAGGCTGGAGGCTTCTCCTGATTAATGTAGCTGCAGGGGCTGACGAACCCAAGATGAGCAGATCAGATGGCTGGTCTCTGGCTCACAGGCTACAGAGGCTGATGAATCCCAAGATCAGGAGGTAAGCTGCTAGCTCAAGTCCCAAGAACCAGAAGTGAGATGAACAGGAGCTAGCTGCAGAATCCAGGACAAGCAAAAACCAGCAAGCTTTGCCAGAAAGTCCACCTATATTGGATGCAGGCCACACTCCCAAGGAAACTCCCTTTCAGCTGATTGGCTGCTCATAACAGATCTCATCATGGAGGTGATTACATTATATTGAATCTCATTTTGGAGGTGATTACATCATTACATAGCTGCCAAACTACATCGTAACTGCCAAACCACTGAGAATCATGGCCCAGCCAAGTTGACACACAACCTTAACCAGCACGGTATCTAAACATATGAATAATAATAAAAACTCTATGGGTAAATGATATGAATTTCCCAGTTGAAACCATTGACTTTGATGATGCAAGATTCAAAAGAAATAAAGTTACGATCAAGTTAGCAATTGAAATAATAAAATTATGGCATAATATTGCGTGCTGGTTGCTTAGTATCAGGACTTCTCCTGATTTGACACAAGCATTTTATGTAATTCATAACATACTAAATAAACCTTGTTAGCATTTAAAAGAAAAAAGAAACAAATCTTTTGTCTTTTTATGGAGTCTCAAAGTTGTCAGGAGTTTATCATAGTCTACTGAGAAACAATACTTGAGTAATCAATACTTGAATACTTGAATAAACAATACTTGAATGAAGATCTTAAAGGTAAAAAACCTTAGTGGGTTTTTTTTTTTTTTGGTCAAAAGCCACGCACATTGGTTTTTTGACTCAGGAATCTTATTCTAATGAGAGGCTAAACCCTTGTCTTCGAGGCAGATTTCACAGAAAATAAATTAACTCTTCAACCCAGTTATCAAAGAAAATTCCATTATTTTAACAGTGAGAAAGCCAGTTCTTAAAAAACTCATAAATTAGCTAACTCATCAACCTTTGAACATATCAAATAAATTCTCTTTTAATAAACTTTTTATACATTGTCTTTGTTACATCTCTTTTATAATGTAACACTTTAAGTGGCAAAAATGAACACACTCATTAGCAGACCCGAATATATGTGTATCCTTTCTGTGTGGCACAAAAAGCAAAATGAATGTCTATCAACTGAATTTAATATCCTAAAGATCTTAGAACTTATTTTAAGCCTATATAGATTTCCCCCAGTATCTGAAAGTACAGCGTTCCTATGAAACCTTTCACAAGCTGAAATAGCATAAAGCAAAGAAGCAGTTATCATTAATTTATATGGGAAAAATTTGTGAGCATTCCCAGACCCAAAAAATAATCTACTAAATCATACAAAATAACACATAAAACCTAAAATAACACAAACATATAGGAAAAGCAGGAATGATATGATGAATAAACCGAGATAAAGCACAGATGCTGTCTTAGTTATCTAGTGCTGCTATAACAGAAATACCACAAGTAGATGGCCTTAACAAAAAGAAATTTAATTCTTTCACAATCTAAGAGGCTAGAAGTCTGAATCCAGGGTGCCAGCTCCAGGAGAAGGCTTTCTCTCTCTGTTGGCTCTGGGAGAAAGTCCTTGCCACCTTCTTTTTATCACAACTTTTTATGTACCCAGTTAATAGCAAAGCTCTTCAGCAGTTTTGTAAATGAACCCATCAATTCTTAGTCATTTTTTTTCATGCAGTCTTCAATGAACTAATTTGTACTAAAGTTTCTCAGAGTAGTTACTAAAAGCCCAGGCACAAGAAGCAGTTTTACTTGGAAGAGGAAAGAACTGAGATTTTAGAAAGCTCTATGAAAAATTAAAGCCTCGAGTTGCAGTATTGAAGGATTCTGTGGGCAAAAGAAGATGGAGGGAGTACACAGAGTCACTGTACCAAAAAGAATTGGTCAACGTTCAACCATTTTATCCTGAAATGATATGATCAAGAACCAATGGTATTGAAGGAAGAAGTCCAAGCTACATTGAAGGCATTGGTGAAAAACAATTGACAGAATACCAATTGACATGTTTCAACAAATGGATGCACTGCTGGAGGTGCTTATCGTCTATGCCAAGAAATTTGGAAGACAGCAACCTGGCCAACCAACTGGAAGAGAACCAGATTTGTGCCCATTCCAAAGAAAGGTGTTCCAACAGAATGCAGATATTATCTAACAATATCATTAATATCACACACAAGTAAAATTTTGCTGACGATCATTCAAAAACAGTTGTAGCAGTCCATCAACAAGGAACTGCCAGAAATTCATGCTGGATTCAGAAGAGGACGTGGAATGAAGGATATCTTTGCTGATGTCAGATGGATCTTGGATGAAGGCAGAGAATACCAGAAAGATACTTATCTGTGTCTTACTGACTTTGCAAAGGTATTCGACTGTGTGAATCATAACAAATTATAGATAACATTGCAAAGAATGGAAATTCCAGAACACTTCATTGTGCTCGTGGGAAAGTTGTGCATAGACCAAGAGGCAGTCGTTCAAACAGAACAAGGGGATACTGCATGGTTTAAAATCATGAAAGATGTACCTCAGGGTTGTATCCTTTCACTGTGCTTGTTCAATCTGTATACTGAGCAAATAATCCCAGAAGCTGGAGCAGATGAAGGAGGACGCAGCATCAGGATTGAAGGAAGACTCATTAACAACTTGTGACCTGCAAATGACACAATCTTGCTTGCTGAAAGCGAAGAGGACCTGAAGCACTTCCTGATGAAGATCAAAGACTATAGCCTTCAGTATGGATTACCAAAACGAAAACCAAACCTGTTGCCATCGAGTCAATTCTGATTCATAGTGACCCTATAGTGATCCTGTAGGACAGAGTAGAACTGCTCCATATGGTTTCCAAGGAGTGGCTGGTGGATTCAAACTGCTGGCTTTTTGGTTAGCAGCTGAGTTCTTAACCACTGCACCACCAGGGCTCCAGTACGGATTACACCTCAACATAAAGAAAAGAAAAATACTCAGAACTGGACCAATAAGCAACATCATGATAAACGGAGAGAAGATTGAAGTTGTCAAGGATTTCATTTTACTTGGAGTCACAATCAACACCCATGGAAACAGCAGTTGAGAAATCAAACAACACATTGCATTGGGCAAATCTGCTGCAAAAGACCTCTTTAAGGTGTTGAAAAGCAAAGATGTCACTTTGAGGACTAAGATGTGCCTGACTCAAGCAGTGGTATTTTCAGTCACCTCATTTGCATGCAAAAGCTGGACAATGAATAAGGAAGACCAAAGAAGAAATGGTTTCTTTGAATTATGGTGTTGGTGAAGAATATTGAATATACCATGCACTGCCGGAGAAATGAACAAGCTTGTCTTGGAAGAAGTACAGGCAGAATGCTCCTTAGAAGCAAGGATGGTGAGACTTCGTCTCATGTACTTTGGACATGTTATCAGGAGGGACCAGTCCCTGGAGAAGGACATCATGCTTGGCAAGGTAGAGAGTCAGCGAAAAAGAGGAAGACCCTCAATGAGATGGATTGACACAGTGGCTGCAACAATGGGCTCAAACATAGCAATGATTGTGGGGATAGCGCAGGACCAGGTAGTATTCTGTTCTGTTGTACATAGGGTCACTATAAGTTGGAACCAACTTGATGGCACCTAACAACAACAACATGAAAAACACCAGCCATGGCCTTCAGCCTGATACAAGATAGAAACTCAGACATTGCCTTCTAGACCAGAGGCAAAATCTCAGAACAAAATGAGACAGAAAACCACATAAACTCACCGATCTGTGAGACAAGCTCAAAGACTACGCTTACTTAATACCACATAACGTAAACAACTCAGTTTCTTAAAATGTATACAGCAATTCTTTGGTAAGATCGACCCAATTCAACAGAAAACAGATTCTAGATAAAACTTACTAACTTGCCAGAGTCTCAGATGAAGGGATCTCAGATTCTCTGACAACCCAGAACACCAAACGAAAGTTCCCCAAAGAGGAAAAAAAAGACAACACAAATGGAAGCTCATTTCCCCAAAGTAGAAGGAAAAAATTCAGAACAGGTGGGAACTCATTTTCCCAAAGTGATCACTGAAATTCCAAATTACTTCAGCCTATAGTGTTTTTGGACACGAACCCCAAACCAGCATCCCAGTAGCGGGGAGATCCAGGCTCATTTATCAAGGATGTTAAGAATAGGTTGAAACTTTGTTCTCCCCGAGTTAAATAAAATTCCTAGCAGGGTTTAGAACAACTTCTCTGTCCAGTCTGTGATGTTTGACTAGCTCAGATAATTCAGGGTGAAGTCCATTTAGAAATGTGGTGTTGAGAGCTGTTTCAGCACCAGGCTCTGTTGAATTTAAGTCCAAGTGTTCAGCAAAAGTTTTTTGCTCAAGTGGTCCCTATAATTATAAACATTTTCATCTTTCTCTAGCTTACAGCCTTGAACTTTTACCCAGTCTGTTTTCCTGGGGAAAACTTTTGGAATAGAGTCTATGAGTAATTTAATGATGGCTTTGGTTTGGTCTGATAATTCTATTCTGGGAACATTAGGTCTTACAGTTAAAGATCTTTCTGGATTTTTCCAATTGCCCTCCTCCACCTTTGAGCTTCCCCTGGTCCTACCAGCATATTTTTTAACTGATACAGATCTGATAGGCGAGGTTCATAAGTTTCTACTAAAATCCTAAATTCCTGGGTGAATTTTTGGGGATCTCTGCAAGGCTTAGGGAAGTCTTTTACAATTGTTTGAAGTTCTGCTTTAGACCAGGGGACAAAGGTAACCTAGGGAGGGTTATTTGCTTCTTCTAGATACCTTAGTTTAAATGGCATCTCAAGGAGTGTAACAGAAGATGGTTTCTCTAATTGTTCTTTAGTAGGTGGCATAGTGGTTAAGAGCTCATCCGCTAACCAAAAGGTTGACAGTTCGAATCCAACAGCTGCTCCTTGGAAGCCCTAGGGGGCAGTTCTAATCTGTCCTATAGAGTCATTATAAGTCAGAATTGACTCAACGGCAATGTTTTTTTTTGGGGGGGAGGGTAGGGTAGAAAGAGACTATGGAGAGGGTGTTCATAGGGGAATAAGAGGGTAGAGACGAATACAAAGAGGAACTATCCAGCAGAGGAGCAGAAGGAATGGTGGCAGGCACCTGGTATTGCATCTCCTTTTGTTGTCTAGTTAATTTAGAAATACTATCTCGCATGGAAGCCATTTTGCTTTCCTGACATCCTTTGGAGGCTTCTGAGTACCAATCAAAAGCAGGCATCCCATTGTGGTTGCTGAATTCAGGAGCCTTTCTTTTCTAATTTACAGTGTAGAAAAACTAGCTTATTCAGCTCAAAAGAGCCCCACAGTGGTCACTGGTTTTCTAAACTGTCTTTAGTAAAAACATGCCAGCAGTCCAAAATGCTTGTTTGTATAAGCAGCTGGGGTGCCCAAAGGCGGCCCTTTCAAGTCCCTGGAACTAGCATTCACCATTCTACTAAAACAGTGAACAGCACGTGCTGTAAGACTTAATGTACACCCAAAACCTAATGATGCACTGAGACCTGACCATGTACCTTAAAAAAAAAAGGGTTCAAACTTAATGGGCTGAAACCTTGATTCTCCCAAAGTCAGCTAAAGTCCTGTCCGAGGAGACACTTCCAGTGGACCCTCTTACAACAAAGACCAAAAAAAACAAGTGATTCGATTATATATGGCAATCTTGGAGCCCTGAACATCAAAGGCAGAGGTGAGGAACCGGACTGAGTGGCGGGGGAGGGAGAGATGGTTCGGAAGCAATGAGGAGTTGCCAGACCTGAACCAGCAAGAGCCCAACCCCTTCAGGCCTGAGCAGCTTGTGGGTGAGCGGTGAGGCAGGCAAGCGGCGGTGCTTGGGAGAAGCATGTTCTGCACTGGTAGAGACGCAGCACCGGAGAGTATACACAGCCACACAGAACCAGTGAGAAGCAGCCTTGGATTGGGGAAAAAGATAAGTAATTGCATATGGCCTACTGCGCGGATCAAAAACACCCCCTTAGGGAAAAACCTCTCTCCCATTTACCTCCCAGCTCTGCACTGGGTCCTGGACCAGCTTCAGCAATTGCTGAGTCCTCTGGGCTGGAAGTAGGATCCGTCACATGCCCGGAGCCATTCTCTCTGCCTCGGACAGTGAACAAATTAACAAACAGGGGAAAAAATAATCTGCTGACTCCACTAAGCCAGGAACCCAGGGTAGGCACAGCTCCTTTGCCTAGGCACAGACATAAGGGGTCCACGGACTTTGAGTGCCTTTCCACCTGCATAGACTTATGTGGACCCATCTCAACAGCGTAGGCCCTCATTACCACAGTACAACAGGGTATATACTGGAAGTCTAACTTCAACTGTTTCAGCTGTGAAGTGGTAGGTTCTTGACATTTGACACTGCTCTGCCTGTTAAGCAGGGTCTTCACCTACCCACATCGGGGGCCTGAGGACTGGTGGCTCCACCCACACCACCTAGCCACCTGCGATAAGGGTCCATGAATAAGAGGTGCCCCCCAGTCCTTACAGCCAACAGTGTTAGGCGCTCATGGTCCGGCTGCAAAACCCACCCACCTACGTGCTCTAGGGAACAGGGACACACCTTCCTACTGGACACTCGGGGGTGGCCGTCAGCCCCCTGCTTTGCTCAGAGGGTGTCCCTCTGCTGCAGCCCAGATGCCTGTGTGTACACCAATCATCCATGCCTGTCTAGGACTGTAAGTGAGAGCCTGCACCACACACTTGGTGGCTATCTACCTGGACACCTGCGCTGAATCCATACAGGAGGAGTGGGTGGGCTCCTGAGCTCACATACCTAGTAACACATCTAACCACCTGGTGACAGGACATTAGAGCTTCAAAGGTGCCAATAATCAACCTAGCTCATACAAACAGACTATTTGGGCATATCAAAACAAAACAAGAAGCTAGGACACAGTAAGCAAACATAAATAAATATAATAACTTCTTGATGGCTTGGAGACAACAATCAATATCAGATCACATAAAGAGGAAATCCATGATGGCTTCAGTAAGCTCTCAAAATAAAGAATCTAGAAATTTTCCAGAGGAGGAAAATTTCTTGGAATTACCAGAGGCAGAATACAAGATATTAATATACAGAACTCTTTAAGAAATTAGGAAGGAAATTAAGCAAAATGCAGAACATGCAATAGAGGAAATTAAAAAGGTTTGAGAAGAGCAGGATGACAAATATAACAGGCTGCAAGAATCCATAGAGAGACAGCAATGAGAAATCCAGAAGATTAACAATAAAATTTCAGAATTAGACAACTCAATGGAAAGTCATAGGAGCAGAATTGAGGCAATGGAAGTCAAAATTAGTGAGATTGAAGATAAAGCACTTGACACCAACTTATTTGAGGAAAAATAAGATAAAAGGATTAAAAAAATGAAGACACCCTAAGAATTATGTGGGATTGTATCAGGAGGAATAACCTACAAGTGACTGGAGTATCAGAAGCGGGGGGAGGATAACAGAAAATAGAGAGAGAATTGTTGAAGATTTTTTGGCAGAAAACTTCCTGATATTGTAAAAGATGACATGATATCTATCTAAGATGCTCATTGAACCCCACATAAGGTAGATCCCCTGAAGAAGTCACCAAGACATATTATAATCAAACTTGCCAAAACCAGAGATAAAGAGAGAATTTTAAGAGTGGCTATGGATAAACAAAAAGTCATCTACAAGGGTGAGTCAGTAAGAATAAGTTTGGACTACTCAGCAGAAACCAGGCAGGCAAGAAGGCAATGGGATGACATATATAAAGCCTTCAAGGAAAAAAACTACCAGCCAAGAATTATATATCCAGCAAAACTGTCTCTCAAATATGATGGTGAAATTAGGGCATTTCCAGATAAACGTAAGTTTAGGGAATTTGCAAAAACCAAACTAAAATTACAATACTAAAGGGAGTCCTCCAGTTAGAAACTCAGTAACATCAGCTAACAACCCAAGACTAGAACACAGGACAGAGCAACAAGATATCAACCCAGATGGGAAGTCACAAAAATAAATCAAAGCTAAAACACTGAAAATAGGGAAACAGATGTCAATATGTAAAAGGTGACAACATTAAAACAAAAAAGAGAGACTTAAAACATGTATACATAGATTTTTCCTATGTAGAGGAAGTCAAGACGATATAAAGAAATAGAAGACTGGTATAAACTTAGAAAAATAAGGGTAAATATTAAGGTAACCACAAAGGAAACTAACAATCCTACAAGTCAAAATAAAAAACTAGAAAAATATAAGACTCAGCAAACACAAAATCAACAACAATGGAAAAGATGAAAAGAAAATACATGAAGAAAAACAACGCAGCACAGACAATTAAGTGGAACAAAGAAACTGTGAACAACACACAAAAAAAGACAGCAAAACGATAGCACTAAACTCATACCTATCAATAATTACACTGAATGTAAATGGACTAAATACACCAGTAAAGAGACAGAGAGTGGCAGATTGGATAAAAAAACATGATCCGTCTATATGCTGCCTACAAGAGACACACCTAAGACTTAAAAGACACAAACTAAAACTCAAAGGATGGAAAAAAGATATATCAAGCAAACAAGACTCAAAAAAGAGCAGGAGTGGCAATATTAGTCTCTGACAAAATAGACTTTAAAGAAAAATCCACCACAAAGGATAAGGAAGGACACTATATAATGATTAAAGGGTCAATACACTAGGAGGACATAACTGTAATAAATATTTATGCGCCCAACGACAGGCCTCCAAAATACAAAAAAACAAACTCTAATGGCACTGAAAAGAGAGATAGACAGCTCCACAATAGTAGTAGGAGACTTCAACACACCACTTTCAGTGAAGGACAGAACATCCAGAAAGAAGTTCAACAAAGACACAGAAGAGCTAAATGCTACAATCAACCATCTTGATCTCATAGACATATACCGAACACTCCACCCAACAGCAGCCAAGTATACTTTCTTTTCCAACGTACACAGAACATTCTCCAGAATAGACAATATATTAGGCCATAAAGCAAGCCTTAACAAAATCCAAAGCATCAAAATATTACAAAGCATCTTTTCTGACCATAAAGCCATAAAAGTAGAAATCAACAACAGAAAAAGCAAGGAAAAAAAGTCAAACACGTGGAAACTGAACAACACCTTGGTCAAAAACTACTGGTTTATAGAAGAAATTAAGGATGGAATAAAGAAATTCATAGAATCAAATGAGAATGAAAACATGTCCTACCAGAACCTTTGAGACACAGAAAAAGCAGTGTTCAGAAGTCAGTTTATAGCAATAAATGCACACATCCAAAAACAAGAAAGGGCCATAATCAAAACATTAATCCTCCAACTGGAATAAGTAGAAAGAGAGCAGCAAAAGAAGCCCTTACGGGCCAGAAGAAAGGAAATAATAAGAATTAGAGCAGAATTAAATGAAATGAGAATAGGAAAACAATTGAAAGAGTTAACAAGACCAAAAGCTGGTTCTTTGTAAAGTTCAACAAAACTGATAAATCATTGGCCAAACTGACAAAAGAAAAACAGGAGAGGAAGCAGATAACTCGTATAAGAAATGAGACAGGTGATATAACAACAGACCCAACTGAAATTAAAAGAATCATGACAGAATACTATGAAAAATTGTACTCTTAGAGATTTGAAAACCAGAGGAAATGGACAAATTTCTAGAAACTCACTACCTACCTAAACTAACACAAACAGAGGTAGAACAACTAAATAAACCCATAACAAAAGAAGAGATTGAAAAGGTAATTTAAAAACTCCCAACAAAAAAAAGCCCTGGCCTGGATGGCTTCACTGGAGAATTCTACCGAACTTTCAGAGAGGAGTTAACACCATTACTACTAAAGGTATTTCAGAGCATAGATAAGGATGGAATACTCCTAAACTCATTCTATGAAGCCAGCATAACCCTGATACCAAAACCAGGTAAGGACACCACAAAAAAACAAAATTACAGACAAATAACCCTCGTGAACATTGACGCAAAAATCCTCAACAAAATTCTAGCCAATAGAATTCAGCAACATATCAAAAAAATAATTCACCATGATCAAGTGGGATTTATACCAGGTATGCAGAGATGGTTCAACATTAGAAAAACAATCAATGTAATCCATCATAAAAATAAAACAAAAGACAAGAACCACATGATCTCATCAGTCAATGCAGAAAAGGCATTTGACAAAGTCCAGTACCCATTCATGATAAAAACTCTCAACAAAATAGGAATAGAAGGGAAATTCCTCAGTATAATTATGAGCATTAATACAAAGCCAACAGCCAACATCATCCTAAATGCAGAGACTTTGAAAGCATTCCCCTTGAGAACGGGAACCAGACAAGGATGCCCTTTATCACTGCTTTTATTCAACATTGTGCTGGAGGTACTAGCCAGAGCAATTAGGCTAGAAAAAGAAATAAAGGGCATCCAAGTAGGTAGGGAAGAAGTCAAAGCATCTCTATTTGCAGATGATATGATCTTATACACAGAAAACCCCAAAGAATCCTCAAGAAAACTACTGGCACTAATAGAAGATTTCAGCAAAGTTTCAGGATATAAGATAAACATACAAAAATCAGTTGGATTCCTCTACACCAACAAAGAGAACCTCGAAGAGGAAATCACCAAATCAATACCATTTACAGTGGCCCCCAAGAAGATAAAATACTTAGGAATAAATCTAACCAGAGATCTATACAATGAAAACTACAAGACACTACTGCAAGAAACCAAAAGAGACCTGCATAAGTGGAAAAACATACCTTGCTCATGGATAGGTAGACTCAAGATTGTGAAAATGTCAGTTCTGCCCAAAGCAAACTACAGATACAATGCAATCCTGATCCAAATTCCAATGGCATTTTTGAATGAGATGGAGAAAGAAATCACCAACTTCATATGGTAAGGGAAGAGGCCCCGAATAAGTAAAGCATTACTCAAGAAGAAGAACGAAGTGGGAGGCCTCACACTACCTGATTTTAGAACCTATTATACCGCCACAGTAGTCAAAACAGCCTGGTACTGGTACAAGAACAGATACATAGACCAATGGAACAGAATTGAGAATCCAGACATAAATTCATCCACCTATGAGCAGCTGATATTTGACAAAGGCCCAAAGTCCATTAATTTGGGAAAAGACAGTCTCTTTAACAAATGGTGCTGGCATAACTGGATATCCATCTGCAAAAAAATGAAACAAGACCCATACCTCACACCATGCATAAAAACTAACTCAAAATGGATCAAAGACTTAAATATAAAATCGAAAATGATAAAGATCATGGAAGAAAAATTAGAGACAACACTAGTAGCCCTAATACATGGCATGAACACAATATGAACCATAAGTAACAATGCACAAGCACCAGAAGAGAGACTAGATAACTGGGAGCTCCTAAAAAATCAAACACTGATGCTCATCAAAAGACTTCACCAAAAGAGTCAAAAGACAGCCTACAGACTGGGACAAAAAAATTTTGGCTATGACAAATCCAATCAGCGTCTAATCTCTAAAATCTACAAGATACTGCAAAACCTCAACAACAAAAAGACAAATCAGCCAATTTAAAAAAGGGCAAAGGATATGAACGGGCACTTCGCCAAAGAAGATATTCAGGCAGCTAACAGACACATGAAGAAATGTGTACGATTGTTAGCCATTAGAGAAATGCAGATCAAAGCTACAGTGAGATATCATCTCAACCCAACAAGGCTAACATAAATCCAAAAAACAGAAAATAATAATTATCCAGCTCCTTGGAATATATCCTAGAGAAACAAGAGCCATCACACAAACAGATATATGCACACCTATGTTCATTGCAGCACTGCTCACAATAGCAAAAAGATGGAAACACCCTAGGTGCCCATCAACGGATGAATGGATAAACAAATTTTAGTATATCCACACAATGGAATACTACTCAATGATAAAGAACAGCAATGAAGCCATGAAATATAACATGGAGGAAGCTGGAGGTCATTATGCTGAGTGAATTTAGTGATTCACAGAAGGACAAATATTGTTTAAGACCACTATTATAAGAACTCAAGAAAAGGTTTAAACACAGAAGAAAACACTCTTTGGTGGTTACAAGGGTGGGGAGGGAGGGTGAGGGTTATTTACTAACTAGATAGTAGATAAGAATTATCTTAGGTGAAGGGAAGGACAGCACACACTACAGGGGAAGTCAGCACAACTGGACTAAACCAAAGCTAAGAAGTTTCCTGAATTCAATCAAACACTTTGAGGGACAGAGTAGCAGGGGTAGGGGTCTGGGGACCATGCTTTCAGGGGACATCTAGGTCAAATCTTATTAAGAAAATGTTCTGCATCCTACTTTGGTGAGTGGTGTCTGGGGTCTTAAAAGCTTGCAACATCTAAGATGCTTGAATTGGTCCCAACCACCTGGAGTAAAGGAGAATGAAGTGCACCAAAGACACAAGGAAAGTAGTAGCCCAAGAGACAGAAAGGGCCACATAAACCAGAGACTACATCCTCCTGAGAGCAGAAGAACTAGATGGTGCCCAGCTACCACCAATGACCTCCCTGACAGGGAACACAACAGAGAGTCCTAGATGGAGCAGGAGAAACATGGGGTGTAGAATTCAAATTCTAGTAAGAAGACCAGATTTAATGGTCCGACTGAGATGAGGAACCCCAGAAATCATGGCCCCCAGATTCTCTATCAGCCTAGAACTAAAACAATTTCCGAGGCCAACTCTTCAGACAGGGATTGGACTGGACTGTGGGACATAAAGTGATACTCGTGATGAGTGTGCCTCTTGGCTCAAGTAGATACAAGAGACTAAATGGGCAGCTTCTGTCTGGAGGTGAGATGGGAATACAGAGAGGGTTAGGAGCTGGTTCAACGGACATGGGGAGTCCAGTGGAAAGTAGGAGTGTGCTGTCACGGTATGGGGAGAGCAATTAGAGTCACATAACAATGTATGTATAAATTTTTTTATGGAAAAAAATAAAAATAAATAAAGTCCTGTCCAGGGTTCTTGCCACAGGGTTGGGACTCGGTTTTGAAACCGATGTGTTTTTCGTTGTGTGAGAATTTCCCTGCAGCCACCAGGTAGCCTATCACTCTAGCCTGCCTTGCAAATGGCTTATCCTGTCACGAGAGACTTTAACCACTTTGCCACAGAACCTCTCAGTGGCAGGCAATTGCCCTATCGGCTTTTACTGGTCAACCCGTGCCCTGAGTTTTTGCGGCTTATTAGACCTGGGAGAACCACAGTGACAGTCTCACCAAACTTAATTTGGCAACTACCTCGTCAAAATGTTTAGAATATAAACTGAAAATGAAAGTAAAGAAGTCCAACAATAAATCTCAAAGAGGGTCATGCAAAGATAACGGAGCTTGGATTTGAGAGACTGTTCACCTGGGATGACTCCCAGGAACCTGGGAGGCAGCGAGCACAAGTGGCTCTCCTGGTACCAGAAGCCTGAGTCCTCAACGTCCTGGGCCGCTAGGACATCATCATCAGCAAACCCTTCCCGGAACAACCACATTCTCAGCCCCACCCTTATTTGCTAAGAGTGGTTAAGGTTTAGGGAAGTCCCAGGCTAGATTCTCAGGAGTGTAGAGGCAGAGGCTTTGGTCAGCCTAAAGTCTGAATCAAAATGGAGTCTAGCTAGTTAACAACATGGAGTTTGATTCAAACTAGGGTTAGCTATCCTGTTCCAGCCAGACACCTCAATTTGGACTATTCCTACAAAACCAAGTGAATTTATCCTTCCCAGGTCTATTAACTCAAACCTCCTGGAATCATAAAGCCTTGAGGTAGTGTGAACAGCATAGGAATTTCAAACACGACAACAGCCAATGGGATGGAATGTCTTTCTTTTAGAAAACTGGCAGCTTTGGCACACCTTCAGTTATAACATACATGTAATTGTCCAAAGCCACTATATATATAGCAGCTTTCCACCTTATTACCTCACCCAGTGTTGCTCTAATTGTTTTTGTAAAGGAAGAGATTACATCACTATTATTTAAAGAGGGTGAGTTTTCAGAGCTAGATCAAGAGATGCTCTTTAACTTTATCCTAGTGACCTGCTTTTCCATGGCTACCCTCATCAGAGCCAGAGGAGGCAGCGCAGCCCCCACTGGATGACTTATGTCTGCCATGGGAAACCCAAACATTGACTTAAGACAGTTGTTTTTAAATATAACTTTTAGTATTACTTTAAGGAATCGTAACTGTAACTGTAAACCACAAAGAAAAAGAGAAAAACATTGTGGTGTAATTACAGCATTACTGGCCTGACCACACACCCTTCTCTTACCTAGGAGAATGGCTCTCCCAGGCCATTTTCAGGGATTTTGATGTCTGCTTTATTTTTTATGTCCTAAGATATTAAATATATTGAGGACAGTGGTGGTTCAGCGGTAGAAGTCTCGCCTTCCATGCAGGAGACCGGGGTTCATTTCCTGGCCAATGCACCTCATGTGCAGCCACCACCCATCTGTCACTGGCGGCTTGCGTTTTGCAGTGATGCTGAACAGGTGTCAACAGAGCTTCCAGACTAAGACAGACTCGGAAGAAAAGCATGGTGATCTACTTCCGAAAATCAGCCAATGAAAAGGATCACAACATTCTGATCCCATTGTGCACAGGGTCACCATGAGTTGGGGGCCAACTCAAGAGCAGCTAACAACAATTAACTATCTTGCTGTTTTTGAGCACCAGAAAAAAAAAAAACAAAAAAAACACCAAATCAAGCCCACTGCCATCGAGTCAATTCCAACTCATAGCAACCTTATTGAACAGAGTAGAACTGCCCCATAGGGTGTCCAAGGCTGTAATCTTTATGGGAGCAGACTGCCACATCTTTCTCCCGCAGAGCAGCTGGTATGTTCGAGCCACTGACCTTTCAGTTGGCAGCCGAGCGCTTTAACCACTGCACCACCAGGGCTCCTTTTTGAGCACCACCAAAAAAACCCACTGTTTTCGAGTCAATTCTAACTCATAGCGACCCTATAGGACGGAGTGAAACTGCTTCATAGAGTTTCCAAGGTGGTAATCTTTACAGAAGCAGACTGCCACATCTTTCTCCTGTGGAGCAGCTGGTGGGTTCAAACTACCAACCTTTCCGTTAGCAACCAAGTGCTTTAACCATTGCACCACCAGACTCCTTTCTGAGCCCCCAAACCCAAAACCGAACCCACTGCTGTCGAGTCGATTCCAACTCATAGCAACCCTATAGGACAGGGTAGAACTGCCCCCATAGGGTTTCCAAGGCTGTAAATATTTACAGAAGCAGATTACCACATCTTTCTCCCTCGGAGTGGCTGGTGGGTTCAAACCGATGACCTTTCAGTTAGCAGGTGAGTTCTTTAACCATTGCACCACCAGGGCTCTTTTTGAGCACCAGATGCCCTCAAATAACTTTCAAGTGTTTCTTTTCAAAAAGATCGTTGCATCCTAAGCCTTGGCACCTGTCTTGGCCTCTTTCCTCTCTAAATCCTTCTGAAGCGGAAGCAGATGACCACACTGCCCGGCTCAGCTATTCATTCACTTTCCTTCAGCCCATGTTTGCCAAGCACAGAGAAGAAAAGACTTGAGCTCCTGTCTTTTGGTGTTTGGCTGGATATTGCTGCCTCCTGGAGAGGAATAAAACCTACCATTTGAAGGACCCAAATATATCTATCTCTCTTGTACAACCTAAAACAGAACATGAGTTTTAAATAGTTATGTAGATTTTTTTCATGGGATTCTTCTTTGAAACATAATCTTCTTCCAAAAATTTTAAGGATATGAGTTTAAGTTACATGTAAAATGTTCGTGGAGATATGTCTACTAGTGGCTTTCTAGATGACTAGACATAACACTGGAAATGTATGAAGAAGCACTCAAAGGTGTGAAGACCTGGGTTCTGTGTCTCGCAGAGAAGCTTGAAGGCAAGAGCATCAATGGTGGACTCATAGCTGACTCATCCTACAGGTGCCTCGTTCCAGACTCTCCTCACTAAAGAAAAGATGATTTTTATCATTTACAATGCCTCTTGGGTGCAGATTTTGCCATTTCCCTTTGGGGACAGAGAGGGAAACAGAAGGGCTGGGATATTTCCATTGCTGAGTACAGGCAGTCCCCGAGTTATGAACAAGATAGTTCCTAAATCTGTCTTAAAGTTGAATTTGTAAGTTAAGTCGAAACAGATACATACAGTTCTTATTTAGCATCAGCTAAATGTTTGTCCTAGTATATAGTATATATTTTACCTTTCTATGCATGTAAAACACTTACAGAACACTGCCATATCACACAGTGTTTTCATGAGCATCACAAACTAGTGCAAGTGTTCATAATTATGAACCATTGTATGTATTTAACTCAAATTTTTAATATAATAGGCTTTCTGGCAGTCTGTTCTTAAGTACAAATTGTCCCTAAGTCGGCATTCATAACCCAGGGACTGCCTGTATGTGTTTACTCAGCCCTTACAAAAAAACCAAACTAGTTGCTGTGAGTCAGTCCTGACTCATGGTGACCTCATGTGTTGCAGAGTACAGCTACGCTCCATAGAGCTTTCAAGGCTGTGATCTTTTGGAAGTAGGTTGCCAGGCCTTTCTTCCGAGACCTCTGGGTGTGTTTCAATCACCAACCTTTTGGCTAGTAGTTGAGCACGTAACCATTTGCACTCCGCAGGGATTCCTATTCAACCCTTCGCCTGGCTATAATGTTTGTCAGGTTAAATGGGACTGGACTTCATTAAGAAACTGTCTATTTGACCTTTGGGATCACAAACATATTTTCACAAATATCCTTGATGGAGGCTGGATCTGTTATGGGGAGAGGAAGACGTGTAGGTGTCCTTCTAAAAAATTCAAGCTCTGCTAATTACACGTGTCATGGCATGGCACACTGCATGGCAAGTCTTGAGATTTTTCACTAACTCAAGGATTATACTTAATCCAGATGCTCATTCCTGTGAAGTCCTTGTCTGACCCAGAAAAATGGGCAGAGAGGACTTAAACGACAGTCGCCCGAAAAGAGTTCTTCTCTAGAACAGTGGTTGCCAAAGTGGGATGCCAAGAAGATCCATGGGGTAAGGGAAAAATCTGTTTGCATCCTCGG
Organism: Dugong dugon; assembly: GCA_030035585.1. Classification (NCBI taxonomy): domain Eukaryota; kingdom Metazoa; phylum Chordata; class Mammalia; order Sirenia; family Dugongidae; genus Dugong; species Dugong dugon. The sequence goes on from CM057460.1 coordinate 36,869,111, forward strand.
ACATATTTTTTCTCCTAAAGAAATAAGAAAGTGAGCTTGGCCAATATTTTAGCTATGGATTGGCACTGTCAATTTTACTCAGCCTGTATGTCAGAGGATCCTGTGTCCTGTGGTATGTGATGTAACCTGAGGGACCTACTGCCGTCCATTCCAGCTCATAGTGACACTATAGGACAGGGTAGAATTGCCTCATAGGGTTTCCAAAGCTGTAATCTTTACAGAAGGAGCCCTGGTGATTCAATGATTAAGCGCTCAACTGCTAACCAAAAGGTCTGTAAAGATTACAGCCTTAGAAACCCTAGGGGACAGATCTACTCTGTCCTATAGGGTCACTGTGAGTCGGAATCGACTTGATGGCAATGGGTTTGATTTTTGGTTTGAATCTTTACAGAGTCAGGCCACCACATCTTTCTCCAGCAGAGTGGCTGATGGATGCCGACCTTTTGGTTAGCAGCCAAGCACTTATCCACTGTGCTACCAGGGCTCCTTAACCTAAGGGAAGAAGGGGAAATTCACAAAGACCTCCCTCGGAGTAATTCACATTAGACTTACTTCAAGAGATTGCAATTTATATAGACTTACTTGGTGAAGAGGAGCCCTGGTGGCACAGTGGTTAAAGCACTCAGCTACAAACCAAAAGGTTAGAGGTATGAACCCACCAGCCGCTCGATGGGAGAAAGATGTGACAGTCTACTTCCATAAAGATTTACAGCCTTGAAAAACCTATGGGACAGCATAGGGTCGCTATGGGTTGGAATCGACTCGACGGCAGTGGGTTTTGTGTTTGGGTACTAGGGGAAGAGAGTTTATGGACAAATGGATTAAATTATTTTGTTTTAACTAAATTAACCTTTACCAAATGGGCAGATACCCTAAAGAAATTCATAGGGGGAAAGAGGAAGATTAAAACTAATACAAATAATGCAGTTGTAAGTAAACAGTAAGAAAATGGCTGGGTTGACACTTCTCTTACCAGTGGAACATGTGCAGCCACATTATGAGGTAAAACAATGACAATCCAATCTGATCAACAAGAAGTCAGACCCAAAAAATAAAATTTGAAGCCAAGAGACTATTTGAAACATGAATTTACAGCCACTATCATTATTGCTCTGAGTCAGAATTGACTCAACGGCAACAAGTTAGGTTTTTGGTTTATCATTATAGCCAGAAACCTGGTGGCGTAGTGGTTAAGAGCTGTGGCTACTAACCAAAAGGTCAGCAGTTTGAATCCACCAGCTGCTCCTTGGAAACCCTATGGGGCAGTTCTACTCTGTCCTGCAGAGTTCCTATGAGTCAGAGTCGACTCCATGGCAACTGATTTTTTTTTGGTTTATCATTGAAGAAAAAAATAAACCCTCACCTAAGCATAGATTGTGCCTTGAGATAATAGTTAACGCTGGTATGAATCCATTATAACTAGCAAGATATCTAAAATCTAAATATCCACAATATGAATAGAAATCATTTTAGATGTTTTAGCAGTGTTTAAGGTCATGCAGGAAACCCTGGTGCCATAGTGGTTAAGAGCTATGGCTGCTAACCCGAAGGTCGGCAGTTCAAATCCGCCAGGTGCCCCTTGGAAGCTCTATGGGGCGGTTCTCCTCTGCCCGGTAGGGTCACTGTGAGTCGGAATCGACTCAACGGCATTGGGTTTGGTTTTGGTTTAAGGTCGTTGCAGTACTAAATCTAGTCTAGAATTTTTACTAAGCTGAATATTTAGGAGCCTGTTTTGAGTTTTGTTTTTGTTTTTTTACTTAATTGCTTAAGGCAAAAAGCCACATACCATTAGGAAAACACTCATTCTTACTGATAAGGTAAAAACAAGTAAAATAATAAATGGAAAACAGTATGGCTACAAAATAGAACGCATGATCTTGTTGGCAGTTCTGCTGGACGATGCACAAGAAAACATCACCGTTTTCTGAAAGCAGCCGACTGCAGTGTGGGAGGTTTTTTATACAGTTGAACCCAAGTAGTGCTGTTTCACATAAGGGTATTTCCAAATAAGGGTATGTGCGTGATTATGCTTCAGTAATGAAATAGAAGACCACCTACTCACCTGTGAGTCCATAAAGGACACATTACCAGAAAAGTTGTATTTTCAACAGCCAGTGACTTCGTTAGTTAAAATAATGCTTCATGGGAAAATTATACAAGTTAACAATAGCTGCTGTGACTGAAATCAGAATCCAGGTGAAGGCTACACAGATAGGCCAGAACATGAACTTGATCCACTACGCTGTTCCCAGGTGAGTAAATACAACAAAGAAGTTAGAGACAGACATGTAAAAAGTGCCCAAGAATGTCATCAATATGGTTAATTTTATAAAAATAAGACCTTTAAAATTAGTACATTTTTACTATTCTCTGTAAAAAGATAGGGATGACCGTGAAAATGTTTTTACCGTATAGTGATTCGATGTTTATCTTGTTGCAGAGTTCTTAATAGAATTGTCAAACTCAAAGCTGTGTATGCTTTTCTCCTCCTGCAAAAAAGACTGAAAACAAAAAAAAAAGGAAAGGAAATTGCCATTGAGTCAATTCCGATTCATGGTGACCCCATGTGTTGCAGAGTAGAACTGTGCTCCATAAGGGTTTCATAGCTGTGATTTTTCAGAAGCAGATCACCAGGCCTTTCTTCCACAGCACCACTCGGTAGATTTGAATCACCAGCCTTTAGTTTAGCAGCTGATCACAAACCACTTGTGCCACCCAGGGACCTATAAAAAAGACAAGTGTTTCCAATTTGCTGGCCTTATTTTTAAGACAATAGTTCTCAGTGGTATGCTTCCTGGTGGCAATTTTCTCAAAAATAAACACACATAAATTGTGTCTTCAGGGTAAAGGTGATGTTGTAACAACAAACAGGAAAATACCTTTTGAAAGAAACCTCACTATGGAGATAGATTTTTGGAAATGTTTCCTTAGTTATATGATTTTTTTTTGTCACAAAAATCATGTTTGCCAACAAAAAGTCATATCTGCATATTTAAAATCTAGAAAACACAATTTTCTGCTTTTTAAATCTTCCAAACAAAGGATTTTAGAGAACCTATATGCCACAGTAGTTAAGAGCTCAGGCTGTTAACCAAAAGGTCGGCAGTTCTAATCCACCAGCCGCTCCTTGGAAACTCTACGGGGCAGTTCTTCTCTGTCCTATAGGGTCACTATGAATTGGAATCAACTCAACAGCAACGGGTTTAGGTTTTGGATATGTTAAAAAAAAATAAATGAAAAAGACAAGATTTTTCAATGAGTTTGCAAGGAAAGCTCAAGGAAGTTGAAAGTTAACTAAAAATTTTAACCCAAACCAAAAGAAATGGTGGCTAGGGTTGGAAAATGAATATTACAATTTATTAAATGCTGCCACTAACACACTTCTCCCATTTGAATCTATGTGTTCTTATGAGGTATCTTAAGTATTGTTGTTGTTAGGTGCAGTCTTGGTTCCAACTCATAGCTACCCTATGTACAGCAGAATGAAACACCGCCTGGTCCTGCACCATCCTCACAATCGTTGCTATGTCTGAGCCCATTATTGCAACCACTGTGTCAGTCCGTCTCGTCCAGGGTCTTCCTCTTTTTTGCTGACACTCTATTTTACCAAGCATGGTGTCCTTCTCCATGTCCTGATAACATGTCCAAAGTATGTGAGACAAAGGTTTGCCATCCTCTCTTCTAATGATCACTCTGGCTGTACTTCTTCCAAGACAGACTTGCTCATTCTTCTGGCAGTCCATGGTATATTCAGTATTCTTTGCCAACACTGTAATTCAAAGGTATCCATTCTTCTTCAGTCTTGCTTATTCATTGTCCTAAGTATGGCAGCCATTAAAACCAACATCCATTTGTTCTGACATTGAAACCATACTTCTATATGATCACATCACAAAAGGTTAAGCCAAGGTTTTTGAAAACCATGGTGGAGTATACTTAACTCTCCAAAGTTCCTGGGTGGCACAAACGGTTAAGTGCTGGACTACTAACTGAAAGGTTGGTGCTTCAAATCCACCCTGAGGTACCTTGGAAGAAAAGGCCTGGCGATCTGCTTCTAAAAGATGACAGCCTTGAAAACCCTATGGAGCACAGTTCTACTCTGCAATACATGGGGTCACCATGAGTTGGGATCGACTTGACAGCAACTGGTTTGGAGTTTTTTGGCTTATATTTAACTACATAAGGAGCCCTGGTTGCGCAATGGTTAAGCTCTCCGCTGCTAATCAAAAGGTCAGTGGTTTGAACCCACCAATAGCTCCGTGGGAGAAAAGACCTAGCAATCTGCTCCTGTAAAGATTATAGCCTAGAAAACCCTATGGGCAGTTCTGCTCTGTCCTATAGGGTGGCTGTGAGTTGGAATAACTCAATGGCACACAACAACAGTATTTAACTAAATTGCTTTTCCTAAAAATGATATTTATTTTATATTATTATTATTATTTTAATAAAGGTGAGAAAATATTTTAAAATATTAAGTACTTCAGATTAAGCATACCTTTCTAAAATCTGTTTTTCATACGTTTCGTAATGTATTCGTACAATACTACATATAGTCATTAAATAAATAAATATACATTTATTGGGGGGCGCATGCTCAATATTTTTTTCTTTTTTTATTGAGAGGCACGAGAAATCAAAATTTCTTGAGTAGTGATCTTACAGGTACAAAATTTAGCCCTGTCCTCCTAAGGAAATGTCTCATTTGAAATTTATGGGATCTGCATATTTCTCATCAACTCTGTCCCCATTACCCATCCTCAACCAGCGATCCAGAGGGCTGGTTTTCCCTGGCTCTGCAAGCTGAACCTCTCCCTCAACCCTCCTGGTTCCTCCTCTCATGTTGTCGAGGTCTGACCCTGAGTTCCCACCATGGTGTGCCTTGCCAGCTGCCCCACCAAGCACAGACACCCTGGCTCCTCTCCTCTCATTTTGCGAGCTCTGTCTAGCTCATTATTCTCTAGTTTATTCATTTCAGACCTACATATTTATAAAGATATTACTTATTTCCTCAGGCACCCAGCCCCACTCCCCAACACACACACTAATTTTTGTCGATTTCAATGGCAACATTAAAATAACATTTTAAAGAAAAGAATAACTTGCAATTCTACTACACTAATTCTCAATTAATTTAATTTTTCTAAGTTAACATTGAGTCTGTGACCATGTGAATATAATTCTACCACACTAATTCCACAAATTTAGTTTCTCTCTTTCCATCTAATTTATGTTCATGTGCCATACATAGTTTCTCAGATTACCTTTCTTATGAACAAGTATTTTCATTGGAAAGAAATGCATGCACATAGTAAAACATGCGAAGAGCACAGAAGGACTTCTCAAAGTCTTCTTCTCACTTCCCACCCTGTTCTCTAGTCATTACCATCTAGCTGCACCCACAACCTCACTCTGATACCACTTTGGAGTATCTTCCCAGGTATTCTCTAAGCATATAGAGATTCTCTGTGTTACTTTCCTGTTTTATACAAATGGGGAACCACTATTCACACTGTTCTGCATCTTGCCTTTTTTTTTTTTTTTTTTTTTTTGCTGTTGGTGGTTGGTTGGTTGTTTTTACTTACAAAGCTGCCTTAGAGATTGTCCCAAATCAGAAGAACACATCACTTTTTTTTCTTTCTTTTTAACAGCTGTGTAACATTCCACTGAAGGGACCAGTCACCAGCTGATGGTCATTGTCATTGTCCAGCTTTTTGCTGTTTCAACAATCCTGCAGTGAATTTTGTTTATGTACAAGTGTATGTGAAGGATAAATTCCTAGAAGTAGCATCCTCAGTCTAACAAATGCACATTTAAAGTTTTTTTACTCTTATTGCCAAATTGCTTCCCTCAAGAGGTTACACTAATCGGTACCCCCAGTGACAGTATGTGAAAGTGGCTGTTTTTCTCACAGCTTTGCCATCACCATCGGAATACTTTTAAAATATTAAATCACACTTCATGCAGAAATCAGTGTTCTCCCTTTTCACTTCACATGTTTAAACATTTTCCAGCTTATTAAATAGTTTTGATTGTTATAATAATCAATGATAATGTAGATAAGCATACTCTAATGTTGTTTTCAGTTTTTCATTATCATCTATAATGCTGCATTTAAGATGACTTCCCTTTCCTTTTGAATCATGTTCTTAGCACAGAAGGACATATTCCCTAAAATGAAGGTACTGTGTCAAAGGACATCTTGCCCAATTGCTTTCACAAATGCTTTTACGAGTTTACATGCTCTCCAAAATGTATGTGTGCCAGTTTTACCACAATCATTTTAGGATTGGGTATTATAATTTAAAATTATGCTTCATTAATAGACATATGGCTCATTATTATAATTTTCCTTTGCACTTATTTGATCAGGGAGTTTGACCATGATTTTCCCATTTATTCCACCCCCCCCCCCATTTTATTTTACTTGTTGTATAAATCACCTAGTCATATCCTTTGTCCACTATCTATTAGAGGCTTAATCTTCAAAATAGGAATATGCATTTAGATGTTACAGATCTTAATCTTTTGTCCTATATGGTTAAAATCCTTCTTCATCTTATAGTTGTTATTACTGTATAGGTTTTAACTGTTTCTATGTGTGAGTCTGAGGTATTTCTTTTATAGTTGTCTTTTTACTGCTATGGATTTTAGAATGTTGCCATCTTCCCAAAGACCTGAAACTTTCTTCCACCCATTCTAATGATTGTATTTTATAATTTATCTTTATAATTTAATTTTTAATTTAACTAGGATTTATTTCTTTATTTTGATGCATGGTGGGAAGTCTATATTTAATTTTCTAAATTGCTATGTATTTAGCCAAACACCATTTGTTAAATAATTAATTTTCTTCAAAAATTTGTGAGGTGTACTACTCACTTACAAATTTATTATAATACACACATACACATTTCTCTTTCTGGGTGTTCTTTGTTTGGCCCTCTGATCTCTGTTTTTATGTTTGTGCCCATCACAAGATGTTTTGAATATTTTGTATCATCTAGCTACCTGATACATGAGTGCTAGCTCCCTCCTCCATCTCACGGCTGTAATTTTTCCCTAATGTTCTTTGAAATCCTCACTCATTAATGTTTCCAAATTATCTGAGTCGTGTTATTGAGTTTCTAAGGTCATCCCAGTGGAGCGCTCTGGTTTCCAGTATGGCCCATCCTTCAAGGTGCAATTCAAGTCCCCTTCCTCTGTGAACATCTCTAAGCTGGACACACGCATTACTCGTTGCTGTCGAGTCAGTTCTAACTCACAGAGACCCTATAGGACAAAGTAGAACTGCCCCGTAGGGTTTCCAAGGAGCAGCTGGTGGATTACCACTGCCGACCTTTTGGTTAGCAGCCGAACGCTTAACCGCTGTACAACCGGGGCTCCAGCTACACACACACACACCATCTATTTTAATGGATGCAGTCAGCAGTATTCTGAGAGCCCCAAGGATTCTACACCTCCACCCCACCACCATGTAAACTCCTTGCATAACCCTGGGACTGTGAATTTGGTGGATTTTACCCCCATGATTAGGTTATGTGATAAGCCACAGTTGACTTTAGGAAAGGGAGCTAGCTGATCGGGTGGCCCTTTAAGAGCAGAGAATTTTCTCTGGCTGGTAGCAGAAGAAGTTGAGACACACTTCAGCTGGCCTGGAGGAAAGCAAACATCCATGTTGTGGATTGTCAGTGCCAAGGGGAGACCTTTACCTGGTTGACAGTCGGCAGGAAAACGGAGACCTCAGTCCTACAGCTACAAAGAACTGAATTCTTCCAACAACCAATGAGCTGAAAAGAATCCCGAGCCCCACAGGAGATGGCAGTCCAGCCAATACCCTGATTTCAGCCTATGAAACACCGAACCAAGAACCAGCCACAAGGTGCTGTACTCCTTTTGACTTACAGGACTGTGAGCTAATCGGTTGGTGCTATTCCGAAGCTTCTACATTTGTGGTAATTGATTACACAGCAGTAGAAAACCAATACAGTGGGCAACATAATTTAGTAGTTAACCACTTTCAGGCCATTTACTAATAGTTTCATATGTATAAGTCTTGTCCCGCAACCACCCACCCCTAAAACCAGATTATAAACTCTGCGAGAACAAAACCATGTCTGTGTTTCCTCTGCTTCAGACACATTATCTACCTTGCTGTAGGGGCCATATTGAGAAGTAGGGTGGAGTTGATGGTTAACACACTGGCTTTACAATCAGACTGCCTTAGCCACCTAATAACCATGGGGGCTCAACCTCTCTAAACCTCAGCTCACCTATCTTCAAAATGGGAATAAAATGCATGAAAAAAATGACTAAAAGATACTCAAACATTGTTATCAGCAGTTACTTCTGAAGCTGGCAGAGGCAGGGGTTGATAACAGGAGCAAATTTCTTGGAGAGTTGTGAGAATTAAATGAGGTAATATGTATAAAGTCTTAGCAGAGTTCGTATAAATATTAGCTCACAGTTGTTAGAAAAGCAAATGCTTTGAAGTGCTTGTTCTTCCCACAGTTGGCTATGTGCTGAATATGTTTTGTACCATGTAACTCTGGCCCACCCCCTCCCCCTTTTCCCTACCACCACCTCCTGACGATCCACCCCCAAGCCCCACTGCTGTGGAGTCAATTCCAACTCATGGAGATCCCATAGGACAGAGTAGAACTGCTCCATAGCGTTTCTAAAGGAGCAGCTGGTGGATTTGAACTGCCTACTTTTGGTTAGCAGCCGAACGCTTAACCACTGCGCCACCCATCCACCAGGGCTGGCAAATAAACTAAATCCAGCCACTAAACTGGACTGGCAATCACTTTCATCTCCTGGGAATTTGGAATTAAGCCAATGAGAGGTCAGGCTGCTTAGCTGTGTGTGATGAGCTTAAAGGTCAAACGGGATGGGGTTGGGGAGGATTATGTCAAGGATGAACCAGAGCCACATGTGCTAGAGTTACAGAACGGCAGACATCAACAGGAAGCTTGTCCTCTTAGATGAGCACAGAGTGGACATGCAGAAAGGGACAGGGCTGAGAGACAATGTCCCCAGAGAGAGGGATGGGGGCAGTAGCTTTCAAGGGCTTGGGGCTTGCAGTTCCCAGCACCCATTCCCACGACACCAAGCTGGACTTGTTTCCATGAGATTTCTGTGTCCTCATAAAATATTCCTTGCAAACAAATAAGCCCTGGTCAGAAGGCTGCTGGTGGTGATAAATCAAATAGCAGAAAACACCTGTGGGGGCCTTCTTGAGTGTGAGACCTAGAAAAGCTGTTTCCCATCCAGTGATTTCATTTTGCATGTAAAAGACCAAAGGTATTTTTATCTGTAAGAATATGGTAATCATGAGATAACTCCAGAATAACCTGTTTTCTCCACTAAAGAACATTCTGGAAAGAACAATATGCAGACCCAAAAATAGCCCTCAGTTTGCACATGGATATAGTTCCTCAGAACTCTACCTTTTTTCCATGTCTAAGCCTCTAATTATCAGTGACACTAAATGCCCTCTCCTCTCACCCACTCTCACCACCTACTTAAATAGAGGTTCTTTGTCTGCACTCTTATTCCCTGATTTCTTTCTGTATGTAACTTCAGAACAGCCATGTCTTGCTCTAGTTAATAGACACAATACACTAGCATTCCTGCTTATTAAGATTCTCCTTTGCCATCCTCAGATAGTCACTTGTCCAAGATGCCTTGCTGGACTAATAACTTGAAATTTAAACCCCTCGTTGAGGTTCTAATGATCCTTAGGACACCAAGCTCAACTGCTGACTCTGCGTAAATGTAAAAGAAAATAAATTGCATTTCCTCTCCGTACTTCAGATTGCCCTTCCCTGGAAGTCTTTTTCCAGACCTTCAGCTGTCTGCGCTGTTGAATACCCAGTGGCCTCTGGAGGGCACTATTCAATTAAGTTTCTTCGTCGGTAGTGAGACCTACACAGAACATTATAAAACAGAAAAGATGTTTGAAACACTAGTTACCATTTATTGAATCCTTACAATGTGCCAGCTAGTGGGCTGGTTGCTTTACATATATTACATCTTAAACAATCACAGTGGCATAGATTGTCATTTCCTAGCATTGTGGCTTGTTTATACAGGCGTGTTTTCAACAAGTGTCAAGCAAAATGAAAGCTTTTTTTTTTTTTTTTTTTTTTTTTTAATGAACACAAAGACCTGAGGTTATAGCTCCTTATGGGAAACAGTTCAAGTTTAGCTGGCTCTCATCTACTTTACTTGGACATAATTTGCATTTTTTTGAGCATGTACTGTTTTTTTTTTAATTAGAAAAACAAAGAATTAAAGATAGCACCATTATAAACCAGGGAAAAATAGTATTTGGTTGACATGGGGTATAATTGCCTATGTTCTTCTTTCCTCCCAAGGGTGAAGTATTTCCTGTTTCTTACTTCTTACCACCACCCTTTTTATTGTGTGTTGATTTCAAGCCAGACTGATGTCTACTGCGAGGGAGTGGGAGTTGTAATGAGTGGAGCAGTTACTGATTTTCTCTGTCTTACTCAATGCTACATGTTGTGGGAGAGAGGGAGTGAGGTCCCAAACCTTTTCAGAGCCTTCTCAAGGGTCTGAAAACAGCCACTGGCCTATCCATTTTTTTCAATGTCCTTACAAGATATTTGAAGATTTATTACTTCATTAGAAATCATCTATGTCAATAAAAATGTTTATAGAATATTATCCAAACAGGCCATGTATGTTACATATACACTGTAATTCTCACAGCAGCCCTATGCAGTAAGAGGTAAGGGTTATTATCTATTATTAGAGTGAGGAAATTTAGACTCAGAAAGATTAGGTAGGGACACCTGCTAAGGGACACCACAAACCTGTTATGGGATGGAGCCTGGAATGAAACCTAGATTTACCTGGCTCCAAATGAAATTCTCTCAATTTTCCACTTGAGAAAAATGTGTATTCTGCTGTTGTTGGGTATGTAGAGTGTTTATAGATGTTTGTTAGGCCTAGTAAGAGCTACGGCATGCTATGGCTGCTAACTAAAAAGGTTGGCAGTTCGAATCCACCAGCCGCCCGTTGGAAACCCTATGGGGCAGTTCTACTCTGTCCTGGAGGGTCACTATGAGTCAGAATCGACTCGATGGCAATGAGTTTGGCTTTTTTTTTTAATTGCCATTGAGTCAATTCCAACTTATAGCTATCCTATAGGACAGAAATCTTTACAGAAGCAGAATGCCACATCTCTCTCCTGCAGAGTGGCTGGTGGATTCAAATGGCCGACCTGTTGGTTAGCAGCCAAGTGCTTAACCACTGCACCACCAGGACTCCTGGTTGTTTAATTGTGCTCTTCAAGTCACCTATTTCCTTTTAGTTATTGTACTTTTCAGCTCTAGAACTTCTATTGGTTCTTTTTTGTATAATTTCTATTTCTTTGTTGATATTCTTTATTTGGCAAGACATTATTCTCATACTTTCCTTTAATTCTTTAGATTTTTTTTTTTTTTTAGTTCTTTGAATGTATCTATGATAGATAATTTCAGGTCTTTGTGTGATAAGTTCAACATCTGAGCTTCCTCAGGGACAGCTTTTATTAACAACTGTTTTCCTGTGTGTGGGTAATGCGTTCCTGTTTCTTTACGTGTCTTGTAATTTTTTTATTTGAAACATGGACATTTTACATAATATAATATGGCAACTCTGGAAATCAGAGGTCCCTCTTTCCTCTCCCTGGATGGTGGTGGTTGCTGCTGCTACTGTTGCTGTTTTTGTTTAGTGACTTCCTGGGCTAATTCTGTAGTCTGTATCTCCTGTCATGTGCAACCACTGAAGCTTCTGCTTGGTTAGCTTGGTGGTCAGCTGATGATTGGATATAGATTCCCTAAATGCTTGAACCAATAACTTTTCCAGTGTTTACTAGGGCACACCTTCAACACTCTGACAGGCAGTTTACATCTTTGCCATAGCCTTCATTTCCTGCTTCTGCAGTACCTCAATGTCAGCCAGAAGTGAGATATTAGGGCCTTCTCAGGTCTTTCCTGGACATATGCACAGCCACTGGGGCATAACAGGTTTGGAATTCACCAATGGCCCCATCCCCAGAGAAAGCATGTATGGACATGCATGTGGTCATCTAGGTTCCCAGGAATATATTGGAGCTTTTCAAAGCCCACCATGGACATCTTATTCCCCAGTCTCCTAAGTTTTCTGGTCAGCCTCTTGTTAGCCCCATCCAGAACTGCTGCCTTAGTCAGCTGCACAGGTTAAACAATTACCACTAATTGTTTTTGACAAAAGCCCTAGGGATAGGGCTGTTCTCACAGAGTGAGTTCCTAGTCAAGTCAAATAAAGATAAGCCCTGAATGTGGAGCTTTTCAGAGAGCTGCCAGAAGGTCAAATAGTGACAGTTCTCTGGGGATGGAGCCATTGGAGAGTTTCAAACCTGTTCTGCCCCAGTGTCTACTAGGCTGCTGGTTTCCACAGCTACTGTAATAGTGAGGCTGTTGGTTTTCAAGACTACATGGAGCTGAGGAGAGGGTGATGGTAGTAGTGCAAGTTAAAATGGCACAGAACTTGCTGTTCTTAATGAAATTCAGCCATTTTTCTTGAATAAATGTTTCTCAGACTGCTGCAAGCCTTTGGTTAATCTCCAGCAGTCTAAAAAAGTTCATTTTGACATTTTTTTCCCCCAGTGTTTTATTACTTTTAAGGAGAAGTAAATTTTTGGAGGCCCTTATTCCATAATCTTAGAAGTACTTCCCCCAGTAAACTTTTTTCCCCAAGTATAATATACATGAAGAGAAAACACAAATTATGTGTCTAGCTTAATGAGTCTTTATATTAACCATCACCTAGATCAAGCAACAGAACATTACTAGCACCATAGAGCTTCCTTCATACCCCTTACAAATTATAATCTCTCTTGAAGTAAACTTTTGACTGTGTAATAGTCTTACACCAGAGTAAAGTGGTGTTAATAGCCATAAGATAACTTTCCTGTTCGGTGTCCTCATGGTTTTTTTCTGCTTCTCTGTGTGACTCTAATTGTTCAAATTTCCCCTGAAATAACTCCCTTAATTTACTTAATCTAATGACTTTTTATTTGGCGGGGTAGAGGGGGATTGTTAAATGTATTTTGAAATATTTTCAACTTTTAAAAAAATTATTATTATTAGCCTATTTGGGGCACCCCAGTTGTCTCTGTCAAGCTCTGCCTGTCTCCCAGAAGTCCCCTGTTGTCACAACCACTCCCCCATCACTAAACCAGGACCTGGAGTATTGACTGTAACTCTCCTCTAACCCTTTTTGCCCAGACTTGCAGATACCCTTGATCATCTACACAAATATAGGAAGCTAGAAACTCTTCAGGATAAAGTTTACAAGTTCAAATCTTACGGTTTGTACAGGTAGAAGAGGCAGCTCCTGAGAAATCTTTGGGAGAAGCACTTTCCTTTCAAGGATTATTTTGCCTTTCCTGGCCAAAGTTTCTCCAGCTAATTGTGAGCCACTGTGGCCCAGCTCAGACTCTGGCATTTTACATTCTCAAGTTGCTCCTCTTGAGGCATTCCCCCAGTGGGAAAGCATGGGGATGAGGGGCTTTCCTGGCGCAATTTATGAGGTGTGGGGACTCACTCCCTTTCAGTGTTTTTCCTTTTGATGGCTCATTAGTCAGTAGAAAAAGAGATGTTCTGATGGATGATTGAACAAGATGTAAGTCACGGTGACAAGGACATTTAAGAGTAATTGCTTGGGAAGTGGAAAGGGGTCAAAGTGGTTGAACTTAATGGTTCAAAGAATAACCAAGGGGTGGGAAAAGCTGTTAACTGAGTGAAAATGTTGGGAAATGTTATATTTAAAATGATTACAAATCAGTCCTGTCTTTAAAGATAACTCTTAAACCAAAAATATCCCCTGAAGTCTTCTTTAAACCAATTAATAAACCCCAAAAACCAAACCCATTGCCGTCGAGTTGATTATGCCTCATAGCAACCCTATAGGACAGAGTACAACTGCCCTGTAGGGTTTCTAAGGCTGTAAATCTTTACAGAAGCACAATGCCACATCTTTCTTCTATAGAGCAGCTGGTAGGTTCGAACCACCAACCTTTCGGTTAGCAGCTGAGCTGCTTAACCACTATGCCACCAGGGCTTGTCAACCAAACAGTTGTTGTTGTCAGGTGCCATCTAGTCAGTTCTGACTCATAGCAACCCCATATACAACAGAAGAAAACATTGCCCCATCCTGCGCCATCCTCATGATTGTTGTTATGCTTGAGCCCATTGTTGCAGCCACTGTCAGTCCATCTTGTTGAGGGTCTTCCTCTTTTTTGCTGACCCTCTACTTTACCAAGCATGATGTCCTTCTCCAGAGCCTGATCCCTCCTGATAACATGTCCAGTGTATGTGAGATGAAGCCTCATCATCCTCACTTCTAAGGAGCATTTTGGCTATACTTCCAAGACAGATTTGTTCATTCTTTTGGCAGTCCATGGTATATTCAGTATTTTTCACCAACACCATAATTCAAAGGCGTCAATTCTTCTTCAGTCTTCCTTATTCATTGCGCAGCTTTCTCATACATATGAGGCGATTGAAAACACCATGGCTTGGGTAAGGTGCACCTTAGTCCTTAAAGTGACATCTTTGCTTTTTAACACTTTAAAGAGGTTTTTTGCAGCAGATTTGTCCAATGCAATACCCGAGTAGTTTAGCTTAATTAGTAAAGAATGTCTGCCTTGAGCATTAGGCTGTTTTAAAGAATTATCTGTATGGGATCAAACTGACAACAGCAACTCCAAAAGTTAGAGAAGAAATCTAGGGGAAAGTGAGTTTATGTTAATTGTAGAGGAATAACTCAGAAAAGGAGGGTGAGAATGGTTGCACAACTTGAAAAATGTAATCAGTGTCACTGAATTGTACATGTAGAAATTGTTGAAATGGTGTATGTTTTTCTGTGTACATTTTCAGCAACAACAGAAAGTAAAATAAATTATTTTTTAAAAAATGGTATTGAATATGGACTGCCAGAAAAACAAACAAATGTGTCTTGAAACAAGTACAGCCAGAATGCTTCTTAGAAGCCAAGGATGGTGAGACTTCACCTCACATACTTCGGGCATGTTATCAGAAGGGACCAGTCCCTGGAGAAAGGACATCATGCTGGTAGAGGGTCAGCAAAAAAGAGGAAGACCCCCAACGAAATGAATTGACACGTAGCTGCAACAATAAGCTAAAGAATAACACAATTGTGAGGACGGCGCAGGACGGGGTAATGTTTTGTTCTGTTGTATATGGGGTCTCTATGAGTGAGAACTGACTTGACGACACCTAGCAACAACAACAACAGCAAAGTTTCTTTTAAAACAGAGAACAGAGGCTAAAAGTTCCAAAATCCAAATCAATCTCTGACTGTATATATATATATATATATTTGTAGTTGTTTTTTGCTTAACATTTAGTCTACAACTTTTTACCATGAGTGGTGAGTAAAGTAATAAAAAGTGCAGTGAGTACAAACATAATTGTGTAAAGAAAGAAAGGTTAGTGGTCACTGGTGGCCAAAGCCTCTGGAGAAAAGTGTCAGTGTCTTATATGATATCTTCCCTTGTACCTGGACTCATCCTCAAAGCTATAATGTCATGGTGTTATTAACATTATAGCCAGCCACTGTCTGTGCCCCACTGACTAATAAAAAAGTAATTAGCTTCCTTCCAAAATCCAGGGGAAATGACACAAATGTCACTCAAAGTTCAAGACACGTGTTGACAGTATCTTGAAATTGGCTACTAGAAACAAAGATGAGAGGGTAAAGGGGATCCATTCCAAAGTCCTGGGTCTTCTAGAGGCACCTGTGAAGGCTTAGGGCCAGAGCTTTCTTTCTTTTCCCCTGAAGGCTGTTAGTGGTGTGTGGTGAGGTCATCTGGTGAATACCTCAACTTGGACCTTGAGAGTAGCACTGACCTAAATGTTGCTTCTTAATCAGCATCACCTGAGGAGCTTAACAAACTTTCAACTGGATTGCAGCCAAAGAAGGGCTGATATGGTAGCTGGTAGAGGGGCCAGGAGGCTAGACCTCGCACCTAGGCTCGGACTCAGCTTGTCATGGCTGTAGCCAGGACAAGAATGTCATGAGGCCACCTCTAGGCCAGTTAATGTGTGCCCACTGGGCACTGCGGGGCAGAAAGGAGGCCAGGTAAGCTGGCTGGATACCAAAGATTATAGGTAACTCAGGATAGAAGAGTTTCATGGGGTGTCCACCTCTCTCTTCTCTGATGCAGAATTTGATGCCATGGCTGGGCATTTATAGGGTGTTTTCCTGGATGATGAATTCCAGTTAATACAAACTTTATGAACAAGTAGCACCAGAAACTAAGCCAGGTTTTGTTGCCGAGAAGAGGAAGTGCCTCAGAAAGACTCTTCTTGTCTAATGATCTTGAAGTCTGAAAAGGAGCTATTGGTAAAGAATGTGCCCAGTTGGAGCAACCACTCCCCTCCCCACACGCCTCCACTCACTGACCACTGATTCCTGGGAATTTGAAGACATGGAATAAGGCACACGTATACTCTCCATTTTAACATATACATTTTTGGTCAAAGAAAATGATAAGAATTTCTGCTTGAAGAAGTTTACTGGGTTTAACACAGTTGATCTCATGGCAAGACAACAACATAAAGATGAAGTGGCAAACAAGTTTTTTGAATTTATGGACGCCCTCCTATTAGAAAAAAAAAATTGAACAACGTGACAGAAAAGGAGAGAACTCGCTCTAAGTTGTGGCTTCACAGTGACACCTTTGTGCATACCATTCTGCTTCCCAGAATAATTTGTGTCACTTATCCCAGGTGATTTTTTTCATTTTGACATTTCAAGCCTGAAAGGTGGTGGGTGACCTCAACTAGTGAAGGAAAAAAATAAGTTCAGTGACTAGGAAATATATCTTTAAAATACTTCTTTCATTATGTTATTAATTGCCCTAAGTTAGGAGTGATCAAAAATAAAGAAACCTGAACTCTTTGTGAATATTTGCTTTCCCAAAATATCTGCTGGTATTTCATAACTTTGGTAGCCCAGTCAAGTGGAGTCAACTTTCAGATGTTTTGAGACAGTTGAGAAAGAACACTCTGTGTGTTATGATTTAGGGTAAGACGATTCAAGTCATTTCTGTGTTTGGCTCCTTCTAGTGTACAAAATCCAAAGATAATGAAGCAGATAGTGGCCACTGATGCATGGGCATCATTGGTCAGAGTGTGATAGCATCAGACCACTGCAAGTTATTATCCACCAAATAGCTTCTACACTTTTCTTCTATGTGCTGAGCCACTCTATTTAATCTATTTTTATGAGTTTGTCTCTTAGCCTCAAGAACCCTGCCTATGTGACCAAGAAGGTAAGAGTTCACCTTGCAGTTACATGAATTAGCTTATTTTCTCGTGTCTAGATTTCTAGAGCTAGAGTTCAACTTTTCATTGATTGCACTGAGAAAATCGGAGCTTCATAGTCTTGTGTTGGGTTAGCATCTTTAACTGCCCAGAACCTAACACATAATGAAAGCACAGTAAATGTTTGTTGAATAAAATAAATGTTCTTTCTTAAAATGAAAGTTTGGGATTTGTGTATCTTTTATTAATAGTCCTGAAACAGTCCCATTATTTCTGGCAGAAGCATCCACCATTGAGAATGTAGTCTTAAACCCTTGTGGATCCAAATTTGGAATTTCTGTACTTGTCCACCTAAAAATAAATGGAAGTATTATATGCTATGTGCTTTTTAGTTTGCTGTGTTTGCAAAATGGCATCCTGCATTGGTGTTCCCAATTTACCAGTCTGACTTGTATGTTTTGAAATAGATTGAAATGTGTCCTTACAAAAAAATGCATGTAGTGGTATTTGTGAAAGGTTCTTTCAGTCTTTTCTTTATAAACAGGTGGTAATTTTACTGGTTTTCCAAAAACTTGTGATTTTTTGAAAATTTTCACAACTTAGTCTAAGTCTTCCTTTCTCTTAAAACCTCTTGGTGCTCTAATGAGAAAAGCTGAGGGGTCGGCAAAGGCTTTTCTGAGCACCTCTTGAAATTCAGTTTAGAAGAGGGCTTCTGAAAAAAAGACCAGACTTATTGGTCTGACAGAGACTGGAGAAACCCAGAGAGTGTGGCCCCCAGACACCCTTTTACGCAGTACTGAAGTCACTCCTGAGGTTCACCCTTCAGCCAAAGATTAGACAGGCCCATAAAACAAAATGAGACTAAATGAGCACACCAGCCTAGGGGCAAAGATGAGAAGGCAGGAGGGGACCGGGAAGCTGGTAATGGGGAACCCAAGGTTAAGAAGGGGAGAGTGTTGACACGTCATGGGGTTGGCAACCAATATCACAAAACAATGTGTGTACTAATTGTTTAATAAGAAACTAATTTGCTCTGTAAACCTTCATCTAAAGCACAATAAAAAAAGAAAGAAAAGGGTATCTAGTCTGTCCAGCATTATTAAAATAAGTCATGTATATTATTCCACTTTTGGAAGAAGATAAAAAGTATACTTGGATTAATTCCTATTGTGGAATAAGAATCTGTATTAAATTTTCAAAGAGAAAGCACACATGCCTAGGCTCCTTCCTGCAAAACTCAAATTCAGTGTCTTCAATACAGGCAGTCTCTGAGTTACGAACGAGATCCATTCCTAAGTCTGTCTTTAAGCTGAATTTGTAAGTAAGTTGGAACAGGTGCATATGGTTTCTATTTAGCGTCAGTCAAATGTTTGTCTTAGTATATGGTATATATTTTACCTTTCTGTGCATATAAAACACTTAAGAAACCCTTCCAAACCGCACAGTGTTTTCATGAGCATCACAAAGTAGTGGGCATTTGTTATTACGAACCATGAGCTTTATGGCAGTTTGGGCTCAAGTACGGGTTGTCCATAAATCGGATGTTCATAAGCCAGGGACTGCCTGGATATGTATCGTGGACATTGAACTAGTCCAGTACATTCATTTTACAGTTGAAAAGTTCCAAGTCCAGGGTGTGACAGGACTCCCTCTAGATCCCACAGAATTGATGGCACAGCCAGGAGAAGAAGCCAGGCCTCCAGACTCTCAGGCAGGGGCTGTCTTTCCAGCCAGGGGTCAGCAAACTCCTATCTGCTGGCTAAGCATGGTTTTTACATTTTTGAAGGGTTGTAAAGAATATGACATGGTGGCATTCATGGTTCAGTGGTTCACCGTCCATGCAGGAGACCTGGGTTCAATTCCCAGGCAATGTACTTCATGCACAGGTACCACCCATCTGTCAGTGGAGGCTTGCGTGTTGCTATGATACCAAACAGGTTTCAGGCGAGCTTTCAGACTAAGATGGACTAGGAAGAAAGGTCTGGCGATCTACTTCTGAAAATCAGCCAATGAAAACCCTATGGATCACAACAGATATGGCAGCGTTTTGTTCCATTGTACATGGAGTCACCGTAAGTCGGGGGCCGACCAGACAGCAACTAACAACAACAAAGAATATGAGACAGAGGCAGTAAGTGTCCTGCAAAGTCCACAATACTTATTATCTAGTTCTTTACAGAAGAGGCTTCCGACCCAGGGTCTCTAACATGTGGAGATAAACTGTTCATAGCCGACACCCTAGGAACCCTTGGTAAGAAACACAGTGAGAAGTTGGAGGCTGTGGTAGACTTACGTGTATCAGTTTAGCTAAGCTGGAGCTACACTTCAGGAGCTACGCTTTCCAAAAATCCTTTCCTTGCATTGTCCTGGATTAGTGTGGGCCAGGGGAGGTGGTTTGCATGAGCTTGGAAAGCGTAAGTGAAGCAGCAGCCATGTTCTTTTTGTGCTCAGAAGTTCGGCGCCATTGTGGCTCACAGGCATTATTACTTCCCTGGCAGCTCACCTTTTGGGCTTTGGACAATAGCCAGGCCTACAGTGTTCCCAGCCCCTGCCACTCTCCTCCCTCAGCTTCTCTGACTCCTGGACCACGAATATGCTCAGCTTCATGATAGGAGACACCAGCTCCTCCCACAGGTCAGCAAAGCCATCCAAGTTGGAGGCTTTAGGCAATGAGAGACTAACACGGATTCCCATCCTTTCTCTTGGTTCCAGCTCATCCTTACTCATCTCAGTGATTGCTGGCTCTCCCCTACTTTACTTCTAATTTCCTTCCTGATGGCCTGTCCTGCTGGTTTGAACTGCAAACCATTTGCTGCCATGAGACTCTCCCATTCCCATCTTGTGAGCACACTGCCCTCCTTGTGACCTGAAGGAACCCTGAGTTGCTGTCACCAAGAGGCCAAGGCCCCTGGCCTGAGGACGGAGGCTGTCGTGTATCCTTCTGCATTGTTGCCAATGGCAGAAAAACAGGAAAAGGTCATCACTTTTGAGTTCCTTAGATTTACTTTCAATTCCTTTACTCCCCCTCTGAGGTCATCTTTGAAGATGAGCTCTGTTTACAGGGGGCACAGAATCTCAATTTATCATCACAGTTCTCCTTGATGAAGACTTCAGAGTTCTGAGCAAACAATAAGACGAATGTTTGCTTTGGTGGTCTTTCATCATTTTATCCTTAGAAAGGAACAAAGAAGAGAAAGGAGTTTGCTCGTAAGTTATAAATAATCGCACAAAGGGGAAAATGTGGTGAAACTAAGAAAACAGATTTTAAGAACTCATTGGTGATGTTATAGAGTCAATAATCAGCAAAATCTTTGGATTGATGTTGATGCTCAAATGATAAGCATATTTAATGTTTAGAACTCAGACCTACTGACCAAGAGACAGGGCTAATGGAATCTAAACTTTTAGGTGGCCGGGAGCGGGAGTGTAATCCTTATTGTTAAGAAACTCATTTTAATCCGAAGATTTAATTTATTGGGGGAAAAAAAACTTGAAAGTTTAATTACAGTGGACTTTGAAAATGCTATGGTTATTTACATCTTTTCTCTCCCCCCAAGAGGAAATAAAAAGAATCATTCCTCCAAAGAATAGTCAGTTTCATTGTATTTTTGCAGCCAAGTTTTAGCTTTTTAAAAAAAGTCTGTTTGTTTTTAAAAATAAAAAATATTAATGATAAAAACAGTACTTACTCAATTTAGTAAGGTATAAAAGAATAAAGTGAACATCAACTGTAATTCTACCACCCAGAAGTAATCACTGTTAACATCTAGTATATATTCTTCTGGACCCTTATGTTGCATGTATGTGTGTACACACACACACACACACACACCTACAAGAATGATTGAGTTGGGCTACATGTGTCGAAGTGTTCAAGAGCCTGAACTTGAGGAGTCCTGATCCTTCCAATTAGGAAATGTGTGACCCTGGGCAATTTCTTCACCCCTCTAGGGCAACGTTTCCCTCACTATAAAATGGAGCAAAGAATAGCAATGCCTAACTTATAAGGTGACGGGAAATCACATGAGGAAAATTATGTAAAAGCTTATCAGAGTGTCTGATACATAGAGGGAGTTCCTGGGTGGTACAAACAGTTACTGCACTTGGCTGCTAACCAAAAGGTTGGCAGTTCGAGTCCATCCATAACCTGCTGCCATCGAGTCGATTCTGACCCATAGCCACCCGTAAGCACCTAGGAAGAAAGGCCTGGTGATCTACTCCAAAAAAAAAAGCCATTGAAAACTCTGTGGAACACAGTTCTACTCTGACACACATGGGGTCACCCAACTCCACAGCAACTGATTTTGACACATAGTGGGAACTCAGCAAAGGTGAGCCATTATTAATATGTAGATTTCTCTTGTTAGTTTAAAAAAACATAACTTGAGAAACCTTTTGGTAGCTATGAAAAACTACCAGTTCTCCGCCATTTCTTCTTTTCCTAGTGGGGATTTTATCTATTTGAACTCTTTTACACAAGTTATGATTATGAACCTATGATTATAGTCATCGTTAATAGTACTATTTGTGTGCATTACAATTAGTGCCGGCACCTTACACCTACCAGCGCATATAAAGCTCACACCGCCCCTTCGAAGTAATTACTGTTATCCGCAGTTACAGATGAGAGAACCCAGGCTGGTGGAGGAGACCCAAGATCCAAACCCAGGTTTCCTGGCTCCAAGGCCTCCTTTCTTCCCACTAGGCTGCTTGTCCTGACATAACCCAGTCACAGCTCAACAGCACATCCTTCCAGAGGCACTGAGATGAGTCTGAAAGCAGCTTCCTGGCCAGGATCTAGCTGGATCATAAGCAACAACTACCTGCTAGGCAAGGAAGGCATCCTGGGGCAGACATTAAGAAACCTGAGGTCCTGAGGAAACCTTGGTGGCATAGTGGTTAAGTGCTACAACTGCTAACCAAAAGGCTGGCAGTTCGAATCCACCAGGCACCTTGGAAACCCTATGGGGCAGTTCTACACTGTCCTATAAGGTTGCTATGAGTCGGAATCCACTCAACGGCAGTGAGTTTTTGGGTTCCTGAAGTTCCTACATCCTTCATCACGTTTTCTTTAGGTGCCATCGAGTCAGTTCTGACTTATCTTGACCCTGTGTACAACAGAATGAAACATTACTGGATCCTGCGCCATCCTCACAATCGTTGTTATGCTTGAGCCCATTGTTGCAGCCACTGTGTCAGTCCATCTCGTTGACGGTCTTCCTCTTTTTCCCTGACCCTCTGCTTTACCAAGCATGATGTCCTTCTCCAGGGACTGGTCCCTCTTGATAATACGTCTAAAGTAAGTGAGAGGAAATCTTGCTATCCTCACCTCTCCGGAGCATTCTGGCTGTACTTCTTCCAAGACAGATTTGTTCATTCTTCTGGCAGTCCATGATATATTCAATATTCTTCACCAACACCGTAATTCAAATGCGTCAATTCTTCTTTGGCCTTCATTTTTCATTGTCCAGCTTTCACTTGTGTATAAGGTGATTGAAAATACCATGGCTTGGATCAGGTACATCCTCGTCATAAAAGTGACATAGTTGCTTTTTAAGATTTTAAAGGGGTCTTTTGCAGCTGATTGGCCCAGTGCAATATGTTGTTTGATTTCTTGACTACTGCTTACATGGGCACTGATTATGGATGGAAGTAAAATGAAATCCTTGACGACTTCAATATTTTCTCTGTTTATCATGATGTTGCTTATTGGTCCAGTTGTGAAGATTTTTGTTTTCATTACCTATGGAGTGGTCCAATAATATGTATATTTTCTTTCTCATGGGAATGATCATTAGATTCAGTGGTGATAATACTAATGCTATGATAAAAGTTGTAAAATATGTAGAAGTTTTTATCAGTCTTAATAATAGCAATGAAATCACCTCTCTACCATCATGGTTGTTTTTGATGATGCTCTGTGACTCTGATAATTCAAAGTAATTTTCCCCCGTTTGATACATTAAACAACTTTCTCTTGATCTTACTAATGTCCCTCCTTCCTCCCTAACTGGCCCACCGAGGGACCATCCAAGTCTTTCTCACATCTTGCCTGCTACCCTGGTCCTCTCTCCGAGTCTCACCCACCGTGCTTTTGCTTACAATCTCAATTACTCCTTGTACAAACTGGAAAATAATTGCAGTGTTACAATCCCCCCTCTGTGCCTGTCATGGATTGAATTATGTCTCCAAAAAATACCTGTCAACTTGGCTAGTCCATGATTCCCAATATTGTGTGATTGTCCACATTTTGTCATCTGATGTGATTTTCCTATGTGTTGTAAATCCTACCTCTATGATGTTAATGAGGTGGGATTAGCAGCTGTTACATTAATGAGCCAGAACTCAATCTACAGAATTAGGTTGTGTCTTAAGTCAATCTCTTTTGAGATATAAAAGAGAGAAGCAAGCGGAAAGACAGGGGGACTACATACCACCAAGAAAGCAGCACCAGGAACAGAGTGTGTCCTTTGGATTCAAGGTGCCTGTGCTGAGACGCTCCTAGACCAGGAGATTGATGACAAGGAGACAAGGACCTTCTTCCAGAGCCGACAGAGAAAACCTTCCCCTGGAGCTGGTGCCCTGAATTCGGACATCTAGCCTATTAGACTATGAGAGAATAAACTTTTGTTTGTTAAAGCCATCCACTTGTGGTATTTCTGTTATAGTAGCACTAGATAACTAAGACGGTGTCCTTTTTCCCCCAGACATACATTTATAAATGAGTTCAACTCTACATTCCTTGGGGTGATATTAGATTGGTGCTTTTTATCACTCCATTTGTAAATAGCGTTGCTTTTAAAAGTTGAGATGGGCTATGGGACCTCAACAGGAATTTAGTCTTTTTTTCACTTGTGAGAAAATTGCTCAGGGATTTATCTTGTCCTTTGCTTTTCCTGACTAGGACATTTTCTAACTGATGAAGAACAATGGTGGTCCAGGCCAGAGCCGGGGTTGGGGTCCTGGAGTTGCTTTTCTGGAGGGACTTCCTAGAGTTGGAGAGCATGGGATAATTAGGAAGAGGAATCCGATCCCTGAGGTCAATTTGGAAGGATTTGGGAACTACTTACTTTCCATTCAGCATTTTTTCAGTGTGGTTCACTGACTTGTAAAGAGGAGATGTTGTCATATATCATCATAAGACAGAGAAAGTCAAGGTGAGGTATTCAATTGAATGATAATTGCTTGGGAAGGGAAGAAGGGTCATAGTGGTTGAACTTAATGATGCACAGAGTGATCATGGGAAGAGAATTGTAAACCAAGTGATAAAGGTTAGACAGAGGTAAGAGACTTTAAGTGAGCTATAAAGAAAATGATTGAAAACCTACCTTGTAAGAGGACATCCATCAGAGTGAGAAACAGCGTAAAAGATATTTTCAAGGGTCCTAATTTTTAACAAAGGTTTTAACAATGTATATATATTTTGTTTCTTTATAATTATTTATCTATTAACGAGTTTAGCCATGATTTTTAGAAAGAGTTAGTAGCAAATACAAACTAGGGTTGTCAGATTTAGCAAATAAAAATCTCATGCAATATTTGGAACAAACATACTAAAAAATTATTCATTTTTCATCCAGAATTCAAATCTTACTGGATGTCTTGTATTTTATCTGGCAATGGTAGGTAGTACAAACCTGCGCAGAGAAAGGTGGTACAGGACCAAGCAACATTTCATCCTGTTATACATAAGGTCACTGTGAATCAGAGTCAACTCGATGGCAATTAACAACAAGTTTGTCCTGACCAGTCCCCTGTTCTCGGGGATAGATCAAAGTGGGACAGTGGAACAAGAGTCTTTGGCTAGCCCAGGGAACAGGGCAAGGGGAAGATGGAGCAGATCACGAGTACAGGGTACTAGCAAGGGAGTTGGAGACAATAACATGATTCTGTAATGCCCTCATATTATGTCCTTGAAGAGGAAACATAAAATCATATGCAGTTGACAAGAATACATATTAATATGATCAAGTTGGAGTAGGATTCTGTAGCAGGTTATTTAGAGTTTGTGAATACTTCTTGCAGGTGGTGGGAGTGTTTTATTTTTATACTTAAATAATGAAATGACTTTAAGGTATCAGAAGGGAGAGATTAGCTGGGAAGCTTTCGAGGTAGAGGAGAACCAAAAACCAAACCAGTTGCTGCTGAGTCAGCTCCGACTCACAGTGACCCCATGTGTGTCAGAGTAGAACTGTGCTCCACAGGGTTTTCAATGGCTGATTTTTCAGAAGTATGTCGCCAGGCCTCTCTTCCAAGGTGCCTCTGGGTGAATTCAAACCTCCAACCTTTTGGTAAACAGCTGAGCGAGTTAACCATTTGCACCACTCAGAGATGGAGGCTCTTTAAATCTGGGTCTGTGTGGAGTCTTGACTGGATGGACTGGTGGGAATGACCTGGCCTATAGAGAGAAAAAGGGCAATGTAAGATGTTTAGGGGGCTATGAAGACTAGAATCAAAGTCTGTGCTTGATATGAAGGGAAGTGGGGGTCACGTTGTATCTTGCAGCAACTAAATGTCAAAGGGGTACAGGAGCTGGCAAAAGCAGAGTTTTGTAGGCAGCAATGGCAGAGAGGATGTGTGTACACACACACACACACACACACACACACACACACACACACACACACACCCTACAAGAATGATTGAGTTGGACTACCTAGGGACTGCAACCAACCCTTAAGGCTTTCTCACCTGTGGGCACTAAGACTCCAGAGATGAATAAATCCAGTTTCTGCCCTCAAGGGATTTACAGTCTAGTAGAAGGAGAGACCCCATAAACAGAGCAATGCTGAGTTTTATGTGTGAGACAGAAGAGCTGCTCTACGACTCCCCTAAGGGCAGGCCCCATCTTTTCTTGCCTGGATTTGTATGACAGCTTCTTCACCTCTCTCTCTGCCTCCACCCAGTGGGCCTTCTCCTCACTGGAGCCAACACCATCTTTCTGACGTAGAAATCTGTTCATGCCACTCTACTAAAAAGTCCTTCAAGAATAAAGCCCAAACCACTGCTTCACAAAGCCCTGTTTCTTCCCGCCCCTGTCCAGTTGTCCATTCTCCTCTCGCCTGCCCCACGCTGACTGAACTTGCAGCCAGTCCGAACTTTCTTAGTCCCAAGAACATGGCACCCCCTTTCTCAATTCTGCCCATTGCACTTGCCATTCCTGCAAGTGGAATCTTTTCTTCACCTGGCTAATGCCTACTTATCCTCCTCTCTGCTTACAGTCATTCCTTCTGGAAGCCTTCCCTAACCTTCCAGGTCTAATTGGGTACCCCCTTGGAGCTTCTCATAGCTCCCTCCCCGAACTTAGCAATTATCCTGTAATGGACTGCAATTGCCGGCTGCTTTATTTTTCCCGTCTCATCTGTAAGCGGGGTCGGTGTCAGCTGCCTCGTCACTGTCTCCTCAGCACCTAGCATGGCACCTGGCTCAATAAATCATATTCTGAGATCGTGTACTAAATTGGGCCTTTTCAGGGTGCAGGAAGACACTTGACCAGGTTATCTTTGGTGATTGGGGTTTATCAAGAGGATCTCAGCAACACCCTGGCACCCATTTCAGCAACTAGATGATTCCTCAGTGCCCTGCCTTATCCAATTCATCACGAGGGGAGGTGAATTATGAAGAAAGCCTCGCAGTGGAGAAGATTTTTGAGCTGAGGGTTGAAAAATGAATGAGTGTTTGCCAAGAGACCAAGGTAGGGAAGGAGGTATTGCAGACTCACCTAAGCCAGTCCACTGCCCACAGTTGTCAGGTTCTTTTGTTAAATTTCAGTAGCCTCTGGTTATCAGACAAGGTTGGGAACTGTATGTTTCCTGCCTACAGCCCCAGTACAGCCCCAGGCGGTGAGTTACCATGAAAGCCAGTCCTTGGTGCCTGTCACACATAGAGCAAGTATTAGCAAGCAAGCCCAAGATAGTCCCATAATTGGCTTGTATAAGTTTGGTAACATCTCCACCACACATTCTTGTAGGTGCTCCAGTGAGCCCCTTCCAGGCAGGTTTACTCTGAAGCACATGCAACAGCATTCTGATGGAAGAATTCTAACTTTATCATCAGGTCCTGTGACAGGATCCTCCTTTAAGTGGGGAGATCCTGGACCTAATGGCGTTCCAGAGCTCAATCACCCCTGCCAACCTGGGTTCCTGTAACTCAGCAGGCAAGGACAGAGGAGTCTGCACAAACCTTTCTAACCAACTTATCTTGAAAATCTCTCATTCCACAAATGGAAAAAAAAAAAATTCAAACCTCCATTTTGGTAACTATAGAACCTTCTGCTGCAGATTTAGATAATGATAGTTCAAATGCTCACTGCAGCTGCAAAGAATAAATTTCCAATAAACACCCTTCATATGTTAACACAGTCTCTAGGGTGTAGATTATGGTTGACATCACTTGATATCACACAGTCTATATCAAAACATTTTAAAGAAAATTTCAGTCAATGTGAGGACTGGGTAAGGATGTACCTGGGAAGATGAGAAACATAAGCAAAGGTCATGAGTGAATTCACGGGTAATCTGTTCTTGGCTGGTGTGAATTAAAGCCATGCAAATAGACCTCCTGAACCTGAAATGTCAGGAATTCTTTCACATTAAGATCCATATGAAAGACTTCATGTCTTTCTTCATCTGTAAAATGGGAATAACAGTAATAGTGTCTGCACGTAGGCTTTTTTGTGGGGGAGGATTAAAAGAGATAATACACAGACGACCTTAGCATGATGCCTTGCACATAGTAAAAATCGTAAATGTCTAGTAAACATTTACTATTGTAGTAATTACTGTCATTGTTGTTAATATCAGAGTAGTCATAGTTGTTTTCCCAGTGCCTGGCCCTGTACCTGGTTCATAGTGGGTGCTCAATGAATAGTTGCATGAATAAATGCATTTGGAAGTCTTATGACTTATACTCATTCATTCAACACCCATTCATTGGGCACTGTTGTGTGCCAGGCCCAGTGCTAGGACCTGGGAATAAAATGGTAAACAAGGCCACTTGACCCTCCCTAGAACGGCTTATAGTCTAGAAGGGTGAGCAGACAAGTAAATGGGCAGGTGGGATGCTATGGAAGCACCAAGGAGGGCCCTGAATAAATTCTTGGGGCTGATCCTGCTGGCATCCCTGGAACAGGTGATGTCTAAGCTGAGTCCTCAGAGGTGAGTAGGAATTAGCCAGGTGAAGGCGACTGGAGTGGAGAGCACAATCCCAGCTTAGTTGTGTTCAGAGGCCCAAGGCAAGAAAGAAGCTGTTTTGTATTGCACAGTTCTGTTTAGTTCAGGACAACTCCCAGAGATGCTTAAAGGTAACTGGAGACTACAGTTACATTTTACATTTTTTCATATATGACTATACAAAAATCACTCATATAGCCTGACTGTAAAAAAAAAAAAAAAAAAATGGAAATGGAAGCAGATGTCTGGAAAATGGAAGATAGAAGTCATTCTCTCTCTTTCTCTCTCTCACTTTCTCCTTGGGGCGGAGGGAGGTGGAGGTAAGGGGTCTTCTGGTTTGTGTTAATGTGATTTATAACCAGGAATGTAGGCTTTATTCTTGGGTTTCCAGTTCTTGCAACCAATCTTCCTGAACTTGTTGAAGGCTTCAAGTAATAACTTCATGTCCTTTTTGGCTCCCACATGTTTTTCAATCAGCAGTCTTGATAAGAGTTCGTTAGATTGGACTCCACGTTGTTTGTGATTGTTGCAAAGGTAGGTAGTGGGCAAGGGAGTGAGAGGTTAAACAAATTCTTCCTTAGTCTTCAGGCTCTTTTACTGTATGTTTCTTTGAAGTGGGGATTAGAATCAAATGAGGGAGCATTTGCAGGGTAATAGCCAGTCATTCAGGGACTCACCAGTGAGGAGCTGGGCTTTGTCTACATTCATGGCCTCTCCTAGGATTAACTTTGACATCCCTTTCATTGGAACACAGGTTCTTGGTATTAGATTGGGTTTATTTCCAGATTCCTTTCACTGGGCATGGGTATTTGAAGTTTCTGGTTATAAGGTTAATTAGCTTTTACCCAAACCCCTCCCATGACTAGACCACACCTCTACTCAGATGTTTATTAGCAAAATATCTTAGGACTCATACATTCAATCACTCTATTACATTCAGTCACTCCATTTATTCAACAAGGATTTACTGAGCCCCTGCTATAAGCACAGTCATGTAGGAAATAAAGCAAGGGAAGAGGATGGGAACTTATATTTTTAATAGAGTTTTAATAGCTTAAGCAGGGTTTCTCAACCTTGGTACAATTGAAATTTGGGGCTGGCTAATTCTTGTTGTGGGGAGCTGTCCTGTGCATTGTAGGATGTTTAGCAGCATTGCTGGCCTCTACCAACTAGATGCTAGTAGCACCCCTCCCCATAGTTGTGACAAAAATATCTCCATATATTGCCAATGCCGCTGGGTGGCCAAATAGCCCTCGGTTGAGAATCACTGACTTACAATATCAGGCATCACCCTAGGCACTTCATATACATTTTCTCATTTAATTTTTCCTCCTCAACAAACCCTTAAGGAAGATGGTTTGAATAGGAGAGTAGGAAAAGTTAAATGACTCACCCAGAGTCCCATGGGTAATAATTATAGGATTTGGGCTTTAAACCTAGGTCCTTCTTCTTCCGCTCCATCCCCAAGACTGCCATACAACACACAGTCCTGAGCCCAAAGGAAATTAATATTTCCTTGGAGAGATGTAATGTGAACCAAGTAAGTTATAGTTGTGTTTGTTGGGGAATAAGTGATGTGAGCATTCAGCAGAGAGAAGTGACAGTGGACTTGGAGATCAGGAAAAACACACTACAGAGACCAGAATGTTCTTTGCATGTTTGGGATGGTGAGTTTGTGCTGAGGAGTGGGAGGAAGTAAGATTTGGACAGGTCACGATAGCTAGCAGTTCAGAGCTAGTGCTGATTCCAGGTAGACTGTATTTGCATTCCAGCTCCTCTTCTTACTAGCTGTGTGGCCATGGGTTAATTAGGTATTCTTGTGGTCCAGTTTCCTTACCTGTAAAATAAGTTGCTAATAATAGTATTTATTCTTAA
This sequence comes from Dugong dugon, assembly GCA_030035585.1. NCBI lineage: Eukaryota > Metazoa > Chordata > Mammalia > Sirenia > Dugongidae > Dugong > Dugong dugon. Next base: position 36,899,499 of record CM057460.1, read on the forward strand.
GAATGTAATAAGAATTTAATGAGTTAATCTGTAAAGGCTTAGAACAGATCTGGCATCCAGTCAGTGCTCAGTAGATGCTGGCTCTTTAGTGCTTGATTCTGTTGGACTTCAAATAGAACTCAGAATGTATAGTATAAATAGTGGGAACAAAGATGTTCCACAGGTACCATAATTCCCCTTCCTGTGCTCATGGCAAGACCACAGATTGGTACTTTTAAGTCAGAATACCAGTCTCTGGTTCCGTTAACTGTGGTCCGGATACCAGTGTCAAGTGGTTGAACCTCTCTGCAGGGGCTTTGGGTTTGAAGCATTGAAGACATCTTTCCAGCAGAGATTCAAAGGAGGAAAGAATGGGCATCTGTTCAGAGATTCATTCACTCATCCATTCATTCAATCAACATTTACTGAGTATCTTCTGTATTCTGGGCATCGTGTTTCTATTAACTACATCTGGAACGTCAGTCAGTCACCAGTCTGCCCATATGTTGGCTGAAAGCTTATTGGATAGAATTGTCATTGTTTAGTTTCAGAACAAATCAGATTTATTTCTGTGGCTTGTGTCAAAATCCTGAGGTTTCTTCTCGTGCTTCACGTGGTGCCACGGCTGGGCTTTGTATTTATGGAGATCTCTTGGCCCTGGATGTGGTTGGGGATCTTCTCCTGGGAATTTCCGCTTTCTTCCTCCCTCCAGCTTTTAATAGCTACATACGGTTTAGATCTGTTAGCAAACATTTGTATACTTATGCCCTCTGTTTATAGACTCAGGATAAATTGTTCTAATGAGAAAATATCTGTCCTTTGGAGTAATTTTATTTTTTGTTTGTGTGTGGTTCGATTGCCTTTCTAAAAATCATTTTGATGTCTCTTTCCCTCATGAATCATCCTATTTTTGATATACAAGCACTCAATAAACCTCATTAAAAATCTTGCCCTGATCTAAAGTAGTTGACATTGGGAAAATATGTGACCCACCCATGTCTTTCTTACAGATGCTCAATTCAAGTAACCAGTTAGGTGTTAGGACTTCTAGGGGACATCTGATAAGAGGCGCATAGAAATGGCTGACCTCGAGCCTTGAACACCAGCATACCAGAAAACTTAGTTTTCTGCTCAGTTTGTCTTATGACATCACAGTTGTTATACATTTGTATTCATTCATTCAGTAGTCATTGAAGACCTATTATAGGCAAGGTTAAATTATTTAAAAAAAAAACAAGTTGTCATCAGAGCAATTCCAACTCATGGTGGCCCCATGAGTGTCAGAGTAGAACGATGCTCCATAGGATTTTCAGTGGCTGATTTTTCAAAAGTAGATCACCAGGCCTTTCTTCCAAGGAACCTCTGGGTGGATTGGAACCTCCAATCTTTTGGTTAGCAGCCAAGCACATTCAACAGTTTGCATCACCCAGGGATTCCAAGGTTGAATTATAGATGAATAATTTTTCTCTAACTAATAAAACAGAGGTGAACCTATTTTAAAGATTGGATTCTTCAACTTTGTGAAAGACAATAATGTACCACCCAGAGAGAGACAGAGTTGCTCCTTCCCTTTCTCTGCTGTGCTGGGAAGGAAGGGTTGTATTCCCCAGTCAATGTAGACTTGTGGAAGCCTTTGCTTTTAATCAATTTAGGAGCATAAGTGCTTCTTTTTGCAACTTTGTCTCCCTCCCAAGAGCTAAAAATACTTAATGATGGGAGGCAGTAGCATAATGGTTAAGCACACTCTTGAGTCAGACTAAATGGGTTTGCATTGTGATGCCAGCATTTAGTAGTATATTTTCTAACTTCTCTCTGACTCAATTTCCTCCTGTTAGAATAAGGTTCATAACTATTCCCACCTCAAAGGCTTATTGCAAAAAATAAGTGAGGTAAATAATCTGCCTAAAGTATTTAGCATAAACCACCCATTGTGATCGAGTCGGTTCTGACTTACAGTGACCCTATAGGACAAAGTAGAACTGCCCCATAGGGTTTCCAAGGAGCAGCTGGTGGATTCCAGCTGCCAACCCTTTGGTTAGCAGCCAAGCTCTTAACCAGGGCTGTTTGCCCAGTGGTTAAGGCCACCACCCGCTCCTTGGAAACCCTATGGGGCAGTCCTACTCTATCCTGTAGGGTCACTATGAGTTGGAATCGATTCAATGGCGGCAGGTTTGGTTTTTTAAAATAATTATAGTAAGAGCTTAATAAGTTCATTGTTTTTGTTGTTAGGTGCTGTCGAGTGGGTTCTGACTCATAACGATTCTGCACAACAGAGTGAAATACTGCCCAGTCCTGTGCTATTCTCACAATCATTGTTATGTTTGACCCCATTGTTGCAGCCACTGGGTCAGTCCATCTCATTGCGGATCTTCCTTTTTTTCACTGATCCTCTACCTTACCAAGCATGGTGTCCCTTCTGATAACATGTCGAAAGTATCTGAGACGAAGTCTCACCGTCTTCACTTCTAAGAAACGTTCTGGGTGTACTTCTTCCAAAACGGATTTGTTTGTTCTTCTGGCAGCCCATGGTATGTTCCGTATTCTTTGCCAACACCATAATTCAAAGGCATCAATTCTTCTTTGGTCTTCCTTATACATTGTCCAGCTTTCCATGCATATGATGTGGTTGAAAATACTATGGCTGGGCCCAGGCACACCTTAGTCCTCAAAGTGACGTCTTTGCTTTTTAACACTTTAAAGAGATCTTTTGCAGCAGATTTGCCCAATGCACTATTGTCATTTGATTTCTTGACTGCTGCTTCCATGGGTGTTAACTGTGGATCCAAGAAAAATGAAATCTTTGATAACCTCAATGTTTTCTCCATTTACCGTGACCTTGCTTGTTGGTCTAGTTATGAGGATTTTTGTTTTCTTTATGTTGAGGTGTAATACACACTGAAGGCTGTAGCCTCTGATCTTCATCAATAAGTGCTTCAAGTCCCCTTCACTTTCAATGAGCAAGGTTGTGTCATCTGCATATTGCAAGTTATTGATGAGTCTTCCTCTAATTCTGATGCTGCGTTCTTCTTTACATAGTCCAGCTTCTCAGACTATTTACACAGCATAGAGATTGAATAAGTATGGTGAATGGATACAACCCTGACACACACCTTTTCTGATTTTAAACCATGCAGTATCCCCTTGTTCTGCTTGAATCACTGCCTCTTGCTCTATGTACAAGTTCCACATGAGCACAATTAGGTGTTTTGGAATTCCCATTCTTTGCAATGTTATCCATAATTCAGAACTATTATCATTAGCAACTAATATTTGTGTACCCACTACACAAAAAATAATGGTTCCTGTACATAGAAACAATGTATAGGTGTGAATCTATTAATATACTTTATCATCTCTTAATGTCTGTTGTTGGACATGTTCTTAGAGATTGTTCTTGTTGTTGCCATTGAGTCATCTCTGACTCATGGTAACCTTATGTATAACAGAATGAAATATTGCATGGTCCTATGCCATCTTCATGATTGTTAGTATTTTGAGTTCATTGTGTCTGTTGTGCTAATCCATCTCGTTGGGTGTTTCCCTTGTTTTTGCTGACCTTCTACCGAACATGATATCCTTTTCTAGCAATTGGTCATTTCTGATGATGAGTCCAAAATAAGCTAGCCAAAGTCTCGCTATCCTTGCTTCTAAGGAGCATTCTGGTTGTATTTCTTCTAAGACTTATTTGCTTGTTCTTCTGGCAATCCATGGTATATTTAATATTCTTTACCAACACCGTAATTCAAATGCATCAATTCTTCTTCTATCATCCTTTTTTGTTGTCCACCTTTCACATGCATATGAGGAAATTCAAAAGACCGTGGCTTGGGTCCGGTGCACCGGAGTCCTCAAGGTGACATCTTTGCTTTTTAAAACTTTAAAGAAGTCTTTTGCAGCAGATTTTCCCAATGCAATATCTTGTTTGATTCCTTGACTGCTGCTTCCATGGACATTGATTATTGATCCAAGTAGAGTGAAATTGTTGACAACTTCAATTTTTTCTCCATTTATTATGATGTTGGTTATCGGTCCAGTTATGAGGATTTTCATTTTCTTCATGTTCGGGTGTAATCCGTACTGAAGGCTGTAGTCTGAGGTATCTCAAAAAATAAAACAAAGATCCAGCGAGATGTGGATGCATGTTTGCAGGGAGCTTTGCATTCTGTGGCACTTTGTGAGTTGCTAGAGTAACTGAGGAACACTGTAGCCCTAGAAGGGGATGAAAGGAGTTCTCCAGCCTGGCTTCTGCCTAAGCATGCAGGACAGTCCGTTAGGATGGAGTCTGATAGCTGAAGCTTGCACAGTGATGTCAAACGAGACTATTCTGATGTCAAGTCCATTACCATTAAGATCAACCAAATCTTGTTTCTGTCTGACCCAAATTTTAATGTTGCATTCTGAGTCTCTTACCTCTTCTGTCTTCTGTAGAGATGAAGAACAGCTGGTTGGTATCCTCTTGATAATAATTCTTCAAATAGGAAAAGACTGTTAAGTTTTCCTGTAGGGACTTTTTCTCTCTAGACTAAACAACTGCAAATCCTTTAACCTTCCCTCATAGGTTCTATTTTGTGTCTCTTTAATCATTTTAGTTTTCCTTTTGGAATCTTTCCAGTGTCTCCACATCACCCTTAAAATAAAGGGCCTCAGACTGGACATACCACCCTAATAAAAGTCTGTCTGCTGCCAAATTCTTTATTAGGGGGAGGGGGAGAGAACTCCCTCTCATGTCAAACTCCCACCCCTGTGAATTCACCCCAGCATTATGTTGCCTTGTTTCTTATCAGCATAACACACAGTTTCATATGAAATGCGTGGTCTTCTGTGATCCTCACTTCTTTGTCATTTTCTCTTAAATCTAGGCATGAAGCCCCATTTGTGCATGTCATTTTGACTATCACCCCTCAGGATACAACTTTCTAATCAGCCGTCATGCTGAACTCTAAACTGTTTTTAATGAACCATTTCCTTCATGTGTTGAAACCACTTTGGATTCGCTTAACATATCAGCAGTCCCCACTCAAATTTATGTTACTTGTAGACTCTGGGCGTGCATATAGCAATTTCCAGTCTTCTTTAAACCAGACCCAGGGTAAAATGTAGGCCACATTTCAAGCACCCCTTTGTTGACTGAGCTATTGATCACTTTTCCAGTCAGCAGTGAAACCTGGGGGGGTGGGGGGAGAAGGACCAGATCATATCTTTCCAGCCTGCTGATGAGAATGTCATATGCATTCAAAAGCTTTCCTGTAATTAAGATATTATACAGATGTGGTCAAATTTTTAATGCCCTGCACATACACACCCTAAACTAAGCTTAGGTAACAAAGTGGGAGGAGGAATGTTTATTTGTGTTACACTTAAAACCATAACCAGTTGCCACCAAGTTATGCCAACTCATCACTACCCCATGTGTGTCAGAGTAGAACTGTGCTCCATAAGGCTTTCAAGAGCTGATTTTTTAGAAGTAGATCAACAGGCCTTACTTCTGAGGCACCTCTGGATGGACTCCAGCCTCCAACCTTTCAGTTAGCAGCTGAGCACATTAGCTATTTGCACCATCCAGGAACTCCCTTAAAACCATAAATTTACTTTAAACAGTGTGGATTTACACATCATAAATTACACACCAAACTGAAGGAGTAGGGAAACAAAACTCAATGAAAAAAATCAGTCAGAAAGGAAGGTAAGGAGCCCTTCAGAAGTTATTAGAAAACTGCCACATAGGGTTTCCAAGGAGCAGCTGGCAGATTCAAACTGCTGACCTTTTGGTTAGCAGCTATAGCTCTTAACCACTATGCCACCAGGGCTCCCACTTGAACCTAATTCCAATAAAGCATATCAGATCCAGATAGACCACATAAAAGTGTGCTAATGAGTCCACTAGGATTACCACCAAGTGGCAGAAGAGGGGGAAAAGAGTAAATGTGGAGGGAAGCTAATATTTATTGAGACCCTTATAATATTTGTGATCCCTGGGTGGCACAAACAGTTTGGGCTTGACTACTAAACGAAAGGTTTTTAGTTTGAACCCACCCATTGGGGGAAGAAAGGCCTAGTAAACTGCTTTCATAAAGATCACGGCCAAGAAAACCATATGGAGCACTTCAACTCTGTAACACATGGGGTCACCACGAGTCAGAATTGACTTGACGGCAACGGTTTTGGTTTTCGGTTTTATAATATTTGTAAGCCAGACCCTTTCTATTAAAGCATTATATTATACTTGGCTCTTGCTAAAGTTATCAGCCTAACTTGCTTTGACCCAGATATTGCAGATTTCTTGAAGACTGGCTTACAAGGCCTGTCCTCCCTGGGCACAGGCAGTGTTCTCCTGAACTCCACGTTACTGCTTACTCGCAGTACCCTCACCTCCTTGAGATAAACTTTATCCTGGGGTTTTGTTACCTTTCAGTACTTCCAAGAGAAGAATGTCATGGCTTGGCACTCTGTGCTTCCGGATTGGCTGTTGAGTTAACCTGAATGAAGCAACTGAGGGTAATTCCAGGACTAGTAATTACGATGATAATTTACTGTGTGCTCTGTGGGCTGCTTCTGAGAGTGGGCAGGTTTCCAGCCTGGCTGTGACATGGGTTGACCCTCCACGTCTCACATTACCCATTCCAGTGGCAGTCATGGCACTGGAGCTTAAAACCTTCTTTTGTCTCTTTCATTATAATTAATTGCTTTGATTTCTACCAGCTGTCTGTTGCAAAGCTAATTTACTTGTTTTAAAAATTGTGGTGAAAACAGGCAACCAAAACACCCACCAGCACAACTTCCATATTTATAAAATGACATTGATTACATTTTGTATGTTATGCCACCATTATGGCTATCCTTTTCCAAAATATTCCACCACTAAATGGAGCCCTGGTGGGCACAGTGGTAAAGATCTAGGCTGCTAACCAAAATGTCAGCAATTCGAATCCACCAGCCACTCCTTGGAAACCCTATGGGGCAGTTCTACTCTGTCCTGTAGGGTCATTATGAGTCGGAATCGACTCGATGGCAATGGGTTTGGTTTTTGGTTTCCTTTTATTAACACAGATTTACTCTGAGGGGTAGGGAGTGTGGCCGTGGCACAATTCTGGTATGAACCCCAAGGAATGGGATGAGTGTGTGTGCTGGTCTGTGCATGTCCCAGGCGGCACAGCTTTGTTTGTGTGTTTGTGCTGAGAGGCATGCCATTCAACCATGGTAGTTTATACCTCTGACTCTCCCTGGGAGCTCCAACTTGGATCACTTTCTCAGAAAGGTGAAAATGTGTTTAGAGCACAAGTTCTTTAATGGTTTGAGGTTTGGCACAGCAATACTTTTACTTTTCAACAAGTGTTAGAAGCGGAAAAATGGAATAAAATAAAATGGAAGTTTGGAAAAGAAGCCTTGTCAGGCAATGAAATGTGGTGTGACACGCCCTCTCTCTGCCAGCCCCCTCTCCTGTTTTCAGAAATGCAAACACTCTTTTCCTGTCTTATTTGTATTCCCATTAATTTAAGACAGGAAGCCCGCCGTGGGTGTGATATAAACAATTCAGCCTAGTGGGTAGGGCTTCCTCATCAGTTTGCAGCTGGCGAGATGGCCGCTTGGCCCAAGCCCACTGAGGCCTCTCGGGGAATGACTTGTTGATTGAACCCCGCAGAAGACGGGAGTGGCGCGGGGAGAAGGTATAAAGGAAATGCTTAAGTTGTGCAGTCAGTCGATTGTAATTCAGCGGTGGTGAATTTGGTTACTCCAGCAGAAAGACTGACTGCGGAGATTTCTTGAAAGTTTCCTGACATCCTGCCTGCTGTGATGGTTGTGATTTTAGTTTGGGGCTCCCCCCACCCCACTCCCCCCACCCCACTCCCCCAACACCACGGAGTAAGAAACCATGCTGTGGATGATTATGAAACGGAGCGGTTATGAAATGAATTGATGTTGATGCTGGGGAGGTGGCGCTTCTTGTGGGGACTCCGAGCGAGAACTTTTTGACCAGGGCGAGGTATCTGGGCAGGGCATTTTCTCCTTCAAACCTGCTCCCAGCTGGAAACTCCTGAGCACCTGATGCAGACAACAGTGCCGGAATCCGAACCCCCAAACTCCCTGAAGCCCTACCCGGGGCGATTTCCTCTTACCAGCGACGGGAGTGACTGGGGAAGGGGTTCTGGAATGCTGCGGAGTTTTGACAAGTGAGAGCGAGGAGGGACAAGCCGAGTTAGGATTACATTACACTCTTTTCATAACCTCCTCAACCGGAGGCTGGGAGGCGGGGGTCCTCCCACAGATACGTAGCCAACCGAGAGGAGCATTCGGGAATTCCTGCAGGAGCCGGGTTCCAGAAGGACTGCTCGCGCCGCCCCGGGACAGTCAGCGGGACAGCCGGAGCCGCGCGTCCCAGGAGGGAGGCGGCCCGGACTAGCCTCTTCCGCGCCCAGCCGGATTGTCAGCAGGTGATTAGGTTTAATGGTCAGACCTTAGGGGTGGCTAAACCCAGCAGAAGCGGATTACCTGGGAGGCCAGCTGCTCCTGACCGAGACTCCGGGGAAGCTGAGTCAAGGGATCCGAAAGGAAACCCTGGAAGGTGACTTCAAAGATGGAGGTAGGAATCGAACGAACAAACAAGAACGTCAGGCTTCTGGATCAGGGTTTGGGTACGTCTTGGGGTTGAATCCATAAATGTGGAAATTCAGCCACTGCGTCAGTGAAACAGCAACAACTGCCTCCTTATCTACCAGGTCACTTGGGTTTTTGCTTTTGACTTGGGGGATTTGTGTGTTTACAGACGGTGTGTGCTTCCTAGGGTTAGCTGACTTGGAATTGATTTGTCAATTCCCAGACCCAAGGAGGCGTGTGTGTGTGTGTGTGTGTGTGTGTGTGTGTGTGTGTGTGTGTGTGTGTGTGTGTGTGTGTGTGTGTGTGTGTGTGTGTGTGTGTGTGTGTGTGTGTGTGTGTGTGTGTGTGTGTGTGTGTGTGCTGTCAGGGAGGCACAAGGGACAAGTTGTGAGGGCTGGAGGGATTCTCAGACGCCTTGGATAGGAGGAGCTGTTGAAGCCCACGGAGGGGGGCAGGGGACCGGCAAGACACAACCCAGGCATCTGTCATACTGTCCTTATCCCATGTGCCTCACTTTGGCTGCCAGGAAAACGCATCTGGGGTCAAGCAAAGCTGTGTTCTCTATGAGCGGGAACTTTGTTTATGATCCCACACGAGGTTGTGATTTCTTTTGGGGACAGATCTTTGTCCAAAACTACTAAACGTTTGCTTGGACAACAACCCCACCACCCACCACTGAATTCACAAATGTTCTGATTGTGGTATCCACAAATCAAAGATCTTTGAAGATGAAGGCTGTTTGGAAAGAAAATGACATTTTATACCATGTAGCTAAACACCAGAGGTGGAATGAAGTCAATTTTGTCTCCTGAGATAGATGGTAAGGAGGGGATAACTGCAACTGTCATCCTAGGACCCATTTCTGGGAGAACGGTCTGCAAATGTAAACACACGTGTTTTAGAAAAATGGGATAGCATCCACTCTGTAAATATAGAACTATAGAAAAATATACAACTTTCAGATTTTGCACTCTTATACGGTTTCACAACTCTAAATTCACATTGCCATGAATTGAAAAATAAGTACAAGGGGCCCTTCCCACCCCCAAGTGTTAATTTTGACCATTAAATGTTCAAGAAGAGAGAGTATTGTGGCTCCCTTATTTTGCTAAGATGTTACAGTATGCAGGACCCACTCAGAGTTAGAGGCTCTCAGGATCACCTGTCAAACCAATGGCACCTAGGGGGCAGCCTTGGGTACTCATGATGTTTGGGCTTTGAAAAAGGAGGCTTGTCTAAGGTTCTGAAGGAAAGAAAAGAATTCTCAGAGTAGGCCACAAACAGAAGAAGCCGAAATATGAAGTACCAGGGTAAGTGACTGGGAAACTCAAGGAGACCTGGAATTTCAGAACTGCCCCGAGGTCTTTTAAGCGTTGAGCTCTGTGAGTTTGCACTGCCACGCATGCCCCTCCAAGGAGGTGGAGTCGATCGATCTCTCTCTCCATAAGCTCGGATAAAGGGAAGACAGCACAAATAGCAACAAAGTCCCCTCAAAACCGCCTTTTTCTTTGCCTTCTAACGCCCATAAATTACCTGACACCACACCTAGCATACAGTAGAGCTTCCTTTTAGCCACTGTTCCTATTCATCTCCCCCATAAGCTCCAGGCAGGTTGTACTTAGGAATTGTTTCCTTGAAGGAGGTGGTGACCGATTAGGGCCTGATTCCTGAGACAATCAGGTTCTGTTCTCATCTGCTCTGCCATTTGCTTGGACTGCCGCCTTCTTCAAGGAGCCCTGGTGGCACAGTGGTTAAGTGCTCGGGTGCTAACCAAAACGTGGGCGGTTCGAACCTACCAGCTACTCCACAGGAGAAAGATGTGGCAGTCAGCTTCTGTAAAGATTACAGCCTTGGAAACCCTGTGGGGAAGTTCTATTCTGTCCTACATGGTTGCTATGAGTTGAAATCAATTCCATGGCAATGGCAACTTTCTTCAAATCTTCTCTTTCCCAAAATTTGACCAAGTGCCTTTGCTCTGCCTTCTAGAAAGTGTGTTGGCTAGGAAGCTAGTTGAGAACTTTTTCCTGATCCTTGCTTGGGCTGTCATTCTAGGAGCCTGGTGGTACAGTGGTTAAGCATTTGGCTGCTAACCGAAAGGTTGGTGGTTCAAACCCACCAGCCCACTCCTTGGGAAAAAGATGTGGTAGTCTTACTTCCATTAAGATTATAGCATTGGAAACCTTATGAGGCAGTTCTCCTCTGTCCTATAGGATTTTTGTGAGTCAATCGCAACGGGTTAGGCCTGCTACAGCCCCTGGGTGGTACAATCAGTTAACGTGCTCCACTGTTAACCAAAGGGTCAGAGATTCAGGTCAACCCAGAGGCACCTTCGAAGAAAGGCCTGGTGTTCAGCCATTGAAAACCCTATAGAGCACATTTCTACTCTTGACACATGGGGTTGCCGTGAGTTGGTGTTAACTCTACAACAACTGGTCTTGTTTAGGCTGCTGAACAGTTACCATCATGGGATCTCCTTTCATCTTCATACTGGGGATTCACTCTGCCTCTTTCTGTTGCGGTATCCCCTGTTTTCTAGATCCCACATCTTCCTGTTTCTTTGTTTATGCTCTCTTTTTGATGAAACACATCTTCCAGAAGCTTCCGAGAAAGAGTACATAGGGGTTTCTGAGAGCTCCCAAGTTTGATAGATGTTCGGGGTATGGACTCTGGGTTGGAAATCCTTTTCCCTCTGAATTTGGAAAGCATTGCCCTTCCAGGTTTAAATATTGCTGCTGAGATATCTGATGATGTCATTCTAACTCCTGATACTTTGAATGTAAACTGTTTCCCCCCTCTCTGGAAGCTTATAGGATTTTCTCTCTATCCTTTGTAATGCCTTTTCACTTTGTAATGAAATTTCATTACTTGATGTAAGTCTTTTTTTCTTTCCATTTTACAAGGCTTTTAATTAATGGGCCTTCTCGGTCTGGAAGCTCATGTCCTTCAGTTCTGAGCAGTTTTTCAGAATTTTAAAAGATAATTTCCCTCCCTGTCTTCTGGAACTCCTGTTAATTGAAAAGGGGCCCTCGTGGATTGAATCTCTAATTTTCTTACTTTTTCTCATGTTTTCTAGCTCATTATTTTAAAACTTCTTCCTGGAAAATTTCCTCAATTTTATTTTCCAGTCTTTGTATTGAATTTTTACTTCTGCCATCACATTTCTAATTTTTAAAAGATTCTCTGGATGTTTTTATATAGTCTTCTCTTATTTCACTGATGAAAATCTTTTCACCTCTCCGTGGATCTCAGTGACAGTTTCTTTGGGGTGTTCCTCTCCTCCCTGCAGTTTTGTTTCCCGATATCCTCTGTGTGAAGACTTTCTCCAGCATCTGATGGTCCATGACTGCTCATTGAAAAGCTCATTGGAAGGGCTGTGTGCTTGGATGGCTCTTATAACCAGGAATAGTTCCTCTTACCAAGAAGGGGACCTCGAACATTGCCTTTGAATCCAGAACAATGCCTGAAACACAGTCAACTTTCCATACATGCTTGCTGAATAACTGATTGATGACCTTGCTAGGGCCCAGATACTAGTAATCATTAAACGCTTCCCAGGTGATTCAAATATGCATCTAGCACTGAGAACCTCTGCTGTAGGTTTAGTCTGCTGGGTGATTTCAGTGGGGGCCTCCCACCTGGGACAACTGACCAAAACAAATGAAACCAAACCCATTGCCCTCCAGTCGATTCCAACTCATAGAGACCCTATTGGACAGATTAGAACTGCCCCATAGGGTTTCCAGGGAGTGGTTGGTGGATTCAAACTGCCAACCTTTTGGTTAGCAGCCGAGCTCCTAAACACTGAGCCACCAGGTTGAAGAGAAATCCTTCACACTGAGAGAAATTGATTGGCTTCCGTGTTCCAGGAGCCAAGGAGGGAAGGAAACCAGGAGTCTAACCGTTTGGTATGGAGACTTTCTTTTAAATCCTCGATTTTTAAAGCAGTACTCTTCCCCTTGGAGCCCTGGTGGCGCAGTGGTTAAGAGCTTAGCTGCTAACCAAAAGGCCGGCAGTTCAAATCCACTAGCTCCTCCTTGGAAACCCTGTGGGGCAGTTCTCCTCTGTCCTGTAGGGTCACTATGAGCCTGAGTTGACTCGATGGCAACAGGTTTGAGTTTTTTGGTTCTCCTCTCAGCTACACCTGGTGTCTGTGAATCCAGAGTTGTTGCTGTGATTCAGCAGAGTAAACAGGCTTCAGGCTATGGGCAGTCACTTGGGAGCTATAACTAAGATGATGTGGGGGTCCGACCACTTCATGCACAGACTCTCAGCCAACCCCTCAGGCCTGGCAGCTCTGCTGCACGCCCCAGGCTGCTTCCAGGCTTCCCGCACTGCTGTGCTGGGCTTCAGGGTTTCACCTTTCTCACGTCTGCTAAGGCAGTTACCACTGACTCATCTGACTTCCACCTTCCAAACTTCTGTTGCAGTCTTTGTTGTTTTCTGTTCTTTTTATCTCTGGGAGTATAGCTCCTGCCCTCCTGCCTTTCCCCCGCTCCCTTAACTCTAATTTCAATCCATCATGTTCTCTGGTGAGTCTCCTTGCCTGGTGATTGCAACTCTGCCCTGGAAACCTCCAACCCTCCTCTCAGTTCTTCCTTCTGTAAGTACTGAAAGTACCAAGGAGCCCTGGTAGTGCAGTGGTTAAAGTGCTTGGCTGCTAACAGACAGATTGGTGGTTTGAACCCATCAGCCACCCCTTGAGAGAAAGATGTGGCAATCTGCTTCTGTAAACATTACAGCTTTGGAAACCCTATGGGGCACTTCTACTCTGTCGTGTAGGGTCACTATGAGTCGGACTTGACAGAATTTTTTTTTTTTTTAACTGAAAGTGCCAGGAGTCCGTGGGTAGTGCAAATGGTTAATGCACTCAGCTGATAACCAAAAGGTTGGAAGTTTGAGTCCACCCAGAGGCGCCTTGGAAGAAAGGCCTGGCGATCAACTTCTAAAAACATCAGCCATTGAAAACCTTCTGGAGCACAGTTCTACTGTAACACGCATGGCATCGCTGAGTCAGAGTTGACCTGATGGCAGTTGCTTTTGGCTACTGCAAGTGTCTGCTTCTGATAGAAATGCAAAGACGCCATGCTGTACCTTCGTCTCAGCATAAATACAAAATGTCACAGACCCAGAATAGAGTGGTTATTGGGCATTTATTCTAGATATGAATTTAGGGATGGATTACCCATCAAGCAAGTTTCACACAGGCTTAATTGTGCTTACTTACTGATCTGTAGTGCATAATTTCACCAGGTTTTCAGCCCATCTTTGATGTGAAACCCATGTGAAATTGTGCATACAGATTAGTAAGTAAGCACAATTAAGCCTGTCTTGCATATCTTGCTTACTGTAAGCCAGTGCATACCATGCTTACTGCTTAATCTGCCCCTGGGTATGATAGAGCCTTCTCCATCAAATTATTAATTATGCTTCTCCATATGTATGGAGTATCAGGCAGAAGACATTTCTGAATGTGTTTATGTTATGTCTGTGAGGATGATTGTTAGCTGCCATCTCGTGGTGACCCCATGCACAAGAGAACAAAACGCTGCCTGGTCTTCCACCAGCCCCATGATTATTTGCATATTAGACTTTTGTGATCCATAGGGTTTTTATTGGCTGGTTTTGGGGAAGTAGGTCACAGACCCTATCTTCCTAGTCTTAGTCTAGAAGCACTGCTAAAATCTGTTCAGCAGTGTAGCAGCCCACAAGCCTCAACTTACAGATGGGTGGTGGCTGTGCATGAGGCACACAGACTGGGAATCAAACCAGGGTTTCCTCATGGAAGGCAAGAATTCTACCTCTGAACCACCACTGCTCCCCGAGGATAGCTGTACAGCATTTTGATTTCCTTGAAATACATCCATGCATGTGTCCTTTGGTCCCCACCAGAAGCCCATTGGGTGATGCAATGGTCACGTGAACTCTGAAGCATCCATTCTCTGAAATGATTAGCCACTCCACACCCCAGAGATGAGTTTAGGAAAGAATATATGATACAAGTCTGTGCAATGAAGTGGGAAGGAAAGTCTTTTGTGGGTCTTCTCGAGAAGCGTTGCTCATTACTAAGAAATAGACACAAAAATATAGATGGCCCCTGGGTTTCCTCAGTACCTATGCCTAGAACTGCCATAGCCATCTTGCCTCCATTTTTAGGATGAAGTCAACATACGGGAGGGAGCCAAGCCCAGAGTCTAGAGAAACGGGGCTCCAGCCCCTCCTTTCCACTCCATTTCTTGTCATGTGAGATTAATTTCCTCCCTGTCTAAGCCATTTGGAGTCAGGTTTTGGGTTTGGTATCATTTGCTGCCAAACTGATACAGGTGGGAATTTATTTATGTGTTGCCTCATCAACAAAAAGTTAAGGTAGACCACAAACTCATCATTTGCTGCAAGACTGATGCAGGTGGGAATTTATTTATGTGTCACCTCATCAACAAAAAGAGTTAAGGTGGACCACAAACTCATCATTTGCTGCCAGACTGATGAGGTGGGAATTTATTTGTCACCTCATCAACAAAAAGAGTTAAGGTGGACAACAAACTCATCATTTGCTGCCAGACTGATGAGGTGGGAATTTGTCACCTCATCAACAAAAAGAGTTAAGGTGGACCACATACTCATCCTACTGAAAAGAGTTGAGCTGCTTGATACCTCATTCCAATTCCAAATAGGGTTCCACTCTCCTCGTCCTGTTTTCTAGGCAGATGAAAGTAATTTTGTTCTCTCTTCCCTCTTCAAAGGAAGGAATAACTAATTGAGACATTAGTAGGAGAAAAGGGAGGGTTTCTTGCTTTGGAGATTGCTAGCTGATCCCAGTAAGAGAACATACTGGGATGAAGTGAAGTACTGCTCTCAAAACGCACAAGCCAGTGAAGAAATCCGATGCATTCCAGCCTGTGTGAAAAGCCAAGCACTGGGTGGTGCAAATAGTTCAGTGCTGGAATACTAACCAAAAGGTTAGTGGTTCCAGCGCGCCCAGAGGTGTCTGGGAAGAAAGACCTGACAGTCTGCTTCCGAAAGGTCACAGCTGTGAAAACCCTAAGGAGTGGTTCTACTCTGTAACAAATTGGGTTGCCATAAATTGGAATCAACTCCACAGCAACTGGTTTTTAGTTTTTATTCACTCCTGTGATTGTTGAGGCTGGCAAGTCTGTCTGCACACATGGGATTTTTTTTCCCTCTTTTCTGTTGTTATTCTTTGTGCACCTGAGACGTTGGGAACCTTTGACGATGAAATAAACTCCGGAAGTGCTCAGTGGTTTCAGGATGACCAGAAGGCAGGAGAAAGTGGATTGTCTGTTCCTGTTTTAACAGTCTGATTCAAGTGGCAAGGACACACTCTTTATTTTTATGAATGGAAAGGCCTTTTGATCTGTTCCATTATAATGTTAGCCTGAAGGGAAGCCCTTAATTGCACTTAGCATTATTATTATATTATAGTTTTTCTGTTTGTATTTCTTACTAAACCAACACTTTAAGAACGGGCACTTCATATTGTAATACAGCTAAGATTTATTGAGTGCTTACTATCTGCTCTGGTGGCGTAGTGGTTAAAGCGCTCAGCTGCTAACCTAAAGGTCATGGGTTCAAACCTGCTGCCTGCTCCGTGGGAGAAAGATGTGGCAGTCTGCTTCCGTAAAGCTTTACAACCTTGGAAACCCTATGGGGCAGTTCTGCTCTGTCCTATCTGGTCGCTGTGACTCAGAATCAGCTCGATGGCAGTGGGTTTTTTGTTTGTTTTTGGTACTATCTGCCAGGCACTGTTAAAGCTGTATATGTATTAGCTTATATAATCCTCACAAAGATCCTATGAGGAAGGTATTATTATTATCCCTGTTTTATAGTGGAGATCCCAGAGGCACTCAGCATTTAGGGAAGTTGCTCAAGACTGTCTGATTTTTCTGTGGTGGGTTAGAGACTCAAATGTTGGCAGCTTGGATCCAGAGCCCACTCTGAACTATATACATAATACATAGGCTTTATACTGTAGAAGTCATCATTATTTGCTTAACACCCTTACACCATCTGTGATATACAGTAGAGGTTCAAACGTTGTTATGAATGAAGAAACACGATTTTCCGTGTTACTACAGATCCATTAAATTTAATGGAAGCGTATTTCTCCATCAAGTGGAAGTACTGTGATTTGTGTAACTACTCTTTCCCCAGGTTGGCGGTTTAAGTAGCGTGGGCTAGGATATCTGAAACTAGGATTGTCGTAAGAAATCCCAGACGTGTGGTCACAAATTGAGGTGACCACAAGACCTTTCTTTAACTCCCCTCGTGCTTCTCCCCCACCTCCAACCCCAATACCTTATATCCCCTCCTCCATTTTAGGAGCAGGACTTTTGCCACCAGTAGAACTCAGCATCGAAGTGGATGGTGTTTCTGGAACTCTTCTCCAAGAGTCTCTGTTAGAGGTTAAGCACTAGTTGGCAGAGAATTGCTGTTTGAAATGAGGATCCCTGAAATGTCCCCTGCCAAGTGCAGTTTTCCAGGTGGCTTCTTATAACGTCTTATTGCACTTTTGAATCTAGAGATAATAGATCTGACTCTTTCATTTAGCTGTTTAAGACTTTTGGCTGACCTCTGGGATTCTTGTTTTAATTGCCAACTGATAGGAAATATAAATGGAAGAATGCTTTAGTGTGCAAACTTTGGAGTTTGTTTCATCTATGGAAATTTGGGAGCTTGTGGGGACAGAGGATTGAGGAAAACTGTTATGAAACAGTTTTGTTTGGTTAGTGGGTTGTCGTCTTAACAGTTTCATGGTTAGGTCTGACTTAAACAAATATTACCCTGCCTTAATTTAAGCACTCTGTAGAAGTTATGTGAAATGCAATTCTTTCAAGAAGATTCCATTTTTGTAAATTAAATTATATCTGAGATATGTGTGCTAGAAGACCTTGGTGGTTAAATTTAGATTAATCACATGGTGAAGCCCTTTTGTAGAACAAACAATCTTCCTTGAAAAGTCAAAGGTATACTTGTCCCAAATGTATGTCATATGTGCGTGCATCTGTCCTCCTTCTTCCCGCCGCACCCCAGTTCATCCTCTGCCCTGCTGTGTACTAGGAGGCTTCTCTCCATGAACCGCAACATTCAGACTACCTTGGCCTGTGTTTCTGGTTGCCTTCCACCAGTAAGAGGCGCTGTCAGGGGATCAGAAGGCAGATGGGGAGAGTGTTGGGATATTTGTTACCCTCACTGCCCCACCCCTTGCTGAGATTCTGACAGTGGCTGACTTCTAATCTCTGGATGGGTAGCTGGCTCCATTGCTCCAGCTCTCACGTCTGAAAACATTGCTTCCTCCCCTTGCCCTTCAGACGTAGAGGTGGTAATAGTTTCCTGCTGTTCCTAGCTCCGGGGTGCTTCACTCTGCCTGCAATTCTGTAAATAAATTTAAAAAAAAAAGAAAAACCCAAACCAGTTGCCTTCGAGCCCATTCTAGTTCATGGTGACCCCATATGTGTCAGAGTATAACTGTGCTCCATAGGGTTTTCAATGGCTGATTTTTCAGATGTAGATCACCAGGACTTTCTTCGAAGGTGCCTCTCTGTGAACTTGAACCCCCAAACTTTTGGTTAGCAGCTGAGTGCATTAACTATTAAACCACCCAAGGGACTGGCTCTGTAAATGTTGTTGTTTGTTTGTTTTTTAAAAAAAAAACCAAACCCATTGCTTTCGAGTTGATTGCAACTCATAGCCACCCTATAGGACAGAGTCAGACTTCCCTGCAGGGTTTCCAAGGAGCAGCTGGTGGATTTGAACTGCCAGCATTTGGTTAGCAGCTGAACTTTTAACCAGGGCACCATCAGAATCCTTGTTGTTGTTAGGTGCTGTCAAGTCATTTCTGACTCATGGTGCTTTTATGTACAGCAGAACACTGCCCGATCCTGTGCCATCCGGACAATCTTCGCTACGCCTGAGCCCGTTGTAGCAGCCACTGTCAGTCCATCTCATTGAGGCTCTTTCTCCCTTTTGTTGACCCTCAACTTTGCCAAGCATTATGTCCTTTTCCAGGATTGGTCCTTCCTGAAAACAATGTCCATAGTCTGTGAGACAAAGTCTTACCATCCTCGCTTCAAAGGAGCATTCTGGCTGTACTTCTTCCAAGACAGATTTATTCATTCTTCTGGCAGTCCACGGTATATTCAATATTCTTTGCCAACACTGTAATTCAAAGGCATCGATTCTTCTTCGATTTTCCTTATTCATTGTCCAGCTTTCATATGCATATGAGGCGATTGAAAATACCATGGCTTGGGTCAGGTGCACCTTAGTCCTCGAAGTGACATCTTTGCTTTTTAACACTTTAAAGAGGTCTTTTGCAACAGATTTGCCCAAGGCAATACCTTGTTTGATTTCTTGACTACCTCTGTAAATAGTTCCTGCATAAAACTCTCTTCAATTCAGCCCTTTGCATCTGCCTTCTATTTCCTGCTGGGACCCTACCAGATAGGGTGTATGTCTATCTCTTTCACATGTAAATTCTGGATTGTCATGTCTGGCTCTAAATGCCATTTACATTTAATTTGCTACATCTAAATTTGAATTATATCTTATCCTAGAGTTGTCATACTATTCTTGTGTTTTGTTCTGTCTTTACTATTAGCCTTTACTATTAGATTACTAGTCCTGGCGGGTGGTAGGGGTGTGGATTTTTCTTCCCTCTCCCTGTGTCTGTTGTTAGTATGTCTGCAATACACAGGAGTCATGACAACTAGCAACTCTTTAAGTAAAATAGTAACCCATATATGTAGGCTGTTATCCATAAGTTCTCATGAGTCAGAGCTGACTCAGTGACAACTAACAACGTAAGTACCCATGTACTTACCCATGGCAGGTATGTATGGGAGCATAATATTTGTGGTGGTGGTTGTATTTGATTTGTGTCCGCATCAGTGTGGGTCCATTCATTTATGCAGTAAACAGTTACCAAGTGCTAGCTATATGCAACACACTGTGCTAGGCATTCACATTGAAGTTTTTCAGGGTGAGGGGTTCTCATTGTGTGCTGTCGAGTCACTTCTGACTCATAGAACTGAAATAATAGAATTTTCAAGCTAGAAGGAATCTCAGAGTGTATCTAATCCAGTTTTGTCATTTTGAGGTGATGCCCAGGCCTGAGCAGTTCAGTGCTTTGTTGACATGCCCAGTGTTAACATAGCTGTGCTCTGTAAGGCAGTGGTGTCACATACTCAGTTATCTGAGAATGAACCATGTCAGCAAAGTCACGTGTTCCAAACCCACATGCCCCACATTCTTGCTAAATGACTTTGGAGAACTTAGCATCTCTGCCTTGGTTTCCTCACATGTAAAATGGGGATAAGGATAAGGTATGCCTCTCCCTCAGAGATTAGTGGTGAGGATTAAGTGAGGCTCTGCACACAGAGTGTTCATCACTGTGCCAGCCGTGTAATGAGCCCTCAATAAACTTTACCTACCTCTTGGGCCCCTAGTGGTGGATTTGCTGCCTCTCCTTTCTCTTGTGTGCTGTGTCATTGGAGCTAATGTTAACCTCCCAGTTTCTGCCTTCATAAAACAAGAGCTTGGGTTAGAGGGGAGTTTTCTTAATGGAGAAAAACCCAAGGAGATGGAGACAAATTTTTTTTTTTTTTTAATTGTACTTTAGATGAAGTTGTGCAGAGCACATTAGTTTCTCATTAAACAATTAATATACATATTGTTTTGTGACATTGGTTGCCAACCCTGCAACATGTCCGCGCTCTCCCCTTCTCAACCTTGGGTTCCCTATTACCAGCTTTCCTGTCCCCTCTTGCCTTGTCATCCTTGCCCCTGGGCTGAAGTGCCCATTTAGTCTTGTTTTGTTTTATAGGCCTGTCTAATCTTTGGCTGAATGGTGAACCTCGGGAGTGACTTCATTACTGAGCTGTAAGGGTGTCCGGGGGCTATACTCTCGGGATTTCTCCAGTCTCTGTCAGACCAGTAAGTCTGGTTTTTTTTTTTTTTTGGTGAGTTAGAATTTTGTTCTACATTTTTCTCCAGTTCTGTCCAGGACCCTCTATTGTGATCCCTGTCAGAGCAGTCAGTGATGGTAGCCGGGCACCATCTAGTTGTGCTGAACTCAGTCTGGTAGAGGCTGTGGCAGTTGTCGTCCATTAGTCCTTTGGACTAATCTTTCCCTTGTGTCTTTAGTTTTCTTCAGAATGAGACAAATTTCTATCTTTCATGTTATAACTATCTATCTTCCAAAAGTCGCCAGTCTGTTGGCTACTTAGGACATAATCCACTCATGTCCACTGGCAAGAATCTAGACTCAGTCAGTTGCCCTGGAGGTATCTTTTTTGTTTCTAGCTAAATTCCAACAAGACCTTCTTAGTCTAAGGAAAACCGCTCAGGTTTTCTCATGTCATGACTCACTGGCCCTGTTGATATATATCTGTCATCATATCATCCTCTTGTTTCCTCCTCCTCCTCCCCCACTTCTTTCAACAGAAATCCGATGGTTGCAGTAAACATCTTTTACAGCAAGTCAGAGCACTGCCCACTGTTCTTTCCACTTCAATTCCTGAAACAGGTAAAAGGCAGGGGCTCCAGTAAAGCTCCCAATGTATTTAGACCCTGCTTCAGCATGTTCCAGAGAATCCTACTTTAACAACTCTTATAAACATGGTCCTTTGTGGCTCACTTTTCTGCTGGCAGTGCCCCCTAGCAGTGCTACAGCTGAGCTCAGATTCTTACTCCTGGTGTGAGCGACTGGCGCATCCAAGGGCAGACATGGGGTGGGTCTAAGCCCCTTCAGAGAGTGGTCATGAGATCTGGGAGGTTGCGTGACCATACAGCTGCACAGGAGTTGCCTCACAACAGATATTCTCCTGCCACCCTTAGAGGCATCACACTGCAACTGCACACATCATTTAAAAAATGAAAGATGAAGAAGAAAGAAAAGACAAAACCAGTGGCCCTCCCACCCTAGGCTTGGGGCTGGATTGGGTGAGTTAGTTACAATAGCCCCTCTGCCCTGTGAGGGAAGCACCTGTTCTGGGTCCTCTGGGCCCAGCAATGAGATTCCTTCCCATCTCTACCCTGAGGAGGTCCACTTATCATTCCGTACCACATTTGCCATGTCTGCCTGCTGAGGGAGAAAGTAGGTAGGAGGAAATGTGGGGAATTAACTTAAACGATTTACCTTATAAGCCTATATATAACCAGTTGCCCTCAAGTTGACTCCTCCTCATGGCAGCCCCATGTGTGTCAGAGTAGAACTGTGCTCCATAGGATTTTCAATGGCTGATTTTTGGAAGTTGATCGCTAGGCCTTTCTTCCAAGGTGCCTCTGGGTGAACTTGAACTGCTAACCTTTTGGTTACCAGCGCAGCGTATTAACCATTTGTACCTACCCAGGGACTCCCAAGCCTATATAAAAGACAAGGTTTTTTTCCCCTAAAAGGAAGCTATCCTCAGAAATGAGGGAGTTACCTTGCATTTAAGTCTTTATAAAGTTTCTCATTCAGTGGGAAGATCTCATTTTATTTTGAGCATCAAAGTATTATTTAGAGAACACACGTTAGCCTGATCTTAGTCAATGCTGATTTTGGATGTTCATAGAGGTCAACTGAGGAAATCATATTTTAGAAAAGGGGAGGTAAGAAAATCTAATAATATTTCTGGGCCTCTGACCTCAGCAGTAACAGGTGTTGGATTTCTTTGTAAACAACACTTTTTAAAGATCATTTAAAAATGGAATAAATTAAGAACTTGGTCTGAAATAACTTAGATGGAAATGAAGAGAATATGTTCTGGAAAACTGATATCTCAGAATGTAATCCTAATGTTGACAGAAAGTGGTGTAAAAATGCAAATGCTGCTGGAGACTTTGAATAAATGTTTTCCTAAAGTGTGAGAGGTGGGAGTGAGAGGAACCGGGAAATATTTCTAAATTAACGTTAATTTCTGTAATTTTATATACTATTTACATATATAATATTTATACACATATAAGTATGTGTATTGTTTTAGCAATATCTTAAATATCTTAAGGTAAACATCTTTTTTCTCTCTTTTTTTCGTACTTTAGGCGAAGGTTTACGGAACTAGCTTCTCATTGAATAGTACACATATTGTTTTATGACATGGGTTAACAACCCCACGGCATGTAAACACTCTCCCTTCTCGACCTTAGGTTCCCTATTACCGGCTTTCCTGACGCTGCTGCCTTCTAGTCCTTGCCCCTGGGCTGATGTGCCCATTTAGTCTCATTTTGTTTTATGGGCCTGTCTAATCTTTGACTGAAGGGTGAACCTCGGGAGTGACTTCATTACTGAGCTAAAAGCGTGTCCGGGGGCCATACTCTGGGGATTTGTCCAGTCTCTGTTAGGCCAGTAAGTCTGGTCTTTTTTTGTGAGTTAGAATTTTGTTCTACATTTTTCTCCAGCTCTGTCCAGTATCCTCTATTGTGATCTCTGTCAGAGCAGTCAGTGGTGGTAGCCAGGCACCATCTAGCTGTACTGGACACACTCTGGTGGAGGGCATGGTAGTTGTGGTCCATTAGCCCTTTGGACTAATCTTTCCCTTGTATCTTTAGTTTTCTTCATTTTCCCTTGCTCCGGAAGGGGTGAGACCAGTGGAGTACCTTAGATGGCTGCTCACAGGATTTTAAGACCCCAGACGCTACTCACCAAAGTAGAATGTAGACCATTTATTTTCTTTATAAACTATATTATCCCAGTTGGGCTAGATGTTCCCCAAGACCATGGTCCCTACAGCCCTCAGCCTAGTAATTTGGTCCCTCAGGGAGTTTGGATGTGTCTATGGAGCGTCCATGATCTTGCCTTGGACAAGTTGTGCTGGCTTTCCTTGTATTGTGTACTGTCTTACCCTTCACCAAAGTTACCACTTATCTATTGTTTTATTTGGTATTTTTCCGTCCCCATCCCTCCCCTCCCTTGTAACCATCAAAGATTGTTTCTTTTTGTGTGTAAACCTTTTCATGAGTTTTTACAGTAGTGGTCTCATACCATATTTGTCCTTTTATGATTGACTTATTTCACTCAGCATATTGTCCTCCAGTTTCATCCATGACGTGAGATGCTTCACAGATTCCTCATTGTTCTTTATCTTTGCATAATACTCCATTGTGTGTGTGTACCATAGTTTGTTTATCCATTCATCTGCTGATGGGCATCTAGGTTGTTTCCATCTCTTTGCTATTGTGAACAATGCTGCAATGAACATGGGTGTGCATATGTCTATTCATGTGACAACTCTTATTTCTCTAGGATATATTCCTAGGAGTGGGATTGCTGGATCGTATGGTATTTCTATTTCTAGCTCTCTAAGGAAGTGCTGTACTGTTTTCCAAAATGGCTGTATCATTCTGCATTCCCACCGGTAATGCATAACAGTTCCGATCTCCCTGCAGCCTCTCCCAACATTTGTGATTTTCTGTGTTTTTGATTCATGCCAGTAATGCTGGGGTGAGATAGTATCTCATTGTAGTTTTGATTTGCATTCTCTAACGGCTAGTGGTCCGAGCACTTCCTCATATGTCTGTTGTCCGCTTGAATGTCTTCTTTGGTGAAGTGTCTGTTCATTTCCTTTGCCCATTTTTTAATTGGATTATTTGTCTTTTTGTTGTAGAGGTGTTGGATTTTCCAGTAAATTTTAGAGATCAGACCTTTGTCTGATCTGTAGTGTCCAAAAAAAAATTTTTTTCCCACTCTGTAGGTTCTCTTTTTACTCTTTTGGTGAAGTCTTTTGATGAGCGTAAGTGTTTAATTTTTAGAAGATCCCAGTAATCTAGCTTAACTTCTGGAGTTTGTGTGTTGTTAGTTACGTTTTGTATCCTGTTAATGCCCTGTATTCGGACCTCTAGTGTTTATCCTATTTTTTCTTCTATGAACTTAGTAGTTTTTGACTTTATATTTAGGTCTTTGATCCATTTTGAATTAGTTTTTGTATATGGTGTGAGGTATGGGTCCTATTTCATTTTTTTGCAAATGGCCATCCAGTTTTGCTGGCACTATTTGTTAAAAAGACTGTCTGCCAGAGACTTCATCAGCCTGAGACCAGAAGAACTAGATGGTGCCTGGCTACCACCAGTGACCGCCCTGACAGGGAATACAGCAGAGAGTCCCTGATGGAGCATGAGAAAGGTAGGGTGTAGAACTCAAATTCTAGTAAAAAAGACCAGACTTAATGGTCTGTCTGAGACTGGAGGAACCCCAGAAAGCATGCCCCCTGGACTCTGTCAACCCAGCGCTAAAACAATTCCCAAGGCCAACTCTTTAGACATAAAGGTTAGACTGGACTGTGGGACATAAAATGATACTCGTGAAGAGTGTGCTTCTTAGCTCAAGTAAATACATGAGGCTAAATGGACAGCTTCTGTCCGGAGGTGAGCTGAGAAGGCAGAGAGGTTTAGGAGCTGGTTGAATGGACATGTGAAATCAGGGGTGGAAAGGAGGAGTGTGCTGTCACAGTATAGGGAGAGCAGTTAAGGTCACATAACTATGTATAAATTTTTGTATGAGAGACTAACTTGAGATGTAAACTTTCACTTAAACTACAACAATAAACAAACAAAAAAGACTGTTCCCCATTTGATGGACTTTGGGCCCTTGTCAAAGATCAGGTGACCATAGGTGGATGGATTTACATCTGGGTTCTCAATTCTACTCCATTGGTCAATGTATCTGTCGTTGTGCAGTACCAGGCTGTTTTGACTACCGTAGCTGTATAGTAGGTTCTCAGATCAGGTAGTGGGAGTCCTACTTTATTCTTCTTCAATAGTGCTTTACTTCTGCGGGGCTTTTTCCATCTCCATACAAAGTTAATGGTTAGTTTTTCCGTCTCTTTAAAGAATGTTGTTGGTATTTGCATCAGAATTGCATTGTATTTGTAAATTGCTTTGGGTAGAACTGTCATTTTCACGATGTTGAGTCTACCTATCCATGAGCATGGTGTGTTTTTCCGTTTATGTAGATCTCTTTTAGTTTCTTGCAGTAGTGTTTTGTAGTTTTCTTTGTATAGGTCTTTTATGTCCCTGGTCAGATTTAGTCCCAAGTATTTTATTTTTTTAGGGTTAAGGTAAGTATCTTAAATGTTATATTTTGATATCTTAAATGTAACTGGTACATCTAATGATATAAATTCTTTCACTTATATTGTTAACATTTATCTAATCAAATTGTCCCAAAAACTTTTTTAGCATCACTTCTCATTGGGACGGTAGGAGATCACTTATATTTGGGGCCACCTTTTGATCCAGCTGAGATGTCCTTAGTCCACCTCCAAATGCACAGCTAATGTAAAGTGAAGTAAAAAATTATTGTTACCTTAAGTGATTGTTTCCACCTGTGAAACCTATTCCCTGCATAAAATTCCCTTCACTTAAATTACTCATTGGTTTCTGTTCTCCTAGTTGGACCTTAACTGATAAAACTTCCATTAGATACCAAAAAGTTTACTGGAGTTAGTTGTTCTAGTGGAATAACAGTTACAGTCAACTCTGTACATTACTGGCTTTTCAGAATTTATTAATTTTACATCTTATCTTTCAATATTGTTCATTATGTTGAAACTATAATAATAATAGTAATAAATGTGCCCTCAAATGTATTACAAACCAAATTTTACCAAATCAGAGATGATCAGTACATTACCATGTACTGTCAGTTTAAAAAAAAAAAAATTGTTGTTACAGTAACTCCAGCTTGTTTCTTACCTGAACTTTCTTGGTTTACAAAAGCCAACCTAAAATAAACAGATTTGCAGAATATTAAAATGACTCAAATATATTTTCTCTAAGATCAGTCAGGGATGTATACCAGAAAAAGGGGTTCCAACTTATATTTGGGGTGACCTTGTGTTCAGGAACATGTGGTGTTGTGGAAGTGGGTCGGGCAGATTTAGATGAGCATCCTCTGTTGTAGATTAGACCCATCCTACTTGACCCTGTTGGTAACAAGTGTAAGCAAAACAGAGGGCTCCGTCTGTAGGGAAAGTAGCCTATTGAGGGTAATCCATCTTGGGCAGCCTGTCAACTCATGGTTTTGGTGAAACAAGCAAGGAAAATTTCCCTCAGGAAAATTCATTGGTGTGGAAGGACAAACCTCACTCACCCAGCCTCTTCATCCCTCATACGGGAATGCAGACATGTGCCCTCCCTGCTAAGCATCTTGCCAATGAACGATCCCAGGCCAACGGGGAAATTTCCACTGGGAAAAACCACACGTCCAAGAAGAAGTCACCTTAATGAAGAGCTTTCTCTTCTCATGAGCTGTATTTTTCTAGAAAATAAACAAAAGAAGTGTTTAATTCCAGTGTGTTTGTGTTAACTGGCTGACCCCTCTCTCCCCCAGATGCACCCTTTTCTTTTAAATATTACCAAATATTACCAAAATTGTGGGCCACATTAGCTGTTGGAAAACCACAGCCTCCCAAAAACTTGCAACATAGGGGTCAATAACTGCATGTATTTGTCTGCCTTATTTATGTTCTGCATATTGAACTACGAATGAGGTTACAAATAATCAAGGAAATACTCTGCAGGTTGGTAGGGAAGCTGACGTTCTTACTCTAGATGTAACATTTAAGTTTTGAGAATTCTTTCTTAAAACGCTTAAAAGATAACAGAAAATGCAAAAATAAAACTAGCAACCATCTGTATTCCTGCCACCCAGATTTAATAGCCACTAATATTTTGCCATTGGTGTTTCAGTGGTAGGATTCTCACCTTCCATGTGGAAGACCTGGGTTTGATTTTCAGGCAATGCACCTCATGCACAGCTACCACCTGTCTGCCAGTGGAGGCATATGTGTCGTTATAATGCTGAACAGGTTTCAGTGGAACTTCCAGACTAAGATGGACTAGGAAGAAAAGCCCTAGTGATCTGCTTCCAAAAATCAGCGAACAAAAACCCTATGGATCACAACAGTCTTATCCAAAAACGGTCATGTGGATGCACGCGACTGGGAAGCATTTAGTTCCATTGTGCGTGGGATTGCCATGAGTCGGGTGGACTCGATGGCAGCTAACAACAATGACAAGTATTTCATTCAGGTTTAGTCTTTGTTTGGAGCGCTGGTGGCACAGTGGTTAAGAGATCAGGCTGCTAACCAAAAGTTCATCGGTTCGAATCTACCACCCACTCCTTGGAAACACTATGGAACAGTCCTATAGGGTCACTATGAGTTGGAATCCACTTGATGGCAGTGGAGTTTTTTAGGAAAAAAAATTACACAGAAGCTCCCATTAATTCCATTTCCCTCCAGTTTTATACAGATTCTTCCAATATAGTTTTAGATGTTTAAATGCTATATACTATTTATAGATAAAAATATGCATTTTATGTGTGTATTTAATACACATAAATGGTATCATATTGCATCTTGCTTTTTATGTTTTACATTAACATGGCCAGATCTCAAAAAGAAAAAATACAGTCTTCTGTTTTGTTTTAAGAGAATATCTCCCCTATATTTTTCTTCCAATAGTATTTCACATTTAGGATTTTTGTTTTTCCTGTGGAAAAATATGTCAATAGATATTTACCTCACTCTGCAAAGAAAAACAAATCTAAGACCGATTTAAAATAAATTTCCCATGGATTAAAGACTCAGCAGAGTGATTAACATGCATTTGGCCCTCATATATCAAGTCCCTAAAAATGCATAGATCTGTTTTAGGGCTCTCTATTCTGTTCTCAGAAACCCTGGTGGCATAGTGGTTAAGAACTACGCCTGCTAACCAAAAGGTCAGCAGTTTGAATCCACCTGGCACTCCTTGGAAATCATATGGGACAGTTTTACTCTGTCCTGTATGGTCGTTGTGAGTTGGAATTGACTTGAGAGCAAGGGGTTTTTTTTAATTCTGTTCTCATAATTTGTCTCTTACTGCATCAATATCACACTGGTTTAAGGACTATAGTTTTTTAATGTGTTTTAATAATCTAATAGGATGAGTCCATCCTCCTTTTTCCCAAAATTGTCTTATTCTTCATCGTGTATTCCTTCATATACACATTAAAATATTTTTCAAGTTTTCTAAAAATCTTCTTGGAATCTTCTTACTGGAATTTTACTAAATTTATTGATTAATTGGGAATATTAACATCTTTGAAATGTCTTCTGCTCTCCGTAAGCAAGGTTTGTTACTTCCTTAATCCAAATCTTTTATATCCTTCAGTAAAGTTTTATAATTTCTTATTAAAGTTACTTTTAGGTTTATACCTATGTATTGTATAGAGCTTTGGATATTACAGCATCCAATATTTTTATTGTTTTATTTTCTGTTTGGTCGCTACTGGTATTTCCAGTTGCCATTGAGTTGATTCTGACTCGTGGTGAACCCATGTATGCAGAGTAGAATTGCTCCCTAGGGTTTTCCCGAAGCAGATCACCGGGCATTTCTTCCAAGGCACCTCTGGGTAGGTTTGAACCACGTACCTTTTGGTTAATAGACAAGCACTTAACCGTTTGCACCATCCAAAGACTACTGCTGGTGTATAAAGGAATGCTATTGATCATTGAATATGAATTTTTGTTTCCAGCGACCTTCCAGCACTCTATTCTAATTGAAGGTTTTTCTTGATGATTAAATGTTAACAACTGGACATCAGGGCTTCCCTACCATTTTGAATCAGAAGTTTTATAATTATGTTATCATCCACAACTACACAAGTTTCTCTGCTGTAGAGGGTGTTAATCTGGAGTTGGCCTGTGTGCCATATGACTAAAGATGAAAACAGACGGTGGAGCCACAGTTCTGGGTGCTGACCAGATATGGCCTCAAATTCAATTCTTACAGAAATTCAATTTCTACGTCACTTTTCAGACCATTGGGTTCTGATGCCAGACTGCCAGGGTTTAATCTCTGACCCAGCATTTTCACATCTGCATGATGTTGAAAGCTATCTGTGTCTCAGATTCCTTATCTATAAAATGGAGAGAACAGTAATACCTTCTCCTAGGGGTCTTGTGAGAATTTAATGAGTTCTTGCAAGCACCTGGCCCGGTTTAAGTTTTCAATTGATGTTAACTATTATTGGAAGATATCATTACTGCATTTTTTATTTTAGGTATTTTGAAACCTCTCTTGTGTGTAGGATTGTTATTGTTGCTGTTAGATGTGTCGAGTCAATTCTGACTCATACAACCCCACATGGACACAGTAGAACTACATTCCTCAGGGTTTTGAAGGCTATGACCTTTCGGAAGCAAATCAACAGGTGTTCTTCTGAGGCACTTCTGGGTGGGTTTGAACCTCCAGCCTTTCAGTTAGTAGTCGAGTGCTTAACTGTTACCACCACCCAGGGATCTGTGTGTAGCATAGGATTATTAATTTAAAAAAAAAAAAAAAAAACAGTTGCTGTTGAGTCATTTCCAACTCATGGTGACCCTGTGTGCTTTAGAGTAGAACTGTGCTCTGTAGGGTTTCCAATGCTGTGATCTTAAGGAAGCAGATCATCTGGCCTTTCTTCTGAGGCACCTCTGGGTGGATTTGAACCGCAAAAAGTTTGGTTAGTCACCGAATCATGTAACCGTTTGCACCACCCAGGGATTCCAGGATTAATATGGTAATAGCTTAGACTGATTAGTGCTTTGGCTAAAAGGTGACCTTCTCTCTTTCATAATTTGTTTTAAAATACTGTGCTATTGTATTCATCGGTCATATCACCTCTGGTAAGATCATGCCTAGTATCATAATGGAGGTCAAAAGGAAAGTTGCATCATAGAAATTTGCTTTACAAAACTTTGCAAACTTTGTTGAAAGGCCTACTCTTGTTAATGAGAATGTCATAGAAAACCCATCACTGTCAAGTCGGTTCTGACTCATAGCCACCCTATAGGACAGAAGAGAACTATCCCATAGGGTTTCTAAGGTTTCCATAGGCTGGTGGAGGATTCAAACTGCCAACCTTTTGGTTAGCAGCCTGAGTCATAGAGCTATGCATTAATTGACGATATCACTACAGTTTTTATTAGAGGCACAAACTAGAGTCTAGAGATTTAAAATGGTTTGTGTTTTATTTTTCGAGATGGAAAGAAAAATGCTATGACTATGGTTTATAAGCTCAACAAGTACGCCATACCCTCACTCATTCAGATTGCTCAGGATTAGTGACAAGTCCACAGTGAACATCCTGATGTCCATCGTGCCTGGGGAGCTGCCCTGGGCCCCTTCTCCATTCCCTGAAAGCATTCCCTTGACTCATGACTCCCAGAGTTTCTTTTTATTTGGTCCTAAACAGCTGGCTTCATCCCTTCTCAGTGTCTTCATCGACTAGCCTGTCTACTCAGAATTTTACTTTAAAAGCACTGTTCTTCTGTTTTTCCAAACTTCAGAAGGATGAAGACAGTCTCAAGACCCTATATGGCAATCACTTGCTGTGAGGTTTCTGGACCTCTTGGTTAAAGAGGCAGCAAAGTGAAGGGTGACGGGGGAAGTGCTTGGAATCGTGGCAGATCCTATTCTTTGGTGGTTGAGTGGCTTCAGCTTATTTTGGAATTTGGTGAAAAACAGCTAACCTTTTGTTTCCAATATTCACCATTGTATATCCCCTGCATTGGCCGACTGTAACTGTATAAACGTGGTGCTATCCAGCACTGAAGGTCCTCTCCAGACTGCCCAGTGGGATCGGTAGTTTGACTATGAAGTTGATAATGACCATTCACTGGGGGACCATTCACTGGGGGTGGCCACTCGTTTATAGTCTACTTCCTGTCAATGCTACGGTGCTCAGACAGGTGTATAGCATTGAAGTTTTCCCTCAAATAATGACCGAGCAAGTTATTGTGTACTCTGTTTCTTAATGAGACAGAACGCCCACAGTGCTGTATTAAAACTTCTGTTTCCTTTGCTGGGCTTTGCCTCACCCCTAGTTTTGAATTTGAATCCTGCTTTTGCTTGGAGGTTATATGTAAACCCCATTGTGCCTGCGCAGTATGATTAAGAATGTTGCTGATGTGACTTGTATGAACTCCCTACTTGTAAATCCCTTAAAAGTAACTTGCCTGCCCACCCTTGGGAAGCAGTCTTGGCAGCAGCAGCTCCGGCTGACTCCTTTTCCTTGTACAACGAAATAAAGGTGCCTTTCCTATTCTCCCACCTTGGTCTCTGATTTATCAGCCAATACGAGTCATGCTGAGCAAGAACCTGGGGTTTCCACCCTGCAACATTATGGAATAAGGGCTGGGGTTGAGAGCAACTCTGGTTATTCTGAGAGCTTTCTTTTGGATCTTTTAGCAGTAAATGGCAGAGCATCCAGTGTCCCTAAGAATGGCCAAGTCCCTTTTAGCAAGGGGCAAACTTCACTTGTCAGTTTATTGGTGTTTCATAATGCATTTCAATTGCCCATCTCTTCCCCTCTTCTATGCTGTGCAGCCTTTAGAGGTCCACGAGGACTGGGGACTATTTCCTTTACAAAGCAGATTTTTAAAATGTTTATCGAGTTAGCATTTTTCTTTATTTCCAGTATCTTTATTAGATAAAGAAAACGAAAATTTTTTCCCTAAGGTGAAAAAAGGGTGCCTTTTGTTACCAAGCTGATCTGTGATTCAAACAACACCTGCCTTTAAAAGACCAAAGCAACGATGTCCATTTTTGTTTATATTTTATACTAAAATCCGTAAGAGTTTTTCCTGTTTTGGCCAATTTTAAGACGCAGATGTTTATTATTGCAATTTTGTAGGATGTGTCAAGATTCCGTGGCACAGGCACCACCTGCGTGTCAACGTTTTGCTCTGCCACGCATTCCATCATGGCTTCAGTTAACAACCTCTGTGAATGGATGGGAAGCAGACGTGTTCAAAATTCTACAAACAGAATGTTTTTCTCTCTCTCTTTATTTTTATTTTTTTGCTTTTCCAGAGTCATTTAGCCAGTTTCCTCATTTGCAGAGATCAAAATCTGATCTGCAGGAACCCTATTTTCATTGGCTGTAGGGCATTTAGAGTTCTGTAACTAAATATCAATGTATGAAATGGTTATTGTTCCCCCGAGTGGTGGGCCTAGGCCAGAACACATTCTTTGTGGATGCCGGGGAGGCAAATGGAAGCTGTAAATGGCCTGCCAGCCAAGTTGAGTAAACATGAGCTCCTAGACCTCAGATGCAGAGATCTAAAGGTGGCTTTCTGGCAATGGTTTGGGACTGGGATCTCTGATCAACAGGTTGGCATTTAACCGCAGTCTCTCCATAAGCCCCTCTGTGGTCTAGGAGTTCTAAGATCTACATTTAATATTTGCCGTTATGATTGGATTTGACTTGCTTTGTAAATTAGGGTTATTCTCTCAGGAATGCATTTTTAATAATGCTGGCTCATCTCATCCCATTTCCTCATATTTAATAGTATTTAGTCTGATTCCATCTACTCATTCTGGGCATGCAAAAACTCATCCTAGAAGTTAACATCTCTACAGACCATCTTTACTGATAAAACAAAATAAATTCCAGTGATTCCATTTGTGTAGCATTATGCTAAGCAGTGTACACACATCAACACTAGTCCACTCTATGACCCTACAAGGTGAACCTGAGACTTAGATCTCCCAATTGGCTAACCACCTCCCGTTCCCATAGTTGGTGACTAGTGTTACAGTTGTCACAGGCAGGATAAAGGGCCTCAGACAAACATTACTTTTTTCCTCTCTATTTTTTATTGTAGTTTAGATGAAGGTTTACCGAACCGACTAGGTTCTCATTAAACAATAAGTACACATATTGTTTTGTGACATTGGTTGCCCTTGCCCCTGGGCTGGTGTGCACATTTAGTCCCATTTTGTTTTATGGGCCTGTCTGATCTTTGGCTGAAGGGTGAACCTCAGGAGTGACTTCATTTCTGAGCTAAAAGGCTGTCTGGGGGCCATACTCTTGGGGTTTCTCCAGCTCTGTCCAGGACCCTCTATTATGATCCCTGTTAGAGCAGTCAATGGTGGTAGCCAGGCACCATCTAGTTGTGCTGGACTCAGTCTGGTGGAGGCTGCAGTGCTTGTGATCATTTGAACTAATCTTTCCCTTCCCTTGTGTCTTTGTTTTTCTTTATTCTCCCTTTCTCCAGATAGGATGAGACCAGTAGAGTATCTTAGATGGTTGCTCACAAGCTCTGAAGACCTCAGAGACTACTTACCAAAGTAGAATGTAGAACATTTTCTTTATAAATGATGTTATGCCAATTGAGCTAGATATTCCCCGAGACCATGGTCCCCACAGCCCTCAGCCCAGTAATTCGGTCCCTCAGGGAGTTTGGACGTGTCTGTGGAGCTTCCATGACCTTGCCTTGGGCAAGTTGTGCTGGCTTCCCCAGTATTGTGTACTGTCTTACCCTTCACCAGAGTTACCACTTATCTATTATCTATTGTGGTGTTTTTCCATCCCTACCCCTGGTAACCATCAAAGATTGTTTCTTTTTTACGTGTAAACCTTTTCGTGAGTTTTTATAGTAGTGGTCTCATACAATATTTATTCTTTCGTGGTTGACTTATTTCACTCAGCATGATGCCATCCAGATTCATCCATGTTGCATGATGCTTCACAGATTCATCATTGTTCTTTATCGTTGGGTAGTATTCCATGGTATGTATGTACCATAGTTTGTTTATCCATTTATCTGTTGATGGGCACCCAGGTTGTTTCCATCTTTTTGCTATTGTGAATAGTTATGCAATGAACATGGGTGTGCATATGTCTATTTGTCAGACAGACATAACTGACTCAAGCTGCCCCTCATCTCTCCTGGAGTTTGCAAAGGGGCCCTGAAGTACCAGATGTCCTGGAAAACATAAGCCTAATAATCAGAAGCCTGGAGAGTTCCATGAAGAAGGAGAAGGAGGGTAGTCGTGTGTTTTCAGTGGTATTGCTCATAATTATTCCATTGGGATTGTTCAGACCCTGATACTTCTTCCTGTGTCCCATTTTTTATACCTCCTGTTAATGAGTTAAAGAGCTCTGTTGTACAATGGTTAAGCGCTCAGCTGCTAACTCAAAGGTTGGTGGTTTGAACTCTCCCAGTGGCTCCACGGAAGAACGAACTAGAAATCTGCTTCCATAAAGATTACAGCCTAGAAAACCTTACGGAGCAGCTCTACTCTGTCACATGGGGTCGCTATAAGTCAGAATTGACTCGATGACACCCAACAATAGCAGTCAGTGAGTCAGACTCAGCTCAAAGGCAACTGGTTTGATTTTTTTTTTTTTTTTTGGAGGCGGGGTATTAAATGATAGCAATCATGAAGATGGCGCAGGACTGGGCAGTGTTTCATTCTATTATATGTAAGGTTGCCCATGAGTCAGAGCCGACTCGGCAGCAATGACAACCACAATTAACGATAAGATACTCTAGCAAAGGTTAAGTGGATAAGCACAGTTGAATTTTTTTTTCGAAAAGCAAATCAGATCAATTTCTGCTTGTTGTGAGCTCTAGCCAGTAGTTTTGAAGATAATGCTTGAAGTTATTCATTCAGCAAGTATGGAGACCTGTAATTTGACAGAGTCCCTGGGTGGTACAAACGGTTAAGGCACTTGGCTACTAACCTAAAGGATGGAAGTTCGAGTGCCTCAGAAGAAAGTTTTGGCGCTTTATGGAGCACAGTTCTACTCTGATGCATAGGGGTTTGCCATGAGACAGAATCAATTTGATGGCAACTGGTACTGGATAATTTGACCCAATTCTGAGTCTTGGAAACACAAGAGAGAAGGACAGACAAGGGTTCCCTGTTATCATTTACTTTATAATCCAGTGGGGAAAGACAGGAAGTTAATACATTAATAAATAACTACGAATTGATGACAGATGTTTATAAAATGAGTTTTTGAATGAAGTTATCAAATTATTATTAGCATGCTACTTTCTTTTTCTTTGAGGGGTAGATGTACGTGAATTAGATGTCCAATTGGTGAGTTTTGTTTTGAGGTCAAATTGGAACTAATAAAAACAGAATGGAGACCTTAGTTCTGGCCTTATTTCTGTGAGGAAAGCTTGGGCTTATCCCTGTAAGAGCTCTTGTCCTGGGTTTCTTTATTTGTTACATGAAGGAGTTGAACGGAATCTGTGATTTCAAACTCTGCTCTTGGAAGCTCTGAGGAACCCACTAGAGTCACAGTAGGGGAGTTATTGGGGCCCTGGGAAGCCTGTTTAACAGTTCTGCTGTGGTCTGTTTGCTGTTCGGGCTTCCACTATATTAGAGAAAGGATTCTACTGTGTAAAGGAATAATTTGTAAGTCGCTGTATAGTTCATGAAAAACCACTTTATCGTTCATGGAAAATGCCATGAACAAAGTTTAAAAAACTGATAGACTGAGAGAAATTGTGTAGAACAAATAGAATAGACCCTGAATTAATAGTCAGAGTATATAAAGAAGTATAAGTCAATAAGAAAAAAAAGCAATGACCCAATAGAAAAATGGACCAAATTAAACCAAACCATTGCTGTCGTTTCGATTCCAACTCATAGCTACCCTGTAGGACAAAGTAGAACTGCTCCATAGGGTTTCCAAGAAGTGGCTGGTGGATTTGAACTGCCAGCCTTTTGGTTTGCAGCCATAGCTCTTAACCACTGCGCCACCAGGGCACAAGAAAAATGGACTGGGGGTATGAAATGGCAGCTCACTGAAGAGAAAATGCAAATGGCCAATAAACATAAGAAAAAAATGTTTGACCTCCCAGATAATCAGGGAAATGTAAGTTAAAGCAGTGAGATTTTTTTTCCTACTAATGTCCACCATCCAATCTGAATGATGTCAGGGTTAAGCTTAGGTTTAGGCCAACATTTAAAAGGATGCAAGAATCCGACGTGGGTGGAATTAGGGAAAAGGATACATGCAAGCTGTCAGAGGGAGTAAGAGCTGTCACAGGTGGTGTGCCAGTATCTGCTGCACGTATTCCCTGACCTGGGGATTTTACTACTAGAATCGCATTCTAGTGAAATACTTCCATCTGAGCACATAGTCACTCCAGAACTATTTGAAATTGGGGCGGGGGGAGTGTGGGAATGGAGAATTAAATATTTATCAATAGAAGAATGAATAAATAAAATATGGTAAGTTTACTTTGTACAATACTATGCAGCAATTTCAAAGAACGAAGTGGGGAGAAAAGGACAGTGTAGAATTATAAATACAATATGAGGCCATTTAAGTAAAATGATATGTATTTTATATTATATAAATCTGTATGTGATATATATAATGATATATATTTCTATAC
The DNA here is from genome assembly GCA_030035585.1 of Dugong dugon. Lineage (NCBI taxonomy): Eukaryota > Metazoa > Chordata > Mammalia > Sirenia > Dugongidae > Dugong > Dugong dugon. The sequence goes on from CM057460.1 coordinate 36,936,236, forward strand.
GGATAACCAAAACCAAACCTGTTGCCGTCAAGTTGATTCCAACTCGTGGCAACCCCATATGTGCAGAGTAGCACTGCTCTCTAGGGTTTTCGAGGCTGTGACCTTTCAGAAGCAGATCACCAGGCTTGTCTTCCAAGGTGCCTCTATGTGAGTTCAAACTGCCAGCATTTCGTCTGGTAGTTGAGAGTTTAACCATTTGCGCCACCCAGGGACTCCTTTTATTTCTATATACACGGATGTGCATTTCTACATACACGGGTGTGTATTTCTGTATACACGAGTGTATATTTCTATATAGATGTGTGTATATGTATATATTTCCATAGGATTTCTATAGATGATATATATATTTCTATAGGAATTTCTATTTGTTGTTAGGTGCCGTCAAGTTGGTTCTAACTCATGGTGACCCTATGTACTACGGAACAAAATTTCTATAGGAATATACATGCACACATCTGTATATATATACATACACACATATATATTTCTCTGTGAATATATTATATGTACAACTGCATCCAGAAAATCTGGATACAAAACAGAAAGCAGTGATTATCTTTGGGGAGGAGATGAAATTAGGGAGGAGATTATGCATTATCTGTATAGTCGGAATAACATACAGAAATGGTGCATCGATACCTATCTTAAGTAATTAACAGTATATTTGTTTAAAGCATGTCACTACCTCAGACAAACTGTTAAGACTGGTAGCAACTCACAAGTTCAGCTTGTTTTGCCCTCGCCACGTTGTTTATGTGCCTCCAGTGGGCCTCTTCCTCTCCTGCCACTCCTTCTTCCTCCGGCTGGCCCTGCTTGCTGCCTCTACTCCCTTCCTCCAGACCTCCTCCCCCCTGCTGAAGAACTGCCAGCTGGAGAAATTCCTCCCTTTGCCCTTCCACCCTTCTGAGAATGGTGGCTTGGCAGAGCACCAGTGAACTTCCTAAAGGGACTGCCTCAGAAGATTGCTGTGAAACCTGGAACCTCTGCCACGGCCATGGCCCTGGTGCCCAGTGTGGAATTCAGTTCTCACGTGATGACCCAATCACTTCTCACACGCAGAGCCCAGAGGCACTCTGGGTCAAGTAGATTCTATGCAAGTTTCTCCAATGCCTACTGGAGGCAAGACCCTGTGCCAGGCTGTAGTCATGTGGGTGCTTGGACTGGCCTGTTCCTTCTATCGTTGAATCTTTTCTTTTTTTTAATAAGAGCTGGACTTATTCTTACTTTGGATTTCTATATTCTGGCCACTCTGATACATTATGAAAATTCTATAAGTCCATTGAAAGGTGGATGTTTTAAGTATGGACTTGGTCCCTGGGTGGCACAAATGGCTTGCACTTAGCTACTAACAGAAGGGTTGGTAGTTTGAATCCACCCAGTGGCATCTCAGAAGAAAGATCTGGTGATCTACTTCCATAAGTTATAGCCATTGAAAACCTTATGGAGCACAGTTCTACTCTGACACATGGGGGTTGCCATGAGTCCAATTAACTCGATGGCAAGGGATTTGGTTCTTTGGTTTTTGGTAGACTATAAATAGTCTAATCACTCCACTACTGACCAAAGGTTGGCAGTTCGAACCCACCCAGAGGTGATTTGGAAGAAAGGCTTGGTGATCTGTTTCCAAAAGGTCACAGCCAACAAAACACTATGGTGTAGTTCTACTCTGCACATATTGGGTCACCATGAGTCAGAATCAACTCAGAGCAACTGGTTTGTTTGTTTCAGTCAAAAACAGATTTTACACAAAGCATGTGTACACACACACCCACACGCTATACAGTGCTGAATATAAAGGCGCGGTGACAGGTTGGGAATTGTGTTAGGAAAATGACCCTTGCCTCAGAAATGTTTGGAGGGAGTTTGGTGCCCTGGAGACATACTGTCTGGAGGAAGAGCTTAGGGTGTCAGCAGAGAGACCACATTAGGAGCCTGAGAGCAGTTTTCACTAATCATACTTCCCATTTTGTGTTATTTTGCTTTTGGAGACGGAGGAGCAGAAGATGGAGGAGGGCTACTGAGGTGGCAGCTTTTCTAATAGGAACAGGTTTTAATAGAAAAGTACCGCTCCTAAGATCCGGGGACTCCACTCCCCTTGTCTCACTGTTCTGTCAAATGCCCGTTGTTCTTTTGCAACACTGGGGCTGATTTTCCCCTAGGAATCTCCCAGAATTCAGGATAGCTATACAGAGACCTGCCGTTCAGGAGGGCAGAGCTGAGACTGCCACAGGCGAGAATGGAGAGGATTGCAGGCAAATGCATTCTGTTTCAGAACTTCTCCTGTTTGGTTTTAGCTATCAGCTTTATATGATATCTTTAAAAAAAAGTTCCAAATGAAAATAGAATGAATTGGCCCACTGGGGGCCACACACGGCTTTGAAAGGATGCTTTAGCTGAAGGACTGTGAGTTGGGGAGGGGGCTGTTCAGCATTGTTAACTTCAAACACACGCTGGGTGTTTGGGGACACATCAGAGGAAAGCAACCTTGTTTTCTAAGCCTGAGTTCCAGGGGTGCAGCTGTCTGGTCCATTTAGAGAGGGAAATGTGAAATGAGCAGATCATGCCCGTAGAAGCTTTTGTAAACAAGAAAATGGAGTTGGTCAGGATCACCTCCTCAGATTTGTGAGGTAGTGGTCTCTTTGTGGGTTTAACTGTTAAGTTGCTGGTTTATACTATTGTTGTTGTTAGCTGTCATCAAGCTGGCCCCCTACCCATGGAGATGCCATACACAACAAAATGAAACACTGCCCAGTCCTGCACCGTCCTCATGATCAAGTTGCAGATCAGGCCATTGTGATCCATAGTATTTTCATTGGCTGATTTTCAGAAGTGAATCACCAGACCTTTCTTCCTAGTCCATCTTTGTCTGCGAGCTCCACTGAAACTTGTTCAGCATCGTGTTGTTGTTATTGCTATTAGGTGCCATCAAGTTATTTCTGACTCATAGAGACCCTATATACGACAGAATGAAACAGTGCCCAGTAGCGGGCCAACCTCACAATCGTTGCTGTGTTTGAGCCCGTTGTTGCAGTCATTGAGTCACTACATCTTGTAAGGGTCTTCCTCTGTTTCTCTGACCCTCTGTTTTACCAAGCATGATGTTATTCTCTAGGGATGGGTCCCTCCTAAGAATATGTCCAAAGTATGTGAGACGAAGTCTCGCCATCCTTGCTTTTAAGGAGCATTCTCGCTGTACTTCTTCAAGACAGATTTGTTCAGCATCGTAGCAATGTGCAGTCCACCAGCGACACAGACAGGTGGTAGCTATGCATGAAGTGCATTGGCCAGGTATCAAACCTGGGTCTCCAGCATGGAAGGCAAGAATTCTACCACTGAACCACCGATGACCTCATTGAAGATATAGCTCTTATTACTACTAAATCATTCACTGAGAGAAGTCAGTAAGTTTGATTGAGTTTTAATGGCCTGCTACTTGCAAATCTTTATGCTAAAGGTTCTAAGGGAGTAGGAAGATGAATAAAGATAGTCTAGGATCTCTGTCTCTTCATGCACACACACACAACCTAGGATCTCACTTTGGGAGCACGGTCCCATGTGATGATGATTAGACACATTCTGGACAAAACGGAAATGTCCAGAGTCAAGATACCCTAATTCACCTAGCCAGGAAAAAAATCTAGACCAAGCTCTTTATGCTTCTTATTTTTCCTTGCTCTGTTTTCTTGACTTTCCTTCCTATTTCTCCCAGTCGTACACATTTTATGAATCGTTCTGTTGTTTGTCTTTGAAAAGATGGATTTATAGATTTGTACAAAAAAATCCCAGAGCCTTTTCCTCGTAATGCTATAAAGTTGCCATTTAATGAGGCATTCGTATGGCCACCCAGCCACTTGAAATCTGAAGTGTCACACTGAGGGATTGCTACCAACAAGTATTTACATTGGAGCCATCCATGGTTTGACTTTCTCTTGGCAACTGATTAATTTACTGCAAGAGCCAATAAATCCTTGGGCGGATGAAGAACAGATTTGGGGGAGGAGCTTCTGTTTCTGCCGTTTTCTTTTGGAATGCTTTTAACACTTGGCCCCAAGGATCACGCCCTTTTGTTTTGTTAAATAGTTCGAGTTGCCCATTTTTGGGTGCTGAACTGAAAGACCTGTCAGGAAGGCAGGAGCAAAGTGATTTGGTCTCCCTGGTCCCTGGATTTGTGCAGACCTAACACTCCTATTGAGAGAATGTTTGAAAATACGTATCCTTAAAAGTAGGACTGTGTAAATAATAGATTAGGTCTGAGAGGACAATCTGAGTGAAACAGCCTGCGGGAGCCGTGGGAGAAAATTGTGTCATTCGCCAGGGCTGTTCTATGTGTTGGAAAGAAAAACTGCTGGGTTCTTTTAAGAATTTGAAAGAGCGCCTGGTTATAGCCTAGTATGTCAGCATAAAGGGGATGTTCTCTCCATATAGGCAGAAAGTACACGTGGAGTATTGCCTTCCTGAGCATTTGACGGGGTTGGTATGTTCTCTTCAGTTCTTGGCGGAGGGAAATCCAAGAGTAGGCTCTAGAGCAGTGCTGTCCGATAGAACTTTCTGGATGATGGCATTGTTCTGTCTGAGGTGGCCAGTATGGTAGCTACTAGCCACATGTGATTATTGAGCATCTGAATGTGTCCAGCATAACTAACTTTTGCACTCATAGTGACCCTATAGAACAGAGTAGAACTGCCCTATAGGGTTTCCAAGGCTGTAATCTTTATGGAAGCTGACTGCCACAACTTTTTCCCAAGGAGTGGCTAGTGGGTTGGAACCACTAATCTTTCTTAGCAGCCAAGCGCTTAACCACTGTGCACCAGGGCTCGTTTCCAGTGTAACTAAGAGATTGAATTGCCTTTTTTTCCCTTATTGGTGGGATAAGTTTTAATTACAAACAGTAAGGATAATGCAGGATAAAAGGCAAAGAGAACTGGCATTCAGATGCTGAAGACTTTGACCGTCATGGACTTTGAAATGGCTGCCGCTTCTTCAGGGGGTTCTCTCCCCATCAGGTAAACACTGTGCTGAGGAAGGGTGAATTAAGAACAAACAGGCTGTCCTGTTGGTCTTCTTGGCTTCTCTGGTTGCTTGCATAGGTGTATTTGACTTTATGCAGTTTCTGTGTTCCTGAAAAGAGTGATTTCAGGTTTATTACAGCAAGTAAAGATGCAAATGAAGAGACACATAGGGCAAGGTCTAGGAGGGTTTCTAATGTGCGGCTTCCATGTCCCAAAGGACACGCTACCCTCCCACATCACTGATGTCTTTTACCAACCAGGAGTCCTGGGAACTGAATCTTTAATTTTAATTAATTTAAGTTTAAATAACCACACCTGGCGAGTGGGTGTCATACTGGACAGTGCAGTTCTAGAGATGTTTATGCTTTTTCTAAAGCACTCTCAGTTAATCTCCTTTGATTTTCACAGCCTGTTTGTGAGGGATGGAGGTTTGGTAGATAGTCTACTCCCAACAGGAAAAAAAATGAAGAAACCAAGACCCAGAGAAGCCCCATGAATGGTTCAGGTCATCAACTAATAAAAACAGCAGAGCTGGGACTAGAGCCAGAGCCCCTTTTGTCCTGGACTCCCACCTCTTACAGCCCCTCAGAGCCTGGCTTTAGATGTTAATTAGAACTACTACTTAGCAGGGGACCCCAACCACAAAGGAAAGGCTTGGTTAACATCTGGAATCTTGGCTACAGGCTGTGTATTTAATCTTCTTCCTTTAAAATCAAACAGGCTTAATGAGCAGTGAGAGTTGGGAAATCCCTCTGGGCCCTTAAATCTGAGGAGGGGTTTGTGTGGAACCAGAGGAAATGGGCCAGACAGGTGGGGTAACTCCCCTCCCCTCCAGCTTCCTTTTCGTGGCCCTGTCTGTGGCGATTAGGAGTGGGGAGGACCTGTGGAGCCCCGTGGCTCTAGTTTCTCATCTTTAATGCACTGTAAAAAGGCCAGACCTCAGGACAAATGGCATACACTTGGAAAATCCTGATATTATCAGTGTTTCTGGCAACTGTATTAATATGCCCCTTGCTGCTGTAAACCAGAACCCTCAGCGTCCGTCCGAGTCCCTTAATTGGCTCCAGCTCCATCCTTGCCCTCTCTGGTTCTTGCTATTCCATCTCACCCTTAATGACTGTAAGAAAAGCTCAGGGATTTTCCATTTCTAAGGGGCACCTGTAGAAAGGGGGTGGCTTCATGAAAGGGTGCTGGGCCATGGAGCAGTGATGTTTGGTTGGGACAGTGAACACTTGCCAACTTTATCGACACTCTTCAGGAATCGTGGTGTAGATGTCATGCCAGCGAGGCATTCCCCACTGCCACCAGCACTTTCTAGCCACTATCTGCCCCACCCAATGCCCAGATCACACCTATGTGCTTAGAGAAGGCAAAGCCACTTTACTGTTATGCAAGGATAGACTAGATAGTTAGAAGGGAAATCAGCTCTGACAAATGAAAGCTACCCATCAAGCTTCAAATTATTAGTGAAATGAATTTCTGGATTATCCACTCAGAGTTATCTGTCTCCCTGCCTGTTTGTCTACAACAATCACAGTAGATAATGGGTTGTCGTTGTTGTTAGCTGCCGTCGAGTCACCCCCAACTCATGGAGACCCCATGCACAACAAAAGCAAAATACTGTTTGGTCCTGCGCCATCCCCATGATTGGTTGGGAATCACACCATTGTGATTCATAGGATTTCACTGACTGATTTTTGGAATAGATCACCGGGTCTTTCTTCCTAGTCTGTCTTAGTCTGGGAGCTCCGCTGAAACTTGGTCGGCCTCATAACAACACAGAAGCCTCCACCGACAGATGAGTGGTAGCTGTGCAGGATGTGTATTGGCCAGGAATTGAACCTGGGTCTCCCACATGGAAGGTGAGAATTCTACCACTGAACCACCACTGCCCTCACAGACAGTGAGCAGATAACCGTAAAAACAAACAGTCCATCAAAAAAATCTCATAAAACCAAGAACCAACATTCCTTCATAGGATTTATCATAGGTGATCATAGGATTTATCAGCCATACCAGGCACTTCTGGGTAAGAGGGCACCAATAATTACCTCAGATAACCGGTTTAGACAGCACTCCCAGGAAGAGCAGGTCAGGTAGAACATCTGCTGTATGCCAGGCACTGTGTTCAAGCCAGGATGCACACAGATGAAGAAGACCTAGTTTCTTCTCTGAAGGAGCTCACAGTCTGGCAGGGGAGATAGGCACGGAAACAAACGCAGCACTGCGGTGTGAGTGTTGAAATAGGCATGAACAAGGTATTGGGGTGGGAGGAGGCCATGGAGAAGGTGTTGTTGTGTGCCCTCAAGTCTGTTCCGACTCATAGTGACCCCCTGTGACAGAGTAGACTGCCCCATGGGGATTTCTAGGCTGTAATCTTCATGGAAGCAGATCGCCAGGTCTGCTGGAGACCCACTGGGTGGGTTCAAACCACCAACCTTTTGGTTAGCAGCCTAGCGCTTAACTGTCATGCCACTAGGGCTCCCATAGAGAAGGTAAGGGAGAGTTTTCTAGAGGGAAGCAGAGGTACATTAACCTCGTGATTAAACTTGCATCAGTTGACCCGGAAAGGGACCTTGCTCGCAGCGGGTTTATTTGTGTGGCGTTGGTTGAGTCACACATTGGTGAATACCATACACACCAAGAGTTATCCTTACGATCATTCTACACACAAATTACGGACTAGTCCAACTCTGACTGTGGCTTGTGCAAAAACAAAAACAACTAAATATGTGACTAATAAATTTTAATGTGTGTAGGTGACCGTAGGAGCCCTGGTTGGCATAGTGGTTAAGAGCTTGGCTGTAAACCAAAAGGTCGGCAGTTCAGATCTACCAGCTGCTCCTTGGAAATCCTATGGGGCAGTTCTACTGTCATACAGGGTCGCTGTGAGTTGGAACCGACTCGACAGCACCTAACAACAACAAACAGGTGATTGTAAGGAGCCCTGGTGGCACAGTGGTTAAGTGCTCAGCTGCTAACCAGAAGTTTGGCAATTTGAATCCACCAGCAACTCCATGGGACAAAGACCTGGAGATCTGCTTCCGTGAAGATTACAGCCTTGGAAACCCCGTGGGGCAGTTCTGTTCTGTCCTATAGGGTCGCTATGAGTCAGACTCAGAGTAAATGCAGAGTGATCAGTTAGGTGTGACATTGTCTTAAGTTACAAGTCAGGTTGCTGGTTATTATATATTCCCCTCCATACACTGGGGGCTGTTAATTCCTCAGGGGATGTGGGTGTGTGTCTGTCTGTGTGCTGCAGAGCTACTAAAAATTTCAGACTAGTAGGAGAGAAAGTAATTGTTTAGGTGTTTGTTAGCATGAAGTTGTATAAACTCAACATTCTCTGGTCTAGTGTGAGATCAGCATAGTGCATGATAGAGGTGCTCCACATGGGTGAAATTTGCATTGAAGTTTTGATCTAAAAAGACTTAGGCTTAAGCCTTTCATTCCCCTAAGCACTAGACGCAGTAGACTACAGCTTTGTCTGGACTATAGAGTGGGTTGGTAGCCAGGCATGATAGAGTGTAGGATTGCAACAGTGGTCTCAGTCCGAATTCTGCCACTGGCTAAGTGGCATGAAGGAGATAGGGCTGTTCCTATCTGCCGGCTTTTATGTGTTTCACTCATAACTCATACAGTTTTAAAAAGAATTTTTAAGAGAGAAAAATTCTCCTCAGTCCCACCACCCCAATACATATCAACTGTGTTGTGCTCTTCCAAGTGTTTCCAGACCTCTGTCTGCATGCATATGTGTAGTAACGTAGTTAAAACTGTAGTGTATCCTGATTCACTTTATTCTGGTTTTACTATAGCCTGAAATTCACTTTGCAGAGAGCTGGTGCCACCTGAAGGATTGAAAGATAATGCCCTGAGTTTGGCTCTACCTTCAGCTCAATAAATCCTTACTGATGACTAAGGAAAATGTTCCAGATGGAGGTCTGAAGGACTGCTCTCCGGAGATGACATCATTGTCCAATCTTGGTCCACTTCCCTGGTGGCATAAATGCTTTTCTACCTACCACCTCCCTCGTTTATTTTGCCGAATCATTTTTAGCTCACCTCTATGTCTTCTCTTGGGATTTGTGGGCCAGAGTCTCTTCTAATTTGGCTGAACCGATAGAATGACTTTAAATTCTGCCTGGAACCTTACATGAAAATATTGTCAACCTCCTTCTGCTCTTTTTCACTCAGCCACAAAATAAACATTCCTCCTTCAGGAAGGCATCTCTACCTTTTCCTTCCCTCATTTCCAGTCTGCTGCCAACCCACCCAAAAGGCTGTGTTATTCTTGTTATTTTTATACCTGACAGCAATCGGCCTAAAGCTCTTTTTACATCCTTAACTTTCCCTTTCTTCATGATAATGGATAATGGATACCATCTTCCTGCCTGAGTTAGGGAGTGAGCTTGATTGAACACTGACCGTGTGCCAGGGGCTTCCCATACATTCTCACACTGAATCTCCCAACAACCCTGGGAATAGGAATTTGTTCCGTTTTACTAATAAGGAGACTGCAAGTTGGAATTTAAGCAGTTTGCCCAAGGACACAGACCCGGTAAACAGTAGAGTCCGGAACTGACTAACTCCAAACCCTGTTGTTCTCCCACTGTACCAGGCTTGCCTCAGACCCCCTTCTTGACACTCCCAGCTTCTGTGTGCCATCATTGGGCCCTTTTTGCTTAGCTCTTTGCTTCTCAGCAGTTTGCTCATTTGCTTTTGATGGTCATCTGGCAGTCATTCTCGAGGGCAGGGAAACAAAGATAAGTTTTTTGTCTCCTAGGGAAGATAGATTGGTACAAAAGTAACTAAATTACTCTATGCATAGAGTGTGTGCGTGTACAGGGCGGCATCTGTGGATCAGGGAAAGGACTTGGTAATCCTCATCAGCTAGTTTCCTGATGGTAACTGTCGACAAGAGTTAGTCCATTATAGGTCGTTATAGGGTCACTCTGACTCCATGGCGCCTAACAACAACAGCAACAGGTGACTATTGCCTCATCAAATTCCTGTGTGATACCCTTTTGTGATTCTTTCTTAACCTGCCTGGACTTGCCCACTCCTGCAGCATTTTATGCTTTGGACTTTACCCAACTCCTTTTCCCCATAAAATATGATTTATCCACTCAGGGGAAAAAAAAAAAGTTTATTGAATACCTACTGTGTGCAAGCCCTGTGCCACATGCTGGATATTAATTTACTTGTTAGCTGCTGTTGAATTGGCTCTGATTCATGGCAACCTTATGTATAACAGAACAAAACGTTGCCTAATTCTGTATCATCTTCATGATTGATGGTGTCATAGATTGAATTATATCCCCCAAAAATGTGTATATCAATTTGTCTGGGTCATGATTCCCAGGATTGTATGATTGTCTACCATTTTGTGATTTCCTTATGTGTTGTAAACTCTATCACTATGATGTAATAAGATGGATTAGTGGCAGTTATACTGATGATGTATACGAGATTGGATAGTGTCTTAAGCCAATCTCTTTTGAGATATAAAAGAGAGAAGCAAGCAGAGACACATGGGGACCTCATACCACCAAGAAAGCAGTTCTGGGAGCAGAGCATGTCCTTTGGACCTGAGGAGGTTCCTGTGCTGAGATGCTCCCAGACCAAGGGAAGACTGATGCATCACAGGGACCTTCCTCCAGAGCCGACAGAGAGAGAAAGCCTTCTCCTGGAGCTGATGCCCTGAATTTGGACTTGTAGCCTACTAGACTGTGAGAGAATAAATTTCTCTTTGTTAAAGCCATCCACTTGTGGTATCTCTGTTATGGCAGCACTAGATGACCAGGAGAGATGGTATGTTTGAGTTCATCGTTACGGCTATTGTGTAGGGTCTTCTAACCCAGGGAGCTCATCTTCCAGCACTATATCGGACAATATTCTGTTGTGATCCATAGGTTTTCATTGGCTCATTTTTTGAAACAGACTGCCAGGCCTGTTCTTCCTAGTCTGTCTTAGTCTGGAAGGTCCACTGAAACTTGTCCACAATGGGTGACCTTGCTGGTATTTGAAATACTGGTGGCATAGCTTCCAACATCATAGGAACACAGCCTGACACAAAGGTGGTGGGTTAATTTAATAGAATCCATTAAATAGATTAAAGTCCTGTTTCTCAAGCAAGAGTTTCTGAGTTTTTAGGGATACATGACAATTACTTTAAAAATCTGTTTGTTACAGTCATCTTTTTAAAAGTTTACCAATTATTATGGGAAAAAAACTTTTCTAGCAATAATTTACAACTGAAAAATATAATAATAAAATAAGATTTTATTTTAAGACAGTATTACTCAAAGTGAGGTATATGGATAAATAATTGTGGGTCTGGTAAGATTTTTTTTCTTTAAAATGGGTCTATAAATTATTCATGTGTAAAAAACGCAGGGTTAAAATATTTTCCCTCCTGCAGAAATATATTTTGAACTACTTTGTGAAATAACAACTAAACCAGTGGAATAATTCGCAGCATGGAATTTAGGGCCCCAGGACTGTGTTGGGCTGATGGAGAAGGTATTTCTGGGAAGGTGAGAATCTGTGGACAGCTCGGGCACTCTTCATCTCCTCTTGATACTTCTCCAGCCACCTAGTATGATCCTTTTCTGCTCTCAATCCTTGAATTGTTGTCCAGCCTCTGGTATTGCTCTTCCATGTGTCTGATGTTCAGATGAAATCAGGAATACCATAATGTACATACAGAGGAAACACTGACTGAAATTCACTTGAGATCTCAATTATGCCTGAGCTCAAGGCTCGTTATCTTCCTCCAGTATCATCAAATGTCCTCAACTGGTGTAAAAATAACTCCTTTTTCTGGGGATAGGGCAGATAAAGAACTAGCATGCAAAAAGTCCCTGACCACCAACAAATCACAACCTAGCTAGGTACAGGAGAGACATACATGAAGCATCCAAATGACATAAGGTCTCATCTTGCTTGACCATTGTTTCATATATGTATATCTTTTCTTTTCACTCTTAGATGGTGGAGACTCTTTGTTAAATCTCTTTGCCCCTTGGAACTGACTATATTATAGGCATTTTATTCAGTGAAGAACTAAAATGAATCCTACCAGAAAAAGCATGGAGTATGATAGGACCCAGAAGCAGCTAACTTCAAATCCTGTTGTTTTTCTGTTGGGCTGTATTTGCCTCTGTAGAATTATCTGTGTGTATCAATTTATGGAATCAACTTGATGGCAGTGGGTTTGGGTTTTTTTATTATTATTATTGATTTATCAGATAACTGCGTATAATTCATGACTGATGATAAAAGTTGCTGTCAAGTCAACTCTGACTCATGGTAACCCCATGTATGACATCGTAGAACTGTGCTCCACAAGGTTTTCAGTAGCTGATGTTTAGGAAGTAGAACACCAGGCCTTTCTTCCAAAGTGTTTCTGGGTGAACTCGAACCTCCAACCTTCCTGTTAACAGCCTAGCATGTTAACCATTTGCATCACCCAGTGACTACTTCATGCAGATACAAGCTAGTAAAACGAAGCTTCAGGTCCGTGAGTCCTTTGCAGCGAAGCCCTAGGAAGGAGCAGTGGCAAATCACACCCCTCCAGCGAGATGCCGGGGACAAAGGACAACTGACAGGTCAAACAAAACGTGCACAGTCCCAGGGCTGTCCTGCCAGAGCTGTTGAGTGAAGGCAGGGGTTTCTCAGGCTTGATGCAGAAAGCCTTTCCCAGAATTGCTCTACCACATTTTCATTTGAAACTGAGCTCCCACCTCCTGTCCTTTGTTGTCTCTAACCTCTGGGCTTGGCAGTCCTCAGAGAGCTCAGCCTACTGTTATGTGTTGTTTGGTGTGAATTGTGCTCCTATAAAAATGACGTGGCGGCATCAGACCCCCTCTAACTTCACAAGGGGGAGGAAAGAGAATCAAGATCATTAGCCCAAAGCTGATTCCTATCAGGCAGAGATCAGACATACCTCCACTCTCCAACCTTTTTACCGATTCTGACACCAGCCACCCCTCCCACAGCACTCTCTGCTGGGTTCGATAATTCATTCCAGTGGCTACACAGAACTTATAGTTATGGGGTTTATTAGGAAGTAACAGGTTACAGTTCAGGATCAGGTACAGCTCAGGATACAGTTCTTCGGTCAGGACAGCTTCTCAGCCATGCCCACAGGCAGGCCTCTCTCTCCACCCCTCAGCCTCTGCCCTGCTCGTGCAAGTGTTACAAAGCTCCTCAGCTCCTCCCATTAAGTGTCTGGAGGTACTCCACTCCACCAGGAAGCCTCCTGCCTGAAGGCACTCAGCTCCGTGGGCAGGTAGACCCCACGGTAGCCTCCTCTCTCTGTGGGCCAAGAAGCCCATCATGCAGTCTCGCGCTGGTCTCCTGGTTTTGCTGCCACAATTTCTCTGCTGCTGCTTCTCGCTGTCTTGCGTGTTTCTGGTATTATAGCTCTCTCTCTGTCTTCTGGGTCTAGAAAGTTATCAGCACAGGGATTGTGTGTCCAAAAGAAGCATTCCATCCCTGACTCTTCTTAATGGTAATGAGGTCCCCTCCCACCTCTGGGACTGGCTCCCTTTAAGCCTAAAGGGATGGCAAGACTCATCCATCCCCTCGTTAGGGTTCCGTGCACACTATTTGCATGGTCCCACCTACTCAAATGGTTCATGTGCCTTATTTGGATTATTAGCAAGCTATCCAATCCCCTTGATGGGCCACAAGCACCTTATTTTTCTTACTCCAACCCAGTCGTTTTGTGGGAATCATGACAGGTGGCTGGAAGGGCCATATTAAGTAATTCACTGCACCGTATCTCCCTTCTCATCTGGGAAAGAGATATCTATACACTGTGTGTGGAGACGAAGAGTTTGCTGAGGAGTTCCGGCAAAATGGCGCTCTAGGCAGACGCACCATGCGATCCCTCCACAGCAAAGATCCGAAAAACTAAGCTGAACAGAGAATACAACAATCCTGAAACCCTAAAACATCAAATGAAGAGATAAAGAACTCAGCCGAGCACCAAATGGAGTGAAAAAACTGACAGAGAACGGAGAGCGAGGAGAGATCCATGCAGAGGTCCCCTACAGCTAACGCAGCATGGATCCGCCATCTTGGACTCCTATTGGAGACCAGCAAACGGGGTATGAGAAAGCAGCCTCACGGAGCATCCAGCGGGAGACAAAACAACCGTTTCTCGTCTCTCTATATCTTCCTTCTCTTTCTGTTCCCTGAATACTTGGCGTTGTATACCTCTATGCCCTCTAGGCAGGCTGTACTGCAGTACCTGAGAGCGACTTTCCCAGACCTCATAGCTGCACCGGTGGGATCCCTGGGAACTTTGCGGTTCTTTAACATTTCCGATTTTTATTTATTCATTCTTTTCTTTTCTTCCTCTTCCCCTTTCTGTTTTCCTCCATTTCATAGTCTCTCATCTCTCCACTACAATGGCAAGCTCCCCTAGCATTCTTTTTTGTTTGTTTGTATGTTGTTGGCTCCTGTTCCTCTCTCCTCTCTCCCATATCCATCTTATCTCCACACATAACAATCTCCCCACTGCATCCTGCCTACCTGCACCGTGTGCTTGACATCACACCACCAAGCAGCACAGGCACGGCCTACTGGAACCTGCCCTGCACTGATTACCGACCTGCTCTGGTGGCTGTAGTAAGTGCCACAAACAACCCATCCCAATAACTCCTCTTCAGCTAGACCTGCCCTGCCGCACCATATCTGAGTGACTGACCCTGCCAGTTGGTGAAGGAGGCGAAAAGTATTGTGCCCACAGATGAGCAAATAACAAAGAACACACAGTCCGCCTGCTCAGACACAGTCAAATTAAAAAAAAAAAAAAAAAGGGACGAAACAAATCTACAATCAATAAACGAGAAAAATAGCTACTGAATGCTCCGAAGACAGCAGACAATATCAAAACATTTACAAAAACAGGACAGGATGGTTCTAGTAGGTGTCCAAAATAAAACACCAGATGACTGTCCAGTGGAAGAAAATGCACTAGAACTACCTGATAGGGAATTCAAATTTCTAATACTCAGAATTCTTCAAGAGCTGAGGCAAAAAGCTGACAAACAGGAGGAAAAAATAGACAAATTCATGGAAAATACGGACAAAAAATTGGAAGAATTCAGGAAAATAATGCAGGAACAAAATGCCAAAATAAATTCACAACTAGAAATTATACAAAGATAACAATTAGAAATCCAAAAGATAAACAACAAGATTTCAGAAATGGACAGTGTCACAGAAGGGCTGAGAAGCAGATTTGAAACGGTGGAAGACAGGATCAGTGGAATTGAAGACAAACACTTGGATACAACTCTGTTTCAGGAAAACTCAGAAAAAAAAAAAAAAAGAAAAATGAAGAGACCCTGAGAATTATGTGGGATACAATCAAAAGCAAAAATTTACGAGTGATTGGAATTCCAGAACGGAGAGAAAACAGAAAACAGAGAGAGGATCATTGAAGAACTGCTGACAGAAAACTTCCCCAATATCATGTAAGATGAAAAGCTGGCAATCCAAGAAGCTCAAAGAATCCCACATAGGAGAGACCCCAAAAGAAAATCACCAAGGCATATCATAATCACACTTGCCAAAACCAAAAACAAACAAACAATCCTGAGAGCAGCTCGTGAAAAACAAGAAGTCACATACAGAGGAGAAACAATAAGACTAAGCTCAGATTATTTGGCAGAAACCATGCAGGCAAGAAGGCAATGGGATGACATATATAAAATCTTGAAAGAAAAAAATTGCCAGCCAAGAATAATATATCCTGCAAAACTCTCGTTCAAATTTGATGATGAAATTAGGCCATTTCCAGATAAACAGAAATGAAGGGAATATGTAAAAGTCAAACCAAACTTACAAGAATTATTAAAGAGAGTTCTTCAATCTGAGGACAAACAGCTTCAGCTCACAGGCAGAATCTAGGACGCAGGATCATACCAGCCAGATACCAATCTAGGAAATGAATTCCCGAGGACTATCCAAAACCAAAAGAAATACAACAGGGAATCAGAGTAGTTAATCAGTAAATGACAACAACATCAAAACAATAAAAGAGGGACTAAACGGCATAGGTATAGAACCTTCTAATGGAGAGGAAGGCAAGGCGATACCAAGTAATGGTAGACTGCTTCAAACTTAAAAAGATAAGGGTAAAATTTATGGTAACCACAAAGAAACATAATCATAAAAAAAAAAAGAGGAAGAACATAAAGTCTCAGCAAAAACAAAAGAAAAAAAAATTCACAAACAAAAGTAACTCAGCACAAGAAAGTAAGACGAACAAAGAAAACTTCAACACCACAAAAAAAGCACTACAAAATGACAGCAGCAAACTCACATCTATCAATAATTACACTGAATGTAAGTGGACTCAATGCACCCATTAAGAGACGGAGAGTGACAGAATGGATAAGAAAACAGGATCCATCAATATGCTGTCTGCAAGAGACACACCTTAGAAACAAAGATGTGAATTTATTAAAAGTCAAAGCTTGGAAAAAAATATATCAAGCTAACAACTACCAAAAGAGAGCAAGAGTGGCAATTCTAATCTCAGATAAAACAGACTTTAAAACGAAATCTACCATAAAAGACAAAGAAGGACACTGTATAATGATTAAGGTGATGATCCATCACAAAGACATAACCATAATAAACATCTACGCACCCAATGACAGGGCTCCAAAATACATAAAACAAACTCGAACAACACTGAAAAGAGAAATTGACAGTTCCACAGTAATAGTAGGAGACTTCAACACACCACTCTCAGTAAAGGACAGAACAACTAAGAAGAAACTCAGCAAAGATACAGAAGACCTAAAGGGCACAATCAGCCAACTTGACCTCATAGACATATATAGAACACTCCATCCAACCACTGCAAAGTACACATTCTTTTCCAATGCACATGGAACGTTCTCCAGAATACACCACATCTTAGGTCACAGAGCAATCCTCAACAAGATCCAAAACGCTGAGATAATTCAAAGTATCTTCTCTGACCACAGTGCCATCAAGGTAGAAATTAACACTAGAAAGAGCAAGGAAAAAAAATCAACTACATGGAAACTGAATAATACCCTGCTTACACATCACTGGGTAATAGAAGAAATCAGAGATGGAACCAAAAAATTCCTAGAATCAAATGAGAATGAAAACACATCATACCAAAACCTTTGGGACAGAGCAAAGGCAGTCCTCAGAGGACAGTTTCTAGCAATAGATGCACATATCAAAAAAGAAGAAAGGGACAAAATCAAAACATTAACTACAGAACTCAAACAAATAGAGAACAGCAAAAAAAGCCCACAACCATGGGAAGAAAGGAAATAGTAAAGATCAGAGCAGAAATAAATGAAATAGAGAACAGAAAAACAATAGAAAGAATCAAAAAAACCAGAAGTTGGTTCTTTGAAAGAATCAACAAAATTGACAAACCACTGGCCAGACCGACAAAAGAAAAACAGGAGAGGACACAACCCAAATAAGAAATGAAATGGGGGACATTACAACAGCCCAACTGAAATAAAAAGGATTATAACAGAATATTATGAAAAACTATACTCCAACAAATTTGAAAACCTAGAGGAAATGGATAAATTTCTAGAAACACACGGCCTACCCAAACTACAACAAAGTGATGTGGAAAATCTGAACAGACCCATAACAAGAGAAGAGATTGAAAAGGTAATAAAAAAAACTCCCAGCCAAAAAAAGCCCTGGCCCAGATGGCTTCACTGGAGAATTCTGCAAAACATTTACAGAAGAGCTTGTACCAGTACTGCTGAAGCTATTTCAGAGCATGGAAGCGGAAGCAACACTTTGAGATTGATTCTATGAAGCCAGCATAACGCTGATACCAAAACCAGGCAAAGATGTCACAAAAAAAGAAAATTACAGACCAATATCTCTCATAAATATAGATGCAAAAATTCTGAACAAAATTCTAGCCAATAGAATTCAGCATCATATCAAAAAAATAATACAGCACGACAAGTAGGATTCATACCAGGTATGCAGGGATGGTTCAACATTAGAAAATCAATCAACGTAATCCACCACATAAATAAAAGGAAAGAAAAGAATCACATGATCATCTCAATTGATGCAGAAAAGGCATTTGACAAAGTCCCACACCCATTCCTGATAAAAACTCCCAATAAAATAGGTATAGAAAGGAAATTTCTCAACATAATAAAGGGCATCTTTGCAAAACCAACGGCCAACATCATTCTTAATGGAAAGAGGCTGAAAACAGGAACAAGACAAGGATGCCCTTTATCACCACTCCTGTTTAACATTGTGCTAGAAGTTCTAGCTAGAGCAATAAGGCAAGAAAAAGAAATAAAGGGCATCCAAATTGGTAATGAAGAAGTTAAACTGTCTCTGTTTGTAGATGATATGATACTATACATAGAAAACCCTAAAGACTCCACGAGAAATCTACTGGAACTAATAGAAAGATTAAGCAGAGTAGCAGGATACAAGATAAACATTCAAAAATCAGTTGGATTCCTATACACCAATAAGGAGAACGATGAAAAGGAAATCAGGAAAACAATACCGTTTTCAATAGCCCCTAAAAAGATAAAATACTCAGCAATAAATCTGACCAGGGATATAAAAGACCTTTACAAAGAAAACTACAAAACACTACTGAATGAAACCCAAAGGGATCTACATAAATGGAAAAACATACCATGCTCATGGATAGGCAGACCCAACATTGTGAAAATGACAGTTCTACCCAAAGCAATTTACAAATACAATGCAATCCTGATCCAAAAACCAACAGCATTCTTCAAAGAGATGGAAAAACTAATCATTAACCTTCTATGGAAAGGGAAGAAGCCCCAAATAAGTAAAGCACTACTGAAGAAGAAGAATAAAGTTGGAGGACTCACACTACCAGACTTCAGAACCTGCTATACAGCTACAGTAGTCAAAACAGCCTGGTACGGCTACAACAACAGAGACATTGACCAATGGAAGAGAATTGAGAACCCAGATGTAAATCCATCCACCTACGGTCACCTGATCTTCGACAAGGGCCCAAAGTCCATCAAATGGGGAAAAGACAGTCTTTTTAACAAACGGTGCTGGCAAAACTGGATATTTATCTGTAAAAAAATGAAACAGGACCCATACCTCACGCCATATACGAAAAATACTTCAAAATGGATCAAAGACCTGAATATAAAGCCTAAAACTATAAAGTTCGTAGAAGAAAAAATAGGACCAACACTTCAGACCTTAATACATGGCATTAACAGGAAACAAACCATAACATCAGTGCACAGATCCCAATAGATAAGCTAGATAACTGGGATCTCCTAAAAATCAAACACCTATGTTCTTCAAAAGGCTTCACCAAAAGAATAAAAAGAGAACTTACAGACTGGGAAAAAATTTTTGGACAGTACAAGTCAGACATAGGTCTAATCTCCATAATCTACAAGAAAATCCAACACCTCTACAACAAAAACACAAATAATCCTTTCAAAAAATGGGCAAAGGAAATGAACAGACACTTCACCAAAGAAGACATTCAGATGGCCAGCAGACACATGAGGAAATGCTTGCAATCACTAGCCATTAGAGAAATACAAATTAAAACCACAGTGAGATATCATCTCACCCCAGCATTACTGGCACGAATCAAAAACACTGGAAATAACAAATGTTGGAGAGGCTGTGGGGAGATCGGAACACTTATGCACTCCTGGTGGGAATGAAAAATGATACAACCATTTTGGAAAATGATAGGCACTTCCTTAGAAAGCTAGAAATAGAAATACCATACAATCCAGCAATCCTACTCCTAGGAATATATCCTAGAGAAATAAGTGTCGTCAGTCGAATAGACATATGCACACCTATGTTCATGGCAGCACTATTCACAATAGCAAAACGATGGAAACAACCTAGATGCCCATCAACAGATGAATGAATAAACAAACTATGGTACATACACACAATGGAGTACTGTGCAATGAGAAAGAACAACAGTGAATCTGTGAAGCATCTCATAACATGGATGAAACTGGAGGACATTATGCTGAGTGAAATAAGTCAATCACAAAAGGACAAATATTGTATGAGACCTCTATTGTAAAAACCCATGAAAAAGTTCCCACGCAAAATGTAACAATCTTTGTTGGTTACCAGGGATGGGAGGGGTGGGGGGAAATACTAAATAGACAATAGATAAGTGGTATCTTGGGTGAATGGTGAGACAGTACACAATACAGGAGAAACTAGCACAACTTGTACAAGGAAAGGTCACGGAAGCCCCATAGACACATCAAACTCCCTGAGGGACTGCATTGCTGGGCGGAGGGCTGTGGGGACCATGGTCTTGGGGAACATCTAGCTCAATTGGCATGACACAGCTTATAAAGACAATGCTCTACATTCTACCTTGGTGAGTAGTGTCTGAGGTCTTAAAAGCCTGTGAGCAGCCATCTAAGATACTCCATTGGTCTCATCCCTTCGGGAGCAAGGGAGAATGAAGAGAGCAGAACATAAGGAAAAGATTAGTCTGAAAGACTAATTGTCCACAGCTAACAAGGCCTCCACCGGACTGAGTCCAGTACAGCTAGATGGTGCCTGGCTACCACCACTGACTTCTCTGACCGGAATCACAACAGAGGGTTCTGGACAGAGCTGGAGAAGGATGTAGAACCTAATTCTAACTCACACAAAGAAAGACCAGATTTACTGGCCTAAACGAGTCTGGAGAAAACCCAAGAGTATGGCCCCCAGACACCCTTTTAGCTCAGTGGTGAAGTTACCTCTGAGGTTCACTGTTCAGCCTGGGAGTGGACAGCCCCGTAAAACCAAATGAGACTAACGAGGTACAGTAGCCCAGTGACAAGGGCCAGAAGGCAGAAGGGGACAAGGAAGCTGGTGATAGGGAACCCAAGGTTGAGTAAGGATGTTGTTGATGTGTTGTGAGATTGTTAACCATTGTCTTAGGGCAACATGTGTAGTAATTGTTAAATGAGAAACTATTGTGTTCTGTAAGCCTTCATCTTAAGTGAGAATAGCAGCACAATTGGAATTGCGTAGTCAGTGTCACTGAACTGTGCATGTAGTAATTTTTGAAATGGTGTATCTTTGGCTATGTATATTTTCACCAAAAAAAAAAAAAAGGTTGAGAAGTTAGAGGGTTGACATGTTGTGGGGTTGTTAACCAATGTTATAAAACAATATGTGTACTACTGTTCCACGAGAAACTATTTGTTCTGTAAGCCTTCACCTGAAGTATAATTTAAAAAAAGAAAAAAAAAGTTTGCTGAGCCAACTCTTTCTCAGTGAAGCCTATTTTATATTTTAGCTCCATATGAAGTTTCCTGCAAATGTGTAGAAACTCACTAGACTGGTAACTAGGATGACTTTTTGAGTCAGTACTAGGTAGAGATGGAGCTTCTTTGTCCAAGAGGGAAAGCACTAGATCTCTGGTTTGTCCTGGTAGATCAGCTTCCTGCTGGCAGTCCGTTCTGAGGATCAGCAACTCCCATCTTTTATGATGGACAAGTTTGGCCTCAAGGTCTTGGTGTCAAATCCCAGTTCTATCGTCTACTAGATATGTAGCTTGGGTAAGTTAATTAGCTTCACTGAGATTGTCTCTAAATTGAAAACGATCCTTATGCCTCCCACTCAGATGTGTTGCTAGGCTTAATTGAAAGAATGTATGTAAAGCCATAGACACCATTCCTGGCACACAGAACATAGTAAACAATGGTTACCACTTGTCTTGGTTTGCTAGTGCTGCTGTAACAAAAATACCACAAGCTCATGGTTTTAAAGAACCGGAATTTATTTTCTCACAGTTCTGGAGGCTAAAAGTCCAAAGCAGAGTCTCAGCCATGTCAGTTCCTTCAGTGGGCCACTCTCCTGATTTCTGGTGACTGCTGTCAGTCCTTGGCAGTCATTGGCATCTGTCTTCCCCCTGTGTGTGTGTGTCTGCCTATTCTGTTCTTTTTATAACTCAGAAGTGATTAGGTTTAGGATCCACCCCACACTGGTATGAACTCATTAATGTAAAGAAATACCATGTTTCCCAACAGAATCATATTCATAGGTACAGGGGCCAAGACTTCAGCATATATTTTGGGGTGACACAATTCAATCCATAACTTCTGTATTCTGAGAATGCCAGAGGGTGAGAGTTTGGGATGGATGACTGTGTGTCTTCACATTTGCCGTCACTAGCTTCTTCTCTCAGTTCCAGCTTCCACAGAGGTAGGTAGCACTGGTGTGTACCATGTCTTCCACAGTCCTGGGGCTAGATTAAGCAGTCAGGAAATACTTATGAACAAATGTTGACCTTTGCTAAATTTACTTATGGCTGGTATGTAGAAAGCTGGTCACATGTAGACAAAATTGTAGTGAGGTCATTGTTTATTGCTGAAGAAAGTCAGACCTCACTCCTTAACCTGAATGAAGGCATTAGGCATAGGGCTTTGGGTCTGGAAGGAGGGTCAGCTGCCAGGCTGCCTGAGTCTGTGTCTGCTCTCTTGAAAGAGGCTCATGGGTGGAAGTGGGGCCATTGGGACAGGCTCTGACAGGGTCTGGCCAGTCTTACACATTCTCCTCTTCACTTGTCCTGTTGGTGACATCTGTCTGCCTTGACCTGAGGAAGCAAGGCCCTGCCAAGAGGAAAGGAGGAGACTGGAGACCATTATTCTGTGATTTCACATGTGATCAGTTATGTCTTACGGGGCAGGTGGTAGGAGGATATGTGTGCCTGTGGACGTGCAGGAGCCATATCTCTCTCTTCAGTATGACCTTGAGGAACACCTAATTTTACTCCCCTGAATATTTGTTTCTTTACCTGTGAAATAAACAGACTCGTATTTACCCCCTACTCCTTGGAATAAGGAAACTAAATGTCATTTGTTGCTGAGCCCAAAGTTTGAGTGGGAATGTGGGAAGAGGAGAAGGAAAAGGCCCATAAGCATGAGATTCTTATACTTACTAATTTTCTGCTAAAAATGTGGCTTCATAAACCTTCCTGGATTAAGGAAGTAGAGACAAGTGCTTAAGACTCTTACTAAAAATTCATATGATAATTATCTCTCGTTTTGCCCAAGCACCGTGTACCTGAAAAAAAAGTTACCGTCGAGTTCATTCCAACTCATAGTGACCCTATAGGACAGAGTAGAACTGCCCCATAAGGTTTCCAGGGAGCAGCTGGTGAATTCTAACTGCCGACCTTTTGGTTAGCAGCCGAGCTCTTAACCACTGTGCCACCAGGGCTCCAAACACCAGTGTACTGCCAGTTTATAAGAGGGAAGGAGAGAACCGAACAACCAGAACACAAAGAGAGTGATGACCACATTGTGAAAATGTAACTAATGTCACCGAACAATTTGTATAGAAATTGTCAAATGGGAGCCTAATTTACTGTGTAAACTTTCACCAAAAATACAATAAAATATTATTTAAAAAAAAAAAAAGAGGAGAAGAGATGTTGGAGGCAAGAGCTGACATTTCTAAGAACTTTCTATTTGCCAAGCATTTTAAATTTGTGTGTGGCTATCCAGCTATTCCAGCACCATTTGTTTAAAAAAGGCATTTTTATTCTAAGGTGACTATCTCACATCTTAAATTGACTAATCCTGCTGCATATTACTATGTAATGTATATATGACAAGAGAGTAGCGAGGAGAGGAAAAGTCATTCCAAATTGGTGGAAAATGCACATTTTTGAATATTTTAAAAACAACGTATTTTTTCAAGTGTGTCTGTTTTAATGAGCCAAAATACAAATAAAAACAAATAAGAAAATTTCTGCAAAATAATAACCAATGTCTTCATCATGAGATATTTATTAAGCATTGACTTATACTATTTCTTGTAAGCTTAATTGTTAAGAATTTACCACATCTTAACTTTCTACAAATCACAAGTTGGTGAGGATTAACTTAATGAAGGCAGCTACAAATGTTAAAAATTGAGGAAAAGTTTCACCACACATGTTAAAGACTGAGGAAATGTTCAGTTAACAAATATTTATGGGGTGCTTACTATGGGTGTAGGAGCCCTGGTGGCACAGTGATTAAGTGCTTGGCAGCTAACGGAAAGGTTGGAGGTTCGAACCAACCAACTACTTCATGGGAGAAAGATGTGGCAGTCTGCTTCCATAAAGATTACAGCCTTGGAAATCCTATGGGGCATTCCTAGTCTGTCCTATGGGGTCGCTATGAGTCGGAATTGACTCAACAACATTGGGTTTGGTTTGGTACTACGGGCATTGCTGGTCATGGTAGATGGCAATGAAACATAATTGATCTCTATCCTTCTAGGACCTTTTAAATGAACCAGTATTGGTAAACATGCCAGTAATTGAGTGACAAAATAATAAATTATGCTGTTATCATAGCCTAGTAGCTGAGACATAGAAACTTGAGTCTAGAGAATTTAACACAAGGTAGTAAATAATGAATGCATTAGAAAGGTACAGAGAGAGACGTCTGGGCATAATTGTGTTGAATAAGGCCAGGGTTACAATTAAATATTAGAAAAGAAGCATTAATACTAAATGTGTGCTACTTATCTTCCAAACCAGCCTATAAAATTATGCAGTTGAGTCTAGGGAGTAAGTTTATGTTTTGATCAGCGTCCCCTTCTTTTCTTTTTTAGTAGGTGAAGGAATGCAAAGCCGATTACTCAGCTACTGGTGTTCTAGTTTAAGCTTAAGGCGTCTGATAATCTTTCCTTTCTCTCCCTAAAACCTGAGAATGCTGAGCTTGCTTTTCTTCCTCTTCTAATTAAGCAGAGCTTTGAACCAGTTCAGTCCAGTTTGAACTCTTCTGATAATTTGCATTTCCACCCCACATATACTGAGTCAGAATCTACATTTTAACAAGACTCCCCAGGAGATTCTTTTTTTTTTAATTTTTTTATTGTGCTTTAGGTAAATGTTTACAGAGCAAATTAGTTTCCCCTTCAATAGTTTGTATATGAAGTGTTCCATGACATTGATTGCATTCCCCTCAGTGTGTCAGCACTCTCCCCATATTCACTCTTGATTCCCCATTTCCTTTCGTCTGGATTTTCTACCCTTTCCTGACCTCTCGTCTTTGCTTTTGGGCAAATGTTGTCCTTTTGATCTCGTATAATTGATTGTGCTAAGGAACACGTTCCTCTCTGGTGTTATTGTTTATTTTATGGGCCTGTCTGTTGTTTGGCTATGGAGCCCTGGTGGCACAGTCATTAAAGTGCCGGACTGCTAACCGAAAGGTCGCTGGTTCAAAACCCCCAGTGGCTCTGCAGGTGAAAGATGTGGCAGTCTGCTTCTGTAGAGATTTACAGCCTAGGAAATCCTATGGGGTCACTATGAGTCGGAATCAACTTGATGACAATGGGTTCATTGTTTGACTGAAAGGTGGTCTCCAGGAATCGCTTCAGTTCCCGGTCAGAAGGGTGTCTTAGGGCCATAGTTTTGGGGGTTCCTCCAGTCTCTGTCAGATCAGTAAGTCTGGTCTTCTTTGTGAATTTGATTTTTTGTTTTACATTTTTCATCCACTCTGCCTGGAACCCTCTGTTGTTCCCAGTCAGAATGATCAGTAGTGGTAGCCAGGCACCATCTAGTTCTGGTCTTGGGGACATGTAGACTGTGGTTCGTGTGATTCTTTAGTCCTTTGGACTAATTGCTCCATTGAGTCTTTGGTTTTCTTCACTCTCCTTTGCTGTGGACAGGAAGAGACCAATAGATTTATCTTAAATGGCTGCTCACAAGCTTTTAAGACCCCAGATGCTACTCACCAAAGTAGGGTATAGAACATTGTCTTTGTGAAATATGTTATGCCAATTGATATCGATGTCCTCTAAGTCTATGGTCCTTTGCCTTTGAGCCTAGGAACTTCATCCCATGAGGTGTTTTGTTATGTCTAAGAAGTTTCCATAACTGTGCCCCTTGTGTGTTCTATTGTCTATATTAATATACATAATTATTACTGTGTGTTACAATTAATATACATGTAGCACCTACAATTATGTATATAGAAATATCCACAACCAAACCTTATCTGCAGGTAGATGTGCTCCCTTACACCCTCCTAAACCTGTTTACCTATGTGGAGCCCTGGTGGTGCAGTGGTTAAGAGCTTGGCTGCTAACCAAAAGGTCGGCAGTTCAAATCCACCGGGCGCTCCTTGGAAACCCTATGGGGCAGTTCTACTCTGTCCTGTAGGGTTGCTATAGTCAGAATCAGCTTGTCAGAAACGGGCTTGGTTTTTTGATCTATGTATCCATTTGTAGATTATCGTTTGTTAATACTATTGTTGGAGAATTGTCTATGTTGTAGTAGTTACTGTAGTTGCGCTTTATTCTTGTGTTCCTTTCAGTGTCTTCCTTTGCCTTGGTCAGGTTGTGCTGACTTCCCCCGTGTGTATTGCCTTTCCTTTCGTCAGTATTAACATGTGTCTTCTCTCTAGTTAATAATTTTCCTCCCCGGAAGGTCATGGAAGCCCCATAGACACATCCAAACTCCCTGAGGGACTGAATTGCTAGGCGGAGGGCTGTGGGGACCATGGTCTCGGGGAACATCTAGCTCAGTCGGTGTAACACAGTTTATAAAGACAATGTTATACATTCTACCTTGGTGAGTAGTGTCTGGGGTCTTAAAAGCCTGTGAGCGACCATCTAAGATACTCCACTGGTCTCATCCCTTCAGGAGCAAGGGAGAATGAAGAGAACAGGATACAAGGAAAAGATTGGTCCAAAGGACTAATGGACCAGAGCTACCAAGGCCTCCACTGGACTGAGTCCAGTACAGCTAGATGGTGCCTGGCTACCACCACTGACTGCTCTGACCAGAATCACAACAGAGGGTTCTGGACAGAGCTGGAGAAGGATGTAGAACATAATTCTAACTCACACACAAAAAAAGACCAGATTTACTGGCCTAAAGGAGACTGGAGAAACCCCAAGAGTATGGCCCCCAGACACCCTTTTAGCTCAGTGGTGAAGTTATCTCCGAGGTTCACCGTTCGGCCTGGGAGTGGACAGCCCTGCAAAACCAAATGGGACTAATGAGGTACAGTAGTCCAGTGACAAGGGCCAGAAGGCAGAAGGGGACAAGGAAGCTGGTGATAGGGAACCCAAGGTTGAGTAAGGATATTGTTGATGTGTTGTGAGATTGTTAACCATTGTCTTAGGGCAACATGTGTAGTAATTGTTAAATGAGAAACTATTTTGTTCTGTAAGCCTTCATCTTAAGTGAGAATAGCAGCACAATTGGAATTGCGTAGTCAGTGTCACTGAACTGTGCATGTAGTAATTTTTGAAATGGTGTATCTTTGGCTATGTGTATTTTCATAAAAAAAAAAAAAAAAGGTTGAGAAGTTAGAGGGTTGACATGTTGTGGGGTTGTTAACCAATGTCATAAAACAACATCTGTACTACATGTTTCAGTACTACTGTAAGCCTTCACCTAAAGTACAATAAAAAATAATAATTTTCCTTCTCTCCCCCTCCTATCCCTGGTAACCATCAGAGAATTTTTTTTTTTTAATGTGTAAACTTTTTCTTGTTTTTTGTTAAATAGTTCTCTCATACAATATTTGTCCTTTTGTGATTGAGTTATTTTACTCAGCATAATATCCTCCAAATTAATCCATGTTGTAAGATATTTTGCAAATTGTTATTCTTTGTCATTTCATAGTATTCCATGTGTGTATGTACCACAGTTTATCCATTCATCTGTTGATGGGAACTTAGGTTTCCATCTTTTTGCTACTTTCCATCTTTTTGCTACTGTGAATAATGCTGCAATAAACATTGGGCATGAATATGTCTATTTGTGTCATGGCTCATATTCCTTTAGGGTGTATAACTAGGAGTGGGATTTCTGGATCATATGGTATTTCTGTTCTTAGTTTTTTAAGGAGGCACCATACCATTTTGCATAGTGGTACCGTTTTACATTCCCACCAGCAGTGCTTAAGAGTTCTGTCTCCCCATAACCTTGCCAACATTTGTTATTTTCTTCTTTTTTGATTAGTGCCATTATTGGGGTGAGATTGTATCTCATTATAGCTTTGATTTGCATCTCTCTAATGGCTAATGATCATGAGCATTTCTTTTTGAGGGGGGGAGCTTTTTTCTTGTACTTTAGATGAAGGTTTACAGAACAAACTAGTTTTTCATTGAACAATTAATACACATATGTTTTGTGACATTGGTTGCCAACCCCACGACATGTCAACACTCTCGCCCTCTCTATCTTAGGTTCCCCATTACCAGCTTTCCTGTCCCCTTCTGCCTTCTCATCCTTGCTCTTGAGCTGGTGTGCCCATTTAGCCTCATTTTGTTTTATGGGTTTGTCTATCTTTGGCTGAACGGTGAACCTCAGGAGTGACTTCATTACTGAGCTATAAGGGTGTCTGGGGGCCATACTCTCCGGATTTCTCCAGTCTGTCAGACCAGTAAGTCTGGTCTTTTTTTGTTTTTTGTTTTTGTGAGTTAGAATTTTGTTCTACATTTTTCTCCAGCTCTGTCCGGGACCCTCTATTGTGATTCCTATCAGAGCGGTCAGTGGCGGTCACACCATCTAGTTGTGCTGGACTCAGTCTAGTGGAGGCTGTGGTAGTTGTGGTCCATTAGTCATTTGGACTAATCTTTCCCTTGAGTCTTTGGTTTTCTTCACTCTCCCTTGTCTCCAGACAGGGTGAGACCAGTGGAGTATCTTAGATGGCCGGCGAGCATTTCTTTATGTGTTTGTTAGCCACCTGAACGTCGTCTTTGGTGAGGAGTCTCTTCATATCCTTTGCCCATTTTTTAATTGGATTGTTTATCTTTTTGTTGTTGAGGTGTTAAATGTTTTTATGAATTTTAGAGATTAGACCCTCATTGGATATGTCATAGTCAAAAAGTTTTCCTGGTCTATAGGTTCTCTCTTTACTCTTTTGGAGAAGTCTTTTGATGAGCATACACACCAACAAAACAAAAAATCAAACCCATGGCCATCAAGTCAATTCTGACTCATAGCAACCCTATAGGACAGAGCAGAACTGCCCCATGGGACCTCCAGCGAGCAGCTGGTGAATTCAAACTGCTGCCCTTTGGTTAGCGGCCAAGCTCATAACCACTGGTGTTTAAATTTTAGGAGGTCCCATTTATCTAGTTCATCTTCTGCTGTTTGTGCATTTTTCGTTATGTTTGGTATTTTATTTATGCCATATATTAGGGCCCCTAGAGTTGTCCTTATTTTTTTTCCATGATCTTTATAGTTTTAGGTTTTATATTTAGGTCCAGGTGATTCTTGTGTATAATAAATTTTGAGAACCCACTTTACTAGTTCTCAGAATTGGCCCCTAACTAGCAGCATTAGCATTGCCTGGGAACTTGTTAGGAACGCAAATTCTCAGCAGGGGTTCAAACCCCTAAGGAACAAGTTCGAAGCCCTGTAATTAAGCCCTGTAGCCAAATCTTCCTCTTTGCTTTTGGCCAGTATATTCCTTCTTTGGGGGTAGTACAGTCTATTGCTGGAAGTTTTGTGTATTTTCCAACCCGGAAGACCCCTAGTTGTTGTTGTGTGCTGTCAGGTTGGTTTTCGACTCACAGCAGCACCATGTTACAGAGTACAACTGCACCGTAGGGTTTCCTAGGCTGTAATCTCTTTGGGAGCAGATCGCCAGATCTTTTCTCCCGCAAAGCTGCTGGTGGGTTTTCAAAAGTCAACAAAATTCTAACTTTTAAAAAAAAAAAAAAGACCAGACTTACTTACTGGTCTGACAGAGACTGGAGAAACCATGAGACTGTGGCTCCCGGACACCCTTATAGCTCAGTAATGAAGTCACTCCTAAGGTTCACTTTTCAGCCAAAGATTAGGCCCAGAAAACTAAATGAGACTAAATGGGCACACCAACCCAGGGGCAAGGACAAGAAGGCAGGAAGGAACAAGAAAGCTGGTAATGGGGAACCCAAAGTCAAGAAGAAGAGAGTGTTGACATGTCATGGGGTTGGCAACCAAAGCCAAAGTCACAAAACAATATGTGTATTAATTGTTTAATCAGAAACTGATTTGCTCTGAAAACCTTCATCTAAAGAACCAAGAAAAAAATATATATATATATTTACAGCCTTGAAAACTCTATGCGGCAGTTCTACTCTGCCCTATAGGGTGACTATGAGTCAGAATCGACTTATCAGCAATGTTTTGTTGTTTTGTTTTGTTTTTTTCAGAAGTAGATCACAGGCCTTTCTTTCAGGGCACCTCTGAGTGGATTCTAACTGCAAGCCTTTCAGCTAGTAGCCAAGCACTTCACCATTTGTGCAACCCAGGGACTCCTGGGACGTGATCTAGGAGGTTCAAATAGCTGACTTGGGGTTCTGAGATGATAACTCCAAGAAGATAGGAAAGTTAAGTGAACCTTGAACAGGGAATAAAATACAAACAGATGTGAAAAAAAAAGCCAAAGTTTCAGTTAGCAGCTGAGCACTTAACTGTGTGCCACCAGGGCTTCTTGGACCCCCCTAGTTAAACAACATTAAATATAACCCCATGCTGGCTGTCTGTATCTTCTGTATTAGAAAAGTGACTTCTCATTAAAAGGGTTATAGCTCCCCACTGAGACCCTTCTGGAGTAAGAGTGGCTGTATTAAACACTGGGTGCCTCTGAAGATGCTGATTTTTAGCAGCACTGTTTCATAACATCCCAAAAGACTTGCAATGCCTGGGAACAACCCACTCGGCCTGGAGGCCACGGCACCTCTGCTAAAATTGATAACCTGTTACAGGACTTTGGAAGTGTTAGGGAAGGTATGTCTGTAGTTACCTATTGCTGATCATATCTCCTCTATAGAGTGCCATTATTCACCACCCCTACTATTTTCAGGAGCGCTGGTAGTACAACAGTTAAGTGCTCAGCTTTTAACTGAAAGGTCAGTGGTTCAAATTCACCTGGCCACTCCACAGGAGAAAGGTCTGGTAATCTGCTCCCATAAAGAATACAGCCTAGAGAACCCTATGGGGTAGTCCTACTCTGTCACAGGGGTTATTATGAGTCGACGACTCACAACAACTATCTACTATTTTATGTCAGCTTTCTTTTTCCTATTCTCGTGCGAACTTCAGTAATTCTTGATGTTTTGAGTGTTTGTGTGTGCGTTGCTAAGTGTGAAATTCAGGTGATTTTAACTGAGTGTCCACACAAATGAAATATGCCTCATGTGCCTGATGTCTGATTCATTTGGTGTTATCAGTGATTTAGGATATCTCTTAAGAGGCTGCCTACAATACAACTTTTTCACCTTTGATTAGTCTGTTACTAATAAGAATTATGTTTAATGTTATGTCTAAATTGTGGGAGCTGTACATCTAATTTTGGGTAGAATGCTTGGTTAGCACAAGTTTAACAATTGCATACGAAGAGAACCAAGAAAAATATCAACATAAAGGGGCTAATTTTGTTAGAATGGACTATTTAGTCTTTGCTGGCGGTTTAGTTACTGATAACCGAACGTTTTCAGTGGCCTCGCTCCTTACCCTTTGAGTTCTTCATAATACATCGTAAACGTCATAAACTCTCCCGCCTACAGGCCCGTCACAGTGATTGCATATTTCCTTCTAGAAAACCACTGAAAGAGCCATGGCATGGAATATCTGGCTGAATTCATCCCTCCATTTCTAATGAGGCAGAGATGAGAGAGGACACTGTGAAATACAGTATTTTCTGTGCTTAATGTTCCATACTTTATGATGATAGAAAATCTTGTCACTTTAGTTGGATTTTATTATTTAATTCCCATCCTCCTCCCAATAAAATAGTGGCCCCATGTGACAGAATAGATCTGCCCCATAGGGTTTCCTAGGCATAATGAGGGTATCAGTAAATACAATTGGGTGATGTACTTATCTGTTTTGAAGATTATATATAAAGATATTCTGCATTTTCCTCCAATTTGGTTGGATGCTAATTTCTGTTTGAAATCTTAGCAAAAAGCATTCAGGAATGGGGTCATTAACTTAAGGTAATAAGAACATATGGTCTAAAGATGCTACCTTTTTTCTTTAGGATCACTCATGGGTTTTTCTTAATTTTTGTTGTTGTTGAGAATATACACAGCAGAATGTACACCAATTCAACAGTTTCTACATTTACAATTCATTGACGTGGAGTACATACTTCCAGTTGTGCAACCATTCTCACTCTCTTTTCTGAGCTGTTCCTCCGCCATTGACATAAACTCACTGCCCCCTAAGATTCCTGTCTAATCTTTTTAGTTGCTGTTGTCACATTGATCCCATATAGATAGTTCTTAAAAGAGCTTAATGCTCAAGCCAGACATTTTTTACTAGTTAAGCTAAACTGTTGTTCGGTTTTAAGAAGACTTCAGGGGATATTTTTGGTTTAAGGTTTAAAGATTATCTCGGCAATAGTTTCAGGGGTTCATCCAGCATCTATGGCTCCAGAAAGCCTGGGGTCCATGAAAATTTGAAATTCTGTTATGCATTTTTCTTGGTTTGATCAGGATTCTTCTTTAGAATCTTTGATGCTTCTTGATGACAGTTTGAATTTTCTACACTGATTAAAAGTAGAATAAGAACATTTCCTTTTACCACATGTAGTGGATATAAATCCCACATAATAAGCAAGAAGATCTACAAAAAGTCTTTTGGACAGATTATATATACATGAAATAGTATATTTAGTATACTGACTAATAGCATACAGGAGTCCTTAGCTAGTGCAAACAAGTTAACGCGCTTGCTTCTAACCAAAACGTTAGAGGTTTGAGGCCACCCAGAGATACTCGGAAGCAAGGCCTGGTGATCGACTTTTGAAAAATCAACCATTGAAAATCCTCTGGAGCACAGTTCTACTCTGACGTACATAGGGTCACCATGAGTCAGAATCAACTCGATGGCAACTAGTAATTGTATACTATTCAGTGTACTAATAATAGTATAGCAATCTGCATGAAATAGTCAAGTGTCTACCTCTAATATTAATTTAATTCACATGCGTATTTAAAGCCACATTTAAAATTTAAATGATATGTTTATTTTGAATATTCCTTAAAGCAATCGACTGCTAACTGAAAGGTCAGCGGTTCGAAACCACCAGCGGCTCCGAGGGAGAAAGATGTGGCAGTCTGCTTCTGTAGAGATTTTCAGCCTTAGAAACCCTGTGGGGTCACTGTAAGTCAGAATTGACTCGAAGGTAGTGGGTTTGGCTTTGGTTTGTTTTCCCACTCATCTAGCTTGTGAAGCAATTTTATTCAAACTCAGAGCCACATTTTGAGTCATCTAAGTCAGCTTTTCAGAGCATATCACCTTTACTTCCATCTTAATTATTTAAGAGACAGAATATTTAATATCCATATATGATGCTGTCAGTGGATATTTTATCTGAAATCACAAGTATCCATTCACATAACCCCGGCACAGGGTGTATCCTTTAGTTGAGAATAGTTTACAATCGTATATGCGACAAAGACTGTTAAGGTGCTTTACATATATTAATCCATTTACTTACTCAGAGCAACCCTGTAAGATAAAGATTGTTATTATCCCATTTTACTGAAAGGAACTAGGGTCCAGAAAGGTCAAGTAACTTGCTCAAAGTAACACAACTCTTGAAAGGCAGAGCCAGGACTCAAACCTAGCTATAGAACTCCAGAGTTCATGCGTTTGACCACTATGTTACTCTGCTACAAGGACATCTAGCACTTAAAATTGTGAGGTCATTTCCCCAGAAATAATTGGTAAATGTAGCATTGAATTTCTTTTCCCCTTTGTTTTAAACCAATTCTGCAGTTGACCTCTATAAGGACTGAAAACTGGCATTGATTAAGTCTGAGATAAATATGTCTTCTCCAAACAGTACTTTGTTATTATCCAAATTAAAATATTGAAAGAAAGATTCATGATATAATCTATACAGACTCAAATGGAAGATGTCTCCCTCTACTGTGAGGATAATTTTAGGGAAGAAAAGAAAATTGCCTTTTATCTTGACACATATGGTACGCTTGTCTGTATTAGCCTATAGCCAAATCAAATGGTGAAGATTTGAGAGCGATAGTTGTACTGTTTCTGGAGCTACTCCTGGTCACTTGGTACTGAACTAGACTGCTTACGTATATTATCTAGTTTTATTCTCTCTCTAACCCTCTAAGATAAGTAGCATTAGATGTGTAAACTCAGGCTTAGAGAGTATGAGCAAGTTGTCCAGCATGACATTGCTATTGAGCAGTGGAGTTGTGATTTGAACCAGTGAGCCAAAGCTAAAGCTTGTGCCTCTGGATGACACCATGTGGGCTCACTGGACAGAAAGCCCTGGGCTTAGAAGGCCCGGACTTGTAGCCTATAAGCACTGTGTTGCTGACTTCTCTCATTTCTCTGTATTCTCTCTTGCTGAACTGGTTAGGACTTTTGGCTGCAAACAGAAATTCCTGTAGCTAGTTTAAGCAGAAAAGGATGTATTTAAGGATGTTAGCTGGTTCACAGAATTTCTGGGAGGAACCAAAAATTAGGTTTGGATGTTATGGAGTGAGGAAAAGAGCCAAACCACAGTGTGGGACTGTTCTAGCAGAAACACCACACTGCCTCTGCCCACCGCTAAGCCCCAGGTCGCTAGGGAGAGAATGCCAGTACTCTGCCACGGCTGCCCAGAAGAACAGACCCACCTTCCAAGGTGCTTGTCAGAAGGCCTGGGCCTCAGTGGCTGATGCTTGCCTCCCATTGCTCACTTCTGCCTCCAGGTTTCACTGGGATGCACCTGATTGTTGAAAACAAGTCACATGCCTGGACTCTGGCTGCGAGGGGTTATAGGAAATGTTTTTTTCGATTTTCAGCCAAATAGGAGGTCAGTAAACCAATTTACAGTGTATGCCACACTTAACTCACTCTGGTTCTAGCCCTAACCTTGTTTCCACCACGCAAAACCAGATAGGTAGTGTTTGTGCTTCACCATCTAGTCACTTGGTGGATGCAGGCTGAACTGTTGGGTGATACTTATGGGCTTATCTGAATGTGACCAAACCCTATGGATCACATGCTAGGAATGGTTCATCTTGCCCTGTTTCTCCTTCTATAGCTAGTACAAGCAACAGCAGGGCCAACCTGAGTGCCCTACGTGGAAAACTACTCAACTACTCAAACTGACTCTGTGGAGGCACCTCTGTAGTGTGACCATATTCTCTGAAGTCACTTTGGGTCTTGATGAAGGAAGTCTTCCTTTGAAGTCCAGCGTACTAGTTGGAGTCCACATGGTAGGGTGCCCCTGTGAGGAACAGAACCTTCCATTCCTGAGTTTCTCTCTTCTGCTGGGTCCCACATCCTGAGACCAGTAATAATGGAGATAGCAAGGAAGAAAAAGCTTAACGTCTTTTCTTCTTTATAAGAAATATGTCGTGTGTTTCTTTTAGGCTCCAGGTTTTCAGTTGCTTTTGAGAAAAGCGTCATGTGCAGTCTCAAGGTCTGAAAGTAATAGAGACATGAGAAATATCGACCGGAATAATAGCATGCAAGTGAAAGGAACACGAACCTAAGAATCGACTGTCAGCCTGCTTACCAACTGGGCGACTTCAGGCAAATTTAATTCACATCTCTTACTAGTTACCTAGTCTGTAAAATTGGAAAAACACTAACCCTAAAACCTTAAGGATTACTGTAAGAGTCAAATGCTGAAACTCTGAATACAGCATCTGGCACATAATTTTTTAATGCTAGCTTTTTATCCTTTTGAGAAACCACAGTCCCCTCTGGGTGGAACCGTTCCACTCATGGCTAATGCTGCCAACATGGATTTCTGTCTTTCTTAGTTTGGTAATTGTTGCTGTTGTTGTTAGTTGCCGTTGGGTCACCAACTCATGGCGACTGTAAGTATGCAGAGTAGAACTGCTCCATAGGACTTTCAAGGCTATGACCTTTTGGAAGCAGATTGCTAGGCCTTTCTTCCGAGGCACTTCTGGGTGGGTTCGACCCGCCAGCCTTTCAGCTAGTGTTGAGTGCTTAACCATTTGCACCACCCAGGACTCCAGTTTGCTAATGGCATGGGTAGTTTACATCATCAGGTAAAACAGTAGATCAAAGTTTAAATAACTCAGGGTAGGTTGGGTAAAAAGAAAAACCCAGAATCTATTTCTTTAACACCCTTGTTCTCGGTGACTAAGGTTTAGAGCTTACCCAATATTAGATATAAAGCCATCGTGAAGCATGTTGTTGTTGTTGTTAGATGCCGTCGAGTCAGTTTTGACTCATAGCAACCCTGTGTGCAACAGAATGAAACACTTGCCTGATCCTGCACCATCCTCACCATCGTTGCTATGTTTGAGCCCATTGTTGCAGCCATTGTGTCAATCTATCCTCTTTCTTGCTGACCCTCTATTTTACCAAGCATGATGTCCTTTTCCAGGGACTGATCCCTCCTGCTAACGTGTCCAAAGTATGTAAGACGAAGTCTCACCATCCTTACTTCTAAGGATCATTCTGGCTGTACTTCTTCCAAGACAGATTTGTTTGTTTTTCTGGAAAAAACCAAAAACACATTGCCGTCAAGTCGATTCCGACTCCTAGTGACCCTATACCAAGAAAAAAAAAAAATCCAAACCCGTTACCATCGAGTCAACTCCCACTCATAGTGATCCTATAGGACAGAGTAGAACTGCCCCCATAGGGTTTCCAAGGAGCAGCTGGTAGATTTGAACGGCAGACCTTTTGGTTAGCAGCCGAGCTCTTAACCACTGCTCCATCAGGGCTAAGACAGTATATTCAGTATTCTTCGCCAACACCATAATTCAGGTCCATCAATTCTTCTTCCATCTTCCTTCTTCATTGTCCAGCTTTCGCCTGCGTATGAGGCAATTGAAAATACCATGGCTTGGGTCAGGCACACTTTAGTCCTCAGAGTGACATCTTTGCTTTCTAACACTAACAGATTTGCCCAATACAATACATCATTTGATTTCTTGACTGCTGCTTCCACGAGCATTGATTGTGGATCCAAGTAGAATGAAATCCTTGACATCCTCAATATTTTCTTGTTTATCATGATGTTCCTTATTGGTGCGGTTGTGAGGATTTTTTGTTTTATGTTGAGGTGTAAACCATACTGAAGGCTGTAGTCCTTAATCTTCCTTGGTAAGTCTTCAAGTTCTCTTCACTTTCAGCAAACAAGGTTGTGTCATCTTAGTTTGTATTTTTTCTGGTCATCTAGAGTCTTTGCTGGGAAACCCTGGTAGCATAGTGGTTAAGAACTCCCCGCAAACCAAAAGGTCAGCAGTTCAAATCCACCAGGCGCTCCTTGGAAACCCCATGGGGCAGTTCTCCTCTGTCCTATAGGGTCACTATGAATCAGGATTGACTCGATGGCAATGGGTTTTTTGGTGAGTCTTTGCCAGGGGCTTGCAAAATATATTTTTCCTTCTGAGTTCATTTAGCAGCAATAAGCATAAAAATCATTTGCATTTTAATTGGGTCGTTCTCCTTCCCCACCCCCAGGTTTCTCTCCCCACTGCTGAGAGCTAGAACCAGCTGTCACCTCCTGCGTCTCAGTGACATGAACAGCAATGTCTGTAACTCTGCTGTGGCTACCAACCCAACCACAAAGTGCCTCGGTGAACTTCTCCAAGGCCACATGACCCCAGGATTGAAAAGCTAGGAAAATTCTTGTTTCAAGTGGCATGGGCTCACAAAGCTTCAAAACGTTAAAAACTTGGAGTTTTGTTTTGTTTCATTAAAATTACTAGTAACAAAAGTTTATTGCATTGTTCTTCCCAGTGATTCATACTAATGATTCTGCTCATAACACAAGGATCATTTGAAAAGGAAAATTGAATGAGTAGGTGGTGTGTGTCTCGGGACAACTCTGGAACTTTCAGAGGACAAATGGAAAAGGGAGAAAGAGAAGAGAAAAAACTGTAGTGTTTGCAGAGACTGATGCTCTGACTAGCTCTGAACCCAGTAACTCTAGGAAACCTGGTGCCATTGCTCATCCCATCTTTTTAGATGAAGAAGCCGAGCTGGGGTTCAGTTGAAATCGAGGCCATGCTACGTATGGGGCCTCTTCATAACACGAGATTGACATAAAAAGCTGGTGAAGCAAACGTGAATTCAGGCTAGCAGCCTCAATAATTCTGACATGTAAGGGAGGTGGGGTCAGCATGAAATATTTACAGCAAGCTTGGCAGGGATTAGCAGATACAGACTTAGAGTTCAGCAAAATGTAGGCCATAGAGAAAACCTGAAGTGGTGAAAACCTCAAGGAGAGGCTAAATTTTGGAGATGAATTCCTATCTCAGAAGCTCTGGGAGTGAACACCTTTACTTTCTCAAAAAAAAGGTCTGTTGGGTGTTTCCTGTGTTCCCAGAACTGCATAGTGATACAAAGAAATACTGGGGAACAAATGGCTGCCGCCCTTCTGGTTGAAGAAACATCTCTTACTTGAAATTACCAGATTTTATTAGATTGCAGATTTCAAATCCAGGCAAAGAAAATAATGAGTCTCCACAGTGGTTAAGTGTTGGGCTGCTAAACAAAAGGTCGGCAGCTCAAATCCATCAAGTGCTCCTTGGAAACCCTATTGGACAGTTCTACTCTGTCCTGTAGGGTCGCTATGAGTCGAAATCGACTCGATGGCAATGGGTTTTATACCATCTACAGGGGAGGATAGGCAGTGGAAGTTCAGTGGTAGAATTTTCTCTTCCATGAGGGAGACCCAGGTTTGATTCCCAGCCAATGCCCCTCAAGTGCAGCCACCACCTGTCTGTCAGTGGATACTTGAGTGTTGTTATGATATTGACCAGATTTCAGCAGAGCTTCCTGACTAAGATGGACCGTGAAGAAAGGCCTGATAACCTACTTCCGAAAAATCAAGCCATTGAAAACCTATGGCATGCAGTATGACTACGATACACACGGGGCTGCCATGAGTAAGAATCTATTAGAAAGCAACTGGTTTTTATGCCATCTGCACTTGACCCTTACTGGGGGAATCCAGTTCAATCCCATGGCCTCCCCTAGGTATTGCTCACACTCTCCAGCTCACCAGCCACAGAACCACCTGTGCTGGGTGGTGGTCCCCACAGTACAGAGGCAAGAAACCCTGAAGTCAGGGCTCTCATACAGTCCTTGCTCCTTGTTCTCTGGGCTCATAGCCAAGAGAACCATCTTTATCTGCATCTTGTTTCCAGCTATTTCAGCCGGGAGGCAGGCAAACTCTGAAGAAAGCCCTGCTCTCTCCCTCAAGAGACAAGGGCATTTCTCAGTTTGGATGAAAACACCCTGAAGGTTTGTGAGCACACCATTTACTGTGTATGGGCCGGAGGGTTTCAAAGACCCTGGGGCTGAGGATCTGAGAAAAAAGGAGTTCTGATCTGGTTGTGTATGTATGTGTGTGTGTTGATTTATTTTGTTTCAGCACTTACCTGGTGTAGAGACAGATATTATTCTTCTCAGACATGTTTTTGAAAAACAGATTAAAGGAACCGTAGTAGACAGTCCTGTTTTCATTTTGTCAGCAGGGAAAATTTCCTTTTGATGGGGCACCTTCAGACCAGGGCTTTGTTGGGAAACCCTTTACTCGTAGCCTTTTGTTTTTAAGGAGAATTTTTGCAGGGACTGCAGGCAGTCTAAATGCACGTGTGTTGGGTGCGGCACTGGGGAGAGAGAATGCAGGGGCGTGGGACCCCATAGGTCCTCCTACTGGCTGCAAGTGCTCGTGAAGTCTGAAGACTGAATCCTTGGAAGGCAAACAACTGTTTTGTTTTTTTTAATTTATGCTAGAATTTATTTT
This sequence comes from Dugong dugon, assembly GCA_030035585.1. NCBI lineage: Eukaryota > Metazoa > Chordata > Mammalia > Sirenia > Dugongidae > Dugong > Dugong dugon. Next base: position 36,976,008 of record CM057460.1, read on the forward strand.
TCCATTTTATTTTAAGTGTTTTCCTGGACATTTGCTAGATGCAGAACACTGTATTTACGAAATGAAAAGCCTCCATAATGGTCCACTTTCACACAGGGCAGTGGTGGCCATGTTTGCAGGGTGGTTGCCCTGCTTGGAGCAGGCATGTCTCCCCGGGTGTCATGCAGAGACTGTGCACTGTGTCCAAGGGTTGGCTCCTCCGCTCAGGTGGCAGTTGTATGGAATGGGCTCCCTCCTTCCAAAGAGAGTGTTTTTGTGTGTCCTCACTCAGGTGGAGAGAAGAGACCTGCTTTCTACTCCCACTGGGTCCCTGCTTGCCTTTGAGCAAGAGGTGAACAAGTCCACATGTGCCATCTTTGTGTTATAATCAGGGCACTGGCTGCCCCAGCCCAGCAAGCAAGCCCATGTGACCTAGGTGTGGCATGTTTGTGCCTTCTGATGCCTAATTCAGGTGCATCTGCTTTTAGACTGGTCTGGCCATAGTTTGAGAGTCAGTTTGGCAAGACTGTGACCTGTACATGTTGTTTTGTTCAAAGATCCCTGGGTGTTCCCTGGTTATAACTCTTTGGAGACCTTATAATCTGCAAAGGGCTGGAGTAGAAAGCACTTGTCCAGTTGTTCCTGGGAGAGAGCATTCCATTCAGTGTAGTGGACATGTACTTTTGCCTCTGCAACATACACATATACACCTACCACCTGTCAGTTTGTTCTACTGTGGTGGCTTGCATATTGCTGTGACTGATACGGGAAGCTATACCACTGATATTTCAAATACCAGCAGGGTTACTTATGGTGGACAAGTTTCAGCAGAGTTTTTAGACTAAGACAGACTAGGAAGAAAGGCCTGTCAATCTACTTCTGAAAATTAGCCAATGAAAATCTTATGGATCACAATAGAACATTGTCTGACTTGTTTGTTTTGGACACGCCATTTAAAAAAAAAAAAAAAAAAACCCATTGCTGTCAAATCGATTCCGACTCATAGCGACTCTACAGGACAGAGCAGAACTGCCCCATAGAGTTCCAAGGAGTGCCTGGTGGACTCGAACCGACCTTTTGGTTAGCAGCCATAGCTCTTCTAACCACTATGCCACCAGAGAGACGTCATTAGGAGGGATCAACTGCTAGAAAAGAATATTATGTTTGGTGAAGTATAGGGCCAATGAGGGTAAGAGTGACCTTTGGTGAGATGGATTGGCACAGTAGCTGCAACAATGGACTTGAACATCCTGATGATTGTGAGGATAATGCAGGACCGGGCAATGTTTCGTTCTGTTGTACAGAAGGTTGCCATAAATCGGAGTCGACTCAAAGGCACCTAACAACAACATGAGCTTCCTATCAGTATCTATCAATTATTTACTGAGGGCCTTGTGTTGATAGTCATATGGCAGGCACAGAGTGTGTGTAGCTGTTTATAAACTCAGTAGTGCTGTGTCAGACCATGGGACTCTATGGCTGGCATGGGAGAGAGGAGGTTGATGAAGACGGGCACTGCCATTTGGGTGAGGATGGGGAGATAGCAGCCTGCTGTGAAGGATGAGGAAAGTAGGTGGAGCTGGGATGGAAGTTGGAGTCAGCCAGTGGAAGGGCTTGGTGACCATGGTCGGGATTTCGCACTTGATCCATAGAAATCTTGAGAACCACAGAATTGGCATGGTTATAACATTTGATGCCTGCCCATAGAGAATATTGTAAACCTGTGGCCAAGGAGAACTGAGAAGGAAATTAAAAAAATAGGGTTCCTTTCACAGAATTTCAAATTTTCATGAAATCCAGACTTTCCGGTGCCATTGAGACTAGCTGACCCTCCCTTGCTCCCACGAAACTATTACCCAGAAGAAATCTTTAAACCTTAAACCAAAACTATCCTCTAAAGTCATCTTTAAACCAAATAATAGTTTAGCCTAATTACCAAAGAACCCATGCATTAAGCATTATACTCTTTAAAGAATTATCTATATGTGATTAAATTGACAATAGCAACTTGAAAGGTTAGATGAGAAGCTTAGGGGGACAATGATTTTGAGTTGATGATGGTGCAATAGTTTGGAAATAGTTGCCCAGAAAGGTGGCACAGCTTGAAGAATGTAACCAATGTCACTGAATTGTACATGTAGAAATTGTTGAAATAGTGTAAGTTTTGTTGTGTATATTTTCACCAAAAATTATATATTTAAAAAAAAAAAATCCCTTTCCACTGGAGGATATATAAAAAGAAAAAAGAAACTCCACGAGGATTTCCAAGAACTTGGAGTGGAAGTGCCCATGCAGTCGATGGGAGTACCTTGGGGGAAGGAGAGGTGTTGAGGCAATGACAGGCCACTGCCATGTTCAGTTGGAAATGTCAGCCCCCCTACATGTGACATAGAACCAGCCAGGGTGAGCACACAGAGCTCACGGTATGGTGAAGTTAAGATAGGGAAAGAACCATCTAGAAGTCTTTCCTGGGCATCATTCTGGATATTTCAGAATTCTTTCCTGAGGTGTACTATAGTCAGCATATGGAAAGGACCAAGCAAGACACCCATGGTTGTGTGGCTTCTTCTGGGGTTTCACAGTCTCTCCGAGATAATCTTTCTTTTCAAATAGCCTTAAACTAGTTGCCATCAAGGCAATTCCAATTTATGGCAATGCCATGTGTGTCAGAGTAGAACTATGCTTCGTATGATTTTCAATGGCTGATTATTTGGAGGTAGATCACCAGGCCTTTCCTCTGAGGTACCTCTGGGTATACTCAAACCTCCACCCTTTCAGTTAGCAGCTGAGCATGTTAAACATTTGCACCACCTGGGGACTCCTAAAATAGGCTTAGACAGAGCTGATAATGCTAATTTAGGCTTCTTCTCTGATTTTTAGGGTAACCTTAGTCATTGCATGTCTTTATGCTTCCATTTCTTTATCAGTAAGAGAAGAAAGTAAGACCTGGCTTGTCTCTAACCTACCTGTACCCATTGCCGTCAAGTTGATTCTGACTCATAGCAGCCCTGTAGGACAGAGTAGGACTGCCCCATAGGTAGGTTTTCCAAGGAGTGGCTGGTGGATTCATACTGCTAACTTTCTGGTTAGCAGCAGAGCTCTTAACCATTACACCACCAGGGCTCTAACCTAGCAGGAAATAATTTGGAAAATATAAAAGATAATGATCTTGGCGTCTTGGGAATGGGATAAGGGCACAGTGGGACATTTGCCACTTGGCCTGCCTAGGTCTGACTTGTTGATGACGTAAGCATTTACCCAGAAAGATGAGAAAAGTAGCCATTAGCAGACTGGGACGTTTTTCCATGGAACTCCGTATGGGTGTTTTATGTAGCCTTTCAGGGAGAACCCTGGGCATGCGTGTACCTCTGTTTCCTCCTGTTGTCAATGACCCAGTGGCCTGATTGGAGCTGGCAGCGCCTTTGGGAAACGCACAGTGCTGACTTCTGAGTCTTTTAACACCACCGTTCACTGAACACTCTGTTTTTGTTTCCCAGCTTCCCCTTTGTCACTTTCAATTAAGCCAGGAACTTTTGGAACCAAGAAAAGCCATGTGTAGTTTGGTTAGTGATCTAAATAAGCCAAAACAGCAGAGAGGAAACTCAGATGTAAAGAAACAGAGGTGGGGTGAGGAGGTTTTACGCAGGAGCCCCATAATCATCGTTTACCGAATGTGTATTATATGGCCAGCATTGAGGTGATCTAAAACATGATCATCTGTTTTAGCAAATGAGTCCCTGGGTGGTGCTGAACTGCTAACCGAAAGGTTGGAGATTCAAGTCTGACCACAGGTGCCTCGGAGTGTATCATTTACACTATAAATGTGTATATGACATATTCCACCAGAGGATACCATACCAGCCTGTGGCCGAGCCCGCACTTCAAGGCTTTTGCATCTCCATGGCCCCAAGCTAAGTACAAACTGCTTAGACTTATGACCCAGTCTTCTCAGTCATGAGATAAATGCCTGAGTCCCCGCTTTCCAGCCTGGCTTGTCAGTCCAGTTGATTCTTGGAATTGTAGGGGTGGTCCCTCTTCATAGAAATAGAGGCATTTTTGGTTTTGGAAACTAAATTCAGTCCCACCACAACTTGAACTCACTCCCAGGAATCCTCCCACAGACTTGAGGATCCCCATGGACCAGGGCTTCAAACTGGTTCTTTCCAGTTTGACCCCCTGCTGAGTATCTGCATTCCCACTCCAGATATACTGAATCAGAATCTACATTTTAGTAAGATCTTATGTATATGTTCATAAGAATCACCTGGGGGATCTTGTTAAAATGTAGATTCAGATTCAGTATATCTGGGTTAGAAATGCAAATTCTCATCAGGGGGTCTAACCAGAAAGAACCACTTCGAAGCCCTGCCAATGGACCAGGCTTTGAGAGCTGGCGGTAACTCACATTCAGCTGGACAGAGGGAACAAGTACTTTCCTTAGCCAAGGTCACTGGTAACCTTCCGCCTGACCTCTCTCATGCCTCTTGAGGCCCTGGGTTCTCTAAGAGCTCTCTTTTTGTGAGCACCCCTACAGACATTCCCCAAAGCTTCAGTAGGTGGTCCTGTTGATTCCATAAGACTGGCCACTTCTCAAGACCAGTTTCAAACAGATAGCTAATGAGGGTCTCCTCTGAGTACTTGCGGTGTGCAAACTTGCTGGGCAGCTGAGTCACTATATATCTGAAAAGCTTCCCACCAATACAAGGCAACATGTGCTAAATGTGAAATGATGGATAAAGGCAGAAAGGGCTATATATAGGATTTCCACAGGGAGGTGTCACCACAGGCTAGGGTAATCAGGAGCGACTTTTCAAAGGAAGTGGGTCTTAAGTAAAGCCTTGGAGGCTGTTTCTCAGCTTTGGCATCTCCCACAATTCCAGCTTCTCCCCCTCATAGATAAAAGGAAAGTGGGCTACGTCTCATGGCTGCTGCACCTGCAGACAATTGCATTCTAACCCAGCCCACCTGACTTGGCACCTCTGGAGCAGAATGTGCCAAATGGCAGGCTTATTAAACAGGCATCCTGAAAGGACCGCTGCCAGCCAGACTTGGATCAGTGAGCTGCCCACAATACTCAGAGCATATGAACTGGGCAATCATAACAAAGGCCACAACCACAGTTTCGTTAAGACCCCCTACAAGGAAACAAAAAATGGTGGGAAGGATTTGGAAACTCCAATCCTTTATATTTTATTTTTACTATACTGATGTCATCAAATAGTGAAAGTGTTGGTACTCATTGGTTTTCAGAACCTCGAGGCCATGTGGATGTTTAATTACACCATAGTGACCCCACTATAAGGTCACTTACTATGAGTTGGAATCCACTGAACAGCAGCAAGTTTAGTAGGGGTTTTGGAGGGTAGGAAAAACAAAACAAAACCCAAACCTGTTGCCACCAAGTCTATTCTGACTCACAGTAGAACTGCCCCCATAGAGTTTCCAATGCTACAGTCTTTACAGAAGCAGACTGCCATATCTTTCTCCCACAGAGAGCAGCTGATGGGTTGGAGCCGAGACCTTTAGGTTAGCAGCCAAGCACTTAACCACTGCATCACCAGGGCTCCTCCCCCTCTTAAAAGTACATAGACAACAGCTCTGACTGGGATCACAATAGAGGGTCCTGGGCAAAGTGAGAGAGAAATGTGGTACAAAAATCAGATCCATAAAAAAGACCAGACTTAATGGTCTGACAGAGACTGGAGGAACCCCTGAGACTATGGCCCTAAGAAACACTTCTAACATGGAACTAAAGCCATTCCCGGGAGACTGCCTTTTGGCCAAACAATAGACAGGCCTGCAAAATAAACAGTAACACCAGAAACAAACGAGCTTCTCAGAACAGTTAATCATATGAGACCAAAAGGGCAAAATCTGCCCAAAAGCAAAGATAAGAAGGCAGGAAGGGGTAGGTAATGGGGACCCCAGGGCGGAAGTGGGGAGAGTGCTGACACATTGAGGGCACTGCCACCAATGTCTTAGAACATTCTATGTACAAATCGACGAATGGGAAACTGTTTTGCTCTATAAATCTTCACCTAAAGCACAATAAAAAAAATTTTTTTAGGTGAATAGTTTTAACTCCAATTCCTGCCAGAAGTACACACCGGAAGGGTCAGAGCAGGCAACAGAGTCCCAGGGCGTTTTTCCCAGGCAGCAGGAGCAAGAGCTTAAACCTCAATCGTTGCCAGGGTATTAAAGGGGAAACGTCAAGGGGATTCCCTGGCCCTGTGTTTCTTCAGACACCTGTAGAGTGGCCACTGAGTGACTCAGCTGCAAGTGCATTTTGGAAGGGCTGGTGAAACTTCTGTGAACTTGGAAATATGTTGTTTTTCTGAAGTCGTTTCTGTGACCAGTCACCCCTCTCCCCTTGCTGTCTCCTTATGCTCCTCTGCAAGCTCAACAGTGACCACATTTGGTTCCCTGTGGTGCTCCGTCTGTAATTTCCAGATCTCAAAATGATTCCTCTGAAAATAAAGTGCAGTCCCCTAAACTTAACAAGTCTACATTAGGATTAAAAATTACTACAGTCTTTCTTGTTCAAGTAGGGAAGACCACATTATGCTCAATGACGTGTTTGAATTCAGAGCTGTTCTTTCAATGTATTCTTATCTTTACCACGAAGAATCTCCTCTTGGAATCACATTTGGTTCTGTGGTGGCAGGAACTGGTCTTACACAAATCCACACCTTTCAGAAGCATTGGTGAGGAAGTTGGGTCTCACATGAAAATCTCTTTCTATGAGCCTGTAAACAATCAGTTATTTGTTTTCTCCTTTTTCCCACACGAAGAATTTCTCTAAATAATCAGAGGAGGTTTCCCATGGGAATCAGGCAGTGGTGACTTCCAGGTCTTAAACGTTATCTAAAACAGTTTAAAAACAAGACACAAGAACGTGCTTGGCTGGACTCTAACAATACAAAATCTGGCAATAAGAACAGCAGCCAAAGCATGAAGCTTCTAATACTTTGGAGGTGGGTGGGCACTAGGGTGAAGTCTCCTTGGTTTGCTCTCAACTCTCAAAGAACGTGTGGTCTTCCTGGCATTGACCAGTTAAAGTTTAAATTTTCACCACCAATGGAGAAAAGCTTATAAGAGCCTTCGTAACCTAAATAGCAAAAATAATACCAGACTCCTTAAGAAAATAAACTAGACCCAAAGCTTCAAAATTACCTTCTTCTTTCAAATTAGAATTTAAAATGTCTTTCAAAGACCTTCCACTCCTTTGAAGTTAGAATTTCCTGATCCAAAAGTGATTGGCTCTTTTCTCCATCTAAATCCAGAAGAAATGTACGTATCCTTTTGAAAGGACGGACTTAACTGTTGTGAATGGGCCTTGATTCTGTAAAGCTGGCTAGAGGTGACCGGTGACCCTCAAGAGGCATGTATCCTTGGCCAGGACCCAGTCTTTGAGGCACACCAATGTGCACTTCCTATTACATTGCTCCGCCTACCGAAGTGTAACCCTCACTGCGTCAGTCCATTTTTTCTCAAGATGGCTCCTTCTTGAAGAAAACTGGACAGTTTCAATGTGTCCATGTTTATTTAGATGTAGAGATAAGATATGGGGATGAAAATATTTGAGGAGAGAAAGAACCCTGCCTGAGGGATGGGGACTGAGTTAGAAAGAACTAGAACTTCTCTAACACAAATGGAAGTTTAAACCAAAAAAGTGCCCTAGACTGAAGGGAGAAGATGGCCAAGGAGAATGCTTGAGAGTATGTCCCCAGTGTCCTCAAAACACTTGTTCCATGAATATTAATAGGTGACATTATAAAAAGGAATGGGAGGCTGCTTGATGAAGTAAGATCTGGACATACCAGTTAGAGGGAGAAGGAGCCCTGGTGGTTCAGTGGTTAAGTACTTGGCTGCTAACCAAAAGGTTAACAGTTCGAACCTACCCAGAGGCTCTTTGGGAGAAAGACCTGGCAATCTGCTCCCATAAAGATGACAGTCTAGAAGACCCGATGGGACAATTCTGCTCTGTCACATGGAGTCGCTATGAGATGAAATTGTCTCAACAGCACCTAACAACAACAGTTAGAAGGAGAGTTAGTATGCAACATTTCTCAAACTTATTTGACCATGGAGTCCTTCTTCCATAGAGCCTCTCCCCAAACTGGTATTTGGTAAAACATATTTTTGGAAGAACTAGATTGTCATTAGAAAGATTACAAAGAAAGAACAACCCCTGAAAAGAAATCCAAATGATAGTGAAACTAAACTGAGGATCTAAGATGAAGGGAGTTTTGTCCTCTTTTATGATTTATTTACTTGAATTTAGGTGTATGCTGGGCTCGGAGGGAGATATAACAGGGAACTTTTCAATAAATATTGATCCAGCGCTTCCAGTGAAACAAGTGCCAGGGAGGCAATAATCCCCACCCCTGCTCTGAAGCCTCACAGAAGCTGCAGACCTGTCCACCAGCTCAGTTCTCTGGAATTTTGGATCTGAATGCTCTTAGGTTGGGTGTGCCGGCTCCAATCTGCAACACCCCCATATTGCGTTCACCTAATGTGCTTCTCTCATTTACTTAATTATCTGCACCCTGTCAACATATATGCAAACGGTTAACACACTCAGCTACTAACCAAAAGATTGGAGGTTCGAGTCCACCCAGAGGCACCTGGGAAGAAAGGCCTGGCAGTCTATTTCCAAAAAATCAGCCATTGAAAACCCTACCTATGGAACACAGTTCTACTCTGACACACATGGGGTTGCCATGAATTGGCATCGACTTGATGGTACATGGTGGAGGGTGGTGGTCAACATTTATCCTTACAGCCTTAGAGTGGGAAGCCATCATGGTAAAAATAAATACAGTACAATCTTGCATGCTATATGAATGCCTGCAGCAATCATAACGACACATGCCGGGCACTGTAGGAAGTTTTTCTGCATACTTTATCTCACTTAATCCACACGGTGAGGTAGATACAGTATCAGCTCTTTTTCAGATGACAAAATTGCAGCACGGAAAGATAAGATATGGCTAATGAGGAGCCCTGGTGGTGCAACAGTTAAGCAATAGGCTGTTAACTGAAAGGTTGGTGGTTTGAACCCACCTTGCAGCTCCGCAGGAGAAAGACCTGGCGATCTGCTACTGTAAAGATTACAGCCTAGGAAACCCTGTGGGGCAATTCTGCTCAGTCACATGGGGTCGCTATGAGTTGAAATTGACTCAGTGGCACCTAACCACAACAACAATAATGGAGCCAGAATTCAAATTCAACTATTTTGTACACCAAAGACTGAGCCCTTAACTGTTTCTCTAAGCTGGCTGACTGACTACCAGGGCAGGAATAGTGAAAGCATGCTGGGACACAAAGGTGAAAGGGCATTTCAGACTGAGGGGAACTTCAGCACTATTGACATTTTAGGCCAGATAATCCTTTGATAGGGAAGGGAGGCTTTTCTATGCATTTTAGGATGCTAGCAGCATCCCTAGCTTCTACCCACTAGATGCCAGTAGCACCCTCCCCGAGTCGTGACAGCCCTCAATGTGTGCAGGCATTGCTAAATATCCTCTGGGAAAGAGTGGGGTGAAATATTCCCCGGTTGAGAACTCCTGGCATATGAAAACATGTTGTTGTTAGCTGCCATGAAGTCAGCTCCCACTCATGGCCACCCCATGTACAACAGAACAAAACGTTACTGGGTCCTGCACCGTCCTCACAATCATTGCTATGTTTGAGCCCAGTGTTGCAGCCACTTTGTCAATCCTCTTCATTGAGGGTCTTCCTCTTTTTCAGGTGACCCTGCTGATATTTGAAATACTGATGGCATAGCTTCTGGCATCATACCAAAATGCAAGTTGCCTCAGTATGACAAACTGATAGATGGGTGGTAGTGTGAAAGCATAGATACATGAAAAAGAAGTGTCATGTGTAGACTTCATGATGCAGCATGGGGGATAGATCTGTTGTGGTTGTTAGGTGCCATCTAGTTAGTTCCAGCTCCTAGCAACCCTGTGTACAACAGAACGAAATGCTGCCTGATCCTGCTCCATCCCCACAATCGTTGCTATGTTTGAGCCCATTGTTGTAGCCACTGTGTCAATCCTTCTCATTGAGGGTCTTCCTCTTTTTCGATGACCCTCTACTTTACCAAGCATGATGTCCTTCTCCAAAGATTGGTCTGTCCTGGTAATATATCCAAAGCATGTGAGATGAAGTGCCGCCATCCTCACTTCTAAGGGTTTAGGAGCTAGATCTAGAGTAGTTTAAATACCATCCAAAGGAGTTTAGACTTTTTCCTTTGGGCAATGAAAATGGATTAGAGTATTTTAAGCAGATCTTATGCATTTGCCATCAGATAACTGTGTGCAAGGTACAGTGGAAGAGTAGACAACTGAGAACAGGTTGGAATCAAGGCCCTAAGATGTGACAGAATATGGGAGAGGGGGCAGATGAGAGAGATTTAAGGAGAATTGACAGGGCCCAACAAACCAGTGTGAAGGAGAGAGAGGAGTCAAGCGTGACTCATTGTGTGTGGTGATTGGGAGTTACGTTAACTGATAGAGGAAAAATAGGAGAAGGAACCAGTTTGAGGGAGAGGATAATGAGTTTTATTTTAGGGCATGCTGAGTTTGAGGTGCCTGCAGGCAGCCAGCTGGAGATGGGCAGGAGGCAGGCGGAGAACTGGGTCTGAAGCTCAGAAGAGAGTTGGAGATTGAGGGGTTGGTGGCTCTTACTTGGTGGTTTTAGCTGTGGAAGTAGAGGGGATGACCAGTGAGAGGAGGAGGAAGAGGAAGAAAGAATGAGAAAGACAGAGAGAGAGAGATGCTGGTGCTCCTCTGGAACTTGTCTGGGAGGAAGGAGGGCAGTCAGAGATGGAGACTGGGAATAGCTGATCAGAGAGCTGGAGAAAGCTCTTTGAAACAAAGGCTTATGGTCTAATTGGACAGATTCAACAACTACGAAGTAGCTCTGTATACAATTGTTGTTAGCTTCTGTCGAGTTGGCCCCTCACTCAATGAACAAAACACTGCCTGGTACTATGTCATCCTCATGATCAGACCACTGTGATCCATAAGGCTTTCACTGGCTGATTTTCAGAAGTAGATGGCCAGGCTTTTCTTCCTAGTCCATCTTAGTCTGGAAGCTCTGCTAAAAGCTGTTCAACATCATAGCAACACACAAGTCTCCACTGACAGTGGGTGGTGGCTGTGCTTGAGGTGCATTGGCTGGGAAGCAAACCTAGGTCTCCCACATGGAAGGCGGTAATTCTACTGCTGAACCACCAATATCCCCATTGTGTATATAATTAAAGACCCAGGAAACATGAATGGCATCAAAGAATTCAGTGAGACAACGGGGTGTGTGAGTTCTAAGAGAGCTTTATAGGGGGTTAAAAAAGGACTGTAGCTGCCTAGAACTTTCTCTAGATCCGTCTGCCTTGATGGCAGAAGTAGAAGTGAGCAGCTTCTCCAAGACAGGCCAGGTCTCCCTCTGCCTGCACAAGCTGCAGGTTGTTTCCCATCAGCATTGACATCACCTTCCATCACAGAATATGGAAACAAACTGAGCACCTTGTTTGCTGTCATAACTTTCTGGGAGCTATTTTTGACTGGAGCATGGAGAAAGGGGAAAGAGAAGCTTTGTTGTGTTGTTGTTAGGTGCCGTCAAGTCGATTCCAACTCAGCAACCGTGTGTACAACAGAAGGAAACACTGCTTAATACTGCACCATCCTCACAATTGTTGCCGTGTTTGAGCCCGTTGCGGCAGCCATTGTGTCAGTCCGTCTTGTTGAGAGTCTTCCTCTTTTTCGCTCCTCCTCTATTTTACCAAGCATAATGTCCTTCTCCAGGGACTAGTCCCTTCTGATAACATGTCCAAAGTACGTGAAACAAAGTCTCACCATCCTCTCTTCTAAGGAACATTCTGGCTGTACTTCTTCCAAGACAGATTTGTTTGTTCTTCTGGCAGTCCATAGTATATTCAGTGTTCTTTGCCAACGCCACAATTCAAAGGCAGCAATTCTTCAGTCTTCCGAAGCTTTAAAAACCCAGTGCCATTAAGTCGATCCCTACTCATAGCGACCCTGTATCACTAGGTCATTTATGAATTTTATTTGGCAAGTGGTTGTCTTATCACCTTGGACTTCAGCAATATGAAGCATGAGGCCCATAGAACTGGCCAAAGGGAAATTGTAAAGAAAATTCAGGTCCCGCTGGCTTTTGTGGTATTGTTGATCCTCTTCTCTTTTAGGGATTGCTAGAATTGCTCTTTCGCTACCTACCCTGTGATACTTCCTTTGTTTGTTACCCTTCTGCATTTGCTCATGGTAGTCTTAGGTGAATGTCTCAGCTAGGCTTTGTGACCAGCTAAAGAGTCGTTACTGAGTCCCTGCCTTTAGTTCTTCGCTATGAAGATCCACATCTTCTGCACCTAGCACCATCTTGTAATTTAAATCAGGAAGATTTATGTTCTGATCTCAGTATTTTCAGTAATGTGCCAGGTGACCTTGGCAAGTTTCTTCACCTCTGTGATGTTTCCACATCAGCACACTGAGAAGGTAAAACTAAATGATACTTAGGGTCCTCCTAGGCATACTCATAGGTCATGGAGGGTGAGGACCCAGTAGTCCCTTAGCCCAGAAACCAAGGTGGGCTAGAGGAGGCATTGCACGAGACTCATATCAGGGACAACTGAGCAAAAATAATCTTTCTGGAAGCCTTAAGTGGTTAAATTTTCCTAATGATTCATGTACTTGCTGTGTTCTAGTAAGTGCTGCCTACTAGTTTTATGAGTAAATGTAGCAGCAATTCCTTTTGAAGCTAAACTATACATTATATGTTATACACCCTTTGTTGAAAGGGACAAAGAGAAGTAGAATAACTGGTTCCACTATAGATTTTTGGCAGATGTCACAAACTAATGCTTGAAGGATTATTCTGTAGGTAAATTTTAGCTCTGATTAGGACTGTAGTTTGGTGACGGGCCAAGAAAATGTTAACCTCTTTTTTTCCACTTCTTAAAAAACATTAAATAACAGACTTCCCTTCCTAGCTTTAGCTCAGAACAGGAGTCCACTCTTCCTTGAACTGAGCCAGTAAGTTCCAGGAGGTTACACACAGTCACCTTTCAGTCCTCTGGACTGCGCATGAAAATCTGTACTAATCTACTATTTCCTGCTTGGGTTTGGAGACTTGGTACTACTCCTCCTGTTGGTTCCCTTTCCGCCCTACCAGTGAAACATCGTATATACCAGGGACTTTGTGTCTTGCTTTTCTTTGTCTCATCTGTAAAAGGCGAAATCACCTGTATTTTCCAAGAATGTTGTTTTGGGGTGTTAGGAGGCCTAGAATCTACCTGGAGCACATGTGAAAATCTATAACATTTTTTTTAAGGAAACATATTAACACTTTAATTTAAAAAAAGTCTGTCTTTAAGTGCTGATACTAATTCATCATTTTTCTAATGTAGGAAAAATTTTTAAATAATTCCAAAACTTGGAGAATTTCTCATGGTGATTGAGTTTAGATTATAATAATATAGGGTTCATGGGGGAAAAATGCATATTGGATAAAAATCTAAAATAAATAAATTGACTAAAAAAGACAAATGTCTATCTAAACGCCTAATAACCCTTCTGGGACTTCTGGAAGCACGATTTGAGAATGGCCGCAAGTAAATAGAGGATGTTTGTTCCTGTTTTATTCCTGACAAGTATAGTTGCTAAAAGACTTTGCCAGTATTTTAATAGCAAGGCACAATTTCCATTTAAATAATCCATGTAAATTTTCATGCATGCAGTGAAGGCCATGGTTTTTGGGACCTATGTCTCTGATTGATGGGTCATGGAAAAAGCTTTTTGTAAGGCAAATTTTACACATAGTAGAAGCCACAATAGATGTATGTTGGCTTTTGGAAGTCTTTTTTTTTTTTTTCAATTGGTTTTATTTTATGTTGTTGTTGAGAATATACACAGCAAAACATACACCAATTTGACAGTTTCTACATGTACAATTCAGTGACATTGATTCTATTCAAGTTCTGCAGCCATTCTCACCATCCTTTTCCTGTTGTTGTTCCTTCCCCATTAACATAAACTCACTGCCTCCTAAGTTTTCTACCTACTCTTTTGAGTTGCTGTTGTCAGTTTGATCCCATACAGATAGTTCTTTAAAAAAGCACAATGCTCAAGACAGACCTTTTTTTTTTGTTGTTGTTGTTGTTGTTCGGTTTAAAGAAGACTTCAGGGGATATTTTTGGTTTAAGGTTTAATGAGTGTCTCAGGGCAATAGTTTTGGGGGTTCATCTACCCTAATGGCTCCAGAAAGTCTGGATTCCAGGAGAATTTGAAATTTTGTTCTGTATTTTCTTCCTTTTGATCAGAATTCTTCTGTATATCTTGATCAAAATGTCCAGTAATGTAATGAGAGGCAGGCACCATCCAGTTCTTCTGGTCTCATGGCAAGGGAGGCAGTTATTCATGGAGACAATTAGCCACACGTTCCATTTCCTTCTCCTATTCCTGACTCACTTTCTTCCTCTGTTGCTCCAGGACCAATTGTTGTGCCTTGAATGTCCTCATGCAAGCTTTTAAGACCCCACGGAAGCCTATTTTTTAAAGTTCCATTTTCTGATCAAATCTTAAAGAGTAAAATCCAATCATCTTTGTAGTTGCTGACATCCTAGCAGGGGTTAAGTATTTTCAAAGACTGGCTGATGCTGTTTTTGCTAGTTGTGGTCTGTGACAGAGGATGAGAGCTTTGTTGGATAGGAAACTTGTGGATTTGGGGTCATCATGACAAATAGCCTTTACTTACCAATGGATTTCTTTAAAAAAAAAAAAAAAAAGATCATTGAAAGTTCCCAATTTTTGTACCCATTTGAATGCAATAAAAAAACCTGGTCATTTAGTAAGTGCATGATGTATTTGATTCGCTGTGAAGTTAGGTCACCGGATGGAAAGTTTCTTGACCAATCATCCAAGCATTCCATTTTTGGAGTCTAGTGTTGTCTCATACCTGAAATGCTCAGTGCATGTGAGTGGACTGTGCTGATGTTCCTGCGAAACGAAGCTCTTTGATTCCATCATCAAGGTGTACATCCTTTGCAAATGGAGGAGCTGACCTGCAGCTACGTGCTGGAGGAAGCAGTGGATGGCTTCTGCCAGGATATGATTTCCCCCCTGTACTCGTGGTAAATTAAAGCAATTTTTAGCAGCATGGTTCCAGTAATCTTGCAGAGCAAGGCTTGGCTAATTCTCTTACAAACACAGTTTAGCTGGATGCACTCATAAATGAAAAATGATCTGAGTGCTATGGGTGGGGCCCTGGAGCTCAGGAGGTGAAGCCAGGAGGAGGAGAGAGACACTGTTCCTAAGCTCAGTAGAGCATGGGGATCTGGCAGGAAGTCGGGAGCATGCACTGGCATGGCTCACGTTTTTGTTGGTAGTTAATAACCCAGGACTTTAAAGAATTGAATGGAGAGGGGAAATGAAGCCCAGCCAACTTTGGAGTCTGTCCCATTTGAGTGGCTGCTGATGCACAGCAGAGAATGCCCACCTGATCCGCTCTGGAAGCAGGTAAGAAAGGAGACCTGAGGGGTGGAGAGAATCTTCTTTGTTCTCTGAATATGACTTACACGTCTTCCAAAAGTATATTAAAAAAAAAAAAAGAAGAAGAATATGAGGAATGGGCAGGTAATACTGACATAAGAAAACAGCCTTGGGCTGAATTTTGCTGATTTCTGATGTCTGCCCTAGCAGAAGTTGTCTCAGTTACTAGTTTGATAACCAAATGACAGTTTTAGTTTAGGGATTGCTTTTTTTTAAAAAAAAAAAAACCATACAGAATCATGCAGCATTTAAGTTAAAACTGAATTGAAAATTGGCAGAGGATAAATGAACTGCAGACATTGTCTTAGAACGAATACTTTGAAGATAGTCAACCAGAAACTGCTTAACAGGCTTTACTGTTGCTGTATTTTCATATTTCAGATCCAATGAGGTGCTTGCTAATTTTTGCTGGCTTTTGTAAGAAAGGAGGTGGATGTATAACAGCTGTGAAATTTCTAGAAATTGACTGGGCTCCAGAGTGTAGCCTGAATGCACTGTTTTCTACATTAAGGCAGGCTGCCTCAGCTCTGCTTCTGAGCCAGGGGATTGGAAAGTACTGTGAAAGCCGAGTGTGGATCCTGAATATTTGTCAGGGGGATGAAGGAGCGTTGGACAGTTGTCACAGTGACGTCTTCACACTCACGCGTAGAAAATAAACGGAAGGGCTGTGGGCTGCAGCCACACACACGCAAGGATCCTTTAAAGACTGATTTGTGGCTCTGGGATTGTAGCTCTCAGAGCATCTTGTCCATTGTCAAAGCTTGGAGCTTGTGACACAAAAGAAGCTGCACAGAATAAGGATCATCTCAAGCCAGGCTTTCTCAGCTATTTCCAGGTCTTGCTCCTGATCCGCGCCCAGATAATCTGATGTGGTTTTTCTCTAATGAAGTGGTCACAGTGTGTGGAATTGAGCTGACCTGGGGTAGATAGGAAATGGGTATGTGGTCAGTGTGAACGTGTGTCATAGGACCCCTTCAGCCTGAGTGCTGGAGCAGTGTGACCTGAGCTTCTGAGAATGCCATATTACCCAGAGGGGTGTGTCTGAGAATGCATAGGTGGGACCTGCTTTGGTTACTGCTTGTGGACTGGCTGTCATCCTCAAGGCTGTGGTGGCCAAGTTTTGTGGCTTTGCATTTTAGGCCTGGAGGGCTGGGGGATGGCTGTGCTCAGTCAAGGCAAGCCCACACTTTATCTCTGATCTCTCTCTGTACAATTTCTAAGTATTCCACAGCTCCCAGTAAACCAGTTGCCATTGAGTTGACTCCAACTCATGGTGACGCCATGGGTGTCAAAGTAGAGCTGTGCTCCACAGGATTTTCAATAGCTAATTTTGCAGAAGTAGATTGCCAGGGCTTTTTTCCAAAGCACCTCTGGGTGGACTCGAACCTGCAATCTTTAGGTTAGAAGCCAAGCACATTAATCAATTGTACCATCCAGGGACTCCTTTGCCCAGCTAGACTCATTTTATGGAGAAGGGAAACAGTGCCTCCTATGGACTGTTCAGATCTCCCTCCTCCACACACACACAGCTCTTGCCAACCATCTACCCACTGATCTGTCCCACATCCTTCACACTGGTCTGTCCCACGTGCTATTTGTAGTTAACTAAGCTGAAATGGTGGCTAAATGCTCAGCTGCTAACCAAAACGGCAGTTCGAAGCCACCAGCAGCTCTGCAGGAAAAAGCCCTGGCAATCTGCTCCCATAAAGATTACAGCCTAGGAAGCTTTATGGAGCAGTTCTGCTTTGTAACATGGGGTCACTATGAGTTGAAATAGACTAGATGGCACCTAACAACAACAGCAACAAGCTGAGATGGGGGATAGACTCCTTTCCATAGTCCATTCCAGAAGCAGTCAGAGGTCAGCAAACTATGGCCCAAGGGCCAATTCCTGCCCATACCACCCTGTTTTTGCATGGTCTGGGATCTAAGAGTGTTTTTAAAAAACAGTTTTAAATGGTTGTATAAAGAAACAAACAAAGAATATAGGATGGAGACGTATGTGGCCTGCAAAGCCACATATTTGCCATCTGATCCTATAGAGAAAACGTTTGCAGACCCCTTGATTTTTAATACCATTCATAGGGTTACAGTTAGGGGGTTAATCCTCTAAATCCTCTACAGTTTGAATGGGCTGTTGTTTTGGAAACAGATGTAGTTTCTTGGTTTGTGTTAAATGGCATTATTGCCTCCCAAAGAGTAGATTCAGGAGCAGAGAGGTTGAAGATTGTCCACAGGGTCCAAACAGTGGTAAGGATCTGCCAGATTAACTACATTTCTCTGATTGGAGCATCACCCTTTCCCCTCATGTATGAACCTGCTGGTGAAGATACCTATGAGACAGGCCACACGTGGAGGGTGTTCCCTGCTAAAAGAACTTGGTGGAGACCAAAACTCGGCTAACTTATACAAAATGTATTCAGTTTCTTCTTTCTCTTTTATGGACAATACTGGCCAGACTTTTTACAGTTGGAGAGTCTTGAGCGTGGCCACTTTGAGACAAGATAGTTTCTGTAAAAAAAAAAAAAAAGAAAGAAAGAAAGATAAGTGAATTGTCAAGTTTTCTCACATTTAGAATATCATTTCTTTACCGCTCTCTAAGAAGCTTACTTTGGGCTCACCAACCTTTCCCTTGAACATGCAGTTCTCCTGTACCCAGCACAGATTTTTTCATTGCTAATGTCATTTCTAATGAGAGAAGAGGAAAATCTAGTGACCCTGATCATGTTTAACTTCTGTCAGAACTGCATATGGAGCTGACTTCTTTAACTAGCTTATTGTCCATTGTGGAAACACAGGAAAGTTTCTCACAAGGAGCTTGTAGTTTAAGAAGGAAAATAAAGTGGCTCCTACATTTCCCCCACTCCACCCCTCAGGGCATTTAACCTCTGTCATGTATTTGGAAGTTAAATGTTGTCAATAGAGAAGAATGGGGGTGGGGCCTAGTTTGACAGATGAAAACAAGTGAGGAAGGATGAAAATATGAGTAGGATCGTGCCCTATGGGAGTTAGAGCCTGGAAAACAAGATGGCACCAATGTACTTATCAGGTTGTCAGAGTTGGGAGGGGTGAGTACTTTAATCTACCATGTGAGCCAGGCATCTTTGCCTGTATTTAGAAAAGGGGTTGGCTCTGAAGGTAGAGATTTAAGCAACCTGCTATTCCTGTATGTGCTGGAATGTCACACAAAGTCAGAAACCTGATTTGCGTAACTGCTGAAACTCAACTGGAAACCAACCAGACTGAGGCAGGGACTCGCCAAGTAAGGGTAGTTAGTTAGGAATCACAGCACATGAGGGAATTTCACAAGCTTGCCCAAGAGATGTGGCGCTGTGTGGCTGCAGGACTCAGTGGAGCAGGCTCTGGGGTGAGGGGTCAGCTTTGGGTTCCCAGAAAGCTATGACTGGAAGTGAGGAACCTCTTCCTCTGCATGAGTTGGTGGTGTGTATGTGAGAGCTCTAGAGCTCCCTGTATCTCAAGGTAGCATGATAGACCCTGTCTTAGTTACGTAGGGCTGCTATAACAGAAATACCACAAGTGGATGGCTTTAACAAAGAGAAATTTATTCTCTCACAATCTAGGAGGCTAGCAGTCCGAACTCAGGTGCCAGCTCCAGAGGAAGGCTTTCTCTCTCCTGTCAGCTCTGAGGGAATGTCCTTGTCATCAGTCTTCCCCTGATCTAGATGCTTCTCATCACAGGGACCTCAGGTCCAACGGACATGCTTACTCCTGGTTCTTCTTGCTTGGTAGTTATGAGGTTTCTCTGTCTCTCTGCTCATTTCTTTCATATCTCGGACTGACTCAAGATACAACCTCATCTTGTAGATTGGGTCCTGCCTCATTAACATAACTACCTCTAATCCTGCATCATTAACATCATAGAGGTAGGATTTACAACAACATATGAAAATCACATCAGATGACAAAATGGTAGACCATCACACAATACTGAGAATCATGGCCTAGCCAAGTTGACATATATTTTGGGGGGACACAGTTCAATCCATAACAGACCCTTTTTCTGAGCCATGCAACCAAGCTGGCTCACAAAGAGACAAAAACTTCAGGTGGTCAAGTCTAATCAGTAGCTAGAGCCAAGTACGACCATGAGCAGCCTTTAATGGAGTCCGTGGACCAGCTCATTTAGAGAATGTTGGGAGGACTAAACTTTTCCCTCAAAGCTGGAGTATCTGCCCCCTGCCTTTGGCTATCTAACAGGGCTGGAATCTGATCTCTGTTTGTCTCTTTTTTCCTGATGGTGCCTGGGATGTATGCATCTGCGTGCAAAAGGGTGTAAACCTAGAGGAGAGGGCCAACAAAGCAAAATAGACATTATGATTCTGAGTTAGAAAAACTGCAGCTATGTCCTTGAAAGGGAATCACATAATTTCATGTCTCAATGCCTGGCATGGGATCCTTTTGTGTTTATGTCCAAGTTGTGCCCCTTTTAAGAACTTCTGTGGACAATGCACCTTCTCACTTTCAAATGTAATTTCTATACATTTTCTGCATTGTATCGGGGAGGGGGGGAATAAGGGTAATACAAAATCCCTCTCACCTTGGAGGTCCTGACTGCGTTGTCCTCAGTGGCCAGGGAACAAAATGGCGGCACTACTTCTCTGTTGATACAGCATTTG
Organism: Dugong dugon; assembly: GCA_030035585.1. NCBI lineage: Eukaryota > Metazoa > Chordata > Mammalia > Sirenia > Dugongidae > Dugong > Dugong dugon. The sequence continues at coordinate 36,996,193 of CM057460.1, forward strand.
CTCCACTTCGCAAGGACAGAGAGGGCTGATTGTGCTCCATTATGAGATCTTGTGACTTTGCTGTCCCCTGCAGACACACCTGCCCCAGGTTGTCTTGATTTAGTAAATCCAGGTGTGTCTGGGCACACAGCCACACTGTGACTCCACAAATGGCCCCAGTAGAGCACAGTGTACACTCACAGTCTCAACTCAGCTACAAGGTCCCTATGCATTGAGCCAGGCCGTGATAGACATTAACCTGCGACTCTAGATTTGCCTCCCTTTTGATGATCTATTCCTGAGGAGTCAATCCAACTATATCTTAAAGGCACCACAGGAACTTGGCACTTAGAGGGACACTAGGAGTGACGCCTTTGGTAAGAAAGAAGAATCAACCCATATTTTGTATTTTGGTGAGTTCCAAGTTTGGAGGCCAATTGGGCAAATTTCCAGGAAAATTGGAACAGAAATGGAAGCTCCCCAGCCAGGGCAGAGAGGGGCTGGGGAGTGGGGGGCGGGGGGTATAATTCAAAGATGTACTTGACCTTCTGAATGGCATAGTTTTGTCTCAGGATTCATGATGGTGCTCTTGATGTGACAGCAGTCCTTTACTCTTGCTTTTGCTCCTGTTTCTGCCACTTTGGCAAAACAAAATGTTCTTATTTTCTTCTGCTGCCTGGCTCCATCAGCAAGGAGAGAGTTCTGCCTTCCAAAGAGCCCTGTCTCTGACTTGCCAAATTCCACCTTTGCCTTCAACTTGCAACGCTTTGACTTAAGTTGCCAGACGGCTGCCTGTGGGGTAGAGGGTTGACTGTTGGCAGTAGGCTGCTGGCTTTGGAAAACATCACAGATATTTTATGGTAACAGATGCAAGGCAGTTTTGGCAGCCGAGCAATGAAGTCCCGGAGGGAAGACAGAAAATTACCTCCAAACGATGTAGGAAAGAAGGTGGCAGTTTGAGTTTGTAAAGCTGAGTCCTTTGCACAATCCATTTTGCAGGCTAGAACTTGCTTGGCTTCAGTTTTATCCCTCAAGTGAGTCAAAGAACGTTAAAAGAGAATGAGAATGCTGAAGCTGAGAAATGTACCTGGGAATCATTTTGGTGCATGAGGATTTTATTGGGGTTCCAGTGGCCTGACCAGACTTGGTGGTGGTGGAAATCCTTCTGTGTTCATAAAGCCAAGACACTAATTGTTGTTGTTGTTAGCTGTCATTGAGTTGGCCCCCAACTCATGGGGACCCCATGTGTATCAGAGTCGAACTATGCTCCGTAGAGTTTCATTTCTTTCTATTTTCATTCAAAAATTTTATATAAACATTGTTTTATAACGTTAGTTGCAATCCCCACAATGTGTCAGAACTCTCTGCCTTTCCCTTTACCCCCTGGGTTCTCCATGTCCATTCATCCAGTTTGCCTGTCCCTTCCTGCCATCTCATCTTGGTTTTGGGCAGGTGTTGCCCATTTGGTCTCGTGTACTTGATTGAACTAAGAAGCACTTTTCTCATGTGTGTTATTGTTTGCTTTATAGCCCTGTCTAATCTTTGGCTGAAAGGTAGACTTTGGGATGGCTTCCTTTCTGAGTTAGCAGGGCGTCCAGGGGCCGTAGTCTTGGGAATTCCTCCAGTCACCATCAGACCAGTGAGTCTGGTCTTTTTTTTTTTGAATTCGAATTTTGTTCTACATTTTTCTCCCACTCTGCCCAGCATCCTCAATTGTGATCCCTGATAGAGTGGTTGGTGGTGGTAGCCAGGCACCATCTAGTTCTTCTGGGCTCAGGCTGGTATAGAGGCTGTAGTTCATGTGGTCCATTAGTCCTTTAGACTAATATTTTCCTTGTGTCTTTGGTTTTCTTCATTCTCCTTTGCTCCAAATGTACTGGGACCAATAGATGTATCTTAGATGACCACTCACAAGCTTTTAAGACCTCAGACGCTACTTACCAAAGTAAGATGTAAAACATTTTCTTTATGAACTGTGTTATGCCAGTTGACCTAGATGTCCCCTGAGACCATGGTCCCCAGCCTTCAGCCCCAGTAACTCAATCCCTCAAGGTGTTTGGATGTGTCTAGGAAGCTTCTGTGACTTTGCTTTGGTCGAGTTGTGCTACCTTCCCCTATATTGTGTGTTGTCTTCCCCTTCACCAAAGCTAACACTTGTCTACTATCTAGTTAGTCATTTCCCCTCCCACCTCTCCCCTCCCTCGTAACCATCAAAGATTGTTTTAATCTGTGTGTAAACATTCATTGGGTTTTCATAATAGTGGTCTCATACAATATTTGTCCTTTTGTGACTTATTTCACTCAGCATAATGCCCTCCTGATTCGTCCATGTTATGAGATGTTTCTCATCCATAGAGTTTTCAATGGCTTATTTTTCAGAAGTAGCTTGCCAGGCTTTTCTTCTGAGGCATCTCTGGGTGGAGTCAAACTGTCAACCTTTCAGTTAGCAGCTGAGCATGTTAACTGTTTGCACCACCCAGGGACTCTTTAGACACTACCTAGACATTTCTAAATGGATTTCTTTTAGTAACTAAAATATAGCACCTCATTGGAAAAGTGAGTGGATAGAGGCAGTTATTTCTAGAGCTAAATAAGAGAAACGTCAGTCATCTCTTTAGCCTTGTGATGGCTTAATCATTACATTTGTTGCCATTGGGATTTCAGAATGGGAAGAGAATCTGCTATCAGTTCTAGTCTTTTTACTCAACTCCACGGCACATGGCAACATTTCGTCTTAATCCGGAAGCAACCTCTGGGTTATTCTAAAACCTGAGCAGTCTCAAAGTTGAGCTATCCAACTTTGCACGTAGTCACTTTTCAATGCCAAATGACCATAATAACACAGTGCTGATTTCTAAAATCAGATTTACTGTAAGAGAGTGTTATCCACAAATCTTAAATCTGTGACTTTTCCTCTGCTCCCAACCCGTTTTCTGTATTAGGACTTTGTATCTTAGATTATGAGCCCCTGAACCTGAATAGGTGGAGAACTAGATAAAGATAACGCAACTAACTGAGGATAGGATGTTGAGACTGCAAAGTTGAGGTGAGCAAACTTAGATAAGGAAAAGCTAAACGCAAGTGATTATCATTACCCTGTGTGTGTGTGTGTGTTTATGTGTGTGCGCACATGAGTGCGTGTATTAGGGAGGAAGAAAAGCTATAGTTCTGCAAGCTGAAATTATGTCGTGGAACTCCTGTGAACTTGGAAACGGCTATTTTTGAGCAAAAATCTTTATGTAAGACTGTGTCTCAATTCATAGGTCTTCTCCATTATAAATGTGTAGCCCAAATACACTCATGTTTGTTTTGTGAGAGAAATGCCTAGTGTTGTAGTAGCAACTCTTCTCCAAGAGTTCAAACCAAGAGTCAGATGAATGCCCCAAGGGTGACGTGTTAGGCTCCGTCTAGCTTTTGTGGCACTTTGGTTACTGGGCAAGGAAAATAGCCTGCAGAGTGGCGTTGATGCCTTGGATGTACAGGTTTGAAAGTCAGAGACAGATCGATTTTGGCTTTTCCTGAAAATGGATCTTATTGTGAGAACCGCAGTTGACGTGGCTGTGGGAGGTGTTGCTTATTCTTGGCAGGAAAATTACCCTGAAAAGGTGGCTTATGATCCAAGAGACAGGGAGCCGGCCCCGGGCTCTCTGGCAGAGCAGGGGAAATGTTCCAGAACTCAGTTTCAGTAATTTATATTAAATCCGCATTTGTATGGAAGTACCTGTGCAGTTGAGAAGGCTGCTCCCTACGAATGTGGTTATTTTGGTTACGCTTTGTAATGGTGTTCAGAAAGTAGCCTGGCGTGTCTGTTTCAGAACTATCTAGAACCCAACATAAAGAATTTGATCAGAAATACTTATTAAAACCCCAAGAGTGTGGCCCCCGGACACCCGTTTAGCTCAGTAATGAAATCACTCCTGAGGTTCACCGTTCAGCCAAGGATTAGACAGGCCCATAAAACAAAATGAGACCAATGGGGCACAGTAGTCCAGGGACAAGGACTAGAAGGCAGGAGGGAACAGGATAGCTGGTAATAGGGAACCCAAGGTTGAGAAGGGACGGTGTTGACATGTCGTGGGGTTGTTAACCATGGTCATAAAACAGTATGTGTACTAACTGTTTAATGAGAAACTATTTGTTCTGTAAACATTCATCTAAAGTACAAGTAAAAAAAAAAAGAAATGCTTTCAGTATGTAGGTATTTAGCCCTGTGGTACGTACTGAGTGGAAGCCAGCTGATGAGAACCAAAAAGGCAAAAATACTTTGTTGTCGAGTCCATTCTGACTCAAAGTAGCCCTGTAGGACAGAGTAGAACTGCCCCATAGAGTTTCCAAGGCTGTAAATCTTTACAGAAGCAGACTGCCACATCTTTCTTCCGTGGAGCAGCCAATGGGTTTGAACCTTTGGTTATCAGCCAAGCACTTTAACCATTGTGCCACCAGTGCTCTTTCTAAAAAGGCTAACGCAGTAGATAAATCAGAGAAGAAACTGATTTGGCCAGCTTGTCCTCAAACTAAAATCAGACAGAGAGAGAGACGTGGGCCACACTATTCTCTTTACTCCTTTTCCATCAAATCTTTAAGTATCTCTTCCCCTTCTCCTGGAGTCTTTTAAGAGATCCGGGGAGTGGGGGGGATGCACTGTGAACTTGGAAGACAAGAAAATTAAATATGTATTGTGGCTAAACTACAGCTCAAAATTTAGTATTTCCTCTAATAATAGATACAAGCAACAAACCATAATTAGCAGTCCCCATATCTTTTAAATCAATAGAAATGACACATCTTAGTGCAGGGGCAGATTAATCAATAGGCAAAGTAAGCACAGTGCTTTCCTTGCTTACCAGATCATCTGTAGTGAACAATTTCACATTTTTTCACCACATCAAAGATTCTGCTTCTAGATATGGCTGGCATCTCTCTCTCTCCCAATCCTACAGCAGCTTCCTACAGAATCAAAGCCTCATCTCAAATTTACAATCCCTGATGGGGTGGATGACCCAGGAAGTAAAATAAACACAGGCTTACTTGTGCTTACTTACTAGTCTGTAGTGAACAATTTCACATGGGTTTTACCTCATCTAGTAAGTAAGCTCAAGTAAGCCTGTGCTTACCTTGCTTACTGGGTCATCTACCCCTGCATCTTAGTTGCAGCAGATAATCTGCAAACGTCATTGTCATGGATTGAATTATGTCCCCTCAAAATGTGTGTATCAACTTGGCTGGGTCATGATTTCCAGTATTGTATGGTTGTGTAATCTGATATGATTTCCTTATGTGTTGTAAATTCAGTCACTATGATCTAATAAGATAGATTAGCTGCAGTTATACTGATGAAGTATACAAGATTGGATAGTGTCTTAAGCCAATCTCTCTTTTGAGATATAAAAGAGAGAAGCGAGCAGAGACACATGGGAACCTCATACCACCAAGAAAGTAGTGCCAGCAGGGAGCGCGTGCTTTGGACCTGAGGTTCCTGCACAGAGCAGCTCCTGGACCAAGGGAAGACTGATGACACAGAGCTTACTCCAGAGCAGACAGAGAAAGCATTCCCCTGGAACTGATGCCCTGAATTTGGACTTGTAGCCTGCTAGACTGTGAGAGAATAAACTTCTCTTTGTTAAAGCCATCCACTCATGGTATTTCTGTTAGAGCAGCACTAGATGACTAAGACAGTCAGCTACACTCATCACCACTTTGAAAACAGGGCAGTTAATAATTGTTGCTAGATCTTCTCGTTTAATGTGGTAGTAAAAAAAGCACATAAGTTATATTACACGTTTTAAAAATATTTACACGTAATTGTTTCCTTTGTATTTTGTGCATTTAAAAATACTATTTTGAGAAGGAAGGTAGCCCTAGGCTTCATCAGATTGCCAGAGGGGTCCACGTGCAAAAATGGTTAACACTCACAAACCTACCATGTCTTTGAAAGGCTAACCAATCAGTTGCCGTCAAATTGATTCCGACTCATGGTGACCTCATGTGTTCCAGAGTAGAACTGCACTCCATAGGCTGTGATCTTTCAGAAGCAGATCACTAGGCCTCTCTTCTGAGGTGCCTTAGGGTGGATTCGAACCACCAACCTTTTGGTTAGCAGCCTAGCACTTAACCACTTGTGCCACCCAGGGACTCTTGTCTTAAAGGTAACCAGTTAATAATTATTTAAATCTCTGTTTAGCAGGAGAAAAATATTAACCCGGGCAGTATGGTGTGTTCTAAACTGTGAATCACATCATAATCTTGATAAAATGTGGATTCTTGTATTGTTGGTCTGGATCCCCCCGCCAAAGAAAAAAAACCCATTGCCATTGAGTCAATTCTGACCCATAGTGACCCTATAGGACAGAGTACAACTGCTCCATAGAGTTTCCAAGGAGCAGTTGATAGATTGGAACTGCAGACCTTTCGGTTAGCAGCCAAGCTGTTAACCACTGCGCCACCAGGGCTCTGCAGATTCTGCATTCCTAACAAATCCTCAGTAGCAAGGCTTTAGCCTACAGCTCCCCAAGTGCACCAGTCAAAAACCAGTTTCCATTAACTCCTGCTCATGAAAGACCCCATGTGTGTCAGAGTAGAACTGTGTGTGCTCCATAGGGTTTTCAGAAGTAGATTTTTTGGAAGTAAATCACCAGGCCTCTCTTCTGAGGTGACTCTGGGTGGACTCAACTTCCAACATTTTCCGGTTAGCAGCTGAACACATTAATCATTTACAACACCCAGGGACTACTTTTAAGTAACCCACCCGCTGCCATCCAGTCAGTTCCGACTCTTAGTGACCCTAATCTTTACGGAGGCAGACTGCCGCATCTTTCTCCCACAAAGTGGCTGGTGGGTTTGAATCGCCAACCTTTTGGTTAGCAACTGAGCACTAAACCAATGCACCACCAGGGCTCCTAGTGGAAGGTAATTAGTTTCACTGTTGTGACTGATTGTGGGAAGAGTAGTCCCAGGAGGGGAAAAGTAGAAAGATTCTAAAACACAAAGTTCATCTGCTTCAAAGTGTTGTGTGTTCCGTCTTTGGGAGCCCAGTGCAACTCACAGGCCAGGAAGTGAACAAGTCGAAGCTGAGCCCTGGAGTGACGGCCAGGGTAGGGGGTGGGGTAGCGCATGTGTGCACATGTCCCCCCCGTGTGACTGTCGTGGGAATTAGTTCCCTGGGAAGTAGCTGCAGCTGTGGCCTGTGAAGGGCTGTTTCCTGAGCTCACGCCGGTGAGCACCAGGTGAAGAACCAACAGTACGCACAGCTGCCTGTCTGTAGCCAATTACCTCAGCCCCCCAGGGCAGTGTGAAGAGGGCATGATTACCATCTGATCCCTGTCGTGTGTGGCGACCATATGCTCGGCTTGGAGGAGCATTGTATGCGGATTTCTTCTTTTCCAAAGGCTGATTTGTTAAGTGTGTAATTAGATGATGCAAGTTGTATATCTGTAAGATTTTCACAGACGTTTGCAAATTAGGGAAAGGCCCCTTGCAGAGTCTGAGAGGGGGAAAAGTCACTGGCCCTCCATAACCTGGGCAGTTCTCCTTAATAACCCAGAGCCCTCGGTCCTGACCAGCCATCTCCTGAGGTGTCCTGTTGGCCTTAGACCACTTATGTCACACGGCCAGCTGGTGGCTTACACAGGGCGTTGCAGGGTAGCCGCAGAGGCCCACAACTGATGCTCAGCATTACAGGCCCGGAAATCCAATTTTGTGTGGACAACTGGTGGTTGTCAGCTGTCTGGTCCTGCTCCTGCTCACCAAACTCCAACACTGGCATGGATCAGACCAAAATGAATGATTACTTCATTAATTCTTAGTAAAGGAGGCATCCTTCCAGTCACCAGATATTTTACTGCCATCTTTTTTTTTGTTTGTTGTTTGTTTTTGCCACCTTAGCCCTATATCCCCAGAAAAAGGCAGGTGGGTATGAGGACTTAACAGGAAGTAAGTCTTGAGGAATCTTTCAGAGCTAGAGCTAGACTCAGTGTTCATCTCTCAGCTATAGAGCTGAATAATCACACCAGAAAGCTCTCGGTCCCTAGGCTCACCTTGGCTAGATTCCCTTAAGACCATTCTCTTTGCTCAGATGTGGTAACCCAGGTGGTTCTGCTTCAGTGTCGTATTCCTAGGCTCTGCCTGTCTGAGACCACAGCTAATCCCCTGGATGAATCTGGGTGTTTCCTGGGTCTCCTCACCCGCCCACACATTTGTGGAGCATCTGTGAGGCGTGCGCGGGTGGGGGGAGGTGGAACATCTGCAGGTGTACCACTTCTCCATTACAGGGTGAGTCTTACTACTTCCACTCTCAGAGCCAATCCCTGGGAGCAGCTATCCCAGCCTTGAGGAAACAAACGTGACACCTTCTAACTGGAAGAGTTCTACACAGTCTCCCTGAACCACACCAGTTGCCATTGAGTCAATTCTGACTCATGGCAACCGTGCATGTGTCAGAACTGTGTTCCATAGGTTTTCGATGGCTGATTTTTTGGGAGTGGATTGCCAGGCCTTTCTTTCCAGGAGCCTCTCAGTGGGTGTCATGGATTGAATTATGTTCCCCCAAAAATGTGTATATCAGTTTGGCTGGGCCGTGATTCCTGGCATTGTGTGATTTTCCTGTATGCTGCAAATCCTGTCTCTATGATGTTAATGAGGGAGGATGGGTGACAGTTGTGTTAGTGAGGCGGGACTCAATCTACAAGATTGGATTGTGTTTTGAGGCAATCTCTTGAGATGAAAGGGAAACTAGCAGAGAGTGGGGGACCTTCTACCACCAAGAAAGCAGAGTGTGTCTTTTGGACCCAGGGTCCCTGCGCAGAGACGCTCCTAGGCCAGGGGAAGATTGATTCAAAGACCGACAGAGAGAAAGCCTTCCCCTGGAGCTGACGCCCTGAATTTGGACTTTTAGCCTCCTTTATTGTGAAGAAATAAATTTGTCTTTGTTGAAGCCATCCACTTGTGGTATTTCTGTTAAAGCAGCATTAGACGGCTAAAACAGAAGTGAGCTTCAACCTCCAAACTTTTGTACCTTATACTTTTGGAAAACATGCTGTTTTATACCAGTCTATGCAGGAAGTCAAGAAATCAAAAGATGCATGCATTGGGCAAATCTGCTGCAAAAGACCTCTTTAAAGTGTTGAAAAGCAAAGATAACACCTTGAGGACTAAGGTGCGCCTGACCCAAGCCATGGTGTTTTCAATCCCCTCATATGCATGTGAAAGCTGGACGATTAATAAGAAAGACTGAAGAAGAATTTACACCTTTGAATTGTGGTGTTGGCAAAGAATATTGGATATACCGTGGACTGCCAAAAGAATGAACGTGTCTGTCTTGGAAGAAGTACAACCAGAATGCTCCTTAGAAGCAAGGATGGCGAGACTGCGTCTTACATACTTTGGACATGTTGTCAGGAGAGATCAGTCCCTGAAGAAGAACATCATGCTTGGTAAAGTACAGGGTCAGCGAGAAAGAGGAAGACCCTGGATGAGATGGATTGACACAGTGGCTGCAACAATAGGCTCAGGCGTAACAGTTGTGAGGATGGCGCAGGATCGGGCGGTGTTTCGTTCTGTGTTTTATAGGGTCGCTGTGAGTTGAAACCGACTCGATGGCACCTAACAACAACAACATGCAAGAAGAGTCCTTATTAATCATCTATCCCCCAGAGTCATCTTGTGAACCTGGATGTGTCACAAGAGGCATTTTATAAAACACAGATTGCTGGGCCCCACCCACCAGGTTTGGGTGGGATCTGGAGTCGTATTTGTTTTAACATCTGCAGGAGTGTAAGAATTAACTGGATGGTAGTCAGCTGTTTCAGCAGGGTTTCTCTGTCTCTGCCGTCCTATGGTGTTGCAAAGGGTTAAGTGCTTGACTACAGGCGAAAAGGTTGGCAGTTCAAACCCACCCAGAGGCACCTTGGAAGAAAGCCTGGCAGTCTGCTTCCAAAAGGTCACAGCCTTGAAAACCCTATGGAGTGCAGTTCTACTTTGCACAGGTGGGGTCGCCATGAGTTAGAATCAACTGGATGGCAGCTAACAACAACAAGCCCTCTTGTCACCACTGGTGGTGGGTCACTGGGAGATCTTTTTTTCTTATTTATACTTTTCTCTTTTGCTTAAATCTTTTATGTAATGAACATATATCATTTTACAACATAGTCTCTCTTCTCCTACAAACAAAAGGCTCCCCAGTTACTCTTATAATCAGCCAAGTCTGGAACCCACCATGGTAGACCATTGTTCCACCCACAGAGCCGTTTTATGAGTGAGGAAACAGAGGGTCCACGGATGAATTAGCTAACTGGCATCAGGGAGTTCCAGGACTGAATAGTTTGGAAACTGTTGTGTTAATGTGCAAAGACCACACCCAATATACATTTCCCTGCTCATGACTAGATCCTTATTCTAAGCCCCAGGGGACTTGTTCCTGGGGTGTTACATTAGAACTGCAATAATCAAATGCACGGGCATTATTTATGTAGGGTGCTGGACCAAATTTAACCCAAGCATCATCCTCTCTTCTAGCACTAAAATGTAAGTGACATCAGTCATCCTGATGAGTCTACAGCTGACACACTGAGGCCCCCCCAAAGCTCCCTAGGGGCCTCGCCTCTTCATTAGCCCACTTAATCCCTCAGTGCCCCAACTTCCCCATCTGTAAAACGAAGATACTTCTGTGTATCTCCTTACAAAGTTGTTGTGAAAATCAAATGAAAGAATGTATGAGAAAGGGCTTTTGGGGAAAAAAATTACAAAGCCTTATATCAATTTAAGGTGGTCTCATCATCACCCAGGAGCCCTGGTGGTCGAATGGTTAAGTGCTTGGGTATTAAATGAAAGGTCAGAGATTCAGAACCACCAGCCGCTCCATGGGAGAGAGTTGTGGCAGTCTGCTTCCGTAAAGATTACAGCCTCGGAAACCCTGTGGGGTAGTTCTCCTTTGTCCTATAGGGTTGCTATGAGAATCCACTTGACTGGCACACAACAACGTCACTTTGTGTTTCTCCTGAGAGGCTCCAAGTAGAATCACTACAGGTGAAAGAAATACTTAGTTTTATTATAACCCAATGAGAAGCCTACTTCATGGAGGGCAGGGGGAGGGAGTGGAGATTAGGATTCCCACAGAAGTATATCACTTCTGAATGTCCTGATTAAAGGAGCTCTGATGGCCCATTAATGAGTCATTTCACCCCCTCTGCCCTTTTCATCGGGGTTTTCCAGCTACACTCCCAAGCCTGTGGTTGTTTGGGTAGGCAAGTTGGTACATGTTAAGGCAGAGGATGATGTTCTGTCTGCTCAAAGGCAAGGATTGTCTTTTCATGCCTCTCCTGCTGCTCTGGGTGGTGAAAATGCTTCAAGATTTTTCATTTTGAAAATGGCAGGGTTGTTGACCTTGTGTTCAAGACTAGATTAAGAACCAGACAGATTTTAATATCTGTAATAAGTTTCTGCAACTGTTCCAACAAAGATATTCCTAGAGTGAATAAAGCTTTCTTTTTTACCTTAGGAAATACTGCTGATTTGAGAATGAGTGAACTCAGTCTGTGATCATCAGTCTTTAATGATACTAAGCATCAGTTATGTTTCCATTTTTGTTACTGTTGTTACTTACCATCCAGTCACTCCAACTCATGACAGCCCCGTGTACAACAAAACATTGCCTGCTCCTGTGCCATCTTCACAGTTAATTGATTTGCTCGAGCCCATTGTTGCAGCCGCTGTGTATTTTGAGTGCCTTCATACACACAGGGTTTTCCTTGGGTAATTTTCAGAAGTAGATCACCAGGCCTTTCTTTCTAATCTTTCATTGTCTGGAAGCTCCACTGATAACCTGTCCACCATGGGTGACCCTGCTGGTATTTGAAATACTGGTGGCAAAGCTTCCAGCATGATAGCAACACACAAACTATGACAGTACAGCAGATTTCAGACAGGTAGTGAATGTCTCCATAGAGTTGCTTAAAGAAAATTTACGGGTTATTTGGCTATGTGTGTGTATGTGTGTTAGGTGCTGTTGAGTCAGTTCCAACTCATAGCAACCCTATGTACAACAGAATGAAACACTGCCTGGTCCTGCACCATTCTCACAATTATTGCTATGTTGGAGCCCATTGTTTGCAGCCACTGTGTCAATCCATCTCATTTCGGTTCTTCTTTTGTGCTGGCCCTCTACTTTACCAAGCATGATGTCCTTCTCCAGGGACTAGTTCCTCCTGATAGCGTGTTCAAAGTACATGAGATGAAGTCTCGCCATCTTAGCTTCCAGGGAGCACTCTGGCTGTATTTCTTCCAGGACAGATTTGTTCGTTCTTCTGGCAGTCCGTGGTATAAATACATAGAAAATTGAAATAAAATATGAGAAATTGATTCTTATGGGACTGTGTGATATAATGACATGGCATAGGTGATGTATGTTTACTAGCTCTGAGATCATACAGTTCTTTGAAACTTCCTGGGTTGGAATGATTGGGAAGAGTTTATGGGAGAGGCTGGAAAAATGGAGCACTAAGCAGGGAAGATTCAGTTTTGTACACTTTGCTTCTATTAAGTGGATTCTACACATGCAAATAAATAAAACTATCATGCCGTTGATGATGGAAGATGGTTTGGGGAGGCAGGGTAAGTAAGGGTTTGGTTTGCATGAGTATTCATATTTTTAAGTTAACTCAAGTTTATTGCAGTATGATTTACGTAGACTCTTTAGTATAGAGAATTTTGCCCAATTGTAGAAAGGATTAAGTGTAGTACACATAAAATACAAAATCGACACATTATGCTAACATAAGAAACTAAAGGAAAACCCTTTCAGTTGTGCCATTCCGTAAATTCTGATAAAGGCATAGAGTCAAGTAAATTACCACCCCACTCAAGACAGAGAACCTTTCCATCACCTGATAAAATACCCCCTTGTAATCAATGCCTCTCCTTACCCCCAGCCTCTGGCGACCACTGCTCTGTTCTCTGTCCCTATTATTTTGCTTTTTCCAGAATGTATATTTTACAAATGCATTCGGGATTCATGCATGTTGTTTCATTTATCAATAGTCCATTCCTTTTCATTATTGCGTAGAATTCCATTGTATGGATGTGGCAAAGATGGTTTATCCATTCACTCTTTGAATGTGCTGTTCCATCAGATAGTGGTCTGTGTAGCATCTCATGAAAGATAGCACCAAACACAGTCTACTGGACATAGAAATTGTCTATCGTGTGTGATCTCCTATCTTCAGTCATGCTGGATTGTCATCTTTATAGAACCTGCTGAAGCTCAGGAAAAAAATATGAAATGTACAGTGTTCATTCTCAAAAAGACAAAACTATAGAGAATGTAAAAAGATCAATGGTTGCCAGGGTCTCAGGGCAAAGGGGAGAGGGATGAATAGGTTGCGCACAGGGTGTTTTTAGGGCAGTAAAGTGATTCTGTATGATGCTGTAAAGATGGCCCAAGACATTATGCACTGTCAAGACCCATAGGACTGTACAAAACAGAGAATTAACCCTAATGTAAACTGTGGACTTTAGTTAATAATAATATATCAGTACTGGTTCATCAGTTATAATAAATGCACTACGTGAATGGAATGCAAGATGTTTTAAGAGAAACTGTGTGTTGTAGGGGTAGAGAGTATATATGGGAACTCTGTGCTTTCTGCAGAATTTTTCGGTAAATCAGTTAACTATTCAAAAAATAGTCTATTAAGAAAAAACACAATATTTAGACAAGATGTATGTTTTATTTTTCTTTGCCTGCAGTCAATAGCATTTGATTTTGCCTATTGCATACAGATTTTATTTCTATCTCTTACTACATTTTTGAAACAAGTTTACACATTTCTTGGGTTTTTGTTTTGTTTTGTTTTTAAGAAAAGTGCTCAACATCTCTAAAGGAAATCTGTCACTGCTTTAATATTATGTCTTTTTAATCGAATTGTAATTATTACATAAACAGGGATGCCAGATTTTTCAATCTCTTACAAAGTACTGTTTTCAGTTTAAAACTGGACTTGTTCCACCAAGTGTCTGTGGTAATACTTTTGAGGTATCTATGCCAAGAGATGCAGTTATATCGTAAACACTGCACTCTGAAATTCAGTCTGGGGTAGAGAAATGGATATTATAGACGCGGTGATTTGAAAGAATTATGTGATGGGAATGTCTGAATTTGTAACCTCTGTATATCTTTGATTTATGATTTGGTAAAAATAACATTTACAGAAAACCTTCTTGGATTTCATAACTTCAGTTGAAAATTTGTGGGCTGCTGATTACAGCATGGAGATTTATTCTGAAGATCCAAAACCAACCACTAGAGCCAGCTAAGTGAATTAGTTATTTGCTTTTTAATGGGGACAACCTTAAATTATTGCATCCTTAACTAAAGAAGAGTTGTTCAGATTGTGTCTAAAATGACAGTTCTTGCAGTTAGTTAATGGACTCTGCAGAAATTCTCTAAAGAACACCAGATTCTGTTGCCTCATCTATTTACAAATAAATGCAATTCCTATCAAAATCCCAAAGCATTGTTTTGGAACTTGAACAAATAAACTAAAATTCATCTGGAAGGGGGAAAAGTGAGTGAATAGCTAAGAAATTTTTTAAAAAATAGTAACAATCAGGAGGGATATTTTCTCACCAGACAACAAACTATACTTTAAAGTTATGGTAATTAAAACAGTATAGCACAGAAGTTGAGGAATAGACCAGTGGAACAGAGTAGGGAATCACAGCTAGGGCCGTATATGTCAGGAAATTTCATGTGTAAAATGAGGTATTTAAAAACTGCCATGTCTGTTTAGTAAATGTTATTGAGATAGCTAAAACTTTAGAAAAAAAGTATAAAGTTACCTACCTTAAATCCTATACAAAAATAAATTCCAAATGGAATAAAGAGTTAAGCATAAAATGAAATCTGTGAAAGCATTAGAAGAAAACAGAATATTTTAATCTAAGCAGTTTTGTCCAAATGCTTACCACAGTGCATGGACCATGGTAAATACTCATAAATTGTAGCAGCTATTATTATTTTTAAACCTCTTTCCTCACTTAATGATGATTCACATTTAGGAAATGTTGCTCAATGTCTAAAAGTATTTTTGTAAAATTCTGTTGTGTTTTGACAATTGTTGCTTCCTTTTTTTTTTTTTTTTTTTTTTTAATGCTCGAGTGCACTTTCTACCACTCCTCATTACTGCTGAATGCATTACTTAAATGCATTGTGCCTGTTGACTTAGAGTGTGCCTGGCAATATGCTGCACTCTCAAGGGGAGGGCATGAGCATCAGCGAGGCAGGGACAAGAGGCTGCAAAAGGGCTTTGACCCTGCTTAAGATGTATACAGTCTTGTTGAACCACATGACCTATATATAAAAATATCATTAGAGAGCAATTTGAAGTTTTATCAAGTGCCAAGTTGAGTTTAACCAACCCAGTGCCACGCACTAGAGAATGCCTAAGACCTGAGCCGTGTAGAACTTCCAGACAGGACCTGCCTCTCCAGGGTCTGGAAGAGGTGGACTAAGGAGCCCAACAGGTGGTAGACAGATGTTCTGGAAACTTTCCGTGTCCTCTTTCTTCTTTGAAATGGGCCTTTTTCTAGCTGAGCCCATGCTCTGAAATTGAGATGATTCCTGTGTGATCCTCTTGAATGCCTGGTGAGAAGTTTGGTTGGCTTGAGAAATAGCTGGTGTCTTAGTTACCTAGTACTGCCATAAACACAAATACCATAAATGGTGGGTGGCTTTAGTTTCTCACATTTCTGGAGGTTAGGAGTCCAAATTCAGGGTGTGACTGGGCAGGGGGGTACTTCTTGTCTATTTCATCTTCTAGCAGCTGCCAGCAATCCTTGTAGATGCTCCTGTCTCTGTTGTTCTGTCTTACTCTTCTCCCTGTGTGTGGCTGTGTCCTTTCTGCTCTTTTTATGACTCAGAAGTGATTAGATTTAGAACCCACCCTACTTGGGTATGACTTAATTAACAGAACAAAGAAAACCCTATTTCCAAACAAGATCATATTTACAGGTATAGGGGCAGGATTTCAATACATATTGAGGGGAGGTGGGGGCACAATTCAGTCCATAACAGACAGCATCCTCTGAGACTGCACTGGAGTCAAATTTCCCTGAGCACGTGGGCAACAGCCCTGTGACTGGCATCCAGTTGCTCAGTATTTTCACCTCCTTCACGTGGATCTCCATTCTCCCTTCACCAGTGGGGATTTTTATATATTGTTGCCGTCTCTCCATATGCAGACTAGGAGGCTTGGATATAGTCATTAACATTTTTCAAGCATTGCAATTATATACCTCTTGCCTTACGTCTAAATGTCATTTAATTCTTAAAACCATCTATTTCAGATGGGGAGACTGAGGCAAAAAGAAAAACAATTTGCTTTAAGGTTGCACAACTGGTGAAGGAATGTGGAATCAAACGCAGGTCAGCCAGCCCCTAAACACTGCATACTGCTGGCTCTGTTGTTGTTAGTTGCCATCAAATTGATTCTGACTCATGGCCACCCCACGTGTGCAGAGTAGAACTGTGTTCCAAAGGGTTTTCAAGACTGTGACCTTTAGGAAGCAGATCGCCAGGCCTGTCTTCTGAGACACCTCTGGGTGGGTTCGAACCACCAACCTTAACTGTTTGCACCACCCAGGGAATCCTTGTGGGGTCTAGCCCAGCCCATTCCCCAGTGACCCTCATATCCTTCCTGAGGCACAGGGAGAATTCTGGAAGAGCATCCTGGCCAGAGTCCAGCTAGTTCCTAAAACAGCAGCTCTGCCCTCTTTTGTCCCTCTGTGTGGAGGAGGAAGGAGCCTTGGATGAGGAGTCTAGAAGGGCTCCCTGAGGCTCCTTCATCTCTACTCCCAAATTTTATTGCTTGTAGACTGGGAACAACCACGTCTTCCTTACCTACCTCACAAGTTTATAGTGGTCAGACAGTAATGATGATACCGCTACTACTAATAGTCTTATGAGTTTCCTAAGATATAAAGACTTATACCAAAGTAAGGTATTAATAATAGCGGTGAAGGTACTAAACTTCTGATTGATCTCTTATCCCTCCACTGGTACACTTTGCAGGTAACGCTGTTCTCTTGATCTTTCCCCCTACTCTCTTGTATGTATAAGGCCTTGAGTAGCAAATCCAAATCTACTTGTATAAGGATAGGAAATTAGCCTTGTTTTATGAAGTTACCCATTAGAAGTGTTGGCATGTCTTAAAGGAGGTATGAATGGGGACTCCTTCCTTCATGAGGGCTTTTAGGTGAGGCCTGGAAGTCCAAATGCCACTAAGTCTTCATTCTGTTATGTCTGTCCAGTCTTGGCTGACAAGATGGCGGTCCATTGTAGTGCTACAGGAAAGTGAAGGAGTGCTACCAAGTTAGAACATATGCTCTGATCACTTGGCTGATACTGTAGGAGAAAGAACAAAGAGGAAACTGAGTCCATCCCAAAGTCAAGGTTCCTTTAAAAACCTGTGTGAAGCATGAACAATAAACTTTGAAGTCTTTATTGGGTTTGTTTGCTTTTTAAATAACCCCTGAAGTGTGTTTATTGAGGAGAGAGGCTGAAATGACAGCACAGTTAGGGCCTGTTGGCTCTTTGGCCCAGGAAAAAATGAATATTCACTGGATAGTTTGATCTCTGTGAAGTTTACCACAAGGTCTCACAGATCACAACAAAGGCCTCCTGGGGGATCATGTAGTTAAAGGCAAGAATAGAGTTAACGTCAAATGTATTACTGAAAATCAGTAAATAACACAATTATGTAAATGTTTTCTGTCTGAAACAGAATGGTTTCAGAACTTCGAAGCAGATATTGAACGGGGAAAAAGTTGATGTTCTTATGATTCGGATACCTAGTTTCTCTCTCAGATGAATAATTCTGGCCACCACGGTGGTTTTGTCCGTTGTATGATTTTAAATGGTTTTCGCCATGTCTCCTAGGATTGCCATAACAAATTACTACAAAGTAGGTGGCTTAAAATAGCAGAGATATATTGTTTCACACTTCTGAAGGCTGGAGGTCTGAAGTCATGGCGTTGACAGAGCCATGCCCTCTCTCTCTAGCTTCTTGCCTCTTCCTAGCTTCTGGTGATTGCCAGCACTCTTTAGCAGACCTTGGCTTGTGGCAGCATAATTTGATCTCTGCCACTGTCTTCACATGGTGTTCTCCTTGTAAGTCTCTTCTCTGTATCTCTTCTTGTAAGGACACCAGTTACATTGGATTAATGACTCATCCTACTCTGCTGTGACCTCATGTTAACTACGATAATTTCATCTGCAACCTTATTTCCAAATAAGGTCACATTCTGAGGTACTGGGAAGGACATGAACTTTGGGGGACACTGTTCTCTCTGGTATACCCCACTTGGTAATATCTGGTTTTACTATGCCTGTAAGGGAGACCGGTGATTCAGATTAATGAGGAACTTAATGGTGACGATTCTCCACGTTTTCCTCACAAGGATCTTCGACAGATCTTTCTGTTACATTCTCATCTGATCAAAATTCTTACATAACCAGTGTCTCTTGTTTGATCCAGATTTGGCTGCTTTTTATTGATGTAAAGTCTGTTTACCCCCAAGATGTATTGTTTGAGAAGTGATTGCAAATTCCAGCTAGAAATCTTCTTTTATCTTGTCATCTAGATCCTTAGAATTCAAAATGTAAAAATTCCTAACATCCAAGCAGATTTTTGGTTTTCTGTGTTTTTCTCTTTGGAATGCCATTGTTGTTGTCATTAGGTGGCATCGAGTCGATTCTGACTCACAGTGACCCTATGTACAACAGAACAAAACACCGCCTGGTCCCGTGCCATTCTCACAATTGTTGCTATGCTTGAGCCCGTCATGCAGCCACTGTGTCAGTCCATCTCATTTAGATGCCATAGATAATTTTTCTCTGTATTTGTAAAATATACATTTAATCCCCAAACCAAATAATGTGTATTACTTAAATTTTAGTAAGCAAACCATGTTTGTTCTTATGGATTCATCTGGAATAAATGAGACAGCATGCGTCACTTGTGAAATAGGGATGATGAAATTTGTCTTGATATTTTTGAAGACTGAATCAAAAGGGGTTTTTGAAACATTCACTTTAATGAAGTATCTAAAACAATATATTTACTCAAGTCACTTGTTATGCAACCATATAAAACGTGGTAAAATTATTTTAAACGGGTCTTCAAGGTTTTATAAGATTACATATTATAGCGATAAAAGTTTAAGAGTCAAAAAGGTTTGGAAAAGCTAGAGGAAAAACAGGAAGCTTTCTGTTACTACGTGGTCAGTTTGAACCAGAGTTAGAATTAGGGTCAAGTCCCTGGCCTCAGGGCCTTAAACAAGATCTTAACCTGTGGCTGAACTGCTCTCCGTTCCCCTAAGCCCAGACTCCACTCCTCACACTACTCCTATCCTTGCTAATTTCTGCTAGACTGAAAACCACTGGTAAACCAGTTGCTGTCAGGTTAATTCTGACTCATGGCAACCCCATGTGCTTCAGAGTAGAACTGCACTTCTTTGAGTTTTTAATGGCTGATTTTCTTTCAGCAGGCCTTTCCTCCGAGGTGCCTCTGGGTGGACTCGAACCACCAACCTTTCCATTAGCAGCCAAGCTCATTAACCATTTACACCACGCAGGAACTCCACAGACCATGGGTGCTTCCTGAGGAAAACCTTACCTGTCCATATCCACTCCGAAGGCACACCAGCCCCGTTTTATACATTTTTTGAAACACCCTGTGCTTCTTTTGGAACATTTTTCACACTTTTAATTAATTTGAGTTGATGGTGAGCTCTGTGAGGGCAGAGATTGCCTACCTTATTCCCTGTACCACAATGGAAAACTCTCACGTTTTCCCCAAGATTCGAGAAGGTCCTCTGGTCAAATGCTTTTGTTTCTCCCCCTTTCCAAAGCACACTTCCCTGGTGTGCAGCTCAAGAAATAACTTTTTGGGGTGTTTGTTTTTCCAGGCAGCCCATAGCTCCGATTTTGGTTTTGGATGTTTTCTGTTTGCTCTAAATAGGAGGGTTCCAAGTCTAGCATGTGCTGTCTGCCAGTTATTTCCAGATGAAAACACTTGGTAATGAAGTGAGTTCCTAATATTCTAAAAATCACTTGTAACCCAAATACCCGCACCTGCTGGCAGCTCTGAAGCCAGCCGTACAAAAACAGAGGGGCTGGCTGTTTATGCTGGGTGTGTTTTCTCCCAGAGATGAATGCCTTCGTCTGCAGAGACCCTCTCTCTAGACATTTCAGAAACATCATAATGTGGACAAGCTCATGGCATTGTAATATGTTGCCACACTTAATATTAAAACAACCAAGCATTTGAAATGCCTGCCTCTGAAAAGGGCAAGAGACCTTTTCAAGGGGGCAGTGGGACTGAAAGGGAGCAGCTGTCATCCAAATGTTTGTAATAAATGGAGAAAAGGTAAGAGAGCAGTCCTCTGGGCTGGCGGGTCAGAGTTGTCTGAGGCGTGGACGCTGGAAGAGTCAGCGTCTCTCAGATGTATGGGGATCTGATTTATTTGTGGCAGTTGCTCATGTCAGTGTGAACACCCTGCATATTTCACAGAACATTCAGGGGTCAGCTGATCTCACAGCCAGGCTGGGATAGGCAGCCTCCCAGACTCCACTCTGAGTCCTAGGGCAGTCCAGGGCCTCTGGGAGCATTCTCAGAGTTCAGGTCAGGCCAGAAAGCTTGCAATTATTCTGGGAGCTGGAGAATCAGACCCTGGCCAGATGGACATGGAAGTGAAATAAGAGGCCACGGTTGTTCTGTGTTTTGAGAGACAAGTGTCTCATCCCTCTCTGGCAGAGAGTGTGGCCTACAATGGGCCGTGCTCTGTGTTTATTGTCTCCACTAGCCTGATCCCCCAACACACACACACACACAAGCATTCACACACATGTGTACACACACACATGCACAGGCAAACGTGTATGTACACACAAGCACACAGACACACACATGCATATATGCAAACACAGAAACATACATACACACATACCTATGCATGCACACCCTTCTCAGCACAATGACTTAGGTTCCTGCCACCCTTGAAATGCGTCTTTACCTCGAGGAGTCTCCAGAAGCTCTGTCTTTAAGGCATATTTCCCTCCATTTTCCGATCTTTAATTGTGGAATCCGTTCCTGATTCTCTGCCTGTCCTTGTGAATTTAACTTTTCTGGAGACCCCTTTACCCAGACTCAAGCACGCTTACCTTGGTCCCATTCCCACCATGAATCAGCCCTGACCACTCCCCTCTGAGTTCCTCTTCCCAGGATTCCAACCCGGACAAGAGCCACAGACAAGTTTATCGGGCTGACCAATGATTACCTAGCATTTTGAAAGGGAAAGGAACTAACATTTATTGACATTTACTATGTGCCAGGTGGGGAACTAGCTGTCTTAGCCAATTATTTCATTTAATCCTCGAACAACCCCATAGGTAGATGAAGAGGCTGGAAAGAGTAGTCTGTGAGTTTGCAAGAGATGCAGTTATATCATAAACACTGCACTCTGAAATTCAGTCTGGGGTAGAGAAATGGATATTACAGAAGCGGTGATTTGAAAGAATTATGTGATGGGAATGTCTGAATTTGTAACCTCTGTATATCTTTGATTTATGATTTGGTAAAAATAACATTTACAGAAAACCTTCTTGGATTTCATAACTTTAGTTGAAAATTTGTGGGATTTGTGAGACAGTGACCAGACCTGAACCAAGGGTAATCTTGCTCTAAATAGTTACACTCAGGTGAATTTTTATAAAGCTCTTGGAATTGAATAAAGAGAGTACTCAAACACCCAGTCAGAAGAAGCCCTTTGCTCTTGGTGTTTCCTGCCTCCAGCCAACAGTTTAAAGGAAATCTTAGTGAATGTCCTTCAAGCTCGACTTCTTAAAAATGCGTCTACCAGCTGCTTTTATACCTAGATTAGCTGAATCCTCTCCATTCCTGGCTGGCTTTTTTTTTTTTTTTTTTTTTTACTTTCTTTTTTTTTCTTGGCTACTGTTATTTCCCATCTTATTTTTTGGGGAAAGAATTTTGTTATTCTCATTACATTGCCTCTTTTCACATTGGATTCTCCAGGGAGCAGAAGCTGAGATGGAGCTAAGAGTACAAAAGGTTTGCTGGGGATACGACCCGTGAAAGAAGAGGGAGAAGGAGGACTGGGCAAGTCTGGCTGGCAGACCATGATACCCACCTGACAGAGTGTGTCAGTATCAGCCCATCAGGAGCTCTGAGCAAACGTTGTCTATTAGAGGAACCCCCTTTTTCACTCCTGATGCCATATTCTTCTTCGTAAAGTCAGGCATCTCAGATTATTTGCTCAGCATACAGATGGAATCAGTATGGTGAAAGGATACAACCCTGATGCACACCTTTCCTGATTTTCAACTAGTATCTCCTTGTTCTGTTCGAATGACTGCGTCTTGGTCTCTGTTCAGGTTCCTCATGGGCATAATTAAGTGTTCTAGAATTTGAGGGAAACCGTCAATGAGAGAGATTGACACAAAAGCTGCAACAATGGATTCAAACATACCAACAATCATGAAGATGGCATAGGACCAGGCAATAGTTCACTCTGGTATACATAATGTCGCCATGAGTCAGAGCTGACTCTTGTCAACAATGACAACAACAGCACGGGGTGGAAATGACCAAGCCTAGTACCCCTACCTTGCTCAGTCACTGGCCAGGGATCACCCCCAAAAGAGCATAACTTCAACTGAACAGCTGAGGTGGGCCGTGAGCTAACTGCTCCCCTCACCAGCTGGGCAGAAAGTCCTTTCTTGAAGGGGGATCTGAGTGGTGCTTCTCTGTTGGCCACATGACCTAGGGATTTGCCTGCCCCTCTCTTGTTCTGATTTCTGTCTGTCCTTCACCACCTGATAGCAAATTATCTTCCACAAGAATCCACAGGAACAACGGATACAGTATTAAGAAACCTCTTGGCTTATAGCCAGAAGGTGAGCACAGACTTTGCATACCACCATTGTAGAGGGGAGGTCTCCAGGGTACAGTACTGCTTGAAAAGTGGCATCGTAGGGGAAATGGAGAGGAAGGCAAGGTGACTGAGCATTTGAGTATACCTGAGGGGAAAGGCCAACGTTGGGGGTGCATGCCACGTGTCTGCCATTTCTCTTGGCTTCAGCTGAGCTGGGGGGCCAGATTGGTTCCTTTGTCCTCTGGTTCTAGGTAATTTGAGCAAGATGACCCCTAGCATTGCCTTCAGTTTTCCAGAAGGCTTGGAGACTGGCTCAAGCTCAGAACTGAGAGATGGAATGGGGCAGTGGTTACTTCCACCCACACCCTGGGGAACCACCCCCAACCTGTTGAGGTCAAGTTTATTCCAACTCATGGTGACCCCCCCCACCCCCCCCACCCCCCCCAAATACTCACCTGCGGTCTAGGCTTACCCAGAAAATACCTCTTGCTTTCCCTCAGGCTCTTTTCTTATGGGTGTGGGACAAATTCTGAGTGTTAACATACCACTAAGGTGGAATCCCTTATGATAGTAATATAGAGAGAGGCCTTCCAGGTACTTCATTGACCTCTTTTGACTGTTAGAAATTGCAGCCCTTTTTTTTTTTTTTTTTTTTTTAATCCAAACCTGGTTTTAATATTCCGTTGCCCTCTAGTCAATTCCAACTCATAGAGACCCTATATGACAGAATAGAACTTCCCCCATAGGGTTTCCAAGAATGTAATCTTTATGGATGAAGTGTTAAAAAGCAAACATGTCACCTGGAAGACTAAGGTATGTATGACCCAAGCCATGATGTTTTCAATCACCTCATATGCATGCAAAAAGTGAACAATGAATAAGGAAGACCAAAGAAGAATTGATGCCTTTGAATTATGGTGTTGGCAAAGAATATTGAATATACCATGGACTGCCAGAAGAACAAACAAATCTGTCTCGGAAGAAGTACAGCCAGAATGCTCCTTAGAGGTGAGGATGGTGAGACTTCCTCCCGCTTACTTCAAATGTATTGTTAGGAGGGACAGTTCCCTAGAGGAGGACATCATGCTTGGTAAAGTAGAGGACCAGGGAAAAAGAGGAAGACCCCAAATGAGATGGATTGACACAGTGGCTGCAACAATGGGCTCAAGCATAACTATGATTGTGAGGATGGTGCAGGACCAGGCAGTGTTTCATTCTGTTATACATAGGGTTGCTATGAGTTGGAACTGTCGCGATGGCACCTAACAACAACAATCTTTATGGAAGCAGACTGCCATATCTTGCTCTCACAGAGCAGTTTTTGGGTTCAAACCACCAACCTTTGGGTTAGCAGCTGAACTCTTAACCACTATACCACCAGGGTTCCTTGGTCTTAACATGAGAATGGGTCTTTGCTGCAGAGAATCCCAAGGTTATTGCTTAATATTTGTTTGTAGTCGGACAGATGGAGATTTGAATCCCAGCTCCACCTTTACCCAACTCTGTGACCTTGGGCAAATTAATCACTCATAGCCTCAATTTTTTTATCTCTAAGATATGGATTGTAATATCTACCTTAATGAGGTTGTTTTAGATCAAAATGAGGTGATGTGTGTGAAGCATTTAGCACAGTGCCTGGCTTATAGTGACAACTTAATCAATATTGATACATTCTCCCCTTGTCTATGATAACTCATGTTAGTTTGGGGGGCTTCTAATATAAAACCAAACCAAACCCTTTGCCGTTGAGTCAGTACTGACTCATAGTGACCCTACAGGATGGAGTACAACTGCACCATAGGGTTTCCAAGGCTGTAATCATTATGAAAGCAGACCGCCACATCTTTCCTCCACGGAGCAGCTGGTGGGTTTGAACCACTGACCTTTTAGTTAGCAACCCGGCGCTTAACCGCTGCACCACCAGGACTCCTTCCTTCTAATATAAACACACCAATTAAAAGCAACCTTTGCATTTTTATCAATTTTTATGCTGATGTACCCATTAATTTAGCATCTCTTAATGCTTCACTCAAAGTTATTAAAAATATTCCAGTAGATAAATTCAAATGCCTCCACATTTCCCTTATCTGAACATAAATAAAAACCAAGGGGCACAAAGGTATTTATATTTGGTGACATTCAACCATGTCACGGTTACAGCTAGTCAACAGGCACATGAAGAATGTCCCTGATGGAAGCCAAGATTTCAAAGTTCTGTCCACATCTGTAACGACTTGGCTCATTTTTCTAGGCCAGGGTTCTGTTGATTTGGCTCTATCGTAAATGAAGTCTCTGAACCAAAAAGGTCCTAGCAGATCATGAAGATGGATGAGCAACAGGGAAAATATCCAACACCTCCAGCTTCTGAGGAGCATAGTTGACTTGGAAAGGAAGTTCACAAAATTTAGCACGTCAGTCTACATGAACCATAATGGGTTATGGGACCTGTCCAGCCCAATAATGCCTGGCAGAGTCTTTAAGAAGAAATAAAAACAAAAAAGAAAATCAGATTTAAAAAAAAATCTCTTAGGACACTGGATAGAAGAGATTCAGAAAAAGAGCAATGCATGATGTTTGCCAGAGCATGTTGACAGGGATTATCATTTTGCAGCTTAAGTTATTTTCTCTCTGCTGACTTTAAAAACAGTGAAAGAAAATCAGAAGAGAAGCCCACTATTTTGATGGAAGCTGTTTTGACATAAGTGAAACCAGGCTTGGAACGAGGTGGGGGCAGGCTCTGGCCCAGCCAATGGAACAGACACTGGAAGGATTGAGGCGAGCTGGGAAATTGTTTCAAGATGGAGCTGGATCCACTTGAAAGAGGAGGGAACCAGAGGGTACAGACATTCCGTCAATGTTTGAATTAGTGTGTGAGAGGCAACACGTGTGCTCTGAGGCACGTGGACCCACAAGAGTCTCCCTTTTTCTAGAACCGCCTCTGGAGAAGGGGAAAGGGGTGGCTGGCTCTCAAAGGAAGCACTGTGTGAGCCTGAGAATTACTAGCTGGTTGTGAACTCTCTGATTTCCGACTTGGCTAGTTTGGGGAGCCATCTAGTCAACTCTGAGTCATGGTGACCCGATGTGTGTTAGAACAGAACTGTGCTCCATAGGGTTTTCGTGGCTGGTTTTCAGAAGTAGATCACCGAGCTTTTCATCTGTGGCACCTCTGGGTAGACTTGAACCTCCAAACTTTCAGTTAACAACCTAGCGCAATAACCATTTGCACCATAGGGACTCTAATTGGGAGAAAGAGGGGCAGAAAGGGAGAATGTATGTTACTAACTTCAATAGCTCCCAGCAACTTTCACTGTGGGGAGTATGGGAGATGTGGCAGGGGCAATAGGAAACTCAGTTTTTGGGTCGTCTTTGACACATTTTTCAGGGTTTGGTGGTCCCGAGGTTAGGAAATAGATTGAACATGGCCCCTAGGACATGGTCTGGCTTCAGCTACCCAGATCGTTGATAGCAGCCTCTTTCTAGGCAAGGCTGAGGACAACACTGTGTGTGGGAAGCATAGGACAGGCCACAGGAGATGCACCTGGAGGGGCTGGGGACTGGACATCAGGCCAGACTCGAGTTGGGGAATGCCATGCCTTGGAAGTCTGTTTCTCAGTCCTGGCCAGCCTTCAGCTCTCAGGGGCAAGTCATAGCAGAAGACCTCTGTGATGGGAAATAAGTGTCTTTGGTTGGTTTAGGGAACAGGTTATAGGGGAGATATGGAAACTTCATTAGCACATGATCCAGGCAAAAGAAGTACGGGAGAGACTCTGGAGCTAGTAGATTCTGGCATTGTGTCCTGGATAAAAACATGGAGAAACTAAAAAATGAAATGCAATTGACATCAATGTATAGTAACGTGAATACATTAATGTATAATACATACTATATACTATTGAGGGCAGTGGTGATTCAGTGGTGGAATTGTCACCTTCCATGCAGGATAAAACCAAATAAACCAAACCCATTGCGATAGAACTGCCCCATAGGATTTTCAGGGAGCAGCTGGTGAATTTGAACTGTCAGTCTTTAGGTTAGCAGCCGAGCTCTTAACCACTGTGCCACCAGGGTTCCCCATGCAGCATACCAGGTTCCAATTCCTGGCCAGTACACCTCAAGCACAGCCACCACGTGTCTGTCAGTGGAGGCTTGAGTGTTGCTGTGATGATGAACAGGTTTAGTGGAACTTCTAGTCTAAAAGGGACTAGGAAGAAAGGCCTGGCGATCTACTTCTGAAAATCAGCCAGTGGGTCTCCATGAGTTGGGAGGGGGGCCAACTTGATGGCAGCCAACAACAACAACATATGCTATGACATTAGTATGACATTTGGAAACTGCGTGGTTAGCGTTAATGAGGAAAGATTTCCGTTTAAAGTGGAGCTGGTTGATGATGACATTGAAACAGCAGGAAGAACGTAGGAGACAAAGCGGGAGACAATGTCTCCATTGAAGTGTGGTCACGTGAGCAAACTTCCTGAACTGGAATGATTGGGGTATTCAGTAGAATAACATGAGAGCTGCTATGAGTTGGATCGTCTCCATGGCAGTGGGTTAGAGAATGGATGGTGGCGCAACAGTTAAGCACTCAGCTGCTAACCGAAAAGTTGGAGGTTCAAACCCACCTGGTGGCTCCATGGGAGAAAGACCTGGCAGTCTGCTTCCATAAAGATTACAGCCTAGGAAACCCTACGGGGCAGTTCTGCTCTGTCCTGTGGGGTCACTAGAAGTCAGAATCATCTCCATGACACCTAATAATAATAACAACAGTAGAAGACAGGTGAGATTCTTGCAGGGCTCTGAGGACATGGTGTGAAGGAAATTGAGAAAGATAGCATCAAAAGGGCACGTTTGCACAAATCACGATTTTGCAGGGGTAAATGGTAGAGAGGATGCAGAGGAAGGAGGTGAAGTCTGGTGACTAAGAATCTTGTAAAAAGGAGTCACTTTAAAGAAGCAAGACACAAAAGGCCACATCTTGTATGATTCTATCTATATGACATATCCAGAAAAGGCAGATCTAGAGAGAAAGAAAGTAAATTAGTGGTTGCTTGGGGCCGGGAGGGCAGCGGGTGGGGGGGTGAGAGAACAGGGACCAGCTGTGAGTTGGCATGAGATATCCTCTTGGGATGATAAAAATGTTCTGAAACTGACTTATGCTGTTGATTGTACAACTTGGTAAATTTACTAAAAACCGTGTTGTATGGTGAATTATATGATATGCAGAATATGCCTCCATAAAGTTGTCTTTTTTTCTTAAATAGTATTTTTTTTAATAGAAGCGATGTTCTCATTAACCATTCATTTGTTGTGGTGCTTATTATGTGCCAGCATGAGGATACAAAAAAAAAAAAGATTTAAAGGGCATAAGCTTGCAATTTTCAAAGAGGACAAATCACTGCTAAGAAGTTTGACCTGACTAGTCATCCCTGATGTGCAAATTGAAATGAGTTTGCTTTTGACTATCAGATAAAAAAAAAAAAACCTGTTGCCATCAAGTCCATTCCAACTCAGAGTGACGCGGTAGGACAGAGTAGAACTGCCCCACAGGCTTTCCAAGGCTGTAAATCTTTACAGAAGCAGATCTCCAGTCTTTCTCCCATGGAGCAGCTGGTGGGTTCAAACCTCCAACCTTTCAGTTAGCAGCTAAGCACTTAACCACTGCACCGTCAGGCCTCGTTTTCTGAAGATGAACTCCTGCCTGGTCTCCCTGCTTCTCCGCTTGCTCAACCACAGTCTATTCTCAACACAGAAATAAAGGAATCCTTTTAAAAATATAGCATATACCATGCTATTCCTCTGTTCAAAACACTTCAACAGCTCCTGATTTTCACACAAGAATCTTTACAGCAACCCACAAGGCCTTGTAAGACCTGGTCTCCTGCTAGCTCTCTCACCTCATTTTCTATTACTGTCCTCCTTCTTCACTCCTCTCCAGCCACAAAAGCCTCTTTGCTAGTCTCCAAACATACCAGGCATCTTCCAATTGACCACTTTTATGCTGGCTGTTCCCTCTGTCTGGAATGTTCTTCACCCATACAGCTCATGGTCAACTCTCACCTTCTTCAAGTCTTTGCTTCATGTATTCTTCCCAATCAGGTCATCTTGGCCACAGCATATATAAACCTCAGTCTGACTTTTCCAATCCTGCTGTGCTTAACCCTCTTAATCCTGTTCAGTGCTTTCTGTTTTCCACAGCACTCCTCACTTTCTAACATACTGTATAGTTGGATGCTTATTTTAGTATGACCCTGGTGTGTAGTGGTTAAGAGCTACAGCTGCTAACCAAAAGGTCTGCAGTTTGAATCCACCAGGCACTCCTTGGAAACCCTATGGGGTAGTTTTACTCAGTCCTGTAGGATTGCTATGAGTTGACATCAGTGAGATGGCAATGGGTTTGGTTTGGGTATGGTTTATAGGGAGCCCTGATGGCTCAGTGGTTAAATGTTCAGTTGCTAACCAAAAAGGTCAGTAGTTCAAATCCACCAGCCACTCCTTGGAAACACTATGGGACAGTTCTGCTCTGTCTTATAGCGTCACTATGAGTCGGAATCGACTTGATGGCAATGGATTTGATTTTTGTATTTTGATTGTTTATATCTGTCCTATAGGGTCACTCTGAATTGTTTATCATCTGCCTTCCCCGATACTCTGTAAGCCAAACAAAGACAAGGATCTTTGCTTTATTCACTGCTGTATCCCATGAGTCTCTGGGTGGTGCCAATGGTTAAGCACTGAACTACTAAACGAAAGGTTGACAGTTTAAACCCACCAAGAGGCACCTCAGAAGACAGGCTTGGTGATCTGCTTCCAAAGGTCACAGCCTTGAAAACACTATGGAGCACAGTTCTATTCTGAACACACGGGGTCACCGTTAGTCAAAATTGACTCGTTGGCAACTAGCAACAACAACTATACCCCAAATGCCTAGAACAGTGCTTGGTATATTGTAGGTATTCATTAGTTTTTTATTGAATTAATTAATTTATAATGAGCAAGTAGTCATTTTTATGAACCAAAAAAATAGCATTATGTCATGAGAAAAAAAGTGAAACAAGTTCCCATGTATGTTGTCTGATGCTCTTCAATTCTCTGAGAAGGTGAGATTGACTCATTCATGTATAGCAAAGTCTGACTTAACCAGCACCCCTAGTTTCCTCCAGGAAAAATGTGACCAGCATCATCAGGATGCGTTGGCAAAGCTATGTGGCTGGAGTTCTACTTTGATTCTGTGTGGACTGCAGGTGGATCTCATATCGTTTTAAGAAACTCTGATGTACTCACAGTAATTCAATAAAGAAATGCAATCATTTGCAAATAGAAGCCTGCAGTTTCTCTTTTTAGGGCCTATCTCTCTGCATTATGCTTTATAAGGTCAGTTCTCATCATTGATCAGACATTTTCTGCTTAACTTGGCTTCTGAATTCCTATTTCCAAAAGGCGTATGGGAGCTTTGAAAAGCTTTTATTGATCCATGCAGAAATGAGGCACATGAAAACCTTTGAAGAAAAATGAAATTTTATGTAAACTTATTGCTATATGATGGAAAGGATCATTACTCCTTTTTTTTTTTTTTTCCTCCTATTTAGCTGTATTGGAGTTGGAAATGTGTGGTGCATCCTAGTGTAGAGCTACTTTGCTATGTAGGTTGTGAATTTAAGTCAGTCTTGTTAGTTTAAGATGTGAACTTTGAAGATACATGTGAAAATCAGTGATACCCTGCTGCATGGAAATCCAGATAATTTTTTTCCATTGATCATATGATTAGCTGCTTTTCTGTCCATTGTTGTTCTGCATGTCTCCCACCCCTACCCCCACCCCATTACATCCAGAAGCTCTTAAAACCAAAAACCCTTTGTCATCGAGTTGATTCCAACTCATAGCAACCCTATAGGACAGAGTAGAACTGCCCCATAGGGTTTCCAAGGAGCGTCCATTGATTAGAACGGCCAACCTTTAGGTTACCAGCCGAGCTCTTAACCACTGTGCCACCAGGGCTCCCTAGGAGCTCTTAGCAGGAAGCAAAAAGAGAGCCAGAAAGGATATCACAGCCAATGGTTCCGGGAGATGGAATTAAAACAGGGAAATGGTATAAGGATGTACCTTTAATGCTGATGGACACTAACGTAGCTGCTGCCTTGGAGGCCATCTTGGTTATCTAGTGCTGCTATAACAAAAATACCACAAATTGGTGGCTTTAACAAACAGAAATTGTTCTCAGTTTAGGAAGCTACAAGTCTGAATTCAGGACTGTTTCTCTGTTGGTTCTGGGGAAAGGCCCTTGTGTCTTTTCAGCTTGTTTCTTGCTTCCTTGGAGATCGCATTGGCAGGGCATCTGTCTTCCCCCATCTCTGTTTACTTGCCTGGTTGCTTGCTCAGTCTACTCTTTTTATATCTCAAAAGAGATTAAGACACACCCTACACTGATGCTGCCTTATTTAAATAACAAACAAAGACCCTTCCCAAATGGGCTCATAACCACAGGAAGCCCTGGTGGCACAGTGGTGAAAGTGATGTATTGCTAACTAAAAGGTCAGCAGTTTAAAATCACCAGCAGCTCTGAGGGAGAAAGATGTGGCAGTCTGCTTTTGTAGAGATTTACAACCTTGGAAATTGACTCAACAGCAGTGGATTTTTTTTTTTTTTTAATAGAGGTTAGGATGTACAATACATATTTTAGGGGGACACAATTCAATCCATAACTGAGGCTGACATGTTAAATTTAATGCGTGCATTCATAGAATCAGGGTAGAAAACCCACTTTATTACTCTTTTTCATATAATTCTACCTCTGTTTGATTCTGCGATAAATAGAAATAGATGTTCGATATTGGTTTGATTTAAGAAAATGTACATATTGATTTTTATTTCTTAATCACTGATGCCAAGAATAAGATATCATTGCGCTCCTTTTATAAGTCTGATGTTGGGAAGACCAATTATATATGAAGTTATTTCGTGTATGGTTCTGCCGTATGACAAGAACTGTGATTTTACTCTACTAGCAAGCTAACAAGTTAGCCTGCCACACTTTCATGGCTGCTGGCAGAAGATACGAGATTCCTGAGTCAGAGATGAAAGACAGAAATAGCAGTAGCTGGAGTATCAGCATTTTTGTACTAATTCCCCAAATCCCAGTTCCCTTAAGGCAACATGGAACTGTGTCATGGTGTATAGGTGGGTATTATTTTCATTTCATTGCCAAGATGTAGGGTGGCAACAAGTTTTGGTAGCTGATAATTTGGATTGGGTTTGAATGTCTAATATTGTATCATAGATCAGAAAAAAAAAATTCTTGGAATAAATATCTACCCTGATTCTTCAGTCTAAACTCATGTTCTCCAATCCAAATCTTATGATAAAAATAATTAAATACACACATTTTATAATAAAGAGAATATTTATTAACTTGTATTCCCTACTGTAGACTTTAGACATAACGGAGAAGAGGGAAGAGTTGCTAGACCCTGGCCATTTATGCTTACTTACATAGAGGAGATGAGAAGTAGTTAATATTGGCTTCATCAGTCTGCTCCTTCAGTCAGTAGTTACACTGTTCTAGTCACTTCATGGACTGCCAGAAGAACGAGCAAATCTGTTTTGGAAGAAGTACAGCCAGAACACTCCTTAGAAGCCAGGACGGTGAGACTTCATCTCACATACTTCGGACTTGTTATCAGGAGGAACCAGTTCCTGGAGAAGGACATTATGCTTGGTAAAGTAGAAGGTCAGCGAAGAAGAGGAAGACCCTCAAGGAGATGGTTTGACACAGTGCCTACAATGGTGGGCTCAAGCATAACAACAATTGTGAGGATGGCACAGGACTGGGCAGTGTTTCATTCTTTTGTACATAGGGTGGCTATGAGTTGGAACCAACTCGACAGCACCTAACAACAATCACTTCTGCTCCTAAACCTAGACTCTGATCTATTTTCAAAGCCTCATTGGTGCCTAAACCCCGTCTTCCTCCATCTAGTCAAGGCTAAGTATCTCCTTCACTGTACTAGCAAAAAAGTAAATTGATTTCTCTTCAGAAAAGGCCTTATGAGTGCACCAAGGCTATCTATCAGTCACTCTTACCAGTACAATATTCAGCCAAAAAAATTCTACCTTCAGAGTCCCCAAAGGAGAGTTTGGCTCTTTCTAGGGAGGCTTGAGGAATCTGTGATAAATGTGTTCAAAATTCAGTGTACCTGGAAGGCAAGACTGAAGAGAGGCTGCCCTTGGGGAGCTAGTTTACTAAATGACTCCAGGAAACAGCATTCACCCATGTTCTCATTCCCTCTTAAGGAGCTGTCCAAACTTGCCTCCCTGTTTCCCAGCCAAGACTTGCTGGGAAATTAATCAGTATGTATGTATCACTTCCTCTCCACCTATTATTCTCTGGGAACCCAAAGATTTACAACTTCAGGCAGTCCTCTGGATTAATTAGGTTTAGCAGGTTTTAAGAAGACCACAAACAGCTTTTTAGCTTCCCGTTGCTTCTTAGGCGAGAGGAAATAAATGAGTGAGAACAATTGATCTCCGCTTGTCCTGCGTGTTATACAGGATGACTATTAGCAGCTAGTCCTGTTCTATAAAACTCAGACCCTGTCGTAATAACTCGTCTATAAACATCCTCTTGCAGTCAATGTTTATTCTCTTGATGTCTATACCTGAAGTAGGAATGTCTACTTTGGTGACAAGTCTGGGTTCCAGAATTCTTTTATGTGCTCTTTGAGTTAAGCAGTGTTTTCATGGCATTGTAGTACAGGCCTTGGAATTCTGGGTGGTGCAAACAATTAAGTACTCAGCTGCTAACCAAAAGGTTAGAGGTTTGAGTCCACATAGAGGTGCACAGTTGTACTCTGACATGCACGGGGTCGCTATAAGGCGGAGTTGACTTCACAGTAACTGGTTTTGGTAGTACAGGCCAGTGCTTGGTGGTGGAGATCCGAGGATCTTTGAATTATGCACACATACATGCTCACGATTCAGCTTGGCAGCCCCCTTCTGTGGGTTCACACTGTGTGCAGGCATCAGTAATCCATGGTTGTATGCCCAAGGAGATTTTCAGAGGCATCTGGAGATGGCTTCTTCCAAGGGATTTGGCAGAACAGTCAAGAATATCAAAATCATTCTGCTGCCTTAAGCCCTGTTTTGATAGAATCAGGCTATAGATAAATAATGTTTGTCTCTAGCTTACAAATGCCTCCCTGTCTCTGCCCCTCTCTTACTCCTGCTTTGCCGTTCTTGTTCTTCAAACTCCAGGCAGGTTTATCCCTTCAGCTTTTCTGAGCACCCAACCTCACCAGGCAACCCCTTCCCAAGCCTCTTAGCCCTGGAGAGCCCAGACTGCAGAATTATGACAGTGCATCAAGGAAGAGAGAAAATGCTCAGAACTTTCTTTTGTATAAAGCACTTTCAGGGGAAAAGAGGGAGGAAGAGATCTGTTCAGAAAAGGCCAAGAGAAGCAATAACCTGCAGCAGATTTCTGAGGGAGAGTTCCAGGCTAGATTTCTGGATGTGCTGGTATTTCCTCATTTATTTTAAGGTCATCCTGGGATTGTCAAAATCAGATAAATTTTAGTCGAGTTGAAGTAACAATTTTATATGCCAGAGGACAGTTTTCAATTATTTGGAAGAAATTTTTAAAAACCATATGATTGAGAAGCTTCTGAAAGGCTAATCATACCTGTTGTTTAAGAAGGTGAAACCTTCGATTTTTCAAAGGTGATTGTATTCCATTTCTTCTTTCTCAAGTGCGAACTTTGAAGTTTAGTGTAAAGATTCTAATGCTGGGTAAGAATCTTACTGAACAGAAAAAGCGATTTAGATTATGAATTAGCCAGGAAGGTGCTGGAAAATTTAGGTAAGTCATTTAAATACAGATGGATAGGGAATGGGGGGTGGGTGGGTGATGTGTTTAAGATAATTTGAAGAATTCCTAAAAAATTATACTGCCTAGAGAAAAGTGGGGTGCATAACTCAAATTCTAGTAAAATTACTGGACTTAATGGTTTGAGTCTGGAGGAACCCCGGAAGACATGGCCCCCAGACTCTCTGTTACCCCAAAACTAAAACCATTCCTGAGGCCATCTCCTCTGACAAAGATTAGACTGGACTATGGGACATAAAATGATTCTCATGAAGAGTATGCTTCTTAGCTCAAGTAGATACATGAGACTAAATGGGCAGCTCCTGTCCAGAGGCGATATGAGAAGGCAGAGAGGGTCAGGAGCTTGTTGAATGGACATGGGAAATCTGGGGTAGAAAGGAGGAGTGTGCTATCACAGTATAGAGAGAGCAACTAGGATCATGTAACAATTGGTGTATAAATATTTGTATGAGAGACTAACTTGAATTGTAAACTTTCACTTAAAGCACAATTAAAAAAGAAAATTATCCTGCCTAAAATTCTCTCTCACCAGCTGGCTCTGATGTCCATAATTCATTTATTACACTGTCTTCAGGGTGACCTTAGGAAAGCAGTGTCCAGGAAGGAATAAAATAACCTGTCATATAGTTCCCTTCAGGTGTCAGTGTCTTATTTATTGCTAGGAAGCCAGGAGAGGATAGGGAGATGGTGCTGAGCTCAAGATAAGCTCTTCTTGCTTTGTCATTTTGCTAAACATGGACCCTGCCAAAGGAGTTACTTACTGCCTCGGTCTCTGGCACCTTCCAAGGTTCTTGGAGCTTCCTGAGAGTACAGATGAAAAAGATATTCACGATCTCATACTCAGAATCTGCAATAGACCAGTCTTCTTACCTCTGGCAAGATAATCTGCATACAACCCATCAAGTTGTTCGGAGTTTTGGTATAAAAGGCAGAATTCCCCAAAGCAATTTCAGATGAATTGCCTTCTCCAGGCTAAATGTTTTCAGGTTGATGGTAACTATCCAGGAGGCTTAAGACAGTTTGGACGTGACAAGAACTTTTCTGTTTTTCCAGGTGTGTGTTTTATCATTGGCACTGAATCAATATTGTTGGAATGGCTTGCTCCTCTTATCGCTACAACTCTTCCTAGGAAACTGGCATTCACAATTAATAAGCCTTGAAAGCAACGTAGTCAGGATCTGTTCTGATACCCTCACTTTACAGATGAGGAAACTAAAGCACAGGGATGATGGCTGAATTGCACAGTGGACATAGCATAAGTTTTAGAAGCAGACACACTTGGGTCTACCACTTACCAGCTGTGTGAACTTGGACAAGTTAATTAATATATCTGAGCCTCACTTCCTTCTCTTATAAAGAGAATTCTTGGAGAAATGGTGTGTATAAACCACTAATCAAAGAATGAACTGAAAACTTGGTCAGTATATTATAATTACTATTGTTTTATTCAGCTGAACCCAAAGCCAGGATTAGGACTTCGGTGTCCAACTATCAACCTGTTTTCACTACCCATACCATTTTTTATAATATCCGAGCATATGTGTCATATTAAATAGTAGTAGTTTGCTCAAAGAAACTCTTACAACCTGGCTATTCTTAGGATTTTATACCTTTACAAGAATTTTTCCAGTATGGAAAAAAATACACAGTTCTAAGAAATGAAATCTAAACATAGTAGAAAAATTATGCAGCAAGGGTGAGTGCTGAGAGCCTGTCATGGATTGAATTGTGTCCCCCAAAAATATCTGTCAACTTGCCTAGGTCATGATTCCAAGTATTGTATGATTGTCTACCATTTTGTAATCTGATGTGATTTCCCTACGTGTTGTAAGTCCTATCACTATGATGAAATAAGATGGATTAGCAGCAGTTATATTGATGAAATCTACAAGATTAGATAGCGTCTTAAGCCAATCTCTCTTGAGATATAAAAGAGAGAAGCTAGCAGAGAGACATGGGAACCTCATACCACCAAGAAAGCAGTGCCGGGAGCAGAGCGCGTCCTTTGGACCTGAGGTTCCTGCGCAGAGAAGCTCCCAGACCAAGGGAAGATTAATATTACATGGACCTTCCTCCAGAGTCAACAGAGAAAGCATTCCCCTGGAGGTGACACCCTGAATTTGGACTTGTAGCCTACTAGACTGTGAGAGAATAAATTTCTCTTTGTTAAAGCCATCCACTTGTGGTATTTGTGTTACAGCAGCACTAGATGACTAAGACAGAGCCAGATTTAATTCTCATTTTCTAGACTCCAACGGACTAGTCTTCACACTTCTTCATCCCACTGTATTTCACAGAACTGCTTGAGGTCTGGTGGGCTTTCTCATCTGCCTGCTTTTTTATGTATCTGTTCACTTCCAGAGTTTATAACCCAGGATCAAAGGAAGTGTCTGTTGGGTTTGGTTAATGTTTGAAGATGCTTTTCTCCTGTTCACTTTACTCCATGGGAAAAATCCAGAATGATTCTGTCAGTGCATTAACCTGACCGTTAAGTAAGAGGAACATATGCCTTTGGACCAGAACCTGGTACATTTTAAACACAGCAGGGCACCCCTGCTTCTCTCTCCTGGTGCCTGAGGTGACTGTGTTATTGTTAGTTGCCGTCGAGTCAGCTCCAACTCGTGGTGACCCCATGTACAACAGAGCGAGGCGTTGCACGGACCTGCACCATCTTCATGATTGTTGGTATGTTTGAGGCTATTGTTGCAGCTATTGTGTGGTGTCTTCTAACCTAGGGGGCTCATCTTCAGCACTATATCTAACAATAGTGTGTTTTTATCCCTATGGTTTTCGTTGGCTAATTTTCAGAAGTAGATCACCAGGCCTTTCTTCCTAGTCTGTCTTAGTCTGAAAGCTCTGCTGAAACCTGTCCATCTTTCAGTTTTTCGTACTGTGGTGGCTTGCAGTTCTGGAAGCTATGTCACCAATATTTCAGATACCAGCAAGGTCACCCATGGTGGACAAGTTTCAGTAGAACTTTCAGATTAAGACAGAGGTGACTGTACCTGCTACCTAAATGAAAGCTGGTCATGATCAGAGAGAAGGACTCCTTTTTTTTTTTTTTAAATCTATACCTAGCTTAGACCAGTCATGATTCAACCTGCAGGTCTGAAGTACGTTCACTAAGTATGGTAATACCGTACAACGTTTGTGGTTCTTCAAGCTAAGGATAAAGGGGGAGGAGGTGGCTGGTTATGCCTCCAACAATGCCTGCCTGACACTTGTTTGATCTTGTATCCCTTGCATCTGGCAGTATCAGACACATGGTGGATACTTTGGGGTTTCTGTCCAGCTAAGAAAGAAGAACTTTTAAGACAGACCTCCTTCCCACATACCGCCTGCCCCTGCTCACAGGTCTGATTTTCCCTGGTGACCAGATAATGATGTTATCCTGGAGAAGGGGATTTTAATGTCTGTTTACCGGCAGTCCTTGTTTCTTTGAGGCAAAATCACACCATATGCTTGGTATACTTGGAAGGGTTCCCTGTGTTTCACTTACTGAAGTTGTAGGCAGCATACCCCAAGGCCTTCTCTTTGTAGGCACTTGAAGACAGGAAGCAGGTTAGGTTTGTTAAGGATTTGGTTGTTGACACTCTTTGCTTGGGAACCAGCGACATGTAGAATGTGGCACGATTCCAGTGATGAAGGCATTTCCCTGGGTTCATCAGGGACTAGTGCGTTCTTATCTTGGGTGGCACAAGTTAAGCGTCCAGCCCAGCCTGGTTTCCTGACTTTGAGCAAGTGTTTTCTTTGCTAAAGCTTTAATGACCTAGTTCTGAATACTGCTCATTACCCACCTCATTTGATCTTCTGTTTTCTTGTTATTCTTTAAGATCTGGAATAGTTATTGTGTGTTGGGCTTCACATGCATATCTCATTTATATTATTTCCTGCTTCTAAATATTTGGCAGCCCTCAAAAGTATGAATAAGTGACTGACCTTGACTCTTGTCTTCTCCATGCTAAGCACCCCTCGTTCCTTTTACGGTTCCTGCAGTCCTGGTTGACGCAGTCTCTGGCAGCTTTCTTTGTGCTGGTCACCTGATGGTGTGTTTCCCACTTTATCAGTGCTCCTATTAATGCTCAGTCTGGAAGTGACACTCCACATGTGCTGTGAACAGCCCACAGTAGGACCGTTACCAAGAAATGAACTTGATACTCATTTAACACAGCATACCATTGCCAGTGTTTATATAGCAGTTACATCTTAATACCACCCAACCCCACCTCTCCATGCCCCCATGCCCCATTCATTATCTTTTTTTTTCTTTTTCTTTTTTTTTCACTTTAACTGCTATGAGGCAGAGGTTCCTATTGTTCTGCAGTTGTAAAGAACAAAACTTTACATTTCTCCCAAACTGTTTTACTCATTCTCCGCCCTGGGTACTTGGAGCATTATTGCATCAGAACTGTATGAATGGGGGAGTCCCTGGGTGGTGTAAACAGCTAATGCTCTCAGCTACTAACTGAAGGGTTGGAGATTCGAAGTCACCGAAAGGTGCCTCGGAAGAAAGGCTTGGTGATCTACTTCCAAAAAAATCAGCCAATGAAAATGCTGTGGAGCACAGTTCTACTCTGACACACTTGGAGTCTCCATGAATTAGAGTTGACTTGACAGCAACTGTTTTTTTTTTTATATGAATGGGAATCTAGCATAATTCTGATGCAAGAAATTGTTGAGGGGGTGAAGTTTTTTTTTTTTTTTTTTTTTAAAGATATGTTAGGATTGGCTCTGTTAACAGGAAAATCCTTCTCTGACTCCCAATGCTTGGGTACTTTTCATTAGTAATTACTAGTTCATGGGTTTGTTTGGGGTTTTAGGTTATTTTTAGTGTCCACAATTATATAGATTAAAAGAATAAATTGAATGTTAATCCTCTTTAGGAAGCTGAGTGCCTCAGTGTAACCAAATTTCTAATCACATAGGTCCCATGTGGGCCATTGAAGGCATCTACCTACTGCATTGTTCGAGGAGGGTGTTTTGAGGTTTTAACCCAGCCTTCTCCTTTTGTTGCAGTTACCTGGCTGAGCAGTGCTGGAATGGCGGCTTCATCTACCTGATCATGCTGC
Source organism: Dugong dugon (assembly GCA_030035585.1). NCBI lineage: Eukaryota > Metazoa > Chordata > Mammalia > Sirenia > Dugongidae > Dugong > Dugong dugon. The sequence goes on from CM057460.1 coordinate 37,036,054, forward strand.
GTCGCTTTAAGCACAAAGTCCATTCTCCTTATAATGGCAACAGTAGCAACAGCTCTGAACCAGGAGAGACACCTACCTTGGAGCTGGGTGACCGAACTGCAAAAAAGGGAAAAAGAACGAGGAAGTTTGGGGTCATTTCTAGGCCTTCCACCAACAAGGCCACTGAAGAATCCAAGAGCAGCACTGGCTGTGAGTTGGACAATGACCTCAGCTCTGAGCTGGACAATGGTCCAAACCCTGAACTTGGAAATGGTCATGTCTTTGAGCTAGAGAATGGCCCAGATACTCCCAAGGAGGTGGCTGGATCCCATCTAGAGAGGTCAGAAGTGGACAGAGGGACAGAGCACAGAATTCCAAAGACTGATGTCCTTCTGCCCACAAGCCATGACAAACGCTACCTCTCAAAATCCGGGAAGACAGACTTCCAGTCAAGTGACTGCCTGGCACGGGTAAGGTTTGGTTTGATTGTAGAACCTGAAATATTTTGAGGTTGTTTTAAGGTTTAGAAAATATATCTATGATGACCTTGCGTTTAGAAGCCAGGGAATTCATTAAGATAAATGACCTGCAGACATAACAGCAATGTTCAAGTCATTTTATCCTGTTTAAATAAAGAGCCAGTCAAGTGACCAGAAGTGGAAAATGCAAGTCTTCTGTGGTTACAATTTGAGTCATATGAGACACAGATAAAGTCCTTGAGCTGCATCATTATTCATCAGCTGCTGTCACCACTGGAATTGTCACCACTAGGCCAAGAATTCCTGGTGGCAGTTGATAGCAGAACTATCCCAGCCTCAGTATTCTACAGGAAGGATGTCCTATGTTCAGGGAAGCATCTGCTTTTATTTTTAGTAGTTCAAAAGCGGTAACATTTTCATGGGATCATATGTATGGCATTGCTGAATTACAGTGAAGTTTGGAATCTTCACAGAAACTTTTGATATTATGATATCCAACTATGATGGTTAAGGTTGGCCTTACCTAAAAGTAAAGCAGATGTGGTATAATCTGAATGGTAATGGGTAAACTTCTAGCTTCAAATTGTCTCCCCCATTATAACCAGCTTTCTCTCATTAGAGTTACATTTCTTTGGGGTAAGCATGTTCATTCTAAGAATCCTCTTGGCCAGTATTCCTATGGGTTCCTAATGAAGCAGTAACTTTCTAGGTGGTTGCTGATTGGTTTCTTCTCTGGCTCAGGAGACACCCTCTAGGGATGAAAGGGAAAGGTGGAGAATGGGCAGAGTCAGACAGGTCTAGGAGGTGTCAAGTTCAGCTTTGCATGCTAGGAAATGTTGCTCTGAGAGCAAAGGCAGTGTGTATTAGTTAAGGCTTGTTGTTGTTGTTGTGTGCTGTCAAGTCAATTCTGACTCATAGCGACCCTATAAGACAGAGTAGAATTGCCCCATAGGGTTTCATAGGCTGTAATCTTTATGGGAGCAGTTCGCCAAGTCTTGTCTCCCGCAGAGTGGCTGGTGGGTTCAAACCACCAACCTTTTGGTTAGCAGCCTAGTACGTAAACACTGCACCACCAGGCCTCCTATAAGGTCACTATGAGTTGGAATCAATTCCTGGCACACAACAACAACGACTATTAAGGCTACTTAATGTATATTTCTGCAATTTTAGCCGATCTGTGTGATAGATTGAGAAGAATCAAAATAACCCCTCCCTCAAGGGATCATATTCTTTCATTTGGAACTGGATGATCTTCATAAAACCTTATACAGACGAGGCAGTCACATTATTTGTAGATGGGATGTGTAAACAAATGAGAAGGAAAACAATTATTAATATCTCTATCAATGATTTTCTACCAATTTATGGACCACAAAAGAAGGATTAACGGTGATAAAAAGATTATAATGTGTACCCCAAAACCAAAATTAAGGGCAATAAAATATTATACTGTGTTCCTTATTTTGTAAAAATGTTAGAATGTGTTTCTTATCAGTGAATACAATATCTCGATATGACTTTTTTGTAATGATTAGGTTGTGAATACGCAGGATGCCTAAAGTGAATAAATGAGGGAGTGTTGACTCCCTTAATCGTTTTGAAAGTTAAGATACCAGAGAAGGTCAAATCTTACATATAATCCAAAGGATAGCCTTTCTTTTGGTCTAAGATATAGTGGAGATCTTTGATCTTCATCAGTAAGTGCTTCAAGTCCTCTTTGCTTTCAGTGAGCAAGGTTGTGTCATCTGCATATCACAGGTTGTTAATGAGTCTTCCTCCAATCCTGAAGGACATCATGCTTGGGAAAGTAGAGGATCAGCAAAAAAGAGGAAGACCCTCAATGAGATGGATTGACGCAGTGGCTGCAACAATGGGCTCAAACAACGACTGGGAGGATATCCAAGGACTGGGCAGTGTTTCGTTCTGTTGTACCTAGGGTCACTATGAGTCGGAACCGACTCAATGGCACCTAACAATAGTGAAAATAACTTAGAATGATTTAAAAGAAAAAAAACTTTTAAGAGAGTACCCAACCTCTGTTCCTTCCTCTTGAAAGCATTGAAATAAAATTGGATTTTTGGATTCCAGTATCTGAAGACCACACATATCAGGGTTCCTTTGCCTGGTTTTCAAGTTCAAGGTCAAATGTCCAAACAGGATGTAAACAAGGGTGAAAAAACAAACCTGACCTATTGTACTTGGGGCTTTTTTTTTTTGAGCCACATGCCAATAGAAAGGAGAGACTTGCGTCTGGAATTTACATTCTTGACAACTGTCCATAATCCAACTGATTATTAGCTCTAAGTCATACTTTTGGATTCTGTAACTTGTGCTGGGCCACACACCTTCTCAAGCATTATTTGGTATCCCTTTCTTTCAACCCCAGAAGTGCCTTCATTAGTGGCTTTGCCCTGGATTGACAGAGAGTTGGCAAGAGGTTGAGCTCCACATACAGGAGACATCTAAATTGAAACCAATAGTCCTTCACAGAAAGTTGCTTAGGTTCTTGTGGATTTTTATTTTTACTCTAAGTTGAGACCAAGATCTTGCTAAAACAGCAATTTCCAGGACAACAAAAATTAGCTATACCGCCTAAGCCTTTGAGGGAAAAATTCCATCCATTTGAGTAATGGGAGATTAAACATGCCAATGTTATTCTGTTTCTGTTTTATTGATGATTTAATGTACCTACAAAGACTGAAAAAGTTACAGAAAAGGCTTATGATGATCTTTCAGACCATATTTTATTTGTCAAGTACTTCTTTTTCATACTTATTTGTTCTAAGAAAACATTACATTAAAATAAATTTTTAGTCTTTGTTTTTATGTTCTGTTCTCCCTTAATGGAGCTATAAAACCAAAACCAAATGAAACCCATTGCCATCGAGTTGATTCAGACTCATAGTGACCCTACAGGACAGAGTAGAACTGCTCCAAAGGGTTTCCAAGGAGCAGCTGGTGGATTCATACTGCCCTCCTTTTGGTTAGTAGCCAAGCTCTTAACCGCTGTGCCATCAGGGCTCCGGTGGAGCTATAAACCAAACCAAACCAAATCTGTTGCCATTAAGTCAATTCCAACTTATAGCAACCCTAGAGGACAGAGTAGAACTGCCCCATAGGGTTTCTAGGGAAGTGCTGGTGGATTCAACTTGACAGCCTTTTGGTTAGTAACCATAGCTCACCATAGCTCTTAACCACTGTGCAACCAGGTCTCCAGTGGAGCTATAGGAAACATATTTCCTTTTTAAAAATATTTTCTTTTAAAAAATAGTATGTTTCTGTAAAATATTAACACATAATGGTATATATGCAAGCAGATTAATTTTAAAAAATAAAATAGTTTGATTCCTCTTATCAAACATAAAAATCTCCTAGGATATAGAGAAGCAATTTTAGAAATGAGTTCAGAGTTCTTTATTAACGTTCTAGTAAAGATCACTACTCATCTCAGATGACCGTGTTCACCAACCTGTTTATACATAATGTAGTTTTTTGTAATGCTGCATGGTAGAAATGAATACAGCAAAACTTAGTCACATAACATAAAAATTTAAAAAAAAAATCCCACCATTTGCCAGCAGCTGAGTTTATTCACAGCTGGCATGTGTATGTCTGTGGATGTATCTGTGGTCTTACCTGGTAGTTGTAATCCTCCCGGCACAGCACTAGACCTTCCCTATGCCTCCTTGGTAAGTGGTTCATCAGAGACCTCATAAAGACTAGCTCAGATCTGAATCTACAGAAAAGGATGGGAAACGTGGTTAGAGAGTTGGACTCAGGACAGCCCCCAGGTGGTCCACAAAGTACTGCAAACAGAGGCAGCCTGAGGAGCATCAAAGGATGATCCTCTTATCTAGGAAGCCCCCATGATCCCCTGAGTGAGCTTATACCCACCCCCATGGTGACATCTCCTGAGTCCACACTGTGCTTTCACCTCTTTCCTGAGCCCCTGAGCTTTATGTCAACTGCCGGCAAGATGACTCCATCTTGTATATTTCACATCATGCCTAAAACTCAATACATCGGTTTACTGCACCACAGAGCCCTCTCCAATGTTCCAGAACTCACTATCCACAAAATTGCCCAAGCCAGAAACCTGAGGTTCACCTAGGGTGGCCAACTGTCCTGGTTTGCCCAGGACTTTTCCTGTTTTCACACAGAAAATCTCACGTCCTGGGAAGCCCCTCAGTCCTGGGCAAACCGGGATAATTGGTCATCCTAGAGTTAACTGAGATGCAACCCTCTCCCTTACACCAAACCCAATCAATCACCAAGTTCTGTCCTTTCAGGTCTTAGCTCACTCCACCTGTCTTCCTCCATTTCCCCAAATTTAGGTCCGGGCCAGGCCACTTTCATTTCTCGTATGCACGGTCATAGTAGTCTCTAACTCTACTCACTGCCACCTCTCATGCCACTCATCCACTGCTCTCCCCCACCACCACCACCAGAGGGACCTTTCTAAGGAGCAGATTTCATATACACATTCACACAGGTGCACATGCATACACACATACACCAGCTTAAACCCTTTTGGCAGGTCCACTTTGCCTTCAGGATAACATCCAAACACCATGGCCTGGCAGGTGTTCATTATATAATCCCTTCTCAACTTTCTCCCTCCGTCTCTCACTTTTTCCCTTACTGATTTGGACTGAATTAGCTGCAGTTTCTTTTCAAAAGGCTATGCTGTCTCTTGCCTCTGAGCCTTTGCAGTTGCTGTTCTCACTCCCTGGTTTCTTCCCTCCACAGCGGAGCTTAGCCTCTCCATTTCCTGGGGACCTAAGCACTGTGATCTCCTTCTCTAGGAGGCTTCCCTGACACTCCTGGCACCTGCCCCCATGTTCAGGCATCTCTTCCCTGGGCTGCTACAGTGCCCCCAGCTTGCCCTGACAGTCAGCGTGTGAGTCCCACATGTTTCAATTACCATATGGCCTATTTCTCTTCCCAATAGACTTTAAGGATGAGGGCATTGTCTATCACCAGTACTAACCTGGTGCCTGGTACCTCTTGGTGTTCATAGGTACTTACTGATGAAGGAATTTAAGAGCACCAGGACTGGGAGCTGGGACACCTACGTTCCAGCCCCAGTTCTTCTGCTTCGTGCTCTGTGGTCTTTGGCTGCCATGTCCTTTCTCTGGGCTTCAGTTTTCTCACCTGTAACTGAGCATTTTAGTCTGATGACTAAGGTACTTCCAGCTCTGAGGCTACAATCACACACCTTTGCCTGCCCTTTATTTCCTACTGATCATTTTTGCCCTGGTGGCGCAGTGGTTAAGAGCTATGGCTGCTAACCAAAAGGTTGGCAGTTAAATCCACCAGCTGCTCCTTGGAAACCCTATGGGGCAGTTGTACTGTGTCCTGTAGGGTCGCTGTGAGTTGGAATCAACTCAACAGCAACAGGTTTAGTTTTGTGGTTTTTTTTTTTTTTTTTTTTTTTTTTTAATTCTAAGTAAGAAGGGGTAAGCAAAGAGTCTCAGAATAGGTTTGCAGCCAGAGCATTGACTGCAGTAAAATTCTGGTCAGATGATGTGCCTCCTCACATTTGGAGCAAAGATGCTGTCGTAAAATTTCACTTTTGGTTCCAGCAGAAGATGAGGTCATTTAAATGCTTCTGAGGCATCTCCCTATAATGCGCCACCTCTGTTTTGGTAAATAAATCCCTTCGTTTGCCTCCGCGAAGAGATTCATGTGTGAGTTTCCACAGTAATTGGCAGTTTATAGGAAAGGTTAACACCCTGACAACATTAATACAGAAGTCTGTAGCATCCAGTGTTATATGATTTGGCTTTTTCTCAACAGGCTGCCAAAATCTCATTGCCTGTAAGCCAACGTAAAAAAGAAGCAAATGCTCAAGTCTTCTGTCTAGACAGAGTCTGTTTCAGAACTTGGTCATCTTTACAACGGGATCAATGTTCACACACTGAATGTTGGCAAACATGCAGGCCTCCCATTGGGCAAGCATCTTAACGTCAGTTTCAGTGACTGCCAAAGAGCCATAAGATGAGTGGATGAACAACCTATGTTAGTTAACTAGGCACTGTTCTAGTTGCTAGAGAACCTGTGGTAAACAAGACAGACAAGGTTCCATCTCCCGTGGCATTTATAGTGTATGTTGTGAGGTGCTGTCGAGTTAGATCCAAGTCATAGCGACCCTGTGTACAACAGAACAAAACACTGCCCCGTTCTGCGCCATCCTTACAATTGTTGCCATGTTTGAGCCCATTGTTGGAGCCACTGTGTCAATTCGTCTTGTTGAGGGTCTTCCATAAAAGGCCACAAACAGTAAATAAACAAATCAATGAATCAGAATGCCAGAGGGTGACAACAAGTACTTTATTATAAATAAAACAGCCAGGGGGATAATGAAAGAGCAACTGGGCGTTTTGTGGGCAGGGGGCTAATTGACATTGCATGTCAGAGAAGACTTCATCAAAGAGGCAATGTTTGAGCGGAGGCCTGAGTGTCAGCAAAGGGCAGCCCTGCAAATCTGGGGGCAGAACATTCCCAGAGAAGGACCAGTAAAACAGATGCCCAGGGCCGAAATGGTAGCATGTTCCAGGAGCACAGAGACTAAAACACAGTAAGCAAGTGATGGGGTTAGTGCTAGGAGATGATGCAGGGGATGTCGACAGTGCTAGATTACAAACCCCTAAGGGTCTGTCGGTTTGTCATACTGTGGTCGCTCGCATGTTGCTGTGATGCTGGAAGCTATGCCACTGGTATTTCAGAATGGCAGCAGGGTCATCCATGGTGGATAGATTTCTTATTTCTCTACTTCCATCAATGGCCCCTGTAGCTCTTGAGAAAGGGGTGCACTGCTTTTCTGTAATGGGGGAGGGAGAAGCATGGCCCCACATCTTCACAACCCCAGGAGCCATGGCATAGCCTTCCATGGAAAAAACAAATCAAGCCATTCTGCTCTTGCTTCTCAGCTGCACAGCTGGGCCCAGGGAGGCATCCATAAGGCTCTCCCATGGGATGCCCAGCAAGCTGGGACAACAGTTAATCAGCACATCTTTGAATTTGTTCCTTCCGGTGCTATCCAGATGGCCATATGGTCTTATACATATTGGAAGTATTGCAAGTTGCCATCTTGGCAGCTGCACTGATCCTTGAGGATGGCTTATTGGAAGCAGTGGCGTTAAGGGAGACTGAAGACCAGAGAGGCTGTTTCCGAATGAGGAAGAAAAAGGTGTTCCAGAGGTTAGAGGCAGCAAACCAAAAACTATGGAATCCAGAGTGAGACTACTGGATGATATAGGGATTGTTGACAAGTTCATGAACTCCTGTGGTAAGCCAGTGACTTCTGAAGTTACATTTGGCCAGACAGGCTTCGTTTTTCTGTGGTCAGGGGATGAAGGAGGCAGTTGGCACCACTGTGTGTTGCTGGAGTCCTGGAGCCCCACTGAGCAGTGCTTACTAGAAAGAGTGGAGGATCCAACAGGTCTCTGTCTGGAAATAATTTCCCTAGACATTCCTATCAGTGCACATCAGTGAGCATTCAACATCTGGTTTTTTTTTTTGTTTTTTTTTTTTTGTACCATTGCAAAAGTTTCATTTTAGTTTCTGACAGTGTGCATTTCAGATTTTCTAAATGTTTCACATTCTCCTTTGCAAGCAGCTTGAATGGGCAGGTTGCCTACTTAAGGAGGAAGATCACTATGTCAGTGTTAGACCTTAACTGTCCCATTGGCTCTTCATGATGGATGAAGAAAGCAAATGGTTTTTGTCTTATATGTTGAGGAATATGTTATTACCCATACCCATATATCTCAAGCTAAAAAGAGCTGTAGGGGGTGAGCTAAAGACCCCAAAATAAATCACTTTTGAATGTTTTGCTTTCATTTCCCTGAACAGTTAAGTATCTCCAGGAACTCAGAATTTTTACAGTGGGCATGTTTGTGTCCTCGGAGTGAAAAGAGATGTCAAGTGGAGAAGGAACCAAGGCAGAAAGGCTACCAGCGATCAGAAGGCTTCGCAACACTTATGACTTTTTTCAAAAGGATAGGTTTTTATAGAGGTTGAAGCGTTTTTAGTGTATTTAAAAACTATATGGCCCAGTGTCTATAGCAGTCAATAACAAAATTCACCAATTAATTTTCTGTTTTGGTTTCTCCTACGAAAAATCTCAATTAGAATATTTTCAGTAAGCTTGAGATTGAATTCAGTATGATGTTTTAAACATATCTATGCATATATCTGTATGTATAATGTAAGTAATACGTGATTACCCATCAACATGGGTGTGGATGTGCTGCTATGTGTTTTCATAAATATTTAATTGAATCCTAACACCAAGCCTGGAAGTATTAATAATTGTCCCAACCATAGAGGCAACAAAACAGGGGTTTAGGCATCATGTGATTTCCATAAACTAGCAAATGACAGAGCTGGGTGCAAACTAGTTGAAGTCTCCTGCAACCAAGACCTCAGCTTTGTCTTTGTTTCATCTTCCTTTATCAATGAGTAGCTGTGTATAAATAAAAGGAAGCTAGACACAGTGTGTTTACACACACAGCAATATTTAAGTTTCAGGCAGAAGTTTCACTTAACAGGGCCCTGCTCTGGGAACTTGATATTCATTCTTGCTGTGCTAGCCAACATCATAGCAACTATAGGTGACTATTAAAATTTAATTAAAATTAAGTGAAGTTAAAAATTCAGTTCCTCAGGGCAGCTAGCCACAATTCAAATGCTCAATAACCCCCTGTAGCTAGCTAGTTCAACAAGCAGATAGACAGACAGACAGATAGCCATCATCGAGTTGGCTTCGACCCGTGACAACCTTATATACAACAGAACAAAACGTTGCCCGGTCCTACATCATTCTTAGAATCACCAGCATGTTTGAGTCTATCATTTCGGCCATTGTACCAATTCATCTCACCTAGGGTCTCCCTTACCCTCGCTGGCCCTCTACTTCACCAAACATGATGTCCTTCAGCAGTTGATCCCGGTCACTATAAGTCAGAATTGGACTTGATGGCAATGGGCTTGGTTTTTGGTTTTTTAATGACATGTCCAAAGCGAGTAATGGGACAGTGTTCTATTGTGATCCATAATGTTTTCATTCACTAATTTTGGAAGTAGGTTGCCAGATCTTTCTTCCTAGTCTTAGTCTGGAAGCTCTGCTGAAAGCTGTCCACTTCAGTGATCCTGCTGGTATTTGAAATACCATTGGCATAGCTTCCAGCATCAGAGTAACACACAAGCTACTACAGTATGACAAATTGACAGACAAGTGATAGACATGTGGCTACTGGCTCCATATTGGATGGTGCAGACATAGAACATTTCCATTATCACAGAAAGTTCTACTGAACAGCACTGCTGGCTACAGACTTTGGTCCAACCCACAGAATTTTCCCTTCCTTGATAATTTGCATCTGTTGACAAATGATGGTTAATTGGCCTGACATGACAGCTCTACTCTCCTGGGTCAGTGTCGCGTCTCTGTCAGTATACTTTACGGTGTGCTCACTTTTTCTTCCGAGGAGGAAGTTGGCCGGATATGGAAGATGGAGCTGCTCAAAGAATCGGATGGGCTGGGAATTCAGGTTAGTGGAGGCCGAGGATCAAAGCGATCACCTCACGCTATCGTTGTCACTCAAGTGAAGGAAGGAGGTGCCGCTCACAGGTGACTAGATAATTCTTCCCCTTTCTTTGCCTCCTTATCTTCTCACTGCCTCCTCCCCACGCCTCCCTCCACCTTTGTTGTAGTACTCTTCTACTTGTAATTCAAGAATTACAATTCTTAAAGATTGTGCTGGAGCACAGAAGGAAATCAGGCAAGAGCGTTTCTAATTAAACACCTCTGAGCACAGGAAATGACTAATTGCTGAAGATACTGCAGGATCTTGCAAACCATGAAGGAGAGATTGAATTCCTTCCTTCCTTCTTTCCTTTCTTCCTTTCCTTCCTTCCTTCCTCCTTCCCTCCCTCCCTCCTACCTACCTATCTTCCCTTCCTTTCTTTTTTTCCACTTTTAGTTTCAAGCAACTGTTTCTTCTCCTAACTTTCGGAATGCTGGCAATGTGGTAGTATGGGGTGACTTATCGAGAATATGCCACTGAACAGAACACCACATTCCTGACGTCATAACTCCCAGAAGACTGTGGCTAATGACTTAGGAAAGTGATTGATTTTAAATGTGACCACAGTTCATGTACTGGGGCTTTACTTGTCAGGCCTGTTGGGATTTTACACACTTTTATATGCACGTGTCTCTGTGGAGGGGAAAAAAAAGTACATGTAAATTTTTCTTCTTGTGACCTGAAAACAGTTCATACTTCAAAACTTTTTTTAAATCTGAACAGCTATCTGAAGTAGGAAGAGAGACAGTGCTTAGCCAGAACAAAGAACAAGTTCGCTGTGAGTTAGAGGGATGCGGCTACCCCAAATCATAATGCATGTTCTTGCCAGGCTAGCTAATTGCTTCCATGTACATAGGGTACCTAAATGGTCCCTGGGTGGTGCAAACAGTTTGCGCTCAACTGACAACCTGAAGGTTGGAGGTTTGAGCCCACTCTGAGGTACCATGGAAGAAAAGGCCTGGTGATCTGCTTTCGTTAAGGTTATAGCCAAGAAAACCCTATGAAACAATACACTGTGTAACACATGGGGTCGCCATGAGTCAGAATAACACAACAACAACTATTTGCAAGGCACTGTGGGGCATGCGGAGCACTGGCGGCACAGTGGTTAAGAGCTTGGCTGCTAGCCGAAAGGTCTGTAGTTTGAATCCACCAGCCACTCCTTGGAAACCCTATGGGGTAGTTCTACTCTGTCCTATAGGGTCGCTATGAGTCAGAATCAACTCAGCAGCAATGGGTTTGGCTTTTGTCGTTGGTGGGGCGTGTATGTATGTTGCATACCCACACAGACATACCTGAAAAACCAAACCCATTGCCATCGAGTCAAATTGCGACTCGTAGGAACACTATAGGACAGAGTAGAAATGCCCCATAGGGTTTCCAAGGAGCAGCTGGTGGATTTGAACTGCTGACCTTTTGGGTAGCAGCTGAGCTCTTAACCACGATACCACCAGCGCTCTGCACAGACATAGGAGTTCCTATGATGAGGGAAGTGATTGTCTCTGGTCTAGACTGGAATTTGGTGTTCAGTTCTGAGTACCCGGATTCTAAGGAGGAATATGGCAAACCAGAGCAGTATTGGCCTGCCCAAGACTGAGAGGGCTTTCAAAACCATACTTCATGAGGAACAGTCGAAAGAGCTATGATGGCATTTAGTCTGAAGAATGGAAAACGGAGTACAAACTAGCAAAGTGTCTCATGCTAACAAGTCCTCTTACAAGAAAGTAGAATGTTAATAGCTAAAGTAGAGATAGGATTAACTGTAATTGTCAGTTACAGAGTATGCTTTGAGGAGCGCCCATCATATGACCATTTTCCTAATAATCCCAGGTCTTAGGTTCTAGTCTGTCTTTGAAAGTTGCCAGTTAGAAACTTCTGTGCCCAGAGATGCACTTCTGTAGAACTGTTCTTGCCTATTTTCCATCTGAGCTGTTTCTAGTGGATCTTACCATTTTCTATGCATGTTTACCCTGGAGTTGTGTGTGTCTCTCTCTGCCTCTGGAGTGTGTGACTCACAAGTGGGGAACTCTAGTTAAAAATGGGAAATGAGATAGATACAATTAAAGAGTAAAAGGCAGAGAAATAGAGTATTGGAGTTGGGAATGATCTCAGTGGTGTTGTAGGTAAGTAAACCCAGGACACTCACCAGAATCATTGCATTTGTCTCTGTTTCTAAATCCTTCTCCTTCTGTAGGAAGCATCTTCTCCTGAGTGGCCCACCCACACACCTCCCTGAGATCCCACTTTGTTCTCTGTGGTTTTCCCTTTCCCCTCTCTTTCCATTCCAAGCAGTTAATGGGGCCCTTAGCATTTCTCTGATTCAGGGCCTTTTGAAGGACAGAAAGCAGAGGATATTGGAAGTCGCTGGTGCTTCCTGTCTTCTGTTAAAGCCTAAATTCATAGAAAAGATTATGATACATATCGTAGAGGGAGAGAAAGAGAAAAAAACAACTGAAGGCAGTAGGAGAGGTAGAGAAGATGAAGGAGAGAAGTTGGTTGATTCACTGGAAGAAAGCAACAGGGGAGAGAACAGAGTTGGGTGAATCTGGCAGTACTGGCGATGTGCAAGGTCTTCATACCAGTACCCTGGGTGCTGGTGACAAGCCTCCAGAGGAATGGTGGAATCCAGGGTCTCTCAGCCTCATCAGATTTCCTGTCCCATACTTAGCAATGGCAATGAAAAGCCCCTGGCTCCTTTGGGATCAAGGGAGACTGGACAATTGGAATTGGCTCGGTTGAAACCAATAGGACTGTTGACCCACCCATGACTGAAGGGGCTGCCAGATGCTCTGTAGAGTGCGCCACCCCACACCCTTGACCCACCCTAGGGGAAGCATTCCCATGACAACTGGGCCTGAACCTCCTGCCAGCCCAGTGGAAGGCAGCTCAAATTTAAAAGAAAGAATGAAACAGAAGTTGTGTATACCCATGTTTGTAGACCAGGTCTCATGCTTGTTAATTGGGCAGTTTATTTGTTCATTTGTTTATTCAGCCTTCTGCTTGTGAAGCTTGGCTGTGTGGACACAAAGATAAAAATGGTGCTGACAGACTTTATCCTCAAGGTCCTGTAACTGTCAGGGAAGAGAGACACACACAGTGTAGTCACGGGTGCCGCAGAGGGAATATGATCAGGGTCATGCCACGTGGGAACGGAGAAGTAGTGGGTTAGAAAGGGATCCTGGTGAGCTTAAGATACCTTTGCTATTTGGGGGCTTAGCTCAGGGACTGATAACTCAGTCGTGAGGGCAAGATGGCAGGTCAAGGAAGAAAAAAATGATTTGGACATCCTAAAACATTGGGGCCTTGGTTCCTCTATCACTGTTTCCACCTGGATAGGAGATGCTTATTGGCATTGATGCCAGGTATGGTAGCAAGTTAAGAACATTCTTATAACTAAGTGACCATCTGAAATCATGGAGCTTTTTACCCCTCTAGTGAAACTCTTGTGGTGCAGTGGCTAAGAGCTCAGTGCTAACCAAAAGGTCAGCAGTTCAAACCAACCAGCTTCTCCTTGGAAATCCTATGGGGCAGTTCTGCTCTGTCCTATAGGGTCGCTATGAGTCAGAAATGTCTTGATGACAGTGGGCTTGGTTTTTGTAGTGGGACTCTAGAGGAGCCCTGATGGTGCAGCAGTTAAGCACCTGGCTGCTAACCAAAAGGTTGGCAGTTCAAACCCACCCAGTGGCTCTGCAGGAGAAAGACCTGGCAATCTGCTTCGGTTAAGACTACAGCCAGGAAAACCCTATGGGGCAATTCTATTCTGTCACATAGGGTCACCATGAGTCAGAATTGACTCAGCACGATGGCACCCAACAGCAATAGTGGGACTCTGGACACAGTGAGACAAAAGGACAAAGCAATCCCACCTCAAACTGTCCGTGGTCATCAGTGCTCTCTCTTTAACCCAATTTAACTGTTTCTTCTCACAACCCTCCCCAGCCCCACAAAACGTCCCTTCTCAGGCCCAGAATGTCTTGACACGGGGTTTTGTTATCCTCTCCATTTCCTCAGGGATGGCAGACTGTCCTTAGGAGATGAGCTGCTGGTCATCAATGGTCACTTACTGGTCGGGCTGTCTCACGAGGAAGCTGTCGCCATTCTTCGTTCAGCCACTGGAATGGTTCAGTTGGTGGTAGCCAGCAAGGTAGGTCGTTTTTGTTTGTTTTTAGTTGTTAATATTTTTGTTGATTTTTAATATTTTTAATGGGGGTGGTGAATTTGGACTGAGCCCTGCCCACCCCACTCCCTAACACACACATCCTGTGTACACACTTGCCAATTTGCCCGATGCCATTTATAAACATCTGGAACTCTACAGTGGAAGCCCACACGGAGGCCCTTAGCTGAAGCAGAGTCATTTGATTATTTTGTTTTCCTTCAGGGGTCTTTATGGTCCCTGGTGGTGCAAACGGTTTGTACTCAGCTGCTAACCGGAAGGTTGGCAGGCCAAACCTAACCAGCAGCACCGTGGAAGAAAGGCTTGGCCATCTACTTCTGTAAGATTACAGCCATTGAAAGCCTAGGGAGCAGAGTTCTACTCTGACACACATGAAGTCGCCATGAGTCAAATCGACTTGATGGCAACAGGCTTTTAGGGTCTTTATAGGTATATGTCAGGACATGGAAGGGTAATACTAGGACCTAGGGAAAGGTGAGAATGGTAGGGTAGAGAAAGGATGTGTAGAGATTAGTAACTCTCCCAGGGAGAAACTGAAGAGATGTGGAAGTCTGCTGAACAGCAGGGAAGAGAGGGCCATGAAGATGCTCATCAGCCAAGTTCTGAAGGAAGAAATGTTCAGGGGTAGCCGAGGGCAGGCCACCAACCTGACTTTGATCCAGTACTGGAGATGGAGGTGTCTTTGTGCATCCTGTTTGTCCACTCACCCGGGTCCTTCTCTTCCTCCCCTATTTTACACATGAGAAAGTGAGGCAGACCTTCTGTGTCCCATTCACCTTCCTACAAAGGTCGAGATGCCATCACCAGCCGCAGGACTGGCCCCCGGTGTCTGTCCCTGTCCCCTCCACCTTGCTGCTGCCTCTTCTTCCTGATTTCTCTCTGCAAGAGATCCTGAGATCCCAGGCTGGGGCTTGTTTACTCCCACCCCTGGAGTGTGTTAAACATAGAGCTGATGTTCTGGGCTGCCAACATCTGCTCTTTCCTTTGAGTTTCACCAGCCTTAAAGTACTGAGTGGAGTCCCTGGGTGGTACAGACGGTTAATGCGCTGAGCTACTAACTGAAAGATTAGAGGTTTGAGTCTACCCAGAGGCACCTCAGGAGAAAGGCCTGGTGATCTACTTCTGAAAAAAATCAGCCATTGAAAACCTTGTGGAGCGCAGTTATGCTGTGACACACATGGGGTCACAATGAGTCAGAGTTGACTCAGTGTAACTTTTTTTTTTTTTTTTTAAGTGCTGAGTGAGTAAAAGCTGAAGGACTCCACAACTGTGGGATGAGAAAGGGAGAAGGAAGGGACCTGTTGTTTCTGATTCATTATCTGATCGTGCTGGTGGTGAGCCCAGGAAATGGCCCATGTGACTGAGGAGGTGCTGAAAGTGGGGCCTCGGGGCTTCCTTATCCAACCTTGCCTGGCCCACCTCCCCACAGTCTGTGGTGTGAGAACACAGGGGTTTTTGCACAGGCATCTCACCATCTATCACCAAAGCTTTATGTCTCTGCTGACTTCTTTCTGTTGCTAGTTTGCGTAATAGGGAAGGAGAAATATTTTCTCTGTCAAGCCATTATCCACAAACAACTACAAAAACAAAACATAAAATAAAAACCACAAAGGGCCACTTGTGTAAAGCTAATAATTAAGGGTCATACATAGGATTTTGAAAACTAGTTCCTGTGTGATGCTCAATCTATGTCTCATACCCCAACCTGAATGAAGAGAGGACACTAACATGTATCTTGTGCCCACTTGGTGCCGGGGGCTTTTCACCTAATATCTCATTTAATTCTTTTAAAAAAGAAAAAATCCCATGAGATAGGTATTAGTTCTTTTCATTCAAAGGATGAAACCAAAAGCCGAGTGGCTAATTAACTTGCCCGAGGTCATGCAAGCAGTGGGTAACAGAAGCCGGTCTCACCCTGGAACCATCTGACTTCAAAGTTCATACTTCTTCCTGTACACCAAGCTGCCCTTCATTTAAGTAAGAAATAAAGGACACCAGAGACAGTGGTTCAAGAAAAAGGTAATGTGCTCCTGCCAGGGGTTTTGACTTTTAGGAACACTTGCTGAGGTCGTTGCAGGACTGAAAGGCAGTCTAGAGCCAAGGAATGAGTTTCCATCTAAACGAGTAATTTCTTTTATGAGGATCAGCACAAAGCTGGTTCATATGAGGCGGAGGTTAAAGATGTCCCAAGTGTCTAACTTTTCCAAGCCGCTGTACCACTCCATCATCTCTAACATCAATTACTCTCTCTCCCCTCAGCACTCTCCCTCCCGTCTTTGGGTTCCCTAGTTCCCTGATTCGCTGCAATGTCTCACAGAGCTCATGAACTGAACCCTGTACAGGAGATGGCTCACGCAGTTGTGGAAGCTGGCAAGTCTTAAATTTGTGGGTGAGGTGTGGACTTCTCCCTGGCCCTCAGTCTCCACCCAAAGGCATTCAGCTTTCTTGCTCCATGGGCCAGGAAGCCCACTGCAGCATCTCCTGCGGGTCTCTGCTGCCAGTCTCTCCTGCTTGTCTCGCCTTCTTTGGTGGTGGTGGGCTCTCCTCTTTGCTCTGGAATTAGCTCTCTTTTAAGGCAAAACTGACCAATCCCCATGGTGAGCCACAATTATCTTATTTGCACAGCCCTACTCAGTCACCTGGGTGGGAGTCACAAGATCATGGCTAGAAAGGCCACACACAAAAGTAACTAATCACACCGCACCATCCTACTTCTCAGTCCATTGGCTGCTGGGCGTCTGAACCGAGATATAGTCCTAAAGCTGACCCAGACCTCCGAGGAAAAACACCTTTCACTTCTTCCGGATTGCTCCATTTACAGCTAGGCAATACACTTCCACAGCAGTTGCTTGCTGTTTGTTCCTAAGCTTAACCCACATCCTTCGAGATGCTCATCCTTGTCTGAGAAAAAAGAAGCGGGAGTCTTCAGGCACTTCTGGGTATCTGTTCCTGCTCCTTTATCCAATGTGAGCAAGTAATCCACTGGCTTTGTTTCTGTCTATGCTTGAAGGGGTGGGAGGAGAGCTTTGACTTGCTGAATATAAGGAATAATAAATAAAAATGTAAACTTCTTTTTGTAGATAATAATCATCTTGTCACAGAACTTGAAGGCATTGTATTAGAAATAGGAGTCCCTATGGTGCAGTGGTTAAGTGCTCAGCTGCTAACCGAAAGGTCAGTGGTTTGAACCCACCAGCAGCTCCACAGGAGAAAGATGTAGCAGTCTGCTTCCGTAAAGATTGTTGGTGTTGTTATCAGGTACCATCCAATCAGTTATGGCTCACAGCAACCCTGTGTACAGCAGAACGAAATGCTGCCTGGTCCTGCACCATCCTTACAATCCTTACTGTGTTTAAGCCCACTGCTGATTTTGAGTACCGTCCAACCTGAGGGGCTCGTCTTCCAGCACTATATCAGACAGTGTTCTGCTGCTATCCATAAGGTTTTCACTGGCCAGTGTTTTTCAGAAGTAGATTGTCAGGTCCTTCTTCCTAGTCTGTCTTACTCTGGAAACTCCACTGATACCTGTCCACCATGGGTGACCCTACAGGTATTTGAAATATCAGTGGCATAGCTTCCAGTATCACAGCAACACACAAGCCACCACAGTACGACAAAGTGACAGAAGTAGTGGCCCTCAAAACCCTATGGGGCAGTTCTGCTCTGTCCTATAGTGTCACTAGGAGTCAGAATTGACTAGACACCACACAACAACAACATTAGGAACAGAGCAGTTAGTGTTGAGATGTCTCTTGTTTCTGTACAGATATGTTGTTTGCTTAAAGTAGTACCTTAGTAAGCTTTTGTTGAATGAATGAATTTGAAATATCCAAGTTAGTTTTGATATCTCTAAAAGCACATGCATAGCAATACAGATTTCTCACACTTCTTTTTTTTTTTGTTTTTATTAACAAGTAATGTATGTATTTATTGTGTTTAATGTAGAATCCCCCCCAAAAAAATGACAGAGAAGAAAAAGAATAGAATTATTTCTAATAGTAGTGCTATTAATGAATTGGTGTATCTTTCAGGCAGGTACACAGGCACACGCATGATTTTTTTAATAGAGTCAAACACAAGGGGACAGAATGCATCCCGAAGGCCATCCCACCTGGACTTAAGTGCCAGCACAGCCCCTTGAACACTGCGGATCTTGGACAAAGTTATTAAACCCATCACCGTGGAGTTGGTTCCGACTCATAGCAACCCTATAGTACAGAGTAGAACTGCCCTGTAGGGTTTCCAAGGCTGTAATCTTTATGAAAGCAGACTGCCACATCTTTTCTCCCATGGAGCCGCTGGTGGGTTTGAACTGCTGACTTTTTGGTTAGCAGCTGAGCACTTACTTACCCACTGCACCATCAGGGCTCCTAATAAAGTTACAATATCAGTTTTCTCATCTGTACAGTGGGAATCGGTAATTACCTTGTGGGGAAGTTAGGAAGATTAAGTGAGATATAAAGGACACCGAGCAGTGTAGTTGGTCATAGTGAGCACTCAAGAAATGTTTGCCTTTATGGTTATCATGCATTATTACATCCAGCTTATTATTACGTGCTTTATTAATACCATCACTTTTGCATATTGTTTTTAACCTGCTTAAATAGTGCACTGTAAGAATCTTCCCACGTCAGGAAGTACATTTCTACAGTACCATTTTTTAATGGCCCTGGAGTATTCTATCCTATGACTATTACAATATTACTATTACAGTCGAGTAAATGTCATAGTAACAGTGTCATAGTAACAAATAGTAACGAATGCCATAGTAACAAATAGTTTTGTAATGTCCATTGTTTAACCTGTTGCCGTCAAGTCAATTCCAACTCATAGCGACCCTATAGGACAGAGCAGAACTGCCCCATAGGGTTTCCAAGGCAGTAATCTTTACAGAAGCAGACTGCCATATTTTTCTTCCAAAGAGTAGCTGATGGGTTCGAACCACCACCATTTTGGTTAACAGCCAAGTGCTTAACCACTGTGCCACCAAGCTCCTTACGTTGTTTCAAATGGGTATTTTTTTTGTTCTCTTCTCTGTCAACCCTAAAAGGAATGCGGTGATGAAAGCTTTCCACGTGTTTTCTTCCTTGTAGAAATGACAAGTGGGGAAGAATGCGGAAAGGAGACGTTTCTCTTTTTTCTGGCCTCGAGGCAGCCCTGTAGCCCTGGCCCCTTCCCTGCTCCCTAGCCTGATGTGCTGTGGCCTTTCTCCAGAGAGCTGCCGGCTCCCTTGTGTGTTCCTCATCTGCCACTGGGGTTGTCACATGGCCTTGATGATCTCGCCTGCATCCCACAAGCCGCACTGACTTACCTGTGCGTGGAACAACAAGTTATATTGATGAAGCTCCCTTTAGAGTCTAATCTGAATGGAATCTGATTCCTTGTATTTTTGTTGACCTTTAAAACTTGTTTAAGGGCTGCTTTCACTGAAAAGACATTATCAGTCTCCACTTTAGCATTTTGATTCAATAAACAAATCTCATCTCTTTCTCAGCAACATACCAAAAAAATAATTCACCATGATCAAGTGGGATTTATACCAGGTATGCAGGGATGGTTCAACATTAGAAAAACAATCAATCTAATTCATCACATTAAGAAAAGACAAGAACCACATGATCTTATCAATCGATGCAGAAAAGGCATCTGACAAAGTCCAACACCCATTCATGATAAAAACTCTCAACTAAATAGGAATAGAAAGGAAATTCCTTAACATGATTAAGGGCATTTATACAAAGCCAACAGCCAACATCATCCTAAATGGAGAGAGTTTGAAAGCATTACCCCTGAGAACTGGAACTAGGCAAGGATGCCCTTTATCACTGCTCTTATTCAACATTGTGCTGGAGGTCCTAGCCAGAGAAGTTAGGCTAGAAAAAGAAAGGGCGGGCATCCAAATTGGTAGGGAAGAAGTCAAAGTATCTCTATTTGCAGATGATATGATCTTATACACAAAAAGCCCCAAAGAATCCACAAGAAAACCACTGGAACTAATAGAAGATTTCAGCAAAGTATCAGGATACAAGATAAACATACAAAAATCAGTTGGATTTCTCTATACCTACAATGTCATCTCTTTCCAACGAACATATGCTAGTGAAATGAGCAGTGTCGGATAGGAAGTAGAATGAATAGTTGAGCTCTGTGCTAGGCCTAGAAATTAAGAGAGGAGTAGAATGGTGTTAAGTTTGATGAACTCCCAGACAAGTAAGGGAAATAGACAAAGTTAGATATAGTCTGCCTTGGGAAAAAATGAAATAGAAAAGAAAGGAGGGACAAGGAGAATACCTTCTAAGGTGATTCAGGAAGTCTTGGAAAAGGAGAAGGAGCTCATGCTTTGCCCAGGCAAATAGGTCCTAGTCATGGAAGAAGAGTGGCTTAGGCAAAGGTGAGTGCCAGGGTGATATAAACTTTTAACGCACTTGGCTGCTAACCAAAAGGTTGTAAGTTTGAGTCCACCCAGGGGCATCTCAGAAGAAAGTCTTGGCAGTCTACTTCCCAGAAAATCAGTCATTGAAAGTCCTGTGGAGCACTTGCTCTAACACACACGGGGTCACCGTGAGTCAGAATCAGCGGCACCTGGACTAGGCAGAGGGTACTGCTGGTAGAAAAGGCAGTGGGGCACAGGAAGCCTTGTGTGTTTGGAGGTCAGTATCATTTCAGTGGAAGGTGTGGGGTGGAGGGGAGAATGGAAGGAGACGAGTTTGGAGAGCTTGGCAGAGGCCAGATATCCAAAATGCTGGCCCACAGCAAGGGGGTTTGGACTGTATCCTGAAAGTAAGAGAGGGGAGGGCAAGGAAGAGTTTAATGTTCAGGGAGCTGGTGTTATCCATAAAAGCATTGATCTAAGAAACACAGCTTCTTCAAGGAAAAACAAATGGTCTGCATTTAAATTGGGTCCATACCCGTGGCATTTGAGGCAGCCTTGCAAGCCTGGAAATGCAGAACGCTTATTTTCACATAGTCTGTGGATGGGATGACTCTGCCTCAACCTTGACCCTTTCCTCAGCCAGAACTGTGTGGTGCCCTGGGATAATTCATGGGCCTTTAATTGTGTCCCCATAGGAGAGCTCTGCAGAGGACCTCCTCAGGTTAACGTCGAAGAGTTTGCCAGATCTGACCAGCTCTGTGGAAGATGTGTCCTGTTGGACCGACAATGAAGACCAGGAGCCGGAGGGGGAAGAGGATGAAGGAACCGGCTCGTCTTCTGTCCAGGGAGCAGTAAGTGTGCCTCTGGGCCTCCCAGGCTGTCCTGAAGACATGGGTGCCAGAATCAGAGGAGAAATGCTTAAGATGGTATGATAGAGATGAGGATGGGATGGCATCTAGAAGACGAGGG
Source organism: Dugong dugon (assembly GCA_030035585.1). Classification (NCBI taxonomy): domain Eukaryota; kingdom Metazoa; phylum Chordata; class Mammalia; order Sirenia; family Dugongidae; genus Dugong; species Dugong dugon. The sequence continues at coordinate 37,057,624 of CM057460.1, forward strand.
CCCCGGGAGAACCAGGCCTGGCCCAGTGCTGCTGTATCTGGAGGCAGAAGAGGGGCAGCCAGTACAAGATATTTTCTAGACTTCACAGTCCACCCAGGGTCTGCCCTGCTGTGACTTATAAAAGAGCTGATCTACTGGGGAAACGAAAGAAAGAAAGAGGAAGAGAGGGAGGGAGAATAGTAGGTGATAACATTCTGGTTATACATTCACAATCCAGAACTCTTTAAGTTGTAATTTTTTAAAATTGATGAACCAGTTAAATTAAAGACACCTGGTATTGCCTTTGAATCAGCTAAACCTTGAAAGCTTTTTATTTCACAGACAGCAGTGATTAAACCTGCTGCCAAATTCTACTCCGCCATTGACTGTTGCTACACCTGTAAGGAATGGTGGGCTCTAAGCACTTAGGCTGAGCAAACGTACCGCAAATACTAAGGATCTGCCATGAATACCTTTAGTATTTATTTTTCATTATTTACTTTTCAATAAACAGTGACGAGACTTTCTTTTCAATAAGCTCTGTCCGTGCTCAGAATAAAACCATACGGTACATATCAAGTTTGAGGAGTGGAGGAAGGACAAGAGGAGGAATGGTGAAATTCCAGGCATTTGCGTTAACTTCCATCCGTTTCAGTGAGTCTGGCTTTAGTGACGGGGCTGCCTGACCACTGCCACCACCACGTCCAACATTAAGGACTGCCAGTTTGGTCTCAGAAATATCTAAGTTTAGCCCCTCCAGCCCCCTTCCCTATTCCGGCCGTGGTCCTGGTCTACCTCATTGGTCTTTCTTCCTTGAGTATGTTCTCCGGTTCATCTTCTGCTCTGCAAGGACAATAATATTTTAAATGAAAATTGGGCCATGTCACTTAGCTGTTTAAAATCAGTAAGTGGCTCTCAATCATTCTAAAGTTAAAATCTCAACTCCTTAACATAGAGTTGGGATTTAAACCTTAACCAGGTTTTAATTTTAACCTAGGCTGCCTTCTCTCTTAGAATATGCTCCCAGCAGCCCTACAAACACACACACACACACACACAAACACACACACACACACACACACACACTCTCTCTCTCTCTCTCTCTCTCTCTCTCTCTCTCTCTCTCCCCCCCCCTCCCTCTCCCTCTCTCTCCCTCCTCCTATCAGTCCCCACAACACGCACTGTGATCCTAACAGCCCCTCCCCACACACTCTGTTCCTAATGCCCCCCTACACACATGTGCTCCTAACAGCCCCCCCACACCCTGCTCCTGTCAGCCCCCCTACACACACACTCACTCCGCTCCTATCAGCTCTCCCTACACACACACTCTGCCCCTAAAAGCCTCCCCAACAAGTACTCTGCTCCTATCAGCCCCCCTACACACACAGTGCTCCTAACAGCACCCATACACACATGCTGCTCCTATCAGCACCCCCCACTCTGCTCCTAACAGCCCCCCTATACACACACACTCTGCTCCTAACAGCCTCCCCCTGCTCACACACACATACTTTGCTCCTAACAGGCCCCCCCATACACACACACACATACTCTCTCCCCTCCTAGCACGCTGAGCTCGGCTGCACACAAACATTCTCTGGGACCATTCATTGCTTTGTGCCTTTGCATCTGCTGTTCCTTCTACCTCATACACCCTCTCTCCTTCTTTACTGGGCAAGATCCTTGTCAGCCCAGCCCAAACATCACCCCTCTCCTACCAATGAACCTTTCCCTGAACCCCCAGAGTTACATGGTCTGTGCTCTGCGCTTGCAGAGCTCTGTGTGTATATTTCTATGATCGCACTCACCACCTAGTTTTCATAATTTATCTTTTTACATTATTTATTTTGTCTTCTTCATGAGATGTAAGCATTTCAAGGGCAGGGACTGTGATGCCTTAAGTATCTGTCTATCCCTAGGACATGGTATAATGCCTGGAATATGATGAGGGCTGAAGGATGGGAGGGAAGGGTTCTCCTGTGATGTCCTGTCATTCCTTGAGCACTTCTTATCCTGCCCTTGAAGCACACGTGGTTCTCTGACGTCCCTGAGGCCCAGTTTTGAGTCCCTGAGCCTCTGACTCTCCTCCCTCACTCCTCTTGCACCCAACCTGTGCCCTCCCCTGACCCTTCCCAGTCTGCTCTTCACATGGGTTGACCCCCTGCCCTCTCCCCACCATTGGGGTGTCAGCACTCTGTGGCATTGCAGCACTGCGAGATCTGGCCTATCCACTTATTGGAGGATGAGGAAGAGCAGTTCTTTTCTGGTCCTGTGGCCAGAGGGGAGGGATCCTGTTCAACCTCAGGTTTCACACATATGGAACCAAATTGGGGCAAAGCAGCCGAGAGCTTAAGCCTGCAGAGGATGGTGAGCTATAATTCCCCTGCAGATGCCATAATCCCCATGGGAAGGAGTGTAGTAGTTGAAAGCACCAGAGAGATGGCTGTGCTTGGGGCATTCCACATGTGGAATGCATACACCTCCTCTCTGATTATCTGAGCACTGCCTTCCTCCTGGAATCCCTGGTTGGTGCAGATGGTTAATGTGCTTGGTGGCTAACCAAAAGGTTGAAAGTTCCAGTTCACCCAGAGGTGCCTCAGGAGAAAGGCCTGGTGATCTACTTCCAAAAATCAGCCATTGAAAACCCAATGGAGCACAGTTCTACTCTGTCACACAGGGAATCACCATAAGTCGGAGTTGACTTGAAGGCCACAGGTTTTTCTACCTTCCTCTCAAAGTCCAGGTGCAGTCCTAAGTTATCTGTGAAGCTTTCTCCTACTTGAAGTTATCTGCAACCATCTCTGTCTCTGTCAGACTCACTAAGCATTGCTCCCCCTGGCATTTAGCATCTGCTATTTTCTGTAGATTGGTTGCTGCTTATCTCATTGGGGAAGAAAAGAAAATACATAAAGTGTTTAAGGTTTTGAAGTCAGGTATACCTCTTTGAGCCCCCTAACAACAACAACAACAAAAAAAAACCAAACCTGTTGCCGTCAATTCTGAGTCATAGCGACCCTGTAGGACAGAGTAGACTTACCCTGTAGAGTTTCCAAGGAGCTCCTGGTAGATTTGTACTGCTTACCTTTTGGTTAGCAGCCATAGCATTTAACCACTATGCCACCAGGGTTTCCTTTGAGCCCCCAGAAGCCAATAAAGTACCTTGCATTCAAGACACGTTATCGTTGTTGTTTGTTGCCATGGCGTGGGCTCCGAGTCATAGTGACCTTATGTGTAACAGAACAAAACATTGCCCAGTCCTGCACCATCCCCACATTCAGACCATACTCAGTACATATGTCTTGCTCATGAAGCTATCTATAGAGCAATAGTTCTCAAAGTGTGGTCCCCAGACCAGCAGCATCAGCATCACCTAGGAACTTGTTAGAAATGCAAATCCTCTGGCACCACCTAGACCTAGGAATCAGAAACTCAGGGGTGGTACCCAACAATCTGTGTCTGAAGAAGTCCTCCAGGTGATTCTGACTGAGACTACAGTTTAAGAGTCCATGCAATCAAATGAGTGGTGCGTGTATTGTTGTTATTGGCTATTCAAAGAAAGTGAGTGTCTTTCTCAAGTATAAGGTCTCTGGCGGGCACGAACAATTTGCACTTGTTTACTAACCTCAAGATTGGCCATTTGAACGCACCCACTGGCACCACAGAAGAAAGGCCTGGCAGTCTGTTTGCGTAGAGATCATAGCCAAGAAAGCCCTGTGGAGCAGTTCTACTCTGTAACACATGGGGTTGCCATGAATTGGAACAGACTCAACAGCAACAGGTTTGGTTTTGGGGTTTTCTCAAGGATAAACAATTACAGTTCATCCTAAAAATAAGATTTTTCAGGAAGAAAAAATTCAAAAGTCCATGTTCTGGCCTTCAACAACAGTGACTCGCAAATGAAGAGAGAAGGAAGCGTTTCAGTGTAACGGGGCATGAAAGGGGAGATACCTTCTCAGGGATTTGGGGCCTGTCCCTGTTTGTATATTTTTAACAAAGACCAAAAAAAATAAAAACAGAAGTAATGGTTGTCTTTGCCAAATCTGCAATTGTTGAAGCTTGGCCGGGAAGAGTTTGTTTAGCACATCAATCAGGAGACCTGTATCTGGCTTCCTTTGGCATCAAGGGAGTCAGTTCTAACATTTTTGAAATCACCAGTTTGGGGCAATCTTGGTAAACTTCTGGGTGATTCGGGTTTGAGAAGGAATGGTTAAAGGGACTCGCCTCTCCCAGAGAAAGAAGAGCAAAGCTGGACCTGTAAGTCTGAGATCGATGTTTGATTATTTATTTGTTGGTGTAAGAACCCCAATCACAGTCTTGTGGGGGGAAAAAAATGAGATTTTTTCAGGAGGAAAAAATAAGTATCCTCGGAGTAAGCTATTGATCCTTTTGTGGAAAGGAGAAGACCTCTTGTGTTTTATTGGAATTGAATAATTGATGAAGCATGGCTCTAAATGTTTCAGAAGGTGCCTCCTTATGACAGCATCTTTTTTTCTTACTAGTAGCTTTTACTGCAGTCCTGGTGGCACCATGGTTAAAGTGCTCAGATGCTAACCGAAAGGTTGGCGATTGAACCCACCAGCTGCTCCATGGTTGAAAGACGTGGCAGTCTGCTTCCATAAAGATTACAGCCTTGGAAACTCTGTAGGGCAGATCCACTCTGTCCTATACGGTCGCTCTCAGTAGCAATCGACTCGACGGCAGTGGGTTTGGTTTTTTTAGTTTTTTACTGCAGATACTGAAAGTATCATTTCTGGTTGTTGCTTCAAGTTGCCCTGGATTGGAAACTGTTTCTTGTTGGGGCCTGAGCTAAATTTTTCTGGTCAATTGAACTTAGAGCCTAATGCAAAGAACAGTGAGCAAGCACCAAGGGTGTAAAGGTATGATTGTTTTTAAAATGGAAAAATCCCAGTGTCTAGCTTGAAATCAGATCTTTACAGAGTAAAACTTTAAACACAGAGAGACACCAACGCTTGCTCCCTGAGGATTTGTGAGGAGAGTGAAGGTTCTTTCCCTAAAGCCATGAGGGTAGGGTGTTAAGCCTGGAGAGCTCAGGCTGCTTGTGTAGATGGCGGTGGACTGTGTTGGGGAGCCTTGTTGCCTCAGCGTCCCTCTGAGCCCAGGATAATCTCAGTGACGGCTTATAGACCTCTATGCTCTGCCCCCTGGGTTAGAAACATCTTTTATTCTCCCCATGCTTCCACTTACCTGATCTCAAGACTCTCTTCTTCTAAGAAGTCTTCCCAGATACACACATCTTATATGCTTGGGCCCCAGCATGTAATCCACCCTGTATTTTCTTTCTCTGGAGCCCTGGTGGCACAGTGGTTAAGAGCTCAGCTGCTAACCAAAAGGCTGGCAGTTCAAATCCACCAGCTGCTCCTTGGAAATTCTGTGGGGCAGTTCTATTCTGTCCTATAGACTCGCTATGAGTCAGAATTGACTCGCTGGCGATGGGTTTGGTTTTTCTGGTTTTGGTGGTGCAAATGGTTAATGAACTCTGCCACGAACTAAAAGGTTGGAAGTTCGAGTCCACCTGGAGGCAGCTTGGAATAAAGGCCTGGTGAGAGAGAGAGAGAGAGATTGAATAACTTTAAGGAAATGACTCATGCAGTTGTTGGGACTGGCAAGTCCCAAATCCATAGGTCAGGCAGCAGCAGGCTGGAGACCTCTGCTGGCTCACGGTATTGTGGGGGACCTCGTGGGATTATGGGGGGCTGGCAAATCCAAGAAGAGTGCAGGGTCAAGAGAGAGTGAGAGTGAGCTTCGCCAGAACATCTGGTTGTATTCTGGAGGCAGACCATAGGAAGTTTCCCCAAGGAAACTTCCCTTTTAACTGATTGATCACATCATGGAATGTTATTGCATCGTATCACGTCACCTAACATCACATCAACCAGTCCAGTGTCTGCCAAGCCACTGAGAATCACAGCCTAGCCAAGCTGACACATAATATTAACCATCACAGCAGGTGATGCTGGCGCGTACCCAGATTTAAGAAGCAAACCTTGGAAGCTGGTAGACACTGTAGAAAGCAGGTTCCGAACACACTCTTTGTTTGCCAGATGGTAGTTTTCATGATGTGAAGCAAGGTGGCAGGGCTCCTAAGAGTCTCATGGCTGGGAGCTGGGTGAAGCCCAGAGGACTGTCTCTGCATGGCTTTGGGACAAGGGGAGGTTTCAAGCCCTCAGCTGCCCCCCCACCTTTCAGCAGTTTAGGGCCAGTGGGCGAGGCTAGGTGTTTGCTGTTCCCTCACGGCACAGGCTTGCTTGCACACCATGGTTCCCATCGCCTTCCCAAATGCTGGTGTCTGGTACATAGACTGATGATGTCAGTGCAGAAATTGTATTCTCTCCTGACCCAGCCCAAAGCAGCCAGCAACACTCCCTGATCCACAATTCCCTGCCTTTTATACTTTTCTCTCCACTGTCCCAAACTGTGAGCTGCCCTCTCCTTCCCCTCACTCCTACGCTTCCCAAGTAGGTCTCAGTTCACTCAGATGTCCCTTAAGCAACGTTTCAGTTGGCACTGGACGTAGATAAGAGGTGGCATGAAAAGGCAAGGCAGGATGTAGAATTGGCAGGGCAGAATAAGACAGGGAAAGCTGCAATTAGTGCTGGTCTAAGAAAACAAGTTTTTAAATTGGGGTTGGTTTTTGTTTGGTTTGGCTTCATTTTTAAGGAGATGAAGCAATTATTTAAAGAGATGGGGGTGGGGGAAGAAGATAAGAATAATTATTTGGCCTGGATGAATTGTCTAGAAAACTGCTGAAATTTGAATTAGACTTACTCTGGTGGCACGTTTTCAGGGGCCTATTCCAACTTGCTACCTGGCTCTGTGCTGCATTTTCACCCAAGCAGTTTATAGTTTTCAAGGAACCAAGCAACTCATGTGATTTGCATGGAAAAGCAAATATTGTATACCATAGCCACATAGCACAGAGATCTCCAGAGTGGATGTGCACACCAGGGAGGGGTCGGGGAGCAAGCAGGTCTCTCAAGGTGTGGGAGGAAATTGTTAGAACTTGTATATATTTTATCGCATTTTAGATTACTTTGTGTTTTCTAGTCTATGTATACATTAGCATGGTCACATCTGTTTATTATATATATATATATATATGTTGGGAGTGCTTGGTGGCTAACCCATTGTCATTAAGACAATTGTGACTCATGGTGACCCATGTGTTACATAATAGAATTGCTCCATAGGGTTTTCTTGACTGTAATCTTTATGGAAGCAGGTTGCCAGGCCTTTCTTCCGTGGTGCCATTGGGTGGGTTTGAACTGCCAGCCTTTAGATTAGTAGCCAAGAAGAAACCATTTACGCCACCCAGGGGTCTGCTTGATCGCTGCACAATCTAAAAAGTCTGACATAACAGCATTGTCATTAAGTTCATCTAAAGAAATCCCCTTAACATGAAGTCAGCTTTTTATTGCCTTTCTGGTTTGAAAAATTCCTTCAGATGTCAGTGAAAATAAAATATGGACTACTAGAGCATGTAATAAAGTTTCCTTGCCCTCAAGTTAATTTCTTTTATGACAGTCATACTGGAAAAGTCATTAAAGTATTGAATTTATTTCTTCAGGTGAGTTACTTCCTGTTTTTGCATATTTCATCACAGTATCCAAGTGTGCCTTTCAACCCTGTCCCCGGTTACACATTTCCCCTTATAAATATGCCTATTTTTTAAATTTAGTTTTACACATCCTTTGTGAATTTGGATCTGCAAGCCACACGCTGAAATGGAAAGCAAAATATATTAAGACTTGAAGGAAGGTGGCAGTGCAGAAATTGTAATCTTTAGCTGTAGCCGAAACAATGGCAATTGCACAGAAAAAAGACTGGATAGTGTGACTCAGCTTTGTTCATGAGCTTTGCCATGTCTTTTAGGTGGCAGAAATCCTTGAGATGTAGGTTTGTGTCTTTTGCGACTGTAAATGGAGATTATGCTGATGCACTCAGCCAGATTCTTAACTTTCTTAAGAGAAACAGGATGTGCCCACTTAGTTTCAATTCCAGTTATTGTGTTGGTTTTTTAGGCAAATGATGAAACTACCTTTGACATTGCATAGATGAGTTAGACAAATGGGCATTCAGTGCTGGAAGAAGACCCACCTCATGTGAAGACTTCATGAGCACTGGAAGATTGGGAGTTTGGGGGCACGTTTCTCTTGTTGTTATTGTTGTTGTTAGCTGCTGGTGAGTCAGCCTGACTCATGGCGACCTGAATGCACAGTGAGTGGAACCAAACGCTACCTGGTCCTGCTCCCTTCCCATGATTGTTTTCTCGTTTTACACATCTTGTGCAACATGGTAGTAAGAGCATGGGAAATAAAAACAAAGCAAAGCCTAAGAGGTCAGAAGTTTCTCTGTGGAATCCAGGAGAAATTTCACAAAGAGATAGAGCTATTGAAAATGACTAGAATTCTCCCCACCTCTGCCTCCTATTGTTACTGTTTGCTTGCCTAGCTTTTTATTTGTTGTTTGTTTGCTTGTTTTTTCTTGCCTTGCTTTTTCCATGAATGCTGTTTTAGCTCAGCAAATGCCGTTTGCAGAAAAAAAGAGGCATGGCTCTCCCTTCTGGTTCTTGCTCTTAATCCTTTGCTTGAAATATCCTCCCCTCCCCTCCCCTCCCCTCCTCAACTATCTAGATTCTGAAGCCTCTCAGCCCTCATTCCTCAAGGAGACTTTACTAATTACTCCAGCTTTTACTCATCTCCCCTTTCTCTACCAATTTCATTTGTCTGTTTCTCACATTTTAGTACTTAAAATCAGAAAGACAGCCCCTGATTTATAAATGGGTAGGTATTTTCAAAAATTTGTTGGTAAAGCTGTATTGTTCGGATATTAGAGTTTATTTCCCTCTACAAACAAACGTTGTTGTTATTGTTTTTCCATAGAATCAATTCCAACTTATGGAGACTCCACGTGTTACAGAGTAGAACTGTACTCCGTAGGTTTCTGTTGACTGTGATCTTTATGGAAGCAGATCACCAGGCCTTTCTTCCACAGAGTTGCTGGGTGGGTTTGAACTGCCAGCCTTTAGGTTAGCAGCTAATTACAAAGCACTTGTATCACCAGACTCCTTAGAAACAAGTATATTTATCTAATAAATCCTTGTGGAATTATTTTTTAAGATAGTGGTGGCAAAAGGTGGCCAGCATGCCATGCCCTCCCCTACTTCAGCTCCCATTCCTAACACTTGCCTACTGAATCCAGATATAACCTCAGAAGTCTTATAACAGGGCCCTGCAGATGCCCACAACTGTAGTATGAGTCAGCACTGGACTGTGGCCACCTTGACATCCCTGTCCACATGCTGAGCACTGTGCTAGGTACTTTGGGGATACAAAGACATGCTGGATACAGTCTTTCTTCCTCTCTTACAGTGTTTATCATGTTCCATAATGAACTCTAGTTATCCACATACTTTTCATATGCCTCTCTTCCACATAATAACTCCATAGGAGCCACAGGCTGTGTTGACTTTGAGGAGGGAAATCTGGTTCCTTCCAGGAACCAGGGAAGGTTCAGTTAGGGAGTGGGGTATTTGATGGTTCCATAGGATTCCCACAGGAACAGGTGGAAATTGGTGGCATTCTAGAGCAGAAAAAGTAACATGTCCAGAAATAGGTATTTTAAGACCTGTTCAAGGATCAACAAATAGTCTATTAAACACAAATGTTCGACCCATGCTTTTAGTTCCAGACTAAGGAATTATGACTTATTTCACAGTTAGTGTAACTCCCTGGTGGTTTTTGAGTATAGTGACAGGGTCAGAGTTTGTGCTTTAAGGTTACTCAAGCAGTGGGGTAGAGGAAGAGTTGGATTGAAGAAAGGCAGGATGGAGGTGGAGAGATGGTTTGGAGGTCTTTGTCATAGCCCCTCTGAGAAGTAGCCAGAGCCTGTGCCTTGAAGAAGGAAGGGTGGGAAGCACCATGAGTGACTGGAGGTCACTGGGAGGGAGGGAGCAGGGCCAGCATTCCAGGTGGTGCTGGCAGCAAGTGTTCCTTGGTGGTTAAGGAAAGGATGAATAGAGTTTCCTTCCTTTTCTTCTGAGGGCATGGATGACCCTAAGCAAAATTTTGAGTGGGGTTGGGTTTACATTTTGAACCCTCCTACCTCCTGCCATCCACTCATTTTAACTGGCTGGTATCTCTTCACAGGTTCCCTGGAGCCTAGTGCCCTCACAGATGCTCTGAACACGCCCACTGAGATACCCACAGTCTTTCCTACCCTCCTTTATTATAGAAACTTCTCCTGTGTTCGTTCTCCGGCTGTTTTGTCCCCATTTCCCACCACCACTGCTACCACCACCACCAACAACAAAAAATAATAGTAATAAGCAAACAAAACCCTTCCACTTCTTCTAACCAGCTAGTCCTGGGTATGTTTGTTAATAAAGCAATCTGATTAAACCAATTGAAATGATAGCCAATAACCCTATGATACTTAGCGAAGTATGTACATTTTTAAAAGAGGATCCTTGTTATCCCAAATGAGTTTCTAATTTGGTATCATTTCAAAATGAAATTTAAAGATAAAATCGCACAGCCTGAATGACAAGGATGTTTTTAGAGGAAATACCATGGTAGACAAGTAAGCTTTGCCTCCTGTAGCAGCTTCCTTAAGATATCCTTACTTGTCAGTCCCTTCCCTTCAACTTGTTATGTTTTCTAAAAATTCTCAAGTTTCTTCACAATGACTTTGGGGAGGGATGGAAGCGGGAGAGATGGGTAGGGCTAGGATATGATTTATTCCTGTAGATTGGGGTTTGGTAGAATTTTTTCTGTAAAGAGCCAGTTAGTAAACATTTTAGGCTTTGTGAACCATACAGTCTCTGCTGCTATTGCTCCACTCTGCTCTGGTAGCACAAAAGCAAGCATGTTGTTGTTACTTGCCATTGAGTTGGGTCCGACTCATGGTGATGTTATGTGTAAAGGAACGAAAAGTTGTGTGGTGCTGCACCATCTTCATGATCGCTAATATGTTTGAGTCCATTGTTGTGTCTGTTATGTTGATCCATCTTATGGAGGGTTTCCCTCATTTTCACCGACCCTCTACTCCAACCATGATGTCTTTTTCTAGCCATTGTAATGACATGTCCAAAGTAAGCTAGCCCAGGTCTCTCCATCCTCACTTTTAAGGATCTTTCCTGTTGTTATTTCTCCTAAGACTGACTTGACCATTCTTCTGACAGTCCACAGACAATACATAAACTAACAGGCGTAGCTGTGTTCCAGTGAAAATTTACAAAACTTTATGAAAACTAGTGTTGGGCTAGATTTGGCTTCTGGGTGGTGGTTTGTTGACCCCTGCTGTAGTTCATCATTTGTGAGCCCGGGACAGAAATTACTCTGCTTTCTCTGTGGATTCCACATAGCATGTCTCAGCTTTCAAGTCATCTTCTTAAAGAAGTACATACCTTTAGAGATATATATCAGCAAATCAGCAAGTACTCAACACCACTGCTGGAAAATAAAGAAGTCACAGTACAGCTCGTGTTGATCTGGAAAAGACAGCAAAAGGCCTTACGATGCCAAAGACCAAAGCTTAATCATGATTTCTTCAACATGACCAGTTACTCTTCATCTGAAACCTACCTAAACAGTATGCCTGGTTAAAACAATATTTTTCTGTTACAATAAGCCATGTAATAATGTGAGACTCCCTCTAAAAGGTGTGTATAGAAAAAGGCCCTGGAGAATTCTGGTATGATCACTGTTACTGCTGAATTGGACTGGACTCAGCTACTGTATTAGGGTTGTTATTGTTGTTAGTTGCCGTTAAGTAGATTCCTACTTATGGTGATGCCACGTGTGTCAGAGTAGAATGGCGCTCATAGGGTTTTCAAAGCTGAAAACCTTTTGGAAGTGGAGCGCCAGGCCTGTCTTCCAAGGCACCTCTGAGTGGGTTCAAACTGCCAACCTTTTGGCTAATAGTTGAGCTCTTAACCATTTGCACCACCCATGGAATTCCTGTATATGGTACCTCTGACAATTTGTCACTTACTTTCTTCCCTGCCAGTCCTCCCACTTACTCCTTATGTCTCTTATACATGCTTTTCTTTTTTGACTGTCCTCCCATCTCTGCTTTTTTTATGTCTCGAGATTTTCCTGTAAGCGCGTACATGCGTGCGTGCGCACACACACACACACCCCCTCTGATTTCATCCTGGAATTTAGGAAAAAGCATGTCATAGTTCTGCTGCCAGAGACATGTCCAGTGAGGGTGAGCCCAACAACCAGCTCCTGCTGAGAAACTCCCAAGGGCCTGCCTATAGTAGCCAGCCTATAAACCCAAGGAAAAGCTCCCCACCCCACAGTTTTCTCACCTGCTAGGGCATGGAAATAAGACCAGAGTGAGGGATGCCTACTTCATAGAGAGTTTCTGTACTTGCCTTGCCTCAGTTTGAAAGCTCTACCAAAGAGGGACTAATGTAGGTTTTTTTCTGGCAATCCACCTGCCCTGTTATTTTCTAAGAAGTCACTTGAGGACACTGTCATTTCTTCGGTAAAGTGGCACATACAAGCACACCACCAAAGGTCAAATGTGGGCTAATGATTTATTACATTCCTGAGACCTAAAAGGTGATTTCTTTGCCTCAACTTGGTAAGGAACCAAGATATCTATTTTTGTATGCATACAAATCATCCACATAATCATAAACGACGTGTGCTAAGCCCATTCAGATTGTTTGGAGATGATGAATGGGAGAAAACCGGAAATGAACTCAGCACGAGGGCAACATTATTCCATCTGCAGAGCTGCTGCCTGAGTGTCTCTGTGGGCATCAGCTGCAGCCTCCCCCGGCTGCCTCCGACAACCCCTGACTGTGCACTTGCTCTCTGCGTGTCCCAGAGCTTGCTGAACTTTTGCGAGTTCTTCTCTTTAGTTTTACTGTCTTCTCCTCAGTCCTGAGTTACTTTCTGTTGGAAAGCAATGAGTCTAATGTGGCAGTAGATTCGTATTTTAATTTCTCCATGCAGCTTGCAGTCTTCTTGCTCCTTTGCGCAGATGCATTGTTGCTCTGGTTCCCTTTTTTGAACAATCCTTCATTCCCAGTCCTGGCCTTTCTGCTGGCCGTCTTGTTCTCCTTTGGTCACTCAAACATCTGCCCCAGGTATTTGGAAAATGAGCTTCCTTTGGCATCCTAAAAATAATCTGAGTGTGACTGAAAGGGAAATGACCATGCTCCACTGTCCTGTGGATACTGACCAGGAGGATAAGCCAACCAGGCTTCCAGGGGATTTGGAGCTTGAGTGCCTTGTGTTGCATCTGCGGATCCTTGTTTTTCAAGAGCTGGTGTGAAAACATGGTGTGAACTGGGTATAGCCAGTCCCCCTGAAGTTTTCCTTGGGACCAGATACATGTGTATGATAGAAATGGTTAGAGATAAAAACCACACTTCGTGGTTTGTAGGCCTTCGAGAGTTAGATGAGAAAGACATGATGCTGAGAAGTTAAATAGTATATTAGTCACAGTGTCATCAAGGCGATCACAGAAGTGCTTTGAACACCACTTATATGACCTTTTAAAGTACTAGACTTTTAGCTTGGATGGACCAAGGGGCCTATCTGGTGCGTAATGATGATCTTCTCCCCACCCCCAGAAGTCTAAAATTTGTCAGAAGCTGAAACTCAATTCCTGTGCTGTCTCTGCATAGGAGACAGCATAGGAGTGCCTTCTGCACTGGAGACACTGGCGAAAAACAAGGCTTCAGGAGTTGGCAGAATACCAGTTGAGATGTTTCAACAAACAGATGCAGCACTGGAAGTGCTGACTCATCCATGCCAAGAAATTTGGAAGACAGCTACCTGGCCAACCGACTGGAAGAGATCCATGTTTATGCCTATTCCCAAGAAAGGTGATCCAACCAAATGTGGAAATTATCAAACAATATCATTAATGTCACACACAAGTAAAATTTTCTGAAGATCGTTCAAAAGTGGCAGCAGCAGTATATCAACAGGGAACTGCCAGAAATTCAAGCCAGATTCAGAAGAAGATGTGGAACCAGGCATATCATTGCTGATTCAGATGGATCGTGTCTGAAAGCAGAGAATATCAGAAAGATGTTTACCCTGTGTTTTATTGACTATGCAAAGGCATTAGACTGTGTAGATCTAACAAATTATGGATAACACTGGGAAAAAATGGGAATTCTAGAACACTTAATTGTGCTCATGAGGAACCTGCATAGATCAAGAGGCAAAACAAGGGGATACTCCGTGGTTTAAAGTCAGGAAAGGTGTGCATCAGGGTTGTATCCTTTCACCATGCCTATTCAATTTGTATGCTAGGCAAATAATCCAAGAAGGTGGACTCTATGAAGAAGAATGAGGCATCAAGCAACCTTGCCTGCTGAAAGTGAAGGGGACTTGAAGCACTTACTGATGAAGATCAAAGACTATAGCCTTCAGTATGGATTACACCTCAACATAAAGAAAGCAAAAATCCTAACAACTGGACCAATAAGCAATATCATGATAAACGGAGAAAAGATTGAAGTTGTCAAGGATTTCATTTTACTTGGATCCACAATCAAGACCCATGAAGGCAGGAGTTGAGAAATCAAAGGACACGTTGCTTTGGGCAAATCTGCTGCAAAAGACTTCTTTAAAGTGTTGAAAAGCAAAGATGTCACCTTGAAGACTAAGGTGCACCTGACCCAAGCCATTGTGTTTTCAATTGCCTCATGTGCATGTGAAAGCTAGACGGTGAATAAGGGAGATGGAAGAAGAATTGATGCCTTCGAATTGTGGTGTTGGCAAAGAATATTGAATATATCATGGACTGCTAAAAGAAGGAACAAATCTGTCTTGGAAGAAGTACAACCAGAATGATCCTTAGAAGAAAGAATGGCGAGACCACGTCTCACGTACTTTGGACATGTTACCAGGAGGGATCAGTCCCTGGAGTAGGACATCATGCTTGGTAAAGTAGACGGTCAGTGAAAAAGAGGAAGACCCTCAGTGAGATGGATTGACACAGTGGCTGCAACAGTGGGCTCAAGCGTAACAACTGTGAGGATGGCACAGGACCAGGCAGTGTTTCATTCTGTTGTATATGGGGTTGCTATGAGTCGGAACCGACTCGACAGCACCTAACAACAACAACATGCTGTCTGTCATCCAAAATTATGTCCAACTGCTTTGCCCAGTACACATTGCAGAGGTTCTGCAGTGAGATAAAATGTCAACATAATAATCTTCCAGTATTTAAAATGCCAACAATATAGATGCCCCAAATTTTAACATACACCTCCTCCATTATCAAATTCTCAGGAAATAAACATCCAAATATTAAATCTGCTTGCAAGTCACAATCCAAAGATGTTAAAATCTGAAGTAATTAGCATCCAAACTTAAATTTCTTTGACCTTTTAAGTTAAAAGACCAAAGCACTTAAAGCTGTCTTCGATCTCTTCTGTTTCTTATTTTGTTCCATCTTAGCTAATGAGATTTCTTGATCCTGGGGAGAGGTTGTGTTTTTCAGTGTTTACAGCCTGGGCTGTTTTCCACTGGAATGAATGTGGTTCCTTCAGCTCCAAGAAAGTTGAATTCGTTTAACAGCAACTCTTTCCTGGTGCTTTATTTATTTATTTTATATTTTATTTTTGTTGTTGTTGTTGAGAATATATACAGCAAAACATACACCAATTCAACAATTTCTACATGTGCAATTCAGTGAGATTGAATATATTCCTTGAGTTGTGCAACCATTCTCATCCTCCTTTTCTGAGTTCTTCCTCCTCCATTAGCATAAATTCACTGCCCTCTAAGGTTCCTATCTAATCTTTCCAGTTGCTGTTGTGAATTTGGTCTTATATAGATATTCTTAAAAGAGCACAGTGCTCAAGGTAGACATTCTTTACTAGTTAAGCTAAACTATTGTTTCGTCTTAAGAAGACCTCAGGGGACATTTTTGGTTTAAGGTTTAAAGATTGTCTCCGAGCAGTAGTTTCAGGGGTTCATCCAGCCTCCATGGATCTATAAAGTCTGGATTCCATGAGAATTTGAAATTCTATATTTTGATCAGGATTCTTCTATAGAATCTTTGATCAGAATGTTCAGTAGTGGTAGCTGGGCACCATCCAGTTCTTCTGGTCTCATGGCAAAAGGGGCAGTTGTTCAAGGAGGCAATTAGCCGCACATTCCATTTCCTCCTCCTATTCCTGACTCTCCTTGCTTTGTTGCTCCAGGCAAATACAGACCAATTGTTGTACCCTGGATGGCCACTTGCAAGCTTTTAAGACCCAGGTACTATGCAAGGAACTAGGAGGTAGAACAGAAGCGCTGAACACAATATTAGGACAATTAACTGGGATGTCTCATGAAACCATGACCCTAAACCTCCAAACGAAAGAATCAAATACCATGAGGTATCTGATTGTACATAAGCAGCCTCAGCAGCTACTTTTTTTGTTCTTTTTTTTTTTTTTTTTTGAGTCATTGTAAATATATCTATCTCACAACTTTTGCCAATTCAACTTTTTACAGGTGTACAACTTACTGATAGCAATTACATTCATCGGCTGTGCAACCCTACCCTTAATAAATGCAATTTTTCCGTCACCATAAACCATAAGTCAGTACTTCCTAAACAGTAATCCTTCCTTTTCTCCTCCCTCCCACACCTGGTAACCACTAAGAAACTTTAATCTCTGTACATTTGCCTTTTCTTGTCTTTTTATGTAAGTGAAATCATACAATATCTGTCCTTTTGTGATTGACTTATTTCACTCAGCATAATGTCTTCCAGCTCCAGCCATATTGTAGCATGTTTCAAGACTTCATTTCTCTTACTGCCTGAGTAATATTCCATTGTATGTATATGTCACAATTTGTTTATCCATTCATCCATTGATGGGCATTTAGGTTGTTTCCACCTTTTGGCTATTGTGAATAATGCTGCAGTGAACATTGATGTACAAGTATGTATTTGAGTCTCTGCTTTCAAGTCTTTAGGTATATACCTAGGAGTGGAATTGCTGGGTGATATGTTTCTATTTTTAGTGTTTTGAGGAACCACCACACTGATTTCCACAATGACTGTACCATTTTTTATGGATAAGGGTTCTAATTTCCCCACATCTTCACCAACATTTGTTATTTTCTGTTTTTTTTTTTTTGGTTTTTTGTTTTTTGTCTTTTTTTAATTTTAACCATCCTAATGGGAGTAAAATGGTATCTCGTGGTTTTGATTTGCATCTCTCTGATGGCTAATGACATTGAGCATCTTTTCATATGTTTGGTGGCCATTTTAATGTCTTTTTGGCGATCATGTGCTTTACTTTTTAGTGAAATATAAATGACCCAAAGAGTAAATTGACCTACAAATGGTATAGAACATTGACCCACACCCTTGACATTTAGAAAATGAGCCAATCCCCAGCCCTACACAGATATCCCAGACAGGATTATATTCTTGAGACCTTTGCTGATTTTGCCAAAGACAATGTCAAGAACTGTAAAAAGTCTGAGGTTTTACTTGACAGTTTCATGGATGCTGGCAGAAGACATGAGACTCCTGGGTCAGAAACAAATACTTGTATTCCTTATGGCACAGCAAGTACCACATGCTTCACATTCACATTAGTCTATCTTGCTCCCCAAGTGCCATGGAGGGAATGAAGAGGGGCTTAGGTGGATGTACTCATAGAGAATTTGCATCATAGCTGAGGGGTCAGAGCTTAGGGAACACAAATCTTTTATAATGGGCTAGAAGAAAATCTGCCTGGCCTTTGATCCAAAGGGAGACATTATCTGGACAGCAGATTGACTTGCCCTTTCCTCTGGAGAGAGGCGGGCTGTTCACTATACAAACATTCTTGGAAAGGATTGATAGTTTGGAGCAAAGACAGCCAGTGCCTCTGTTTGCAAGTCTTACAGAAATGCGAGAGACTCAGTAACATCAAAGAAAAGTTTTATGGTGAAAAATCTTCTTGATTTGAAGATGCCAGTCTATGTCAGTTGTCTGGAGTCCATGACTATAAACTTAAACTCGACTGGCAGGAATCTTCCTCCCAGTCTGGGGTGAAAAATCATCCTGGTCCTACTTAAAGTGCTTTTCTTGTGTCTTTAAAAATCTCTCCGTTTTCATTTACACGTTATATACAAGTATAGAACTCCCTGGCACTGCATTGGGTGTGGATGGTGCTGCTGATGGCGTGTCCACATTCTCGGGAGCAGGTATTTTCAGTCCTGGGCCATTTTTCTGTTTCCACTGCCTCTTGGCACAGAAGTGCTAGATTGAAGAAAGCTGCATCCCTTCTCCCCTATTTGTTTGGCTGGAGAGCACCCTTTGCAGATTCATGAACCAGATCTGCTGTTGATTATTCTAAAGCCTATGCCCTCAATGGGCTAGCAAGGGCCGAAACCTGTACCACCTGCTCCTTGAGATTCCTCTGTCCTCAAGTTCGAAAAGTTTCAGAGGTCAACTAGCATTCCTTTCTGCTACATTTTTTTTTTTTTTTTTTAAGTAATTGGATATACTTCTCGTGTTTCATTTCCTTGTCCTTTGGGGGAAAGGCTCACTTGAGTTTCTGCTTAACATGATGCTTAAATTTATTCCTTTTCTTCTTTTATAGCCCTGCTTGCTGAATCTGCATGCCTTTTTTTGTTTTTGTTTTTACTTCTTTTCTTTTGCTTTCTGGCTTAGGCTTTTTTTCCCCTTAGAATACTATTCTAGATTCTGTCCCCTGGAGCCCATCTTAGTGAAAGAAATGGAGTCAACGAGTCCTCTGTTTACCCAGAGCATCCATTGTTCAATGCATCTTATCCACCAGCCACCTCTGAGTTGGCTAACTCCACCCAGGAAATATTCTTCCCTCAGACCAACATCAAGTTCAGGCCTCCTATTGTCCTGCCTGGCTCCCCTTTGATATTTCTCATGTTTCCTTCCTTTAGAGTCCTAATTTCATATATTTCTCAAGCCAGTTCCATCAAGGCATAACAATAACTGTGTCGCTTTAATCAACCAGGAAACGTTTTTACTCTTCATGATCTATCTTAACCCTCACCACAGATTTTCTGATCCTTCTTGAGGTAGCTGTTCCAATTCCTCTTACTAAAGCTCGCCAGCTGACGTTTTAGAAGGACGTCTCTCATGGAACATTACTCAGCCATAAAGAGAAATGAAGTCCTGATGCATGCCATAGTATGAAAACATTATGGTCAGCAAAATAAGTCAGTTGCAAAAGGACAAATACCGTATGGTCTCACTTATGTGAAATAAGCAGATATATAACCCGTTACCATCAAGTCGATTTCAGCTACCCTATAGGCCAGAGTGGAACTGTCCTATAGGGTTTCCAAGGCTGTAAATCTTTATGGAAGCAGACTACCATATCTTTCACCCTGGTGGGTTTGAACTGCCGACCTTTCCATTAGCAGCCAAGTGCTTAACCACTGCATCACCAGGGCTCCTTAAGCAAATATATACAAAGCAAAAATTATTAGTGGTTACCAGGGGTGGGAGGATCCTGGTAGTGCAATGGTTAAGCGCTCAGCTGCTAACAGAAAGGTCAGCAATTAGAACCCACTAGCCACTGTGTGGGAGAAAAGACCTGACAGTCTACTCCTGTAAAGATTTGCACACACCCTAGGAAACCCTATGGGGCAGTTCTACTCTCTCCTGTAGAGTCACTGTGAATTGGAATCAACTTGATGGCACCTGACAACAACAGGGGTGGGAGGAAAGGGAGAGTTTTTGTTGTTGTTGTTGTTATAGGTGCCTTCGGGTCATTTCTGGGTCATAGCGACTCTTTGTACAAGGGAACGAAACACTGCTCGGTCCTGTGTCATCCTCACGGTCATTGCTATGTTTGAGCCCATTGTTGGCAGCCACTGTGTCAGTCCATCTCGTTGAGGGTTTTCCTTTTTTTTTGCTGACCATCTACTTTACCAACATGATGTCCTTCTCTAGGGACTGGTCCCTCTGATAACATGTCCAAAGTACGTGAGATGAAGTCTCACCATCCTCGCTTCTAAGGAACTTCTGGCTGTACTTTTTCCAAGACAGATTTGTCCATTCTTCTGGCAGTCCGTGGTGTATTCAATATTCTTTGCCAACACCGTAATTCAAATGCATTAATTCTTCTTCAGTCTTCTTTATTCATTGTCCAGCTTTCACACGTATATGAGGCGACTGAAAATGCCACGGCATGGGTCAGGAGCACTGTAATCCTCAAAGTGACATCTTTGCTTTTTAACACTTTAAAGGGGTCCCTTGCAGCAGATTTGCCCGATGCATGCATGATTTGATTTCTTGAGTGCTGCTTCCATGCCCGTTGATTGTGGATCCAAGTAAGATGAAATTCTTGATAACTTTAATATTTTCTCCGTGTTGCTCATTGGTGCAGTTGTGAGGATTTTTGTTTTCTTTATGTTGAGGCGTAAACCATACTGAAGGCTGTAGTCTTTGATCTTCATCATTAAGTGCTTCAAATCCTCTTTGCTTTCAACAACCAAGGCTATGTCATCTTAGTTTGTATTTTTTCTGGTCATCTTGAGTGTTGACTTTGCCAGGGGCTTGCAATATATATATATTAATTTTCCTTCAGAGTTCAGTTAACAGCAACAAGCATAAAAATCATTTGCATTTTGGTTGGGTTGTTCTCCTTCCCCTCCCCCACCCCCAGCCTTGTCTCTCCAGTGCTGAGAGCTGGAATCAGCAGTCACTCCCTGAATCTCAGTGACATGAACAGCAATGTCTGTAACTCCTCTGTGGCTATCAGCCCAACCACAAAGTGCCTCAGTAAACTTCTCCAGGGCCACATGACCCCAGGATTGAAAAGCTAGAAATGTTTCTTCGTTCAAGTGGCATATGCCCACAAAGCTCCTTTCTTTGGAATGGGCATGAGTATGGATCTCTTCCAGCTGGTTAGCCAGGTAGCTGTCTTCTAAATTTATTGGCATAGGTGAGTGAGGACTTCAGTGTTGGACGCATTTGTTGAAACACCTCAATTGGTATTCCATTAACTCCTGGGGCTTTGTTTCTCGCCAATGCCTTCAGTACACCTTAGACTTCTTCCTTCAGTACCATCGGTTCATTTTTTTTTTTTTTTTAGTTGTATTTTAGGTGAAGTACCATCAGTTCTTGATCATGTACTGTCTCCTGAAGGGGTTGAACATCAACTAATTCTTTTGGATACAGTGACTCTGTGTATTCCTTCTATCTTCTTTTGATGCTTCCCACATCGTTCGATTTTTTGCCCATAGTATCCTTCAGTATTGCAACTTGAGGCTTGGATTTTTTTCTTCAGTTCTTTCAGCTTGAGACATACCAAGTGTGTTCTTACCTTTTGGTTTTTTAACTCCAGGTCTTTGCACATTTCATTGTAATACTTCACTTTGTCTTTTTGAGCCGCCCTTTGAAATATTCTGTTTGGCTCTTTTACATCATCATTTCTTCCATTTGCTTTAGCTGCTCTACATTCAAGAGCAAGTTTCAGAGTCTATTCTGACAACCATTTTGTTCTTTTCTTTCTTTTTTTAATAACCTTCTGCTTTCTTTATATATGATGTCCTCGATGTCATCCCACAACTCATCTGGTCTTCAGTCATCTTCATGACTGTTGGTATGCTTGAGTCCATTGTTGTAGCTATTGTTTCAGTCCATTTTATTGAAGGAGTCCCTTGTTTTTGCTGACCCTCTCTTATACCAGCCACAATGTCCTTTTCTGGCTGTTGCTCTTTCTCAATGACGTGTCCAAAGTAAGCAAGCTGTAGCCTCACCATCCTTGTTTCTAAGGAGCATTCTAGTTGTATTTATTTCTTCTAAGACTGATTTGCTCATTCTTTTGGCAGGCCACAGTATATTCAATATTCTTCGCCAACGCCACAATTCAAATGCATCAATTCTTTGTCTTCCTTTTTCATTGTCCAGCTTTCACGTGGTTATGAGATGATCTGAGGGACTAATAAATGACATTCCAGTTTTCCCCTAATATAAATTTGGTTCTGACTGAGAAACACACAAAATTTAGGCAGCTGGTGATCAAATATAACCTTTATTATTGGTGATGCTGAAATTCAGTATTACAGCTTTTTATGAGAACCAAATGCCCTTCTCCAGTTTAGACCTTGGAATGTGTGGTAGGCAGAATTCCATCCCCGCTCCAAAGGTGTCCGTGTCCTAATACCCAGAACCTGTGAAAAAGTTACCCTATATGACAAATGGGAATTAAGATTGCGGGTGGGATGAAAATTGTTAGTCTTCTGACTTTAAAAAATTGAGGGACTTCCAGCAAAATGGCGCTGTAGGCAGAAGCACCATGCTATCCCTCCACAGCAAAGATCTGAAAAACTAAGCCAAACAGAGAAAACAAAAATCCTGAAACCCTAAAACATCAAATGAAGAGATAAAGAACTCAGCCAAGCACCAAATGGAGTGAGAAAACTGACAGAGAATGGAGAGCGAGGAGAGATTCATGCAGAGGTCCGCTACCAGCTAACACAGTGCGGATCCGCCATCTTGGACTCCTATCGGAGACCAGCAAATGGGGTACGAGAAAGCAGCTTCACGGAGCTTCCAGCAGGAGACAAAACAAACGGAGCAACGGAGAATGAAGAAAACAAGATATAAGGGAAAGATGAGTCCAAAGGAGTAATGGACCACAACTACCATGGCCTCCACCAGACTGAGTCCAGTACCGCTAGATGGTACCCAGCTACCACTGCTGACTGCTCTGACAGGGATCACAACAGAGGATCCTGGACAGAGCTGGATAAAAATGTAGAACAAAATTCTAACTCACAAAAAAAGACCAGACTTACTGGCCTAATAGAGACTGGAGAAACCCTGAGAGTATGGCCCCCAGACATCCTTTTAGCTCAGTAATGAAGTCACTCCCAAGATTAACCGTTTAGCCAAAGATTAGACAGCCACATAAAACAAAACGAGACTAATGGGACACAACAGCCTAGGGACAAGGACTAGATGGCAGGAGGGGACAGGAAAGCTGGTAATAGGGAACCCAAGTTGGAGGACGGAGAATGTTGACATATCGTGGGATTGTTAACCAGTGTCATAAAACAGTATGTGTACTGTCTAATGAGAAACTACTTGTTCTATAAACCTTCATCTAAAGTACAATAAAAAAAATTGAGAGATTATGCTGGATTATTTGGGTAGATGCAGT
Source organism: Dugong dugon (assembly GCA_030035585.1). Classification (NCBI taxonomy): domain Eukaryota; kingdom Metazoa; phylum Chordata; class Mammalia; order Sirenia; family Dugongidae; genus Dugong; species Dugong dugon. The sequence goes on from CM057460.1 coordinate 37,080,752, forward strand.
GTAGTCCAGGGTCCTTAAAACTGGAATCTGTTGCTGTCAAGTCGATTCCAACTCATAGCAACTCTATAGGACAGAGTTGAACTTCCCCATAGGGTTTCCAAGGAGCGGCTGTAGATTGGAACTGCCAACCAACTGGTTAGCAGCCAAGCTCTTAACCATGGCACCACCAGGGCTCCTTAAAAGTAGAAGAGGGCAACAGAAGTGTCAGAGTGGTATGATGTGAAAAGGACTTGACCCACTGTTGCTGGCTTTGAAGATGGAGAAAGGGGGCCGTGAACCAAGGAATGTGGGTAACATCTAGAAGCTGGGAAAGGCAAGAAATGGGCTTTCCTGTAGAGCGTCCAGAAGGGAACGCAGTCCTGCCAGCACTTCGATTTTTGCCTAGTAAGAACATGTTGGACTTCTAACCTATAGAACTGTTAAGTAATAAAGTTGTGTTGGGTTTTTTGTTTTGTTTTTAATGTTATAAAAAATATAAAATTGTGTTGCTTTAAGCCACTAAATTTGTAATAATTTATTACAGCAGCCATAGAAAACTAATACAGAATGGCAGTTCCAAAAGAGCGTTTTCATCAGCAGAGCACTGAAGCTTACCCAGACAGACTTAGCCAGGATTATCATGAAGAGGAGAGGGAAGAAGAGAGAGATTCTACAAGTTTATGAGCTTTTGATAGATTGGCTCCACCCAGTTAAGAATTATGGACCGTTAGGCTATTACCCACTGTATTAATTTTCTAGGGCCGCCATAACAAATTACCACAAACAGAGTGGCTTAGAACAACAGAAATTTATTCTCTCACAGTTCTGGAGGCCAGAATATGAAGTCAGGGTGTCAGCAGGACTGTACTTCCTCTGGAGACTCTAGGGAAGAATCCTTCCTTGTCTCTTCTAGCTTCTGGTGGTTGGGGGCAATCCTTGGTGTCCATGGCTTGTGGCTGCATCACTCCAATCTTGGCCTCCATGTTCACATGGCCTTTTTCCCTGTGTGTCCATTTCTCCAAACCTTCTTCTCCTTATAAGAACACTAGTCCTTAAAATGAGGCCCACCCTGATCCATTCTGACTTTATCTTAACTTGATTGCATCTGCAAAGACCCTATTTCCAAATAAGGTCACATTCACAGGTACCAGGGATTTGGATTTGAATATGTCTTTTGGGGGGGCACAATTCAACTCATAACACTCACCAACAAAGTAAACAACTCCTGCTCCCTGGGATGGAGCAAGAGAACCAGAGTTGGGAATCTGGTGGAGATCTCATCGCATGGAAATGTGACGCACAGGGTTAAAAATGGTCCCCCTACCATGGTCTCGGAAAGCATCTAGCCCAGTTGGCATAACACAGTTTATAAAGACAATGTTCTACATTCTACCTTGGTGAGTAGTGTCTGGGGTCTTAAAAGCCTGTGAGTGGCCATCTAAGGTACTCCACTGGTCTCACCCTTTCGGGAGCAAGGGAGAATGAAGAGAACAGGTAACAAGGAAAAGGTTAGTCCAAAGGACTAATGGACCACAGCTACCAAGGCTCCACCAGACTGAGTCCAGTACAGCTGGATGGTGCCCAGCTACCACCACTGACTGCTCTGACTGGGATCACAACAGAGGGTTCTGGACAGAGCTGGAGTAGGATGTAGAACAAAATTCTAACACACACAGAAAAAGACCAGAGTTACTGGCCTGAAAGAGACTGGAGAAACCCCGAAAGTATGGCCGCCAGACACCCTTTTAACTCAGTGGTGAAGTCACTTCGAGGTTTACCGTTCAGCTGGGGATTGGACAGCCCCATAAAACAAAACGTGACTAATGAAGCACTGCAGTCCAGGGACAAGGACTAGAAGGCAGAAGGGGACAGGAAAGCTGGTGATAGGGAACCCAGGGTTGAGTAAGGACAGCATTGACATGTAGTGGAGTTGTTAACCATCGTCATAGGGCAACGTGTACTAACCGTTTAATGAGAAACTATTTTGTTCTGTGAACCTTCTTCTTAAGTGAGAATAGCAGCACAACTGGAAGAACGTAATCTGTCACTGAAGTGTGCATGTAGAAATTTTTGAAATGGTGTATCTTTGCTTATGTATATTTTCACCAAAAAAAAAAGGACGAGAAGGGAGTGTGTTGACATGCCGTGGGGTTGTTAACCAATGTCATAAAACAAAACTATTTGTTCTGTAAACCTTCACCTGAAGTACAATAAAAAAAAAAAAGAACAGTAGACATTTAAAAAAAGAAAATGGCCCCCCTTTATATATGTGTGTGTGTGCGCTCACGTATATGTAAATATTCTTATTTCAACTAAATCTTCATTGTACCTGTATGATACACACTAGGTACTCTACTAGTAATTTCAAGTGCTTTTTTACTGAATCCTTACAATAACCCTAAAAGGCAATTACATGGTGATATTAACCTTTAAAAGTAAATATTCCTGTTCCTATATCACGTAATGAAAAGCTGCCTCTGACATCAATGCTGTATTATTATGGGCACAATCCATGCTACTACCTATTTACATGTGGAGCCCTGGTGGTGCCGTGGTTAAAGCACTCAGCTGCTAACCAAAAGATGGACGGTTCGAACCCACCAGCTGCTCCGTGGAGAAGATGTGGCAGTCTGCTTCCATAAAGATTACAGCCTCGGAAACCCTATGGGGCAGTTCTACTCTGTCGTGTAGGTTCGCTATAAGTCAGAATCAACTTGACGGCAGTGGGTTTGGTTTGGTTTGTGTCACATGTAGATTGCACTAAACTGCAGAATGTACACACTTCATGTATTTGTAATTCATACAGAAAGTGGGACAGAATTTCCACACTAGTTAATTAAAATACTAATAAAATAAATTTATAAATTAAAAAATAATGTATTCTGAACAGAGAGAGCAGCATGATGATAATAATTCTCCCTCCTTCTTTGGCTGATGGGCTACTTTTGGTGTTGCTGAGAACCTTCCATTCTTCCATCCTCCATCTCTGGAGTAAACTCAGAGAAGGCGGGGAGAATGGGGAGGTCGTCCTTTGGAAACCTGGTTCTGTTTGCCCCTTTCCCTAAGCCTGGGCCTCTGTGTTCTCTATCAGCTCTCCAGGTGATTCTGATATACACAAAAGTTTGAGAACTGCTGCTCTAAGTCGTTCCTGACCTCTGGGAATCTCCCTCAAAATCAGACCCACCCTAAATACCTGCAGCAATCACCTCTTCCAGCGGGTTCACCTTACATTCATTCCCACTCCCAGAACTCCTTGATGGCCAACTGCTGAGCCTCTGAGGAGTTCTGTGCACAGATCCGGTTGCTTTTTGGCTTTCTTCAGTCCCAGTTTAGGATTCAACTTTCTCAAGTCAACTCTGTCACCAACATTTGTCTGCTTACTGGCTTCCAGAATTTTGTTGCTATTGTCCCTATTCTCTTTGCCGTTGTGGGATTATGTCTTTTTTTTTTTTTTCCTTCTTTAATGCCTTTCTTGTCATTTAAGTGTGATTTCAAGAGAGAAATAGAGGGAAATCTGCCACCTTTAATCAAGAGCATATCATTTGATTCTTAAATCAGCCCTTGTTTTTCAAATGAGGACAGTGGCGGGCAAAGAGGTTGAGTAATGTGCCTAAACCACTGGTAAAATGATACAGTCGGGATTGCGCCCAGGCGGCTAAACTCCACAGTTCAATTCTTAACCACTGTGCCCTGTAGTCCTGCTATAAACCAGAAGCTACAGGTGATAGATCTTTACTGAGAGGGAACATCGTAGGTTACAGGTGTGAAAAATGGTGCAGAGAGGCTCTGGCTTGGGAATTGGCAATGTGTATGAGATTCCATTAATATAATGGCATTGTTCCATAACACAGGAATTAGAACTTGCTCATGAATAATAGATTGCATCTATTTCTCTGAACCAAAGGCCTTCCAGGAGAACTTTTTGCATATTTCATTTTAGAACAACTAAAATGATGTCATTTCCAGAACATTTTTATTTTATTTTATTTTTTTGTGCATCTGAAAAAGAATGCACACAACCAAGGGATTCTCTCAGAGTGTGAACATTTTCAGACAATAGTCACACGGCTGAGGAGTGGCTCATTGTAATCAAAATTGCACTTTATATTTTTTCTATTTCCTGAAACAATCTGGAACTAATGTGACTCAGCAACCCACTTCCTGTTCATTAAGTTACAAAAAAGCAAAAAACCAAACCCGTTGCCTTTGACTGGATTCTGACTCATAGCAACTCTATAGGACAGAGTAGAACTGTCATATAGGGTTTCCAAAGAGCAACTGGTGGATTCAAACTGCTGATCTTTTTGGCCAGCAGCAGTAGCATGCCGTAGCTCTTAACCACTGTGCCACCAGGGCTCCCATTGAGTTACAAGCCACCTAAAATGATGACAAACCAGTTTTCTGTTGTAAGAGGAAACAGTTCTGTTTAAATTCAGAACGCTACACTAACACTTTCAGGGAGTCCTGAAATAAGATCTCTCTCCTACCTTGAGCTCAACAGTGCATCCTTTGCAAGCTTTAAGATGTCTCTAGAGCCATTCTTACTGGTTCTAGCTACAGGCTTTCCATAGTAATGTGTAACATACACCATCTTTTGCATGAGATTTCTATGGCATAAGAAATCTTATTAATATTTTGTAGATCATAGAAACTAAATCTCATTTCATTCTTTGGTGTATTGGGGGCATTAAAAAAAGAAAACATTGTTATTTGAGGCTGGGCTTCTAAACTACCTCACTCAGATTCTGAAAATTAAAAAAGTTTACAGCATTTTTGCTTGCATCATAAGGACTTACGATTTGACGCAGTCACGTGGATACTACAAATAACTCTACACCACTCCACTTTGTATTCTCACGTTTTGCACACACAATCTATCCTAGATCCCAGATGTATGTTATTTAAAAAAAAAAAAAGAGTATTACTTAAGTGTTGCTTCAGTTTTGTTTCTTCATCTGTCAAGGCGAGGTAGTGTTACTTTCCTTTGTATTAGTTTCCTCAGGTTGCTGTAACAAAGTACCACAAACTGAGTGGCTTAAAACCACACAGTTTTTTTCTCTCAATAGTTCTGGAGGCTAGAAGGCTGAAATCAAAGTGTTGACAGGGCCATGCTCTCTCTGAAGGTTCTAGGGGAGAACCCTTCCTTGCCTCCTCCTAGCTTCTGGCGGTTGCCAGCAATCTTTGGCATTGCTTGGCTTGTAGACGCAGCATTCCAGTCTCTAACTGTGTCATCACATAGCCTTCTTCCTCATTGTGTTGGTGTGTGTGTGTGTCTGTGTCTCTTCTCCTCCTCTTATGAGGACACCAGTCATATTGGATTGGGGCCCACTCTCAACTGTTAACCTGATAACATCTCCAAACACCCTATTTCAAATAAGATCACATTCACAGGTAGTGGGTGTTAAGACTTCAGCATATCTTCTGGGGGGGACACAATTCAATCCACAACAGCTTGAGGCACATGTTTGTTGTGAAAATAAAATGAAAAATTGAGGTGAACAAACTATTCGCATGTATAGTATTTATTATCCAGATTACTAAATTACTTAAAAAAGCATCTTGGGATGGAGGGGGGAAATATCCTGGCAGGGCATTAAGCTGGAAGTTAGGAGACCTAGAATCAAGTGACGACTTGTCTGTAATGAGCTGAGAATCCTCGGGCAGGCCACTTTCCTTGTTGGGTACTCATATGAGCATGTATGTCATGGCCAAGGTATCTCTGATTCTATGAAAACCTGTAACTATGTTGGGAAAATGGGGCAAGGGGGGAATAGAAGGAGAAACTTCATAAGTCTGAAAACAGTAGGCCAGTTTGTTTTCTTCTCTTTCCATGGAGGAGCCTTAGTGGCACGGTGGTTTAAGCGCTGGGCCGCTAAGTGAGAGGTCGACAGTTTGAACCTACCAGCCACTCCACGGGAGAAAGATGTAGCAGTGTGCTTCTGCAAAGATTTACAGCCTTGTAAACCATATCGGGCAGTTCTGCTCTGCGCTGTAGAGTTGCTATGAGTTGGAATCAACTCAATGGCAACGGGTTTGGTTTTGGTTCCCTTTCCGTGAGCGTCTCAGGCAGGATCTCTGATTGTTTGGGCCTTGGCCACAGTATAATAAGCTACCCACTTAATGGGCACCAAGTGAGGTAATGACATACAAATCGGACAATTCCTTTCTCTGTAGGTTGTTGAAGGAGCCCTGGTGGAGCAGAGGTTAAGTGCTTGGCTGCTAACAGAAAGGCTGATAGTTCGAACCCACCAACTGCTCTGCAGGAGAAAGATGTAGCAGTCTGCTTCTGTAAAGATTTCAGCCTTGGAAACCCCATACGGCAGTTCTACTCTGCCCTATAGGGTTGCTGTGAGTCGAAATGGACTCGACAGCAATGGATTTTGTTTTGGATTTGGTAGGCTGATGGCCTGGGTCAGGTGGTGTAATCAGAGAGAACCAGGAATTTAACTCTGTCTGCTGTAATTGCTTTTTACAGACTGGAGACAGATTCTTTCCATAAAGTTTGTAAGCAAAGCAAAGCAAAGGCCCTATGTGGGTTAGTCCTATTTGCATGTCTCCCCTCTGCTATGTCTCAGAGAGGGTTCTTCTTCAGCATGTTGTGATCGATGTCATGATCTGGGGCTGGGAAAGACACCCCTCTTGAGAATCTCTCAAATCATCCTGGAATTCCATTCTTGCTTTTTCTTAATATTTTAAGCCTTGAGACCTACCAGTCCCTGAGATTGTAATATAAATTCACCAAATTTGTTATCTTTGTCTTATATATCAGAATTAATTTGTTTTCCCAATGCTCCTTCTTCAGCTTTGCCTACATCTCCTCATTTCTCACTTTTTTCCCGCTTCCTCATCCAGAAAGATACTTGAACTTGGTGGGTCAGGTCTTAGATATATAATTACCTCTTAAAAGAGGGATTCCCTGGGGGATTACTCCTACTGCTTACTTTATACATTGTTCATATACTGAATTTGATATGTAATGTATGATTTACCTGTTAAAATTCAGAAGGTTTTTTTTGAACATTCTAATGCCATGACTTTTTAATAACTGCTAAGTGTTAAGGGATATCTTGTGTCTTTTTAAAGTATATATATGTTCCTTAGCATGAATCTTTTCTATTTTAATTTAAGACTTTGCTCTGGAACATCAAAGGAAAATAAAATTTCAAATGGAAAGGCTCATTGTATGATGTATCTCATAAGTTTTGTACATGTAAATTTACCCAGAAATGTCTTTTATAAGCAGTCTCAAATACCTAAGGAGCCCTAGTGGTGCAGTGTTTAAAGAGGTCAGCTGCTAACCAAAAAGTTGTTGGCTTGAACCCACCAGCCGCTCCCTGCGGGAGGAAGATGTGGCAGTGTGCTTCCATAGACATTTACAGCCTTGGAAATCCTATAGGGTCACTACGAGTCAGAATCAACTCGACTGCAGTGGGTTTGGTTTGCTTTGCTCTCAAATACATAAGTCTGCTTTTCCTCCCTTGATAAATGTAGTGTTTGGGGTTTTTTAATAGCATGCTTGACTTTTCTAGAATGGGGGACGTAATGAGCCTTAGAATCATCTTTCCACATCACTTCTTGGGGGTGGGTACGCTAGACATACAATTTACAGCAGATGCATGGCTGGCTCCATGTCAGCACTTCTGTGTCACCTGGACATGCTTGATTCTGAGAGGTGTTTAATCAGCACTCAGGAGTGTAGTACAGGGAACATGTGGCTCACTGGAGGATGTAGTTATTTGGCTTCTACAAAATCAAAGTTTTACTGTATTTTAGGAACCTTGGAATTCCCTGTGGCGATAGGATTTGCCTTTCAAGTTCTAGTTTAGTGTTTGTTGCAACTTGCATGGTAGGAAGATGTTCTAGCCACAAGTCAAGAGACCTGGGATCTAGTTGTGGCTTTGCCATTGGCCTCCTGTGACCACCTGTGTGACCACCTGTTTGACTTTGACCAACAAGTTTCTTCACGTGTCGAATGAGAGACCAAATGGCCCCTGGGGCACTTTCCAATCTGAAATCTCCCTGGTTCTATCTGGTGAGAGGTGTGCTGAGGAGGAGCTTGCCAGTGTGAGGCTTTGTGGCTCCAAGTGTCTCCAGGGCTGGGCTTTGACCCTGTAAACTTTTTTCTCACATGACACCTGTTTGCTGCTCCTCATGGCTTGAGATCATTGTTGGAAGGGATAACAGTAAGTAATCTCAGGTCAGTCTGTCCCACCAGCTGTGTGCTCTCTGCTTTTCAGATGCCCAGGACAGACGGGCCCCAAGATCCATGCGGACCTGAGGAACCCAAGGGGAACTTGGAAAGTCCCAAACAGGGCAGCAGTAAAATGAAGCTCAAGAGTCGTCTTTCAGGTGAGTGGCAGCTCTTTGCCTGATACAACCTGCCTGAAAATGAGCTTCCAGCCTCAGGACTAGGGAGATAAAGCCAGCTAGGAGGTTAGCACTTTGTTTCCTTGGAACCTCTGCACTGTTTTCTGTTTAGGTAGTACTTGCCCCAGGCATAAGGGCTGAGTTCAGCTTGGCTGCCCATGTGAATATTTTCATTTGAGGTACCACAAAGCGAATGTCAACATCTCTGTTTGTTTCCACTTAAACTTAAATTTTCCTGTATGTTTGGTTCATTTATTTCAATAGATGACCCTTTCACAGTGGAATATCCCTGATGGCCGGCAAACACACCTCTCCCCAAACCCTTGGTCTACCCTTGGTTCCAGATGGCAGACAGCCATTTATCTAATGTCAAATCTGCCTCTCAACTAAGCAAGGGATAACATGGGTTGGAGTTGCAGATGTTGGAGTAAATGGGTTCTATATCTCCTGGACATATCCTTAGAGGAGCTGGCCTGCGTCTTGAGAGAGAAAATGTTGAAAGAGGTTGTATGTGCAGGGTCCCATTATGACTTTCAGGGGCCCTAGGCACTTTTGCCTTCATAAAAAATTTTTTTGAAAAATTATACCAACTGTGTTGGTATATGCAGGCTAGATTCCTTTATATTCATTATTATGATGTTCATTTTTTTCCTTCTGACTGTAAAAGAAGTTAAAATGTTTTTGTGGGCCTCTAAAAGTGCTATGGGCCCTTAGTCCCCTGCCTTTCATGCCTAGTGCAGGAGCCTGCCTGGCTATCCGCACATAAAAGACAGCTGGGATAGCTGGAAATGGGAGCGTTTACATGTCAGCTCTGAGTTACTGTGTGACCTTGGGCTAGTTATCTAACCTCCCTGAACTTCCACTCCTTCACCTGAAAAAAAGTATAATAATCTTGACTTTCAAAAAGTTGAACATATTTTTTTAAGCACGCATAAATGCAGCCAACACTGTAGTATTTAAAAAAAAAAAAAAAAAAAAAAACAGCTGCTGTAGAGTCAGTTCCAACTCATGGAGACCCCCGTTTGGGTTAATGGACTCAGCTGCTACCTGAAGGGTTGGCGGTTCAAGTCCACCCAGAGGTGCCTTGGAAGAAAGGCCTGGCAAGCTCCTTCAGAAAAACCAGCCATTGAAAACCCTGTGGAGCACAGATCTACTCTGACACACATGGGGTCACCATGAGTCAATACCAACTCAATAGCAACTGGTTGATTAAGGTAGCAAGTATAGGGCTACAAAACACATCATTTTAAAAAACCTGGGGAATGAAATGAATCTTTATCTGGTATTTGTAACTTGGAATAATTAGGCAGTGTACATCAAGTGCTAGAATGTAGACTTGTGACCAAAAAGAACGGTGATGGCCAGAGGCTAAGGAGGAGAAGTCTGAGGGGAGATGTGGTGCTGAGGGCCTTACATAGAGAGAAGGACTCCCCTGAGCCCTGAGGAACAACGAAGGGGAAGGAATGTAAATCCTGTTTGTGTTGGTAGAGTCACGGGGACACAGAGAAGAGATCTTTAGTTCAGCTTTGTTGGACGGGGTTGATCAACATCTTATAAATGCATTCCCAGAGCGCTGAGGAAATACAGAGACCTTTGAAACCAGTGTGATCGCATTCCTCAGTTTATGGAGGAGACGGAGAAGTTCAGAGAATCCCAAAGGTCACTCATGTGTTGCCAGGAAAAGCGTCTTTCAGACAGAGTTCTTTCTATCCACACCTCTGCTTCCTGGGGATCTTGAAAAGAATTTTGTTTTCCCCATCTGGGGCTTTATAGATACACACAAGGGAGGTGGCTATAGCTGAAGGACCTTGCAGATCCGTGATTCTCCTACTCTGTTCATACTGTCAATTTAAAATGAGCAGCATATTCCACTGACCAGTAAATCCAGGACTGGCTTCTATTTGCCACAGATGGGTGCACCTTCTCTTCCTGTGTCCTTCTCAGGTGTTCAGGGCCATAGCAAGGAAATGTAGAATAAGGGGAAGGAGCACATGCATGAAATAAGGTAGAACTGTGTTCACTGCCCAGCTCTGCCATGATTGGCTGTGTGACCTCAGACTAGTTACTTAGTCTCTCTGGGTCTCAGTTTCTTCACCTACAAAATGAAGATTATACTCTGCATTTATTCTGCAAATAAACATGAGTGGCTACCAAGTGCCAGACCTTGCTGAAAGGATCAAGTTGAGAGAATGTATATGGATGTGATATATCCCAGGCCCTCATGCGGTAGTCATCGCTGTTACCACCGTTGTCATCATTAATATCATTTCATCATAATCACGTTCATTGTAATTGCCCTCTCTTCTTTTCCTCTCAAGAAGGGAAGATGTTTGAATGGATTCAGACAGGAAGGCCTTCTCAAGAACTTGTGGTCCCAGTGAGGAGGTTACACACTTGTACATGGAATGATGGCTGACAATAAGGCGCACGCAAGAGTTATAAAAACGTGATGTCTGAGTTGTGGTACTCAGAGAAGGCTTCCAGAGGATGTAAGATTAAAGGAAGGCCAGAACTTTGGCTGGATTTGGTAGAATAGGAGAACAGTGATCTAGACTTGGAGCAAAATGGATGAGAGATATTTAGGGACAATGGATTTAAAAACTAATAATTGGCTAGTGATTTGTTTGGCAACTTTTTTTTTCCTCCTTAGCATCTGAGAGATCCAGTGTAATATGACAATGACAATAATTCAGTCCAGCAGGGCTTGTCAGAGAGATTAGGGGGAAGGATGTAGCAAAATCTTAGGGTGGGAAATGATGATCCAGGCAAGTTATGTAAAACCTCAGGTAATACTCAATATGCTCCCCACTTTTGGGAGGGAGGCAAGAGGAGGACAAATCCTCTGCTTTGAGAATCATCAGAATATAGCAAAGGATTCTTGTAGCAGGGCAGTAGGAGATAAGATTGGAAAAGTAATTTGGAGCAGGTTAAAGAGACTTAAGGAATTGGGTCTTCATTCAGTGCTGTGGAATAGGCTGTCTAAAGATGTTTGAATATAAGAGATTTTAATGTGATCAGCCCCTAATTTGTCTGTCCTGTAAATTTGGACATTTATTTCATATTTTCATAAAGCAAGTCACTCTGGTGTCCGTGTGTCATTGTATTATCGAAAGACACAACCATATGTGGTTTCTCATCTGCTCATGGCAAATGTCCCCTGTCAGCTCAGAAGGAATTTTCTTCTAATAAATCTTTTTCAGATGAGTAGGCATGCCAAGAGAGATTAATCTGGCTATGAATTTTTGAGTCATGAATTATTAAGAAGGTTCTGTAAAGAGGTTCCAGCCATTTCCACGAAGGTTTGGCCAGTCTGGCTCCAAAATGACTAAAGCAACGTTATCTATCATTTCATGAAACCTTTTTCTGATACTCTAACCTGGAATTTTCTTTACTTCATACATCCCTTTGTGCCCACAGGGTTCCCTTTCAATTTTGGTATTTTTTATTTATTCACCTTAATAGCTTAGGGTAGTGATTTTTTTTTTTTTTTTTTAACATTTTATCATGCTTTAACAGAGCAAATTGGTTTCCCATTCGATAATTTATATACAGGTTGTTCCATGACATTGATTGCAGTCCCCACAATGTGTCAGCACTCTCCCCATTACCACCTTGAATTCCCCATTTCCATTCATCTGGTTTTCCTGCCCTTTCCTGCCTTCTCATCTTTGCTTTTGGGCAGATGTTGCCCTTTCGGTCTCATATAGATGATTGTTCTAAGAAGCACTTTCCTCACGGGTGTTATTGTTTATTTTATAGGCCTGTCTATTATTTGGGTGAAAGGCTATCTCTGGAAGTGGCATCCGTTCCAAGTTAGAAGGGTATATAAAGGCCGTAGTCTCGGGGGTTCCTCCAGTCTCTGTTGGACCAGTAAGTCTGGTCTTTTTTTTGAATTTGAGTTTTCTACATTTCTTTCCCCACTGTAACTGGGACCTTCTATTTTGATCCCAGTCAGAGCAGTTGATAGTGGTAGCCAGGCACCATCTAGTTCTTCTGGTCTCAGTCTAGTGGAGGCTGTGGTTTCTGTGGCCCATTAGTCCTTTGTAGTGATTGCTTCCTTGAGTCTTTGGTCTTCTTCACTGTCCTTTGCTCCAGATGGAAAGAGACCAATAGTTGTATCTTAGACGGCTGCTTGCAAGCTTTTAAGACCCAAAACGCTACTGCCAAAGTAGGATATAGAACATTGTCTTTATGAACTGTGTTATGCCAGTTGACCTAGATGTCCCCCGGGTAGTGATCTTCTGAAATGCAAACTTTTCCTTTGCTGCCGAGGAATTCAGGAGTTTGAAAATCTGTATCACAAAGCTAATAGTTGGCTTTTAAAAAACCAAGCCTTTAGTGATGTCCATTATAATATAACTGTATCAGCACTATTTTATCAACATTTAAAACTCATCAATGTGTTATTTTTAAGAAAGTACAGAATCTTTTTATTCCATGAAATCATTGTTTTATTTTATGAAAAAGTATCTGAGAAATTGTTAGGTAAATTGAAATTTTAGATCATCAAACATTATGTAGTCTGGGAGAATTTGATATTCAAAATCGTATGTATATATACATATATATACATACACAGATATACACACATTCATATATATACATACATATATATTCTCTATAATGTAAACTTTGTAATGTGATTATAGATATATCCATATAAAATTGTTCTATCATTTAAGATTAAAGTTCCTTAAGTTATCTTATTTAAAATAACATATAATATAAATTAGGTACTGATAAAGGTGTTTTTAAAAATCATTACTATTAAGAAGGATTTTTTGAACAGAACACAAAAGCATGAAACATAAAGAAAAAATGATACATTGTACTACATTAAAATTATGAACTTTCATCAAAAAATATCATTAAGAAAGTGAAAAGGGGGTGCTGTGGGGACCATGGTCTCGGGAACATCTAGCTCAATTGGCATAACATAGTTTATAAAGAAAATGTTCTACACTGTACTTTGGTGAGTAGTGTCTAGGGTCTTCAAAGCTTGTGAGCGGCCATCTGAGATACTCCAGTGGTCTCATCCCATTGGGAGCAAGGGAGAATGAAGAAAACCAAAGACACGAGGGAAAGATTAGTCCAAAGGACTAATGGACCACAGCTACCACGACCTCCACCAGACTGAGTCCAGTACAACTAGATGACTCCTGGCTACCACTACCAACTGTTCTGACAGGGATCACAATAGAGAGTCCCTGACAGAGCTGGAGAAAAATGTAGAACAAAATTCTAACTCACGAAAAAAGACCAGACTTACTTGGGTCTTACAGAGACTGGAGAAACCCCAAGAGTATGGCCCCCAGACACCATTTTAGCTCAGTAATGAAGTCAGTCCTGAGGTTCACCCTTCAGCCAAAGATTAGACATGACCATAAGACAGAATGAGACTAAATGGGCACACCAACCTAGGGACAAGGACTAGAAGGCAGGAGGGGACAGGAAAGCTGGTGATTGGGAACCCAAGGTCGAGAAGGGAGAGTGTTGACATGTCATGGGGTTGGTAACCAATGTCACAAAACAATATGTGTACTGACTGTTTAATGAGAAGCTAGTTTGTTCTGTAAACCTTCATCTAAAGTACAATAATAAAAAAATAAAAAAGAATTTATCTAAGGAAAGTTATAGAATAGTTTGTAAAGATGTATGTAGAGGGATCACTCCATTACTTAATTACATAAAGATATTAGAAGCAAATTTTCAGCAATAGAGGAACGATCAAATAAACTATGCTATATCTTACAATCATTGAGACTTATTTTTTCTTAAAAAAAAAAAAAAAGAGTGAAAAAGGTAAGCCACAGAGTGGGAGAACATATTTATAGTACATGGATCCTACAAAGGATTCCTATCCAAGATATATTAAAAATGAAAACTCCAATAAATCAACAAGAAAAAGCCAGGAACCCAATAAAAGAATGGGCAAAATTCTTGAACAGGCACATTACAAAGAGGATAGCTAAACCTCCAATGAATATATGAAATGAAGCTCAATCTCATTAGTCATCAGGGAAATGCAAATTAAAACTGCAATAAGATTACATTACATACCTACCAGAATAACTAAAAAAGACTGACACTACCAAGTGTGATGAGAATGTGGAGAAACTGGAACTCATTCATGCTGCTGGTACAGCATGGACAAGACTGAATATATGCCTGTGATCCAGTAATTCCACTCCTAGCTATACATCCGACAACGATGATATGTACAAGGGAAAATTACAAGAATCCATAGCAGTATATTCTAGATCAGGGTTCAGCAAACTATGATACATTGCTGTTTTTGTATGGCCCACAAGCTAAGAATGTTTTCTACATTTTTAATGGATTGTGGGGAAAAAAAAGAACAGGTAACACAAGCCATTTGCGGCCCACAAACCTAAAATACTTACTATTTGACCTTTACAAATATTTGACTCTTACTCTAGATCTAAAACAGAAAGAAGCCAAATGTTCATCAATAATAGATTGAACAAATAAATCATGATAACGTTTGTACAATTAAATACACAAATGGGAAAGAACAAACTATTGCTACATGCAACAACATGGTTGAATCTCAAAAACATAAATGCTAAGGACAAGAAGCCAGACACAAAAAAGTACATATTGTACGAGTTCATTTATGTAAAGTTTGAAAGCAGCCAAAATTAATGTATAATATTGGAAGTCAGGATAATGGTTACCCTTGGGTAAGAGGTGACTAGTGGCACAAAAGTGGGTTGGTTCAGGTAATATTCTATTTTATGATCTAGGTGTTAGTTACCAGTGCGTTCATTTTGTGAAATTTTATTGAACTGCACATATGATTTGTGCACATTTCTGTAAGTTGTACTTTAATAAAAAGTATATATGAAAAGTCTGTTACTATATAAAAGTCATTTCTCTATATAAAAAGCATCTTCTACAACGATGGAACTAGACCAACCACAGAGTTCTGTTTCTCCATCACTAGAAAACTGTCTACCTATAGCATTCTCACTATTGTTTATTATCAACCACAGCTACATCTTAGTCGGATCAAACATAGACACTGCCCCTCATCAGTTTCTTCATAGCCTGGCATTAATGGCCTCAACTCACAGCCACCTTATGGTTGAACTTGGTGAGCTCAGAGCCTTGAGTGTGTTGAGTATCAGGCCTTCTGAAAACCATGAATGTGGGTGTAAAAGCAACAATTTTATGCCTGCATATGCTTTTATGATTCTTTTTGTCTCTTATAAAGCCACGTGTTGTTTTTTTTTTCCTTCTGTTTTCAAGGGGGTGTACACCGTCTAGAATCTGTTGAAGAATATAATGAACTGATGGTGCGAGACGGAGACCCCAGGGGTAGGATGTCGGATGTCTCCCGAGATGGCCGAAAGCACTCTCTTCCTCAACTGCTGGACTCTTCTGGAGCCGCACAGGTCGGTCAAGTACCACGGACCCTCTTACGCAGACACAGTTGCGGGTAGGGATAGAAGAGCAGGTTTCCAGACCTTAGGTCGCTAAGCTTTTTTTATTTTCTCCTTCAAAGACCAGCAGGAGTTTCCCTGTTCTAAAGAACAGACCATTGATGTGGGCCAGGAGTATTTGGGGTTAGGATACTGTGAGAGATGTGGAAAGAAAGATCTATCCAGAGAGGCTAGAAGAAAGTCAGCTCAATATTTGAAAATATTAGGGGGGAAAACATCCCTTATTGGAACCCAGCTTCTTGACCCCCTTCCTGCTGTGTGTTTTGGAACTAAACGCTGCACTCAGTTGCCAGGAGACAATGACGTCTCACAGTCTGTGGTTGAACCACCATCGTTTGTTTAATGGGAGTGTCATGTGTCAGTGTAACAACCGTGTGGGTGGGTATGGGAATGTACGTGAGAGAGGGAAGGAGTGTGTGTGTGCCTGTGCCATGCCTGGGGTCCTACCTGTGAACACCATGATGACTGAAGACAGCCCAGGTCCAAGGGACTGCAGAGAGAGGTGAAGTGGCTGGTTATGTCGATATTCCAGGCTGTGTCCCCTCAGAGCTCCAGGCTCCATAATCCTGCACTGGGGCTGCTCCTCAGTTGTATTATCCTCAAATCAGTAGAAACTGGGTGAATAGTCTCATAACCGAGTTGGAAGCAGGCTCAGTGACTAGGAAATTGTGGGATGTACACTGAGTCCTGATAGCATCAGGTCACAGGGCTGAAGAGAAGCCATTGGCATCTTGTCCCCAGGCCTGTGATGAAGCAGAGATGGAGAAGGAGGGTGTGACAACAATAATACCCCAAGTACTTAGAGATTCATAGATTGTAGAGTTGTAAAGGACCTGAGTCAGGCCATCTGGGTCATGCCCTTACTTTTGGTGTGTTATGACTATTTTACAGATAGGACAACTGAAAATCAAAGAGGTTAAGTATTTTGCTCAAGATGGTAAGCCAGAATCACTGTGAAGAAAGGTACATGAATATAGTTGGTTACATACCACGAGGAAGTATTTGTGTTGCTTCTAACGCTCTTTACCTGAGCAGGGTGTCCATGACTCAGAGGCAGTTTGCTGACCAAGCTGTTTTGTGTTAAATTCACCCAAAGGTAACTCTAGGGGGAGTTGTTGTTGTTAGGTGCTGTCGAGTTGGTTCAAACTCACAGCGACCCTCTAGGGGAGTGGGCACTGAGAAAAAGCACAGTAAAAATCTTGCTCAGGACATGGTTAAAACTTGTCTAGACCTGTGACCAGACAGGCCTGTGGCCTCAGAATGATCCAGTTAGACCAGCAGGGCCAGATGAAGATCACAGAGTTATAGGAGAGCCATGTTGTCAGGCAGAGTTTGTTGCGAAAGATGAGAGAGGGTTGTACTGCCATCACCATGTGGATATCTCATGTTCTGATGGTGATTTCTGAACCGAGCCGCTGAGGAAACCTGGCCATAGTTACAGCCCAGAACCATCCATTTCTAACCAGGCTTCCAGGAACCAGGAAACACGGACTAGTGAAGAAAGTTTTAGAAAAATAGAGTTCTTTCCTCTTCAGATTGTCCTTGTTCACTCCTGTCTTTCTCATTTTCTACACTTCTCCTTTTCTCTCAGAATTTACCTTTCCTTTTTCTTCTCTATCTCTCCCTCCTCCAAAATTATTATGTAGAATTGCCAGTTGCCATCAAGTCTACTATCACTCATGGCGACCCCATATGTGTGAGAGTAGAACTATGATCCATAGGGTTTTCAGTGGCTAAATTTTTGGAAGTAGATTGTCAGTCCTTTCTTCCATGGCACACTTGGGTAGACTCGATCCTCCAACCTTTTAGTTAGCAATCGAGCACATTAATTATTTGTACCACCCAGGGAGTCCATTGTCTAGAATATCCAGTAGGACTTTGTGCAGTAATGGAAATGTTCTGTACCCAAACTGTCCAATGTGGTAGCCACTAGCCAGTATGTCTACTGAGCTCTTGAAAAATAGCTAGTGAAACTGTGGACTACCTTCCTTGTTTTTATTTTTATTTTAGATAGCTACAGGTGGCTAGTAGCTATCACAGTGAACAGCACAGGTCTACAAAGTGCAAGACAGCTCCTGAAACTCTTCAAGAGATGAGTGAAGCATGCTGGCCTTTGGTTCTACTGGTTCCCACAGGGAGATGGAGTGAGGTGCTGGTGGAGACTGGTGATCAGAGAAAGAATTCCCTTTTAAGTCTCAGCATGAACCTCTACGTTCTAGGATTGAAAACCCATGAGCTAGGTCTTGCCATCTCTATGATGGTTTCAGTATAGGGGTAGTAACCTTGCCAAGCCCACATCATTTCTTTAATGAATCAGCGTCTGGGAGGCCAACATTGCTGGCAGATATTTTATAAAACTGAAAAATATAATTGTTCTAAGCTGCCAGGAATACAAAAATATGATTGGCAGGCATCTCCTTTCTACCTTTGAATGTAGAATACAGACATTAAAAATAAAAATATTTTGTGATACTGCTTTGCTGATGTTAAATCTGAATTGGTTTTTTGTTTTGCTTATGCTAGAATATCTGTTTCATGTAAGAAATTTATTATTCTAAGAACAATAGTAAGGAGCTAGGCAGTAGAAATGCTTTAGCAGTAAATTCACTTACTCTCTTGTTTGTTATAAATAATGTACCCTGCTTCCACACGTGTATATTGTGGGTGACGGACAGGAAAAAGCGATGGAGATTTGATCTGCCATGTGCCAGGAAGGGAGATTGTGGTTTATGGAAAAATATTTTATTTTCCAAATGTGAAGGATTAGAACTAAGCTGCTGCTGTTTCTCAGCAGGATGTTTTATGTGGAATAACAGTTGTCTGGGTTTGTGGTTTGGGCTTTATAAGAAATAAGGGTTTGCTGAGTTTTTCGGTGAGTGATATAAACTTGAAATGGTGATACTTTCTAACCATGATTTTGACCTTGGGATTGGGGAGGGATGTGACTTCCAAGGGAGAACCTGACCACAGGCGGTCATCTTACATTTCTAAGGCCCCTTAATTTCTGGTTCCTCCATTCCAGAAGGCAAAAAGTAGGATCTGTGGCACGCGGTCGAGGAGAGAGAAACACAAGGTGCTTGTGGTCTGTAGATATTTCTTTCTGTGGAGGAAGAAAGCATGGCAATCTATTGCAGTAGTGCCACTTCTCCAGTATTATTGATAATAAACCTGTAAGCCACTGGAACAGGTAGACCAGAGGAAAACGACTGTCCAACACAAAAGACAACTGAGATTTTCAAAGGCTGAGTGTATTTTTATGCCAGGGACCACAACAGGATAAATGAGACTACCTCTCACTTGCCCTGTGCTGCCTTTTAGGAATACCACATCATGAAGAAGTCAACCCGCTCCCTAAGCACTACTCAGGTGGAATCCCCATGGAGACTCATCCGGCCATCGGTTATCTCCATCATTGGGCTGTACAAAGAAAAAGGCAAGGTGAGTCTTTGCACAGGCTGTTGTGCCCTCCAGGTGAACGTGAGCATATTTTTTTTAAATGAATGGTTACTTTTTATTACTGTTGTTTTTACGATATAAGAGGGTTGAAGAGGAATAGATTAACTTATTGTTGCATGGATTTGAGGGCATTCCCTGGCATTTCGTTCCCGTGGCTTCAGATTGTGCAGTGGTCACATGCTCTTTGTTCTTTTGCTGTGGTCCCATAGCACAACCAAGGATGGAATGAATGCTTCCAGTTTTTATCTACTATTGCAAGTAAAGCAGAACCTGCAGCTCTAGGGAACACTCCCAGTTATCCTTTTAAATGAATTTCATGGCATTTCCATTATCATAAATGGAATGCTATAAACAACTATCAAAACAAATCCGTTTCGATATTATGCAAAACGAAAAGATGCAAATAAAAGAATAAAACAAATAATAGCACCTGTATAGTGTGAAATGACTCTCATGAGCTATTTAGTGAATCCATATGAAACTGCCATTTAGGTAGGTCAAAGATTGTTGAATATTGGCAATTTCATATGTTACAACCTATAACTTTCTCCCTTTAATGTAATGCATGGCTAGTGCAATGTATATAGATCCAAGGAAGGAAATGGAGAACGATATGCAAGCTTGAATTTACAGCAAGTTGATTAGGTTAACTCTGAGCCTGGTTGGAAGTGACACGTTCAGTTAATACGGGGGACCCCATCTGCTTCGGGTGTAGGGCCTTGGCTTTAGCATTGCTGGAGGTCGAGACTGCATTCGAGGACAGATGGGAATTTTTGTCAAGACCATTTTCCCAAATGGATCAGCTGCAGAGGATGGAAGACTTAAAGAAGGTAGGAGAACGCCTCTTGGTGGTCTTCAGTGACTGTGAGCTTTGATTCTGTGAGAATCCGCAAGATGTGGCAGGTGTGGCATAGCAGCCAAGGCTTGGGAGTCCAGTAGACCTGGGTTGAATCCAACACTTAACCACTCCTGACCTTGGACAATTGATATAACCTCAGCTTCCATTTCCTCAGTTGTAAACTTGGAACCTTTATACCTACTTGGATGAGTTGTTGTGAGGATTAAATGAAATAATATATGAAAAGTGTCTTAATATTTTTATTAGGCTCTTTAAGTGACTATATTGAAAATTCCTGAGCATTTGAGCTCCATTCTTGCATCTGAGCTGGGATGGAAGCAGAGTACCTGATCATTCATGGACGTTTAATACCTTGCTGCTGAAATCAACCAACGTGTAGTTTTGTTCCTAAATGAACATATTTTACTTTCTCCTTAAAACCCAAAACCAAACCCATTGCCATCGAGTCGATTCTAACTCATAGCAACTCTATTTTGTCACGTATAAATATACTGGACAAATGCTTTTAAATGCACGTTAAAGCAATATTGAGGTACACAATTACAATTGGTACATTAAATATTTTAAATGTTTAAATAAGCCTTATATTTTATAGTGCTTTTAACATTTACAGAATATTTCCATATATTTAAATGATCTCATTCATCCAATTACAAGCCTGTCAAATAGGCATTTTGAGGTGAGTACTGTACAAATGAGAAAACTGACACTCAGAAATGTCCACACTTAGTAACTTGCCCCACCCTTAGTAAACAGCAGAAGTGAAATTTAAACCCAAGTTTTCTGATCCCAAGTTCTGTTCATTTTCCCACCTTCCTACTATGAGCTCACTTAAATACAAAAAGAGCACAGAATCAGAACTTTTTCTTCCTTCTTGAGCTTATCATGATACTTGTAAAATAAAATTTGAATCGATCACATTTCCTTTATGGATAGACAAAGTAGCTGCTTTAATAAAGAATGTTTTGTAGTCCCAGGTAACAAGCAAATCCCAAACCAGACAGAGCTTTCTTTATATGATATACTACATTATCATTTACGGGATTTTCATAAATGGAGTTGCTATACATATTTGCACATGTGTATGTTTGTTATGAGGCACTGGTGGTTCAATGGTAGAATTCTCACCTCCCATGCAGGAGACCTGGGTTCCATTCCCAGCCAATGCACCTCGTACACAGCCACCACCCATCCATCAGTGGAGGCTTCTGTGTTGCTATGATGCTGAACAGGCTTCAGTGGAGCTTCCAGACTAAGATGGACTGGGAGGAAATGCCTAGTGATCTTTCCAAAAATCAGCCAATGAAAATCCTGTGAATCACAACAAAATATTGTCTGATCCCCAAACTATAGGTGCTGTTGTGTTAAACTTACTTATTGCTTTACACTGAAAAGAGTGAACTCCAGTCCCCTATTTCAGGCAGAGGGGACAGTGGAAACCCATACGCAAATGCTGAGACGCGACCAGGCTTACTGCTTCCCCGGCAGAGTTATTTCTTCCTTACTCCTGGAGGAACAGTTCACTCCAGGTGGTGTTTATGTCTAGTTTCAGAACAATGTAAAATTGGAGCAGAGCGTTTGTATAATGGATGCGCCATGTGTTCACTTGGTTGAAATTCATCCTGCACCGCTGGTAGAATGCAGCAAAATGGGGGGAAAAAAATCAATAGCTAGGAAAGGTTAATCTCACTTGATTTTCCTAAATACTGCTTTTTCGTATGTGTTCATTTCCAAGAAATGTAAGTCATCGAATGGATTTTCAACCTGTTGAATGATCTGTCTAAATCTTACATAAACTTCAAGAGCATGAGCGATCATTTGACTCTTTCACTCCTTTCCCCATGTGGAAACAAGTAAACCAAAAACATGAATTTCCTCGGCTAGTTGAGTAATTGATGATGCCACGTGATTTTTCAGCAGATTTTTTTTTTCCACTTATGTTACTACTTCTGTAATTACATGAACAAGAAAGCGTGTAACAAATGCATGGGGAGCTGGGACATTTTTGTAGTTCATCTACACAATGTGTAGGGTTTATTAAATTGCACAATGTGCTTTAATTGAATGAATACACAACGTGCTCCTGGATTAACCATCTGTTGGGGGGGGAATGGGTGTTCTTATGCTGCTTCGCACTTTATCGTAGATGTAGGAAGTCTCTCTTCTGTTCTACGCTACAAATTTCACCCATTCTTGTCTTTGGGGCATCTTTTTTAGTGTTTTCGATGAACCGTTTTCTGAAAAACAGACCCTGTCTCGAGAGTACAGATCAGAAATAAGCTCTGAGAAGTAAGCAGGATGCTCAAGGGTTTTTTTATATTCCCAGAAGACTCTATCAGCAGCTTGAAAAACGACTTGAATATAGTGGTTCAAATCTACCAGCCGCTCCTTGGAAACCCTATGGGGCAGTTCTACTCTGTTCTATAGGTCACTGTGGGTTGGAATCGACTCAACAGCACGTAACAACAACAACGTACCTTCTTAGAGATGAAGATGAGCCTGGGATAGTTTGAGAGAGACACAGACAGAAAGAAAGAGATTGAGAGAGAGAGAGAGAGACCGCAATTTGAGACACTCCAACCAGCCAACCAGCTTCCATTGAGTTGACTCCAACTCATGACGACCCTGTGTGTGTCAGAGTAGAACTGTTCTCTGAAGGATTTTCAGTGGCTGATTTTTCAGTGTAGATCACCAGGCCTTTCTTTAGAAGTGCCACTTGGTGGACTCAAACTGCCAACCTTTCCGTTAGCAGCCAAGCATGTTAACCATTTATACCACCCCAAAACAGTACGCAACCCATTGCCATCGAGTTGATTCCGACTCATAGCGACCCTGTAGGATAGAGTAGAACTGCCCCATAGGGTTTCCAAGGCTATAAATCTTTAGGGAAGCAGACTGCCACATCTTTCTCTCAAAGAGCAACTAGTGGGTTCAAACTGCCAACATTTGATTCGCAGCTGAGTGCTTAACCACTGTGCCACTAGGACTCCGTTTACACCACCCCACTCAGGGACTACCAGTTTGAAATGTTGTATGCTGTCAAGTCAATTTCAACTCACAGCTACCGTATAGGACAGTAGAACTACCCTATAGGGTTTCCTAGGCTGTCAGTCTTTATGGGAACAGATTACTGGGTCTGTTCTCTCAGGGAGCTGCTGATGGTTCAAACCACTGATGTTTCAGTTAGTAGCCAAGCGCTTAACCATTGCACCATCAGGGCTCCTTCTTTGAGACATTACCCTACAATAATCTCTTAGATAGAAGTATATAGTAACTTGCCAGCTTAATGTCTGACAGCATCAATGAGACCAGACACCTAGACTATTTCCGGAGGTGGGGCTGCCATTCCTCAATCACCTCTCAGCAAGTTTTTTGTCTCTGTCTTTGAACCATTTTCTATCCACCACAGTGATTCTCCAGGCTCAGGCATCTTGTATCTCTGCAAATACAGGAATAGCTTCTCAAATGTTGTGTGTGTTCACGCTTCATTGCCTGGGTTTAAGTTTTGAAACAGTGACTATGAAGAAAGCCTTGGGACTCAGTTTTTGTACCTTAGTCTCCAAATGTAGAGTATCTACTGTCAAGTTTTACAGTGGCTCATGAGTAAGCTCTTGATGCTTCCCAGAGTTGTTTTCATTAAAGATTGAAATGCAGAATTGCTGCTAAAGAGTATGCATTGTAATTAACTGTCTCATTTTGTGACATTCCTGGGAACATAGCTAATGAAAGTTGATTAGAACAATAAAAGTTATTTTGTAGAGCAGTAAATCAGGAACCATACGGTATACCATTCTGGTGCTGACCGAGCAGTTAGATTCCAGTAAATGAAAGCTTGATACTAATGTAATTCTTGTCTTTCATCACTAGGAGATGAAATCCTAGATGTAAATGGAATACCAATAAAGGGCTTGACATTTCAAGAAGCCATTCATACCTTTAAGGTAACAGCATTCTTATTGATCTACTTTATCCCCTTTTCTTTGTCTTCCTTTACTTCCTTCTGGCTTTGGTTACGTGAGATTTTTTTTCACTCTTTGACGAAAGGACAGTTTGAATGTTTTAGCCCTCCTTTCTTCTTGTTTTCTCAGCAAATCCGGAGCGGATTATTTGTCTTAACGGTACGCACAAAGTTACTGAGCCCGAGCCTCACGCCGTGCTCCACACCCACTCACATGAGCAGATCCAGCTCCCCAAACTTCAACGCCAGTGGGGGAACCTCGGTGGCAGGCTCCGATGAAATCAGTTCTTCATCCCTGGGCCGAAAGATCCCTGGGCCCAAGGACAGGATTGTCATGGAAGTAACCCTCAACAAAGGTGGCACTAGCGATTTCTCACTTTCATTGCATTCTCTTGAATAACAACTGATCAACTGTTCTTAGATTAATTTTTTAATAATTTTTCTATGAACTGTCCCTTAGAAGCCATCTGTTATCAAAAACACATGGTGTTCCCTAAATGGACAGTGAGATCAAAAGTAGAGAATTTGAGTCATTGTACAAAAGTGAAAGAAAATTACCAGTAACACAAAGTTCTTTAAACTCTCCCCCAGATAAATTATTGTGGGTCAGAGACCTGTGTTTAAAAAAAAAAATCACTGAATAGTTCCTTCTAGAGCAAATGAGAATTTTTAAAGATGGCTTTTAAAGAACGAAAGATTACAGATTATCGTTTGGATGCAAATGTAAGTTGAGAATACAGTTAGCACCAGTAACTAAAAGTCATGACTACCAAATCTTACTGGCTGTTGTCTTTGTTTCCCTTCCTTCCCCGCCTACTGTAGAAATGTAATGAGCAGTTGAATGATCAGGAGATTGGTTGCTAAGAAGAGAAGTAAAAGAAAGCCTAAAGTTGTATATCCAGAATCATAATCCATTTATAGATACTCTGCCTGTTTCCAAAAACAGATTTGAGGAGGCTTGTTAGACTAAGCAGAACACAGACCGTTAGATAATTCACGGTCCATAGTTACCCCTGGCCTAGCAGTGGCCTCACCTCATTAAGAGACTATGGCAATATTGACAGAAAAGCAGGATAAGTATTGTGATTTGAAATTATAATAGGTGAAAATGAAATGGTTACTGGTCTGAATATATATAATGTGGTTTCAAATCAGTTCTTCTTTTCCAGTTATGGTATTAATTTTTGTTTTTGTTTTCTTTGAATGATGCCTCCCACAGAGCCAAGAGTTGGATTAGGCATTGGTGCCTGCTGCCTGGCTCTGGAAAACAGTCCTCCAGGCATCTACATTCACAGCCTTGCCCCAGGATCAGTGGCCAAGATGGAAAGCAATCTGAGGTTCGTTGCAAATTTGATAGTATAAGGTTCTGGCATGTTTGTGAATATGTGAATACACACAGATGTAAGATAATCTGCTCTATTACATTCCTTTGTGGGATTCTAAATCTTTGTATTGCTTATAATAATGTAGCTGGAATTACAATTAATAGCATCTCTGAAAATGAAAAGCTAATGTAAATGAAATTTGGTTTCATTAAGAATTAGAAAACTGCATCTTATATAGCACCCTACTCCTACCTATTTTGTTCTATTTGCGCTCAGAAGCTAAGAAACTTGACAAAATACAACTCTACACAGATATCTACGGTTTTCTAAGTATTTCCTTTCACTTTTATATTCATTTTTATGTAAAATTCACATGAGCAACTGGGAAGTGCTCATAAGAATTCAGAATCATTGGACTCAAGAGTCCTGAAATCACGCCCTTAAATGAGGAACCTTTCTTATTAAGTATTATCTCTTTAACCTTTTCTGTTTTCATTCCTTTTTGTATGATGATGTCCAGTTTTCTGAAATCAGTGGGTATCTAATTTCTCAGTCCAGATTTTTGGGTTGTAGCGTTAGCGAGACGTATGGGTATTCTGTTTATGCAGGAGATGTATAGGTGTTCTACATAAAGAGGAATTGCAATGGGTCTGTGCCCACCTAAACTTCACAAAAATGTACTCGTATGGCACAAAGCACCCTGTGCAAACACTATCACATTTCTTCTCTGTAAGCTTCTTAGCCCTGGAGCGAGTGAGGAATTGCCAAAATGCCATTCCTTGAGGTTGCCACTTTTGAGCTCTGTTAATAGATGATATTACATTTTTAGTTAATGATCAGAGTGTATTTCCATAGGAAAAAAATTAGAATATCATCCAAAGTACATTAAAGAAAATATACTTTTAGGACCCAAGGAAAAAAATCCTTTAATGATATCCCAAAATGATGTTTCTTTCTTGAATGGTTCCATATGTCTGGAGCCTGCCAAATGAACATTCTTCAAACCCCATATAAAGAGTCTTTGTTCTCCCACACTGAGTTCTCTCCCTATAATTTCAAGTTAAAATGGGCAGCTTGTCCCCAATTTCTCATTTGTTCAAATCTGA
The DNA here is from genome assembly GCA_030035585.1 of Dugong dugon. NCBI lineage: Eukaryota > Metazoa > Chordata > Mammalia > Sirenia > Dugongidae > Dugong > Dugong dugon. The sequence continues at coordinate 37,107,268 of CM057460.1, forward strand.
AACGTTTTTACAAATTCTTGAGTAACCTTTGAGCTTCAGATATTTCCTCCTTAAATTATATTACAATAATCATTTCAAGATGGTAGGAAGAAAGAAACTGTGGTGGTCGAGGAGCTATCACATGGTGATGAAGAGTCAGATAGAACTGAGTTCAACAGTATGTGACATCTGGTTGACCTCTTTGAACCTATTGCCTTATCTATATAATGACAATAATACCTATTCAAAGCACTGATATATAAATTGATGAACATGGTACTTGGCATATGGTATGTGCTTAAGAAATGGTAGCCTTCCTTGTTGTCCTCATTATCAGTTTTATTTAACATTACTATTTCTGAAAGTGTCAATAGATACATCCAATGGCTTTGCCAATTTAAAATCGAATTTGTTTTTGTGAATGAGTTACTTTTTTACATGTATGCAAAGATGAAAGGATGCCATTTGCTTGTTAAATATATTCAGAAAATATTTCATATCATAAACCTCTCCGAGATGAAAATCTTTTATAAGCTGACTCTTACCACAGAGTGTTGGTTATGTTGCCTTCCTTAGCCGCGGAGATCAAATCCTGGAAGTGAATTCAGTCAACGTTCGCCATGCTGCTCTAAGCAAAGTCCACGCCATTTTGAGCAAATGCCCCCCAGGACCAGTTCGCCTTGTCATCGGCCGTCACCCTAATCCAAAGGTGAATTATATCATACTGTTGTGAGTATGGAGAGTGGCTTTGTTATTTATCCAGTGGCAGTGGTACATTTGTTCTGGTCCCTCTGCACACATTCCTGTGACCACGCATACTCTGGTGAGTTCACCCAGCTGGGGATGAGAATTCAGCCTATGGCTGAAGAGTGACTAAGGTAACTCATTGTTGCTGTTGTTGTTAGGTGTCATCAAGTTGGTTCTAACTCATAGCGACCCAGTGTACAACAGAACAAAACACTGCCTGGTCCTGCGCCATCCTCACAATCGCTGTTATGCTTGAGCCCATTGTTGTAGCCACTGTGTCAGTCCATCTTGTTACGGGTCTTCCTTTTTTTGCTGATTCTCTACTTTACCAAGCATGATGTCCTTCTCCAGGGACCAGTCCCTCCTGATAACATGTCCAAAGTATGTGAGATGAAGTCTTGGTGATCCTTGCTTCTAAGGAGCATTCTAGCTATACTTCTTCCAAGACAGATTTGTTCATTCTTTTGGCAGTCCAGGCTATAGTCAGTATTCTTCACCAATACCATAATTCAAAGGCATCGATTCTTCTTCAGTCTTCCTTATTCATTGTCTAGCTTTCACATGCATATGAGGCAGTTGAAAACACCATGGCTTGCGTTTGGTGCACTTTAGTCCTTAAAGTGACTTCTTTGTTTTTAACACTTTAAAGAGGTCTTCTGCAGCAGATTTGCCCAATGCAATGCATTGTTTGACTTCTTGACTGCTGCTTCCATGGGCATTGATTGTGAATCCCAATAGAATGAGATCCGTGACAACTTCCATCTTTTCTCCATTTATCATGATGTTGCTTATTGGTCCAGTTGTGAGGATTTTTGTTTTCTTTACGTTAAGATGAAATCTATAATGAAGGTCTTTGATCTTCTTCAGGAAGTGCTTCAAGTCCTCTTCATGTTCGGCAAGCGAGGTTGTGTCATCTGCATAACGCAGGTTCGTAATGAGTCTTCCTCCAATCTTGTTGCCGTGTTCTTCTTCATATAGTTCAGCCTCTTGGATTATTTGCTCAGCATACAGATTGAAAAGACCAAAATGGATGTCAGAAGAGACTCTGAAACTTGCTCTTGAATGCCAACTAGCTCAAGTGAACAGAAGAAATGATGAAGTAAAAGAAGTGAACAGAAGATTTCAAAGGGCGACTTGAGAAAACAAAGTAAAGTATTATAATGACATGTGCAAAGATCTGGAGTTAGAAAACCAAAAGGGAAGAACACATTTGGCATTTCTAAAGCTGAAAGAACTGAAGAAAAAATCCAAGCCTTGAGTTGCAATAGTGAAGGATTCTGTGGGCAAAATACTGAATGACACAGGAAGCATCAAAAGAAGGTTGAAAGAATACAGTCATTGTACCAAAAAAACTGGTTGACAGTCAGCCATTTCAGGAGGCAGCATATGATCAGGAACCAATGGTACTGAAGGAAGAAGTCCAAACTGCACTGAAGACATTGGCGAAAAACAAGGCTTCAGGAATTGATGAAATATCAATTGAGATGTTTCAGCAAACAGATGCAGTGCTGGATGTGCTCACTTCTATGCCAAGAAATTTGGGAGACAGCTACCTGGCAAACCAGCTGAAAGAGATCCATATTTATGCCTATTGCAAAGAAAGGTGATCCAACAGAATGCAGAAATTATCGAACAATATCATTAATATCACACCCAAGTAAAATTTTTGCTGAAGATCATTCAAAAGCGGTAACAGCAGTACATTGACAGGGAATGGGCAGAAATTCAAACTAGATTCAGAAGAGGACATGGAACAAGGGATATCTTTGCTGATGTCAAATGGATCCTGGCTGAAAGCAGAAAAACCAGAAAGATGTTTACTCCTGTTTTATTGACTATGCAAAGGCATTCAGCTGTGTGGATCATAACAAATTATGGATAACATTTCAAAGAATGAGAATTCCAGAACACTTAATTGCGCTCATGAGGAACCTGTACATAGACCAAGAAGCAGTCATTTAAACAGAACAAGGAGATACTGCGTGCTGCGTGGTTTAAAGTCAGGAAAGGTGTGTGTCAGGGTTGTCCTTTCACCATACCTATTCAATCTGTATGCGGAGCGAATAATCTGAGAAACTGGACTATATGAAGAAAGAGGTATCATGATTGGAGGAATACTCATTAAGAACCTGCGTTTTGCAGATGACACAACCTTGCTTGCTGAAAGTGAAGAGGACTTGAAGCACTTACTGATGAAGATCAAAGACCACAGCCTACAGTACGGATTGCACCTCAAAATAAAGAAAACAAAAATAAACTGGACCAGTAAGCAACATCATGATAAACGGAGAAAAGATTGAAGTTGTCAAGGATTTCATTTTATTTGGATTCACAATCAATGCCCATGGAAGCAGTAATCAAGAAATCAGTGATACATTGCATTGGGCAAATCTGCTGCAAAAGACCTCTTCAAAGTGTTAAAAATAAAGATGTCACTTTAAGGACTAAGGTGCACCAAACCCAAGCCATGGTGTTTTCAATTGCCTCATATGCATTGTGAAAGCTGGACGATGAATAAGGAAGACTGAAGAAGAATTGATGCCTTTGAATTATGGTGTTGGTGAAGAATATTGACTGTAGCATGGACTGCCAAAAGAATGAACAAATCTGTCTTGAAAGTACAGCCAGAATGCTCCTTAGAAGCAAGGATCACCAAGACTTCGTCTCACGTACTTCGGACATGTTATCAGGAGGGACCGGTCCCTGGAGGAGAGCATCATGCTTGGTAGAGGGTCAGCAAAAAAGAGGAAGACCCTCAACGAGATGGATTGACACTGTGGCTGCAACAATGGGCTCAAGCATAACACCAGTTGTGAGGATGGTGAAGGACCATGCAGTGTTTCGTTCTGTTGTACATAAGGTTGCTATGAGTCGGAACCAACTCGACAGCACCTAACAGCAACAACATACAGATTGAATAGGTATGGTGAAAGGATACAACCCTGACACACACCTTTCCTGACTTTAAACCATGAAGTATTCCCTTGTTCTGTTGGAACGACTGCTTCTTGGTCTGTGTACAGGCTCCACATGAGCACATTTAAGTGTGGTGGAATTCCCATTCTTCATAATGTTATCCATAATTTGTTATGATCCACACAGCCGAATGCCTTTGCGTAGTCAATAAAACACAGGTAAACATCTTTCTGGTATTCCCTGCTTTCAGCCAGGATCCTTCTGAAATCAGCAGTGATAGCCCTTGTTCAGCATGGTAACTGATGTACATAGGAAATGAGCCATTGATTTGGCTTCTTTGACTTCACACTCTTAGAAAATGAAAAATCCATTTTTTATAGTGTTATTGTTGAATTTAAAATTTGGTGTGCTGGAAGGTAGGAGTACTGGATGCTGAGTAACCCCCAGCTAACTGATCTCTGGTGAGATAGTGTTGGAATAGATGGTCTATATGACCCTTCTGTTCTTAAGATAAAATCTCTATTTCTCTCTCTCTCTCTTTTTTTTTTTTTTACTATAATCTTTTGTTTGCCCACATGTTGGGAATTGTCTTTAAGTTTAAAACTAAGTAATTAATTTTGAAAACAGATTCAGTGAATTTTCAACTGTTTTCTTTAAGAAATGAGAACTTATCAAGATTGAAATAGTATAAAAATAAATTTTATAATAAAGATAGCTATAATTTAAACTTGGATAATACACTCAATTCACATAAATTATTGACCATCTCTGCATGTCTATAGAATTTCTAGAGTGCTGACTTCTTCACTTTTTTTTATTATTGTAGTTTAAGTGAAAATTTACATTTTAAGTTAGTCTCTTATACAAAAATTTATACATACATTGTTATGTGACCCTAATTCTTCTCCCCATACTGTGACAGCACACTCCTCCTTTCCACTCCTGATTTCCCGTGTCCATTCAACCAGCTCCTAACCCTCTTTGCCTTCTCATCTCACCTCTGAACAGAAGCTGCCCGTTTAGTCTCATGTATCTACTTGAGCTAAGAAGCACACTCTTCACGAGTATCATTTTATGTCCCACAGTCCAGTCCAATCTTTGTCTGAAGAGTTGGCCTCGGGAATTGTTTTAGTTCTGGGTTGACAGAGAGTTCAGGGGCCATGCTATCTGGGGTTCCTCCAGTCTTCAGACACTCTTAAGGGGAAAATAAATATCTTCAAATTTGAGGAGGAAAGTTTCTATTTTAATGTTCATTTAACTGTTTGTTGGGTCAAAAAATACCTATTTACTTTATAAAGTGACTAACAAAGTTTAAATAAATGAAAATAAGATAAAACTTGGCTTTGCAATCTATTTGTTTATTTGCCCCAAGATAGCCCTGGAGTAAAATGGGTTTGGGGGAGGAGGAGTAGTATCAGGCAGGCTTTCAGGCATCAAGATAGTGGAACAGAGAGACTGTCCTTTCCTGTCTCTCTCCAGCCTATGTGATATGGATTGTCAACCCTTAACATGCATTTAAGGAGCTTCCAATGGGGCTGGGCAATGCCCCATGTGCCAGGACTATGCAGATTAATTAGAATGTATGTTTACTCAAAGAACCTACAATCTAACACATGGATTCTTTTTTATGATTACTAGTTTGCTTTATTTTTGTTGTTGTTGAAAATATACCCAGCAAAACATATACCAATTCATCAGTTTCTGCATGTACAATTCAGTGACATTAATTACATTCTTCAAGTTGTGTAACCGCTCTCACCCTCCTTTTCCAAATTATTCCTCCTCTGTTAACATAAACTCACTGCCCCCTGTGCTTCCTGTCTAACCTTTCGAGTTGCTTTGTCAGTTTGATCCCATACAGATAGTTTTTTAAAGGGTCACAATGCTTAAGGCAGACATTCTCCACTATTTAAGCTAAACTATTATAGAACCACAACATTGTTCGATTTAAAGAAGACTTCAGGGGATATTTTTGGTTTGAGGTTTAAAGATTATCTCAGAGTAATAGTTTTGGAAGTTTATCCAGCTTCACAGTGGCTCCATAAAGTCTGCATTCTGTAAGGATTTGAAAATCTCTTCTGCATCCCCCCCTGACCTTTTGATCAGGATTCTTCTATAGAACCTTTGATCAAAATAATGTAGGGGTTCTTAACCTGAAGTCCATGGACCTTCATGAATTGTGTAAATTGAGGGTGTATTTGCATTTATTTCTGTGCAGTCAATAGCTTGTATCAAATTCTGTCATTCATGACCCAGAAAATGTTAAGACCCATTTTGTTAGGACATGAGGACATTACAGTTTCTAGACAGATGAAGGAAGAGACCAGTTTAAAGAGTAGCCTCCTCCTCTACCTGACTGGCCCTCCTCCTTTGTCAGCCCGTTGGTGACCTGAGGAGAACACTTTTCGGTGAAGGCCTAAGAGCTCACTTAGTTGTTTTTCAGCATCAGAATCATACTGTTGACCCATACTGACCTTGCAGGTGATCTCAACCACTAGATCACTAGCCTCTGCTCTTATTTGGTCATATTTCTTCTAGTGCAGTTGCTTTTTCTTTTAAGCTAACCACAGGCTACTTCATTAAGTCCAACTGACTGTCATCAACCCATGTTGAGTTCAGTTTTTTGTTGTTGCTTTGAGTATTTGAGGTAAAAACTCTTTTTAAAGTGGCTTGTCTCTGACTTTGTAATCAGGCTGTAGTCAACAAAATTTAACCTTTTCCTTCAAACAACTCAAGCACTCATTAAGAACATTAGCTCTTACCCATGTCTATAATATCGTCACTCCCCTTGTATCATTTGTGGTATTATTTGATCATATACTAAATGGTCCCAGGCTGCTGTCTTGATTGACTTGTACCCCATTTTAAGAGTAAGAAGTCTTTGCCAAGAGACCTTGTGGATTCTCCTATGTGCCAAGGCTGAGAATTATTTAGTGTATTAGCTTTATTCATTTATTTATTTTTAGCAGTATGTTTGTACTGGTTCTGCCCAGTACAAATAAGTACCAAGGAGCTGTGACTCCATGCCTCCATCTG